>NHNY01000004.1:0-661958 GCA_002786065.1 Microcyclospora pomicola | reverse complement strand
CGACAGACGACACCACGGACGTAGGGAGAGTGGTTGGCAAGTCGGAGGTGACGCTGTCGACGACTGAGGTCGCATCACTGAGGACAGACGAGACCAGCGAGGTCACATCGCTGAGGACAGACGACACCACGGACGTAGGGAGAGTGGTTGGCAAGTCGGAGGTGACGCTGTCGACGACTGAGGTCGCATCACTGAGGACAGACGAGACCAGCGAGGTCACATCGCTGAGGACAGACGACACCACCGACGTGGGGAGAGTAGTTGGCAACTCAGATGTGACGCTGTCAACAACTGAGGTCGCATCGCTAAGGATGGACGAGACCAGCGAGGTCACATCGCTGAGGACAGACGACACCACAGACGTCGGGAGGGTAGTCGGCAACTCAGACGTGACGCTGTCGACGACTGAAGTCACATCACTGACGACCGATGACAAATCGGATGTGACGCTGTCAACGACTGAAGTCGCATCGCTGAGGACGGACGACACCACCAAGGTCACATCGCTGAGGACAGACGACACCACCGAGATGGGAAGAGTGGTTGGCAAGTCGGAGGTGACGCTGTCAACGACCGAGGTCGCATCACTGAGGATAGATGAGACCAGCGAGGTCACATCGCTGAGGACAGACGACACCACAGAGGTGGGGAGGGTAGTCGGCAACTCAGACGTGACGCTGTCGACGACTGAAGTCACATCACTGACGACTGACGACAGATCGGATGTGACACTGTCCACGACTGAAGTTGCATCACTGAGGACAGACGAGACCAGCGAAGTCACATCGCTGAGGATAGACGATACCACAGACGTAGGCAGAGTGGTCTCCAACTCGGACGTGACGCTGTCAATGACCGAAGTCACATCGCTGAGGACAGACGACACTAAAGATGTTGGAAGACTGGTAGGCACCTCGGACGTGATGCTGTCAATGACTGAAGTCACATCGCTAACGATTGACGACACTAAGGATGTCGGGAGAGTGGTGGGCACCTCGGACGTGATGCTGTCGATGATTGAAGTCACATCGCTGATGACTGACGATACCAAGGATGTCGGGAGAGTGGTGGGCACCTCGGACGTAATGCTGTCGACAACTGAAGTCACGTCGCTGACGACCGACGACAAGTCAGACGTTACGCTGTCAATGACCGAGGTCACATCGCTGACGATTGACGACACTAAGGATGTCGGGAGAGTGGTGGGCACCTCGGACGTGATGCTGTCGATGATTGAAGTCACATCGCTGACGACTGAAGTTACGTCGCTGAGGACTGACGACACCAAAGATGTCGGGAGAGTGGTGGGCACCTCGGACGTGATGCTGTCGATGACTGAAGTCACATCGCTGACGACTGAAGTTACGTCGCTGAGGACTGACGACACCAAAGATGTCGGGAGAGTGGTGGGCACCTCGGACGTGATACTGTCGATGACTGAAGTCACATCACTGACGACCGACGACAAGTCGGACGTAATGCTGTCGACAACTGAAGTTACGTCGCTGACGACAGACGATATCAAAGAGGTCGGGAGAGTGGTGGTCAAATCGGACGTAAGGCTGTCAACGACTGAAGTCGCATCGCTGAGGACAGACGATACTAGCGATGTCGCATCGCTGACGACAGACGATACCAGCGAAGTCGGTAGGTCTGATACTAGGTCCGATGTCACACCGTCAAGAATAGATGTCTGGACACTAACGATCGATGAGATCAAGGATGTTGGAAGGTCGGTTGTCGCGTCTGAAAGGAGCGAAGTCACATCACTGATGATAGATGTTACCAAAGTGCCGGCATCGGAAGTTATGTCGCTAATTGCAGATGTCTCAGCGGTGACGACCGACACAATCACGGAAGTTGGCAGCGCGGTTGTAGCGTCAGAGAGCACAGATGAGACAATGCTCTCGACGTCAGAGGTTGGCAGCGAGGTTGAGACGTCAGTAGTCACATCTGACAGGACAGATGATATGATGCTCTCGACGTCAGAGGTTGGCAGTGAGGTCGAGACGTCAGTAGTCACATCTGACAAAACAGAGGAGATGACTGAAATTACGTCCGATGTCGTAATGGTCACCGCAGAAGTGGCGTCCGAAAGGATCGACGACACGATACTTGGGACGAGGAAGGTCGGGTCAGCAATTGCTGAAGAATCAACATCTGAAACGAGCGAAGAGATGATGCTAGCAACTTCACTTGTCGGGACAGCAGTCGTCACGTCGGTCAATGTCGAGTCGCCACCGAGGAGGTCTGTGACGATGGAAGATACATCAGATGACACGATGGTGGCAGCCGACGTTACGTCTGAGATGACTGCTGAAACCAAGCTGGTTATAATGCCGCTGTCGGTCGTGGTTGTGCCGATGTCAGAGAGGATTGATGAAACGATGCTGGACACATCGCTGGTCGGGATAGCAGTCGTCACGTCGGTCAATGTTGAATCGCCACCGAGCAGGTCTGTGATGATCGAAGACACATCAGATACCACGATGGTGGCAGCCGACGTTGCATCTGAGATGACTGCTGAAACCAAACTGGTTATAATGCCGCCGTCGGTCGTGGTTGTGTCGGCGTCGGACAAAATCGAGCTGACAACACTGGAAAGAGCGCTGGTACCAACGACGGTGGCAGTCACGGTTGCTCCTCCTCCAATAATGCTATCGACGTCTGAGACGATGTCAGACGTTGTGATCGCCACAGAAGCAGAGGTGGCATCAGAAAGAATCGATGAGACGATACTTGTGATAATCGTCGAGTCAGACGCCAGAGATGTGTCCACCTCGGAGACAATCGACGAGACGATGCTTGCAACATCAGTTGTAGCAACCAGAGATGTGGTGGCGTCACCGCCGAGGAGATCTGTCAAAATTGAGACTACGTCGGATGTAGCCACAGACGCCACGTCAGTCGCGTCCGAGACAACAGCAGATACCAGACTAGGCACAACACCCGTATCATCAGAGGTCGCAGTAACTTCCGAAGTAACGTCAGACAAGACCGACGAGACTACGCTAGTGATATCGGAAACGACATCAGAAGTCGCAGTGGCATCCGCGGTGGCGTCAGACAGTACTGATGAGACTGCGCTGGTGATGTCGGACACCACATCAGAGGTCGCAATGGGATCCGCGGTAACGTCTGACAGTACTGACGAGACTACGCTGGTGATGTCGGAGATGACATCAGAAGTCGCAGTGGCATCCACGGTGGCGTCTGACAATACTGACGAGACTGCGCTGGTGATGTCGGACACCACATCAGAGGTCGCAATGGGATCCGCGGTAACGTCTGATAGCACTGACGAGACTACGCTGGTGATGTCGGAAACGATATCAGAGGTCGCAGTGGCTTCTGAGGTAACGTCTGACAGTACTGACGAGACTACGCTGGTAATGTCGGAGACGAGATCAGAAGTCGCAGTAGCTCCTGAGGTAACGTCTGACAATACTGACGAGACTATGCTTGCCACATCGGATGTAACGACCACAGATGTAGTGGCATCGCCACCGAGGAGGTCCGTCAAGATCGAAACCACATCAGACGTAGCCACAGATGCCACGTCAGTCGCATCCGAGACAACGGCAGATACCAGACTAGGCACAACACCCGTATCATCAGAGGTCGTGATGGCGTCCGTGGCTGAGGTAGCGTCGGACAGTACTGACGAGACGACGCTGGTGATGTCAGAAACGAGATCAGAGGTCGCAGTAGCGGTAACGTCGGACAACACCGACGAGACGACGCTGGTGATGTCGGAAACGGCATCAGAAGTCGTAATGGCGTCCGAGGCAGAGGTAGCGTCGGACAATACTGAAGAGACGATGCTTGCCACATCAGATGTAGTGGCGTCACCGCCGAGGAGATCGGTCACAATCGAGATCACGTCGGATGTAGCCACAGATGCCACATCGGTCACATCCGAGACGACAGCGGATACCAGACTTGGTACAACGCCGGCATCAGAGGTCGTGGTGGCTGTCGTGGTAGAAGTAGCGACGGACAGTACTGACGACACGACGCTGGTGATATCGGAAACGACATCAGACGTCGTAATGGCGTTTGAGGCAGAGGTAGCGTCGGACAGTACTGACGAGACGATGCTTGCCACATCAGATGAAGTGGCGTCGCCGCCGAGGAGATCTGTCACAATCGAGATCACGTCAGATGTAGCTACAGATGCCACATCAGTCGCATCCGAGACAACAGCGGACACCAGACTTGGTACAACGCCGGCATCAGAGGTCGTGGTGGCTGTCGTGGTAGAAGTAGCGTCGGACAGTATTGACGACACGACGCTGGTAACATCGGAAACAATATCAGAAGTCGCACTGACTGCGCTGCTGAGATCGGAGATGATATCAGAGGCCGTAACCGTCACCGATGCAGACGTGGCGTCGGACAGAATTGAAGAGACAATGCTGGACACGAATATGGGATCGGCAATAGCGGTGCCATCGGTGTCATCGGCGGAAACGATTGACGAGATGACGCTTGAGAGCGCCGTGGTCGCCACAACCGTGGTCGACAGGTCTGTTGTGTCGACGTCGGAGGAGACGACCGAAGACACAACGCTGGAGACATCCGACACCACGGAGGAAACGACGTCTGATGTCGCGGAGCCGTCGACAACCGATGAAACAACGGACACTACGGATGATGCCACCACAATGGTCGTCAAGTCTGCTGTCGAAGTCGCACTGCCGAGAGTGAGCGAAGCGGAGGTTGAAATCACAGACGTTTCTTCTGTGGCCGATGATAAGACGGACGAGATTGCCGCGACAACACTGGTTGGGACCACGACTGCAGTCAAGTCATCGCTTTTAGACGAGCTGGTCGTGGACGAGACGGCCGAGGTGGTAGTTGTCGAGGCAGTCGAAGTGGTGGCCAACAAATCGCTTGTAACTGATGATACGACGGACGAGACAACACTGGTCAAATCCAGACCTGCAGCAGTACTAGAAGATGTAGACGAACTGGTGGTCGTAGATGAGCTGGTGGTGGTAGACGACACGGCCGAAGTGGTAGTCGTCGAGGCAGTCGAAGTGGTGGCCAACAAATCACTTATGACTGATGACACAACACTGGTTAGACCCAGACCTGCAGCCGTACTGGTGGACGTAGATAAGGTAGTAGTTGTAGACGGGCTGGTGGTTGTAGACGAGCTGCTAGTAGTCGTTGACGAGACGGCCGAAGTGGTAGTCGTCGAGGCAGTCGAAGTGGTGGCCAACAAATCGCTTGTAACTGATGACACAACACTGATTAGACCCAGACCTGCAGCCGCACTGGTGGACGTAGATAAGGTAGTAGTTGTAGACGGGCTGCTGGTCGTGGACGAGCTGCTAATAGTCGAAGATGAGCTACTGGTAGTCGTAGACGAAGCGACTGAAGTGGTACTTGTCGAAGAGGTCGTGGAGATGGCGGAAGTGGTAGTAGACGTTGAAGAAGTGGTAGTCGTCGAGGCGGCCGAAGTGGTGGTTGTCGAGGCAGTCGAAGTGGTGGCCAACAAATCGCTTGTGACTGATGACACAACACTGGTTAGACCCAAACCTGCGGCTGTACTGGTAAACGTGGACGAGCTGGTGGTCGTAGACGAGCTGGTGGTCGTAGACGGACTGGTGGTCGTAGACGAGCGAGTGGTCGTAGACGAGCTGGTGGTCGTAGACGAGCTGGTGGTGGTAGACGTCGCAGAAGTAGTAGTCGTCGAGTGCGAAGTGCTAGTTGATGAAGTGCTAGTCGACGACGTGGTAGTTGGTGAGGTGGTCGTAGAGGTGGTGGAGGCGGCGGTTGACGTCGAAGTAGTGGTGGTTGTCGAGTGCGAAGTGCTACTTGACGAAGTGGTCGTGGTCTTGGCGGCGCTGGTGCTAGACGACGAAGTAGAAGTCGAACAGCTTCCCAACACAAGAACGTTACATGTAACCACGGAGGCTACATTGGAAACCACCTGACGAATTAAGTTCCGAGGTTTTTCAACACCCGCGTCCTACGACATTGTTGTGTTAGCCCTACAACATTCGATGCGAGCAAGAGTGCTGCGGCATTCCTCACCTCAACTTGCACTCGTGGCAGAGCATTGGACACTGCTGCCAGAGCCAATAGGCTCAAAGCAAAAGGATGCTTCATGGTGACAAGTTCCTCGCCTGTCGTGAAGGCTACACCTGATGCAACGAACAATGAAACTTCTTGGATTGGCGAACTTGAAAGGTTGATGAGAAGAAGATGCTGCTCCTTCATATACTGTCCATCTCCTACGGTCAAGCTCGATCCCCGTCTCACGACCGATGCCGTTACCAAACCAAGGAGTCCACCATCCATCTAAGGGTCGAGACTGTCATAGCCATAACGGGCTCGAGCAGGGACTGGGAGCTGTCTCCGTTCCAGCGGGCCGACTGATACCACTCCTCTGTGAGCTGGAAGGCCCACAAGAAGGCCTCCACTCTAGTTGGAAGCATTGTCCTAGAGCCGCACATGCGAGTGGCGTCGACTCCAGCCTTTGCTTGTGGACTCACGGCATGGCGCAGGTCAGCCGCTTCCGCAAGGTATACCGTGTCGCCATAGCTCGTGGTTGTGCGGTCGCAGAGTCTGGTTCAACCACCACGGAACAGATGAACGTGTTGTGGCGGGTCCCAAGAGCATGGCGAAGTAAGAAGTGGATCGCCGTAAACGATGGATGACTTTGCGACTATATTGAAGCTAGTATCCATTTACTACCATCAAATCATGTTGTTTGATCTGAGCGAGGCTTACCACCGGATTGCAAGGTATCGAAGAAAGGGACGTTCGCCCCGGTCTCATTAGAAGGTGTTATGGTAGAGTGGGCAGCGGAACGATATTGATGCGTGATTTGCAGAAGGTGAGGTGAGGTGTCGTCGGCGCGACAATTTTGGCGTGTAAGACGCAAGACCCCGAGCTCTCGAGCACGTTACTTTTACCTAGATCGCGAACGGCTCACAGGCCGCAAGCCGTACACGATCAACGCCACGCGACCTCAAGTCGACAAGAGACCTAATCGAACGTGATCAAATCATTCAAAGGCTAGATCTCTTGCCACGCGTAGGCCTCTGTGTGGCATGCCTCTCTGCCCAGACGATTCGAGACTCGCGCATGCCATAGACATGGCGATGGAGATCGGCGTGGCGTACGAGCAGTCGACAGCATCTCAACCAGGTGCGCAGAGAATTTCTCCTCCAGAACATCTTCGCGGTCACGTCCATGCCTGCTGCAGATTGAGAGATCTGCATGTATGGCTCATCGATCTCGTCATGGTAACAACAACTACTGCAATGTCTCGGGACATCTTCTCGGTGCGACGACACTGAGACCAGGTTGTACGCGATAGAGTGATGCTCGTCATCATACCAAGGCTCCGAGGCGAGAAAGTCCTGATGGAATTACCTATAACACCGCTGTTATATATTTCTTCTTCGAGCCGAGCCCAACCTCAATTCAGACCCTCCGACGGCGCAAAGCAGACGAGAATCTGCATTTCCGTATTAGTCGCTTAGCATGCGTCTCGATTCTGCTGTTGCGGCATACGCTGGCCCGCGGCATCCAATGCACTATGCATGTCTCTGTCGGCAGTCAGGATTGATGCAGCATAACGGCACAAATTCACATGGCGATCATGCTTGCGGACGGCTTCATCAGCCAGGCAAGCATCAGACATTGTGACCATCCATCTGCAGACTACACAATGGCCATAGGAGCGCGCTTTGAGGGCTTCCACAATGCCTGTCAGAGTAAGCTGGATATCATGATCCGGAAGCAGCCAGATCATGATCGAAAGTCAGCAGTGCATCGGGAATGCCAGGTGCGCTGATAGTGTATGCTCGACCAGCGGTTGAGACGAGGAATCACGTCCGGTCAGCCGCGACATGTGGAGGGACCCATTTTAACAGGCCGAGAACACGAGGCGACAGTGATTTTGGGTCAAAGACCGAAATGGTGGAATTTCCCGTCGTCAAGTGACCTGCAGGTCGTCGCACGCATTTAGATCGAGCGACCAGCAGTCAAGTGCAAAAGCTCGCGGTGTATTCAGGCTAGAGCGGTGGCGGAAAGAAAGAATGGGCGGAAACATAAGGTTGATGGCCGGTCTGAGACCCTCGCGAACGCCCAGCGCAAGGTCCTGGAGGATCATGGTACGTGGCGACGGACCGACCGAGAAGGTCTCAGCCCTTTGGTGTGTGGAGTCAAAGGATCAATACATGCGTATTTCTCTATTGTGATACGGGCGCAATGTTCTCTTCTCCTGGGCCAGACCTGCTTCTACCCAGGCAGAGTGATCTTGCTTACAACTTGCCTTCCGTTCAATCGATTGTGCGGCATCGCCGTGAAGTCCAGTATGACCTTACGCAGGCAATCAGGATACGCCGTGCAACGTGCATTGTACTCTGAGCCACGACATCAATGATGTCTGCAGAAATACAGACGTTTGCGGGAAAGGATTGCCCTTCATCACTTTCATGTAAGCGAGGCGTTCGTCAGTGAGCCGATGGATATTGTGCAAGGCTGAAGCGAGGTGTTCATTGGCATCCCGATGATCATTGCGTAAGGCTGAAGTGAGGCGTATAAGTCTTAAAGCGCTGTGAAGCGGAGCCGTCGTGTTGGTACCATTTCCAGCAATGTGGTGTATTGGCGTCGGACATGACATACCCAGCAATCTATCTCATGTACAGAGGAGCGCTGTGCTATAATGTAGGGATGCTTTGTATCATTGGTGGTGAGACGGTAGCGATCGTGATCCATGGGAAGTGGCTGTGGGCCGCCTATAACAGACCATGCCCGATTGGTACATTTTACATAGTGTACATGAATGCTGCAAATATATGGCGGTCTTGGCGATCCTGTGATCGACAATCATCGTATGGCCGTATGGCTGAACGGATGACGCACAGAATCCTAGTTGACGAGCGTGCCGTAGAACGGCAGGCCGAGTTGCGTCAGGAAGAGCCTCGCGTCCTGGTCATTGGTTGCAGAGGTGTGCATGATGACATGGCAACCTGGAATCATCTTCGGGGGGTATCTGCATCGCACAGCTCAGTTAGCAAGGTGAATATGGAAGATAGCAGTCTCCGCTCGACTCACGCATCGTAGTTGATCTCGATCTCCGGGAACATGGCAACGTCTTCTGGTGTGAGCCCGAACGCGACATTCCCAGAACTGTCTCCAGAACTGCCTTTGATGCCCTTCCAATCTTTGATCTTGGGCATCACCACATCGATGATCTTACTGATGAAATGATGCATGTCCTCTCCAACTAGTTTACACGTCATACTCAGATGTTGTCCGGCCCGGATCTCGAAGTTGGCCGCACTCTTCTTGATGGTATGTACTTGTGGACGCGCACCAGAAATGGCTTGCATCACCATGCCTGCAACGTGAAGATGCGAGCTGTCCTTTCTTGCCTCCTTCACCATCGTATGTAATGTAATGCCAGTCAGTTGCGGCACGTTTCTGAATGTGATGGGCTTGCGAAGCAGTCTTAGCACATCACCACCACGCGGTCCTCTGAGAGGACGATTCTTGAAGTAAGGATTGTCGCCAGACCAAGACCGTAGTCTTTCTCCTTTCTGATGTGGTTGTGAGCCGGGAGGAAAGTGTGTGTATGCCATGGTCATGTAGTCCGCAGCGAACGTGTCATGATATGTCTGTTCGAGGCGAGGTAGGGAGAAGGGCCCTGCTTGGAATTCTCGCGAGGCCGGATCGGAGGGTCGAGGAGGTTGATGCGGATGGAGTGGACCGCGATAGTAGCGAGGTGACTTGTACTGATATCTGTTTTCTGATCAGCGTCGTGAACGCAGTATCCTGCCCACTCCAACAAGCTGTCGCGTACCTGCTAGGTGGCAGCTGACGATTGCGTCCTCGTGCTCTTCCGGCAGGATCGAACACCTTTCTCGAATTGGCTTGGGCTGCAGAAACGGCCAAAAAATCCGAGCTGTCCAGCTGTTCAAGGTCTTGCGCAGGGCTATCCACGGTCTGGGAGACACTCCTTTGCCATCGCTTGGCCAACGCCTGTGCTCGCGCCGCACCCAGTGCTGGCCTCTTGATCGCGCTCGGCAAGGATGTCAGTGTTGATGCCATGATAGCTCCAGCGTAGACGAGTCGCTGCGCTGTGTCCGTGAGACACGTTGTGATGTAGTTCCTGGCCCGGAAAATAGCATGGACAGATTGAGTTCCGGCATAGACCGAGCAGCGGAGCGGCTATCTAGTCTTCCCTGTAGTTAGTTCTACATGTCTCATTCGAAAGATTGAGATACACACAACATGTACAAGACACCGTCGTGCTGGACACACAGCTAGATTCTCTACGTACCTTACCCATCGATGCTCGCAGTCACGGCCATCGACTGTCGCCACACAGCTTATCTTCTTGCTACAACCAATGTCCCATGCATCGGCGACTCAGACTGAGGCATTCGATCCTCCTAATGCAGGGCAGGAAGCATGGCGATTGGCGGGCCGTAAGCACATGGCTGGACCCCGCCATTCAACCAAGGAGTCGAGGATAAGTTGAGCCGCACGACAACATTTGCCATACCAAGACCAAATGCTGCGAGATGCCCATGGTTGCGACCAACCCTCAGGACCAGTTCACTGCCGCCGACCGCGATCCTACATGACAGGGCCGCGAGCTTAATCACGGCTTTCCACAGGCCGCTGCAAGGCAACCACCGTGCAAGCGGACGATACTACGTCTCTCGAGCTGCAACACAGCGCCTGCCTCTTCCATGGGAGCACCGAGGTCATGAACAACAACCTGCAGCGCTTCCTCAGTCGGCGGGAGAAGAAGTCAGGACCTAAGGTACGCCCATCTAGCTCCAGCATTGTCTACCTTGTCGTTCTTTCAGATGCTCCATATGCATACTGTATCCACCGTTTGTAGTCACAGCATGCATTGGCGCTGGCTACATCGCAGCAACGATGGGAGACGTGGCCGATCCATTGTCACGTCTTGTATCACTGCGGATGCACACTCGCAGTCTATGGAACCGCATCGATCTGAGTGGTGGAAATGCCAAGACATCATTCGCCCTTATTTCTTCTTGCTTCAGCATAGCACGATCTGTGACTAGTCCCCATCGGATTGTTCAAGTGCACCTGGCGTGATTACTCAAGACTCTTCTTTAAGACGGGAGTGGTAAACGTGCTGACGTATGTGACCCTCCAGGCCCTCAAATCTCCTGATCACTTTGGTGGAATATTTGCGGCCGAGGTCGATTCCAGAAGAAGAACGGACAAAGAAGAGGAGAAAGCTATCAAAGGCGTCCTCGAGAGATTACGGCACTATGGCATTGACACAATGGTGGAGGCCAACGTGGAGTATGCGCTACGAGCACCGGGAACGAACAACGATCCTGAGGCTGCTTTCAACCTCCTCATGTTACTACAGGACACATACGAGGGTATCGTCAAGCAGTACAAGCCCGAGGTGAAGCTGATTGGGGCTCAAAATCGTGAGGGGGTGACATGCTACCTGGATGCTTTGCTGTTCGCCATGTTCGCTCGCCTCGATTCCTTCGAAGCATTGCTATATGACAGTTTTCAAGATTTGCCGCGCAAGAAGCTGGCTGGGTTGTTGCGGCTGTGGGTCAACATGCTGAGGTCCGGGAAACTGATCACAGTAGACGTCACAAAACAACTTCAAGAGGCGCTTGCCGAGTGTGGATGGCAGGATGCCTCCAAGCTCAAACAGCAGGATCCTTCGGAGGCTTTCACGTTCATTACTGGGCAGCTTGAGCTACCTCTCCTCACTCTCAAGATGGATCTGTATCACACCGGTAAAGAAGATCCTCAGGATGATCACAAGTTCGTGAACGAACGTTTGCTAGAAGTGGCGATCGCTGATCAACCACGCGACGGCGAAGAGGGTATCACGCTGGAGGCTTGTTTAGAGCAGTATTTCAACAACCGGATCGAAGTCAAGCGACACATCGAGAACATGCGGCGTAACACGTTGAAGGCTGGACTTGACGCACAAGGCGACCATGAGCATGAAGGCAAGCTACATAAGGAGTCCGGCACACATGTTGAGGTCGTCGAGCTGGAGTCGCCAGAGACCCCACTCACGGAGAGCCCACGCACTGGTACCTTTTCGGGGCAAACCAAGGATCCAATCGCAAACTTGAGGCCAGGTATGGCCAGAATACGAGCGGACAGCATTTTCAGCCAGCGCAAAACAATGCTCGAAGGCGTTAATCCCCTTCAAGACAGTCTTGATAGCGAATCTGATAATCCTTCAGCCAACGGTCAAGCCCGGAAGAATAGCCTACGAACTGAAGTCTTGATGCCGGCATGGCAGTTTTTCAAGCTATTACCGTACGTGTGCGAAGCATCCACAATATTGCTCATTAACAGCTGACGCATACCTCAGGTGGTACACCGATCACATGCCTGACTCTGATGCGCAAGTAGCTGCACACTTTTCGACTCAACGACCAGTCTTGGGGATCTGCTTGAAGCGGTATTCCTTCACAGCGACTGGACAAGCTTTGAGGCTTCACACTTATGTTGACATCCCGCTGGAGATCGCGGTCCCGAATTTTGTTGGTGACGATAGCATGCATGACGATGGGCCCTTGGTTGGCAACTTCAGACTCATGTTACAGTCGGTGGTTTGCCATCGTGGAGTGTCTGTTCACAGTGGTCACTACGTTACATTGTGTCGCGGACCGTTGCCTGAGTCGCATTCGCGTTGTAGCCAGACTGATCGTAACGAAGGCTCCGAGAGTGGAGATGACGAAGATCCCTGGATGCGATTTGATGATCTCGCCAAAGAAGACAGGGTTACTACTGTAAACATCCGTGAGGCTTTGCGGGAAGAGACTCCATATCTCCTCTTCTATCAAGTACAACCAATCGATGATGACGGACGGTCGATACATGACCTTCCCAGCTATGCAGAAGCGACGTCGCGATCACACTCCAACGTGGAATTTCAAGAGAAGACGGGTCCTTGGAGACCTTCAGAATCTGATGACACTCTCCCTCAAAGCACACGCAGCTCCCACGCGGCTGGAAGCCGTACAGAAGCCACCGACTTAGCACCTCAATCTGTCCGCAACAGTCTCGACACAAATATTACTGCCGGCGACCAACGTCGTGGCCGCTCTGTCTCTGGCGAGGGTCGACAGGGCAGTCTTGTTCCTCAGGAGGCAAGCTTGAGAGGTAGTGCAGCCAGTGTCAAAACTGATGCCACCAGTAACTCTGTGCCATCAACACCTCCAGATGAGAAGGTTGGTGGATTCCTAGCGGTCGCTAGCAAGATCGGCTCTAAACGAGGCAGTCGCCGATCGAAAAGTCGGCCCGCAAGTGCTGGCCTCGATAATCCCAGTCGGTTCAATCTCAATATGAACATGACCAAGCTTGCGCGAGGTCTAGGCAATAAGCCTGATGTGTACACCGAACCAGAGCCCGAATTCGCGTCTGTCGACGAAAAGACAGCAGGCATCGTCTCCACACTCAACCTAACAACCTCCGACGAGACTACTGAAGGCATTACGGTGGTTCAACCTCACAGCTCGAAAGTCGAGAAGGAAGGGAGAAGAAGGAAGGAGAAGAAGACACGGGTAAAGTCGGACGGTAGTGATGATCGGGACTGTGTTATCATGTGAATTGTCCATCGGCGGATCGCTTCTGAGGGCTCACACAAGTGTTTAGAGGATCGTTGCATCCGTTTCATCACTTTCATCCGCAACACTGCATGGCGTTGGGGTAGGACTGCTATGCTGGATAGGGAAGCCACTGGGAAAGGAAAGCGGCGCTCGGCGGAGGCATCATCGTTGCATATTCTATAAGACCAATTCACTCCTCGAGCCTGAGACAAGTCTGTTCAGTACATTGAAATAGATCCAGACTACTCATGACATGTTCATCCTGCCATTCGCTATGTAAGGACTGCTCACATCCCCGTCGGCAGATGAGGATGTTGGCGCGTTCCAAGCCGCCGGCGCGCTTGTACTCTCCCATTCAGGAAAATTCCATGCGTGCCGTCTGCAGATTCGCGTCATTCATCAACCACGAGCTTGCTCGCAGGCCGCAGGTAGACGCTCACAGCCAGGATTTGCATTGCAAGACGGCGAGGATACAAGCAAAGCAGCATAATCCCTCCTGGCAATGTTAGTGTGCGCGGGAAGGTAGCTGCTGCTCACACCAACGACGGTCTTCTCCATCTGCTTTCGGAGGTTATCACTGCTATACGAGCTTCCATGGATCGCTTCGATGTCACAGCCTCTTGGTCAAGCCCGGATTTGGATGTTTTGGGCAAGCACCAGAAAAGCTCTCCGACCGTCGGAGGCTGGTCGAGTCTGATCGGCATCACCACAGCAATCATCGGGAACGTCCTGATCTCGTTTGCGCTCAACACGCAGCGATATGCACATATACGCTTAAGCCGCGACCGGGAGGAAGGCGAGAAGGAAAAGAGGAGAGGTACGGACGCGGAGGGGAGGAGAGAAGAAGTGCAGAAGAATTACGGGACGCAGGAGGGCATCGCAGAGCAACGGGCGAAGGAGAATGCGCAAGGTGGAGATGGCGAATCGTGGGAACATACGGGTGATGCACGTGAGCCCACCGAGGAAGATGCACTGATCCCGAGGGTGGGCTCGCCTTCGGATGAGTCGGTCGCTTCGGAAGAGACAGTCAAGCCGCGCGCGACGGATGCGCAAGACAAAGGCTCGGGTAAGGAGAAGTCTTACCTCCAGTCTCCCATATGGTGGCTTGGTATCGCACTCATGGTCGTCGGCGAAGCAGGAAACTTCTTGGCGTACGGGTTTGCACCCGCATCGATCGTGTCACCCATGGGTGTGGTGGCCCTGATCTCCAATTGTATCATTGCCCCCTTGGTCCTTGGAGAGCGATTTCGATGGCGGGACGGGGTCGGGGTCATCATTGCCGTTGCCGGGTGTGTGACGGTCGTGCTGAGTGCGAGCGACAGTAACCCGCGACTCACGCCGGACTCGATCTGGCGCCTCATCACTCAATGGGAGTTCGAGACATATCTCGGCATCACGTCATGTCTCATCGTGGTGCTGGCTGTGCTCAGCAACAAGTACGGCGAACGCACGATTCTGATTGATCTCGGGCTGGTCGGACTGTTCGGAGGCTACACGGCACTTTCGACCAAAGGCATTGCGTCTTTGCTTTCTAACACTATCTGGAGAGTGGTGACCTTTCCAATCACGTATCTATTGGTCGCTGTGCTGGTGTTCACGGCGGTGATGCAGATCAAATACGTTAACCGGGCGCTGCAACGATTCAACGCTACGATGGTGATTCCGACACAATTTGTGATATTCACGCTGTCGGTCATCATTGGCAGTGCAGTGCTGTATCGAGACTTCGAGCGCGAGACGGGAGAGGACGCTGCTAAGTTCGTGGGCGGATGTGCATTGACATTCTTGGGCGTGTGGTGCATCACATCTGGGCGGTCTGACGAAGGAGATGGAGATGAAGAGATGGGAGAAGAGGATGATGTTGTAAGTCTCGTCGATGAGGAGGGCATCCGGCCTGAGATACGCGAACGTAATGGCTCAGCGATCAAGGCGTCGCCGTTCACAAGCGCATCATCGCCGAATCTGACACGCATGCGAACGGCTGATTCAGTTCCGCCCTCGCTGGTTGTGACCCAAGATAATCTATCGGCAGAGACCACTGCTGACGAGCGCATTCCGGCTCTTGGTCCAGCTCAATTGGCTTCTATCCATACTGACACCATGGCTGCCATACCTCACGATTCACTGTCCAGACCAAACCCCTTGACTTTCCATGCTACGACTAGCGCGCCAGTCGTGCCAACCAAGGCCGACCTCACGCCCGATACCCTACGACCGCGTACTCCCCTCAACAGACATATTTCCGTTCCGAACAATACGAACCCATCATCAAAGCCCGCAACACCACAAGAGCAGTCACGACTTTCTGTGGCTGGTCTGCTTCCAGGTCCATTCACCAGCCCTCTGAGCAGTTCCCTTGCGGCCATCGTGGCCGACAGCCTACGTCGTGGCGTCGACACACCTTCCCATACCCTTCGGCGAAAATCCAGCCACCGGCGGCGATCCCGGGGCAACACGAACACTTCCACCATGGGCCAGGATATGGATCACATGGCTGCAGTAGGGAAACGACCATCTGTCGCAAGTCAGACCTTTGACTCGGTGGATGGCGAGGACGACGAACACGTCGACACACTGGCAAGCCTGAGGAAATTCGCCAAAGGAAGATCGAACTCAAGGGGGTCGAATGCAAATGTCGGAAGCCTGGGATCTGGTTCCAACCTATGATCGGGGAACTCTCCGTTCATGTCTGAATGTATGTTCCCATCATGCATGGAATAGCATGACCTTGGAATAATGAGGATCTGGTTCTTGATACGCTTGCATATTGGGAGGGAATCTGGCAAGATTTGACTGCGTTCGAAGCATGGCGTTCTTCTGGCGTGTTTGATCGGCTCAGTATACAGGGCAAGTGAGGGGATTGGTGTTGGTATAGATCGTTGCCACGCCATCCACGGTCTGCGCGACTGGCGATGTGCAGTAAATCAGCAGGGTAGATCCAATATGATGCAGAAGGGATTCACGAGGACGACTATAGATTTATCACGTATACATGCTTGTAATGAAACGCCTTGTGCATACTTGTCTACACCATTGTCCCTGGCAGCCTCTCCCTCGTCCCACCGGCTCCGTCCTCGCCGGAGCAGTCTACGACGCCGTGTATGCGGGAGTCTGTCGTATGTCCGACACCAGATTCATCCTTTGACTTCGCGAAGGGGAATGGAACGTAAGGTATACGAGCTGTACAAGCGATTGTGAGAACAGAGATACAAGCACTTATCCCTCGCACTACATACAGATGGTGCCTTTGCGTCTTTTCACCATTCGTCCGGGCCCTCTGGCTGATTCAACAATTCCGGGGCATTGTTGCTTGGCAAGGTACCTTAGGGTTGAGCTCCATGGGCGTTAGGGTTGACCTCACAATGAGGCAGTCTGCCCGGACAGCACTCACGTTTCGATGCTGCGTGTATGATGAGTCGATGATTCAATGTACCTATGAGTCCGTGTGTTACCTTGTTACTGCTTGATATCTCAAGCATGAGTATCTCTTAGGTGTACTTGGTGGGAGGTATATGTGGGTTATACTGTTTGAAGTCGTGATTGTGGAAACACATTTTACTGGGGAATGCACGTATGTCGAGAACATGTTCCCGTACTAGGAACTAGTTACTATAGTGGAGCACGAGTTTCATAAACGAACAAGCAGAACCACAGATTGGTCCACAGCAACGAGGATAGGCATAAGCAGTAATTACTCGGTGGATCAGCTATCAGACCACAGGCGAAGACGATATACTTGATCACGGAGGAGATACAGGTACAAGCCCTGGAGATGTTACGCTCGCATATCTCGAGATCTGCAAACACGAGACAGATGGCACAGGTAAACAGCTTCGGGAGTTCAGCAATCAGACACATGTCAATAAAATGCTTGATCGCATTATGGTACATCAAACTAGGTCTGAAGTCTTGCAACGCAAGGTGTGCTTGACCACATCTATCTTATTCCTTCGGATGCTTTACAAGTACAGGCCTTCTGGCTCACCCTCGCTCTTCGTCTTCAGCACGCTTTCCCTGGCAGCGCGGAAGTCGGTCATGTTGACACGCATGCGGCGTTCACGCAATGCCATCAGACCAGCCTCGGAGCAGATCGCTCGCACATCGGCACCCGAAAGGTCATCCTTCTGCCCGATGAATTCCTCGAGGTCGACATCTGGCGCGAGACTCATCTTGCTGGTGTGTAGAGTGAAGATCTTGCGCTTGGTGTTCTGATCTGGATTCTCGAACAAGATCTTTCGATCGATACGTCCTGGACGGATGAGGGCCGGATCAAGCGTGTCGATCTTGTTGGTCGCCATGATGACCTTGACATCGCCGCGGTCATCGAAACCGTCAAGCTGATTCAGCAGCTCCAGCATCGTCCGTTGGATTTCACGCTCTCCTCCCGATGTGCTGTCGTAACGCTTGGTGCCGATGGCATCGATTTCGTCGATGAACACAATCGATGGAGCATGTTCGGCAGCAACCTGGAAAAGCTGGCGTACAAGTCTGGGTCCGTCACCCAAGTACTTCTGGATAAGTTCTGACCCAACAATGCGCAGGAACGTGGCGGAAGTTTGATTGGCGACAGCCTTTGCCAGAAGCGTCTTGCCGGTGCCAGGGGCTCCGTAAAGAATGACACCTTTCGGAGGCTTGATACCCATCTCTTCATACAACTCTGGATGAAGAAGTGGGAGCTCGACAGCCTCGCGGACCTCTTGAATCTGACTTTCCAGTCCTCCAATATCCGCGTAGCTCTCTGTTGGCGCCTTGTCAAGCTTCATCACATTGACCAGCGGATCGGCATCGTCTGTTAGCACGCCGACCACCGAAACCGACTTGTGATGCAGCAGAATCGAAGCGCCAGGTTCAAGCAGATCCTTATCCACAAATGACATGATCGAAACGTAGTACTCTGGTCCGGTGGCAGACGAGACAATAGCATGGTCGTCATCGATGAGCTCCTCGAGATTGCCGACACCCATCGGTGAGCCACGCATGTCGTCTACTCTGCTTCTTTCGTCTGCGTTACGATCCAGCTCGCCATCGCCTTCAGCGACCGCAGGTGCTTGTGTGTTTGTTGCATGCGCCTTCCTTATCCGCTCCTGATTCTCCACAAACTCTTCCTCCAGCAGCAGATGATCATGCACGCGCTGCATCCTCAGATATCGCAGCTTGCATCGTGCCGTCGGGTAGACTGTGGGAAGTTTGGCGGCAGCGTTGGGACCAGCGGCCTTCTTCTTCTTGCGCCCGATACGAGTGGTTGGCTGTGGCGGCGGCTCGTACTTGGGCTTGTCTTTCTTGCCATCCTTCTTGTCCTTTCCATCACCTGGCAAACCTCCGGGCCCTCCGCCCATGCTCGACGGGTTTTGACCCTGCAACGAGTATTAATCATGAGCCAGTAGAGCGCAGAAGTGATTGTGTGCTATGCTTACCATGGCGTGTTCGGCCCGTGACGATGCTTAGACCGGGTCCTTGTGGCAGTCGTGCTGCTACAGTCGTTCTTCGTCAAGCGCAAGTCGAGGTCGGCAGGTGGAAGTGATGGTAGTGGTGTGTATACCTACGAGCGAGATGGCCGCTCGCGGATGATGCGTCGGCGTTGCCTGAGCTTCGTGGCGACACTAAGGCACGCAATGATAGCCTTGTGCTGACTCATCATCCCACTATAGGTTGCCTCCAGGTTGTGCTTGTCTTGTGAGCAACGACATATCATGCCTCGACACAGAATCCTGCTTACCACCATTTGAATGTCTTATGAGTACAAGGCCGTGTACTGACAGCTTTGTGATTAGTCCGAAGGCTCCACTATCACTCGCGAGCTCTCGCGAGTTACGAGCCGCGCTGTCCAAGAGCCTCTATACCTGTCTACCTACTTGACAGCTTCACGATCTGTCCTCGTGTTCCACTATAAGTCGGCTGTGACTCCCCGTACTATTTGTTCGACCTCCTTGTTCTTTGCACCTCCGCCTCCCCGCATACTCGTGCAGCCACACCGATCACAAGCATCCAACCAGCATGGCTGGAGCTCATCGCAACCGACGCCTGCAGAAAGAGATCCAGGACATTCTCAAAGACACGCATTCGGGTATCACCATTACCAGCCCACAGGGTGATGCGGAGATCACAGAGTTCACACATTTCCACGGCCTCTTTCGAGGACCACCAGATACGCCATACGAGAATGGGAGATATGAGGTGGACATAAGAATAACCCCCGAATATCCCTTCAAGCCTCCAGACATGCGTTTCATCACCAAGATATGGCATCCAAACGTCAGCAGTCAGACAGGCGCCATCTGTCTTGACACTCTCGGGCAGGCCTGGAGTCCAGTGCTGACACTAAAGAGTGCTTTGATCTCGCTACAAAGCCTGCTCTCGAGTCCAGAGCCGAAGGATCCCCAGGATGCTGAAGTAGCAAGTATGCTCATTGCACGACCTGAGGAATTCGCGATAGTGGCTAGGGAGTGGGCGGTCAGATACGCAGGTGCGCCCAAACCACCGCCAGGAAGCAGCAAGAGTGGCGCTTCAAGCTCTAGTGCTGAGACCGGCGCTGGTAAGACCCAGAAGCGCACCAAGAGCATCGATGACAAGGAGGCAAAACGATTGCAAGAGCAAGCACGTAGGGAAGCTTATCATGGATATCCTCGGTCGATGATCGACCGCTTCGTGCCGCTCGGTTTCACCGTGGAACAAGTGGTGGCAGCGTTCGAGTATATCGGGATCGATCAGAATGAAGGGGAGGAGTATGAGTTGGAGGAGGAGTACATTGGCGACGTCACAGCGAGGCTGTTCAACGAGATGTGATACGTTGGAACACGAGTCGGGCTGGTGTTGACCGCGGAGTACCATGCTTGTGCTTGAAATGACGGGTTATGATTGTAAGCGATGCATCAGCGGCGATTCTGCTCAACACATTGTCTTTATGCACAGGAAGTAATGCTTTTGTATCACAACTTCGCTGAACTCTATGTGCTGGAATGAGTATCCGACCTCGCGTATCCAGGATCACGTGCTTCGCGAACATTTCGCGAATCGGGCTGTGCCCGCCACTCTTGAGCCCAGCCTCCTCTAAGCCAACGAGGCGACGACGTCCACGCCTGCACTTGAGTGTGCATGTGTGCACTATATTGGCCGAGCGACGGTCACACTTCCAACAAAAGAACACTTGAGAACGTGGAGCATGCATTCAATATAGGTTGGTCGGTAACTTCTGCCAGAAATCCTAGATTTCTTACTGTCACCTCCCGTTTCCTTATTCTCCACCAGCACCTGCTAGCATGGCCACCTTCGCAAATGCGCCGGAAGCTCTGTTGGGTCGAAATGACTCTAAGAACCCTTTGACGACGTGTAGAGGAATTACAAGCTCCGGCAGGCCATGTCGTCGCGCGCTTGCTGCTGCGAAAGCGGCTTTGCACAAGCAGTATGTCAGTACAGATGGTGAGGGTATGCCGCTACGAGAAGATCTTGGAGTGATGGAGTATTGCTGGCAACATAAAGACCAGGCATATGGGGGCGCCATTGAGCAAGAGAAGAAGCACACTGGGCAAAGTGGACAGCAGGGAGCCCAGGGAGTGGACAGGATGTACCCTTTGCAAGAACGCAGCAGCATTGAGACGATGGCGCATAGGCTTGGGATAGACCCGACAACACATCACCATCAAACAAGGACTGAGCGTCGGCAAAGGAAAGACCCGACGAATGGTTATGCTGGCCCACCAAGAAGAACAGCAACGTACGACTTTGCGCTGGAAAGTCACACATCACTGCGCCCCAGTTCGAAGCCCAAGCCGAGGGTATCTCCGAAGCCAAGAGGATTCTGGGCGGCACTGTGCTGTATGGGGGCCGACCCTGACGAACATGTTGAGATCGTGCGGCATCGAAAGCGAGCAACGAGGACTCCGGATATGACCATGGCTCCCACAACCACAGCACCACTAAGAGCGTCCATGCCTAATGTCCCTCGCAGAAACGGTGAACCAGAGGCCGCAAACCTGCCTTACCGCCCTCAAGGCAGACCGAAGCCCGCCTCACAAGACTCGGGCACCAGCCAACTACTCTCGCTCATCCCATCGAGTCTTTCTCCACAGACAACCTCCACTCTGCTCGCCGAACTGGCCAAGCCCATCAGTCCGCATGATGAAGAAGGCTACATCTACATCTTCTGGCTGACGCCGCAGTCCAAGACACCGCCTGCCCACGAAAGTGCGCAGTCGCTTCTCACACCACAACCGCACCACCGATCGCGACGCGTCAGCGACATCATGACGGAGTACTCCTTCGACGGCTCCGAGCCTCCGACCCGCGGCAAACCCACCATCATGCTCAAAATCGGACGCGCGAGCAACGTCACAAGGCGAATGAACGAGTGGCAGCGACAGTGCGGCTACTCCTTGAACCTCATCCGTTGGTACCCTTACCAACCTACCACGCCGGCGCCCGCGACGCAAGCTTTATATCCTGATCTCTCCTCAGCGTCCGGCCAGCACCGTAGAGATAGCGGGCAGCTGGTGCGCAAGGTCCCGATGGTGAAACGCGTTGAACGACTGATTCATCTCGAACTTGCCGAGCGGCAGGTCAAACGAAAATGCACTACGTGTCAGTGTGAGCATCGAGAATGGTTTGAGATTGAGGCTAGCCATGCAGGGATCAAGAATGTGGACGACTCTGTGAGGCGTTGGGTTGGATGGGCGGAAAAGATGGGCCCACGATGATGTGTATGCGGCAGCGCGCCAACACCACAGAGTGGGAGGGATAAGTCGAGTAATTTTGATCGACAGAACGAAGATCCATGCACGAAGACTGATGACAAGATGACCTCAATCTCGAACGAAACATTTGTAGCCATTTGTCTCTATCGTGCTCAGAAAGCTACCCATATCGCACACTATCATACATACATCTTACACAAAACCTCCCCATGACATCTATACCTCGCCAGTAAAGCTAATGTCATCACCGTTCTCAAACGGTGAAGTAGCTGATCTGCATATGTACCTCTGTGCCATGCCATGCATGCAGAGCCGTAAAGTCGAGGGAAAGAGCGGAGTTTTCGATGGGCCCGGAGAGCCTGTTCCTGTGTTCGAATGACACGCCTGAACGGGACCGGTAGTGGCCAACAAGAATTGCTTTTTATACAGTCGAAAAGGGAGGATGGAGAATAAGTCGAAGTGGGTATCAAGGTCGGATGGGACGACGCGGAAAGGGCACAGGAGCCAGGCTCTGAAGCAGGTGAGCAGCCTAGAAGCCCATGCCACCCATTCCGCCCATACCACCCATGCCACCTGGCATACCACCACCAGGTGGACCCTTCTCTTCTGGCGCCTCTACAATTGCGACCTCAGTTGTGCCGAGCAGAGATGCGACACCAGAGGCATCCATGAGACCAGTTCGCACGACCTTGAACGGGTCGAGGATACCAGCGGCGATCATGTCAACATACTCGCCCTTTGAGCTGTCGAAGCCCTTGTTGAAGTCGGATCCAAACTCATCCATGAGCTTGCCCACCACGACGGATCCCTCGGTACCAGCGTTCTCGACGATAGTCCGGGCAGGACGAGTGATGGCAGACTTGACAATTGCTACACCAAGTTGTTGATCGAAGTTTGCAGTCTTGATGTCATTGAGAGCATTGGCAGCAGCCTTGAGCAGGGCAGTACCACCACCCGGCAAGATACCCTCTTCGACGGCGGCACGTGTGGCGTTCAGTGCGTCGACCATGCGGTCTTTCTTCTCGCCGACCTCGACCTCCGATGCGCCACCAACCTTGATGACAGCGACTCCTCCGGAGAGCTTGGCTAGACGCTCCTGCAGCTTCTCCTTCTCGTAATCGCTGGTGGTTGGATCAGCCATGACACCACGGATCTGCTCGCACCGCTGAGAGACAGCATCCTTTGCGCCTTCGCCGTTGAGAATGACAGTGTCCTCCTTAGTGATTGTGATAGAGCCAGTAGATCCGAGCATGTCTGCAGTTGCTTTCTCAAGCTTGATGTCAAGCTCATCTGTGAAGACAGTACCGTTCGTGAGCACAGCAAGATCACCAAGAATGCTCTTGCGGTTGTCGCCGAAGCCCGGTGCCTTCACGGCAGCAACTTGAAGCTGGCCACGGAGCTTGTTCAAGATGCAGACAGCCAATGCCTCACCATCAATATCCTCAGCAATGATCACGAGTGGGCGGCGCAATTGTTGTGAAGCTTCAAGAGCTGGCACAATATCCTGGACGGCCGAAATCTTCTTCTCCGAAAGAAGGATCAACGGCTTTTCGAATTCGACCTTTTGGGCCTTGGTGTCGGTGATGAAGTATGGAGAGATGTAACCACGATCGAACTTCATGCCCTCAGTGACCTCAAGCTCGTCTTCGATCGTCTTGCCCTCCTTGACGGTGATCACGCCCTCTTTCCCGACCTTCTCCATGGCCTGCGAGAGGAGCTTGCCAATGTGAGTGTCGCCGTTAGCAGAGATGGTGGCGACCTGGCTGATCTCTTCCGAGGTTGTGATATCACGCTTGTTCTTTTGGATGTATTTCACGACGGCCTCTACAGCTGCCTGAGTACCCCTTCGGAGGTCCATGGGGTTGCAACCAGCGGCAACGTTCTTGACAGTCTCCGAGAAGATGGCGCGGGCGAGGACGGTAGCGGTGGTGGTTCCGTCACCAGCGACTTCGTTGGTCTTGCTGGCAACATCTTGCAGAAGGCGAGCACCAAGGTTCTCGAATTTATCTTGGAGAGTCACGGCCTTGGCGACCGTCACACCGTCTAAGACATTCCCGTCAGTATGCTGATGATGGAAGAGCCCAGGACAAGGGATCAATTACCTTTAGTGATCTTTGGTGATCCATAGCTGGATTCGATGAGCACGTTACGACCCTTGGGACCAAGTGTCGTTGCAACAGCTCTTGCAAGTGTGTCAACACCCTTCAACAAAGCCGCACGACCTTCCACACCGAACTTGAGCTCCTTGTGAGCAAACCGTTGCTGCACCAGTGATACTTGTCGTGCTCTTTGAGTGCTGCGAGCTGCTACGCGCGGCGCGGATGAAAGGACTCGCTGCATGTTGTACAATGAAAGAGAGAATGACAAACGATGATGGATTCGTTGTTCTCGTGAGGGAGGATAAGATGGGGATGAGAGATGGGAAGGGAGGTGGGTTATTGGATGGAGAAGTGGTCGAGTCGGGTACTACTGTTTGCGGAGAAATTGAAGCATTCCCGAAGAAAGTTCTCGAGATCGGCAAGCTCGAGAACGTGCACGGACCATTCTCGTCGACATCGTCTCGACTTCACTTGATTCATCGGATATCTAGCACTTGGCCAGTATGGTTATTGTTCGTGCATTGTCTCTGCCATGGTGCTCCTCGTCAGTCCGGGAGCAGCAGTATGTCGCAAAGATGTCTTCAGGATTAATCTGATTCGGGCCATCCCTGATCTGAAGAAGCTGTTACTTGAAACCACTTCCAGCATCATGAAGACAACAACATGAAGACGACGACTTGAACTGCTTTCCTCGTGTATCGACGGCGCCTTTACAGTGCAACGCGTCCACTGCGAGAGGTTTTGTATTACCATCCTTGTAGAAGGTCAAGTCAAGAAATGTTTCCACTTCATACATGTCCTCACCTGTGGTCAGCAATTCGCACCCGCCATCAATTGTTCTCATACCTATTGTTCCACCAGTTTACGCTGATCTACAATGAGCGAACATGTCCTCAGCCACCGTATATAACTTTTGTTCATGCCATGGTCTCCTTTCATGTACATTCTACACTTCTTCAATTGACTGCTCTTTGTACAGAGAGCCACTCCTTTACCCATTGCTTTGTCTTGTCAAGCATCCAAAGCCCGATCCGGCGTCTTGTACATTGACGAGCGGCGTCAATACTGAAATCGAGGTCCAGCTGTTTCCCGACCACTTTTGGTTTGCCTGACCAGCACCACTTGTGCACCGCCAGACGGAAGAACAATAGCCTCGCAGTACAGACTCGCATCCTGCTCGAACGAGGAGCTTCAGACCAAACGAGACCGGAGATCTCGACATCAAGAAGACATCCCCTCATACCATATCCATAAGCCTTCACGAAATGGCCGACGTGACGCAGCATATACAAGCCAATGCTCCACCGACCACGAGCATGGCTGCGTTAAAACTACCACCACTTGCACTGGAGCAAGCTACTGGGGCAAAAATCGCAGATGATGAATCGGTCCTACTCTCAGCCATCATGACCACCCATAGAAAAGCTCACCACCGCCTAACCATGCCTCAATGGAAATTGCCTGGTTACACTCCTCATGATCCCAGCACCGAGCTGCAAAGAGGCGGCGATGAGACGGTAGAGCGTCTCAGCGTCCATGACTCTGGAGCGAACTTCCCATTCGTGGGATGGAGCGAAGCAACCCGAGTCGATACCACAACGCGCGACGTCGAGCCGGAAGTCAGCAAGGACTTACTGGAGCTTCTGCCAATGCCAAAAGATGATCTCTGTCGTCCACCTTCTCAAATTCCTAAGAACGACTGGGCTCCTCCACCATCGCCATCCAAAACTGACGAAGGACGCCAGTATAGCTTCGGCAATGGCAATTATCATCGAGTGGGTCCCACCCACAATTTCTATCCAAAACCAAGCAAGACCCGTAAGCCGCACGATCCCTACAAGGAGCAGCCCTGGCAACCACTACCACTATTCGACTATCGCACGTCGAATGCACACGCAGCTCATCTGCTCGAGTGGGAAGCGAAGATGGGTGATCAAGATCTGAATCAAGCAACCCTGAAACCGTATGCCATACATGACGAACCATGCAACTCAGCGCGCTGCAAAGGCCGTTCCATCCCGTGTCGCACGTCGGAAGACATGTGCATGGGTTTTGCTCGTGCTAAGCACTCCTACCACTTGACACGGCAGTTCTGGAAACAACTTCGCGAAACGCATCCCAGTGCGCTTGTCAAGACACAGGCAGACTTCGCTGGACGAGACCCTGATGGTGGCGTTGACATGCATGGCTTCTACCGCGCTTTCGAGACGCCGGATGCGCCAATCGGTGTATTCTCTAGGGCAGAGTCCGACTTGTGGAAAGATCAGCAACGGCGCAAGCTTCGCGAAGTCAAACGCAAGAACGGTCTCTCCGAGGCCCAGATTGATGCCGACGAAACCAATTTCTGGGGAAAGTCGCAAGCGCAGCTGCAGTCGGAGCGTGCGTTGAACGAAGATGTGCTTTTCGCACAACACAGACTTTTCCCCAAGAACCGCACACATGCCGTTGCACTGCTGTATCCTGTCTACGTTCCACCTTTGCTCCCGACAGGTGATGCGGACTGCGACGCCATGGCAATCGAGCTAGAACCGCTCATTGCCGCTGGCAAATTGCTTTTCTTGTCCAAGTATGGAAACACAGCAGGATCTGCTATTGGATTTTCCAAAAAAGCTAAGGCTGCTGGCAAGCGTAAAGCCTCGACAAAGATGGTGTTGGCAAAAAGGCTTGAGGCCGCTCGGAACAGTATCTCCAACCTTGCGGAAAAATCTTCAGAGGACCAGGTAACAGCCATTGATGATGCTACGGAGACCTTCGTACGCTGGCGGGATTTCTGCCTGGCGCAGATGAAGTGCAACACGACGACTGGCGATCCCCCAATCAGCGATCCAGTATCAAGCAGTCCCTCGAAGCCAAGCGCTCCCTCGACGCCAAGCGCTCGCTCGAGGCCAAGCGCACCCTCGAAGCCGACGGCTTCCTCGAAGCCTACCACTGCCTCAACGCCAACCACTGCCTCAAAGTCAACTACTGCCGCGAAGCCAACCACTTCTCCGCAGCAAAGCGTTCTCTCGAAACAAGTCAATTCATCAGAGCCGATCGACAGCTCAACGCCAGCCAGTGCCGGTCAAAATACGGAGAAACCAGCGGTGACAACGAGGAGAAGTGGGCGCGCCTGCAAGCCGCGAAAGTATTACGGTGATGAGGTTCAGGTCAGCGATAACAAGAAGAAGTGCGCGAATCGTGATGATTTAACAGCGCATGCGCACAGTCCTGACCAGAAGGCTGGCACTGCTGCCACTGCAAACAAAGAAACACCACAGCAGAGGCCGCCAATCATGCTTAAGTTGAAGTTTTCCAAAGGGGGAGCGGAGAATAATGAGAAGAGTACTTCCCCCAGTCCAGCTGAGCACTCGAAGGCTGAACCCAGTGGCGGCCGAAAACGATCTCACGAGGTATCGGAGCAGAGTGATGAGACCACCACTCCAGATGCGAACGATGGGACGCAACCGCAGCCGCAGAAACGACGCAGGCTCCAGTTGCACGTCCAGAAGTAGTGGCGGAGAAAGGGAGCAAGACCGACGGGTATCAGTCGAGGTGATGAACAGTAATGGCCAGTATGGAATGGCGGGAATGATGAGCAGCGCAATGAGTGTATGAGCAAAGCGTTGAACCAAGTTGAAATGTCAGAGAGCATGGGGATAGGAGTTATGGTTTCGCCGCAGCTTGAAGAGCACACTATAGAGTATAAAACCTGTCACCAAAGTCTCCAAGTCCGGGAACAATGTAACTGTCAAAACTCTGTTAGTAGTGTATACGTGTTTGCAAGTCATTGATAAAAAGGTGAGATACTTTTTCTCGTCCAAGCCCTGGTCTACAAAAGCTGTTACAATCCGCACCTTTGGCACCTTCTGGGCAAATTTCGCGGCACCTTCTGGGGATGCAATCAGATTGAGGAAGAGGATGTGGTCCTCCGGCACGCCTTTCGACCGAAGCACGTCCACGGCCATTAATGCTGATCCGCCTGGATTTCCATCAGCATGAGCCCGACATCACAGCCGATACTTGCGTCGAAGTCTGAGCTACCATACTTACCAGTGGCCAGCATAGGGTCTAGAAGCAGCACCCAACGATCCTTGATGTCCTCGGGCAACTTATCGTAGAACAGTCGGGGTTTGCACGTTTCCTCATCACGCTGAATGAGAATCTTTCCAATCCTCACGCTACGACAGCACTCACGTAGCGCTTGCTCCATGGCTTCGCCGGCGCGCATGATGGACACTCCGCAGATCTTCCCTTCAAACTTGACGCCATTGTAATTTCGTCCTGGGACAGGCGTCTCTATGGCATTTGGCAAGACTGGCAGATGGTTGAGTGCTTCCTCGACCAACAATCGATTTATGCGGTTGCTGTAGAAGATGAAGTCGGCTCGTTTCGTATTCTTGTCACGGATCATGCTGATTGATCATTGTTAGCCATGTCATTAATGTCGCGTTACCCACGCTGTACACCAATGGTTTGGAAGGCTACCATTGGAGGCTTATCGTACGTGAGCAGTGCTATCAATTGAGGCGTCTGCGCCAGAATGTGCACATTTTCGTGGTCAACCTTCGTTGAAACAGTGGCAGACGGCTTGTCTTCCTCACATCTATACTCTGGTCCCATGTGTTGACTTGGAGCATGCTGTACGACATGTCCTGGCCGTGAGGGCTGTTCTGTCTCTTGATTGGACATGTTTAGTTCTGCTCAAAGTCAGAAGCCGACAATTCTAGATGAAGAAGCAGATATGAGGTGAAAGTGGGAGAGTCAAGGTGAGAATTGAAGATTCTAGACACCGACAACCCTCAGTGTAACAATGAATGTCAAAGCCTCGCTTCCAGATGCGATAGTGAAATGTTTTACCCCATGGCCGCCGCGCGCGATTCCAGGTTCTTTTGAGCAATAGTTCGCGTAGCCAGAGTTTGGGTTCGGGCTCGGCCCGCGATAAGCAATCAAGCAGCATGTAGCACAGCCGGCAAATGAAGGCCAATAAACACTTCTGACGTACATGTATTTAGATCACATAAACATCAACTCACACTACAAATCACACCGACACCAACCCCTAACATCCTACATTGCGCGCATATACGTATCAGCATTCACGACGCCTTCGACAGCAGAGCGCTCTGTAAGGTGCGATACCATCGCGGTCACTACCGATCGGTTTTGTCGACTGGCCCGGACCATGGACGCGAACCTAGTCATCTGGCGCGACATTAATGGCGATTTCCAACGATGATTAGCACCTCTTCCAGACGTATTCTATATTTACGCCTGCATACCACGAACGATCAAATCACCACAGTACCACAACATGGCCAACTTCTCAGCTCGATCCTCCCAGAAGCCGGGCAAGCTTGTGACCTACGGTAAAGGTCGCGCGAAAGCCTTCAGTAGTACGAACGTAGATTCATTTTTTGAAGATGATGATCTTGTGACTCGCGCGCACTCGGCGCGCGCGGCCGTCGGACACAATCCTACTGTCAAGGACAGCTTCGGGACGGAGAAGGCAGAGAGCAGAGCACAAGCGCAGAAGCTAGGGAAACCTCACAAGGCGGCGCGGGATACATTTGATGTTCCATCATCTGATGAAGAGGTGGAGGTGCCTGTGAAACGTGTCACTCCTCCTAAGATAAGAGCACGACCAAGGCTAGTTGACGATACGGTTCACATGTCCGATCTGCCCTCGTGGGAGAAAGTGAAGATTAAGCCTACACCTGCTCAAGCCAAAGCCGCAACACGGGCGAGGTTGACTGAAGCCATGGATCCCAACAGCCAGCTACAGAATGAGTTGACTGAAGTGGTTGCGCGCGAATCATCCAACGCATCTACTGTCGCAGGTAATGCTAAGACATCAACCACCAATCCTGAGTTGCAACCAAAGACAGCGGCAGCACGGCTTGCAGCCAGGAAGAGGATGCAGACAGGCGCTGGGCAATCACATGGAAAGACTGAAGCCAACGCTGCCTCAAACGCTACAAAGCGTGCGGTCTCAAACATAGCCGAAGTGGCTCCATCACCACGAAAGCGAGGAAGAAAAGCCAATGATGGTGTTTCCCAGCAAGCGACAGCCACGTCGACGATGGAAAAGACACGAGACGGAGGTCGTCCCACGCAGTGTACTACCACCACTGGCTACGAGATCTTCGATTTTCCAGAAGTTGACGACACCAAGGAGCAAGGAAAGGAGCTCTCCGAGTCGGTATCTCCGCCGCTAGCACAGAAAACCAGAAGAGACAAAATAGCTTGTGCGCGCACGACACCCGTCAAAGGACTATCAGCTCCGGACCGTCTGCATACTATGCTTCCCCCTGACTCTGATACTACCGACAGCACTGCACGTTCGCCATCTATACTTCTTAGTGCGCCTGGCACGCCGACCGCAGCAACGCCATCACTAGACCATGACAGTAGTAGTCCTCGAATTGGCGTACATGGCTCAGACAAATTGACGCCAAAGCAAATACGTGCCTGGGATCGTATCCTACCCGGTGTGGAGCCGTCAACTCATTCTCCCGGTGCACTACCGCTGGACGCATTGAAGATCGGTGGTCAAATCCGCAACGAGACTAAGGGTGCTCCGAACAGGCGCATGCTGACATTGTCAAGTTCTGACATCACGGAAGTGCCAAAGAAGCGGCAGAAGTTGGTTGATCGTTTGAAAGCGGCGGCATTCGATGGTAGCTCCGAAGATGAATCAACTGAAGATGACACCGATGTTGTGATGGCAGAGGTCGCCCCGACCATCACTGCTAGTGTTCGACAAAGGCCAAAGCAAGAAGTAAATGCCGGCCAAGAAAGTTCTCAAGGTCCAGGTCAGTCGAGTGCTGCTACAGCAGAACCACGCATTACCTATGCTAGGGTGCGATCCTATCTGCCGGAAGACAGCCTTGAGGAAGCAATGGCGCTTGATATTCCCATCCCATCGCAACACACGCGGACCATGGCACACCGCGTCAACACAGATATTATCAGCTCACAGTCCTCAGCTGTCGTACCAGACGACAGCGATGACGATTCAGGTCCCGCCAGACTAAGAAGTATACACGAGCTTCGCGCTGCCGGCCGAAATCGAGGCTTCATGCAAGATACAGAAGCTCTGATGGAGGACATCTCCAATCATAACTCGTCAGCACGTGGGGCGCGGAGAGGTGCCCTTGTTGAGATTGCTAACAAGATGATGGAACGCGAGTATGTTGAGCGTTTCGTTGCGCATGGGTTTGAGCAGCAGCTGGTGGCTGAATATGCTGCCTCTCCGGACGAGGTTGGAGATCTCTTGCTTGCAGTCATCACCAGTCTATTGCTTAGTGGAGAGCCTCCTCAACACACTTTGACATGCTTGCACAAAGCAGGGGTACTGCAATGGCTTTGCTCAAAATTGAGGTCAAATGTGGAATCACGAAAGATTGCCAGAGATCGACGTAACAATATGTCAAAGGCATCACAGACTGATTTCCTGGCCTGCGTGGACGCGTGTAAGCAGCACGCAGGTCTCTGGGAGCATGCTCAGCCATCGACCACAACTCCACGCTGCATAGCGCTGAAATCACTAGAGATGTTTGTCAGGCGCTCCAGAAAGCTCGGAGATCAATCGGAGTTGCTCACAGCAGATCAGCTTACGTTGGTGTTGGATGATCTCCAGCCTGATGCGAGTGGTGATTCAGTCATTAACATCAGCCTTGCATTCTCAACCCTGGAGTCTCTTGCCATATCATCCCTGCCACTCGAGTGGCCCGAATCAGTCTCGAAGCATCTAGCCGCGCTTCTTCCGCGTCTCCAGGTCATGCACGGCATGCCACAACATACAACCTTTCTTGCCCTCCGCCTTACTCTCAATCTCACCAACGAGAACCCACGCAACTGCTCCTCGTTCGCTCAAAGCGACACCATACACTACTTCCTCCTCCAAATGAGCAACGGCTTCCAGCGTCTCGAGTCAAACAATGCCGGCGAAGACTCCGACCGTGCGCTGCTCTTCGACCTCCTCATCCTCTCCCTCGGCATCATGACGAACCTCGCGGATCAAAACGCCGCCGCGCGTGATCTCGCCATCGCAGCGCCCAACACCCCCATCCTGACCGCCCTCCTCACCACCTTCACCCGCGGCCTCGAGCGCGCCCCCGACGCCGAGAGCATGGCGGAGATCAATACCAACGTCGCCTTCGGCTACCTCGCCATCCTGCTCGCCAATCTCTGCCAAGCGCCTCCCACCCGCCACTTCATCGCCGCCGCGCTACCCGGCGCATCGCTGCACCGCCTCGTCGCCGCCGTCGAGGAATTCGTCGCGTTCCACGAGAAGGTCGACATGCTGCAGAGCATGCGCGCGTTCGACGATGAGGATGAAAGCATGGGCGAAGATGGGCTGGTGAGAGGCGACTCGTCGATGACTGCGGCGGCGGCGCCGGGTGGCGGAGAGCTCTGGGGCGCATACACGGCTCGGGTCAAAGCGGTGCTGAGTCGACTGAAAGCTGTGGCGGAGTGAGAGGTGGATTGCTCCGGAGCTGAGAATGTGATTACCGTAGGCTTCATCCCATGGGATATATAGAGTGACGATGTACTTGTATGAATGACCTGGGCGGTCGTTTCGTCTTACGCTCAGCCGCCCCTTTCAGTGTTCACCTGGCATCTGCACTATTGCACCTCCACCTCAGCACTATAGATACGTGATAACTCTACAGACAGCTGGAACACATTACGTATCACTTCGACCTTGAATATTCAAGACCATTACGCGATTCTCACAAACAGGAAAGGGTATATGCTTCGGCAGTACAATGAATCGTCATTCCGTATAGTCGTCATCCCATTCCATTCATCTATATACATATATAGGGTAATGCAAGCTAAACAGCGCTGCGTGAGGTGGTGATCCTATTACCTCTGCCCTGTTTGTGTCACTTGGCCGCCATGGGCGAGACGTGAGGGATGATACTTGAAGGTGGAGGGTTTTGGAAAGATGGGACATGCAATTGTGAGATGTGGCGTGGCGTTGCGTTGCTTTGCATTACACTGCACTGCTTTGCTTTGCTTCGAGCTGTAATGCTTCTACCTTGTGTATTCAGGCTATCAAGGTGCAGAGGCTTGCGGCGGCGATGCAGGTCGATGCTATGACGAGCGAGGTGTGCTGTCTCTCTGTCCGATGAAGCACGAAAGTGCCTGAGAGCGTCGACCAGAGTGTCGTTGTATGGCCAGAGTGAAGTCAAGAGTAGCCATTGGCAAGGTCTGCTCCGGTGATGCTTATACTTGGGTGTCTCATGTGGCGACGCTGACGTGCCACAAGGGTCTGGCGGACAGGGCGCCTGCGTGAGGTGCCCCTTCGTGCAGAGGCCTTGAGGGCAATGTCGTGAGGTAGGTGAGGTCTCTCATAGTTGTTCCTTAGATGGGGCTCGTGCAGACCGGTGACAGTATATGTTGTACTGAGACCTTGATATGAGACAAGTCCTGCAGATGGCACAGGATGGTTGGGTACGGATCGAAGTCGTTGATCCTACGAGCCCGGATCTATCATATCATCAAGGGCGCGAACATAGAGTCGTCGTCGTCGTCGTCGTTGATGACGGATGATGGTGATCGCAAGCAAGGTCAAGTCAGGTGACGCTGAGGTGCACGCTGAGGTTGAGATTAAGGGTGAATCCAGGACCACCAACAGGTTTCAGGGATGACAGCTCGTTGATGACAAGGCCGATGATGTCAAGATCCCAAAACACTTCATCGCCGCTCACGGCATTCGGATTCGTGATGCGACTCGTCGAACTCAGGGAAGGAGATGTAGCGCGAAGGGTCGCGCTGCTGCTTGCACTCCTCCCAGCTGGTGCGTCGGACGTTAGGTGGCGGGTCGACGGGCGACGGGGGATTGCTGGCCTTGAGTGAGTGCTGGGTCGGGCAGGGACTCATGGAGCGTGAGCGGAGGCTGGACAGGTAGTTGGTGGCGACGGAGGTGGAGCCGGCGGCGGGAGTTCTGCTGGAGCTGTAGGACTGATGGCGGTTGAGGTGGGGCGGCGTCACGGTCGAGGGCGTGACGACAGAGCGCTTGAAGAGTGCGACGGCCATGGTGAGGAAAAGGAGGTTGTTTGGTGTGTCGGTCTGACAGTAGTGGTGATCGACGGGGGGTCAAGGACTCTTCTTATTATCCTTGCTGACCTGGCTGGGGAAGAGCAGGATTACAGACGGAAAGCGATGGGAAGGACAGAAGGATGGCTGCTGATGTCGGGGGGCAGTAGTACAGTAGATAATGTAGCGAAGATGCATGTACTGTAGCGAGGAGATGAGAGATGACACGAGACCTGTCAATAGTCTGACCTGACATGGTCTTACTACGAGGAATAATGCGCGGCCATTCGAGCGTGTTGGCGGGCTAATGTACATGGACCTGTAGCCTGCGACTTGGGCGACCAGAGAGAAAAGGAGCGTCGGATTCGACGCAGCGGTAAACTTACCTCTCTCTGTGTGTCCGGGACCAATCGAGCATCTTGCGGTGGAGAACGCGGGCAGGCGGGCGTCGGTTGGCAGTGGCTTGGGGGGTTCGGGGGATATGAGCCAGGATGTGTTGTTCAGTCTCGGGGACCGGGGGAAGATGGACTCGACTTCCTCTCCATCATTTTACGGCCATACGACTCGCTACGCACCGCGGGAAAGTCGGAAGCGTGCGATGCCCAAGCCGTGGGGTCCAGTGGCAGCAAGTGCCGCGAGTAGGTTGGAACCATCGTAATTCGGGAGCGGCGGGCGGTCGACGAGGCGGAGGCGGTATGCAAGTGTGATGGTAGACGACTCTCTTTGCAGCAGGATTCACTGCAGACGACGACCGAAACAGACGGTAGCGTGGGAGCTGATACACCTGGCGAACGGTGTTTCGCCGCCGTGTCGGGTCGGGCGGCCACGTTATAGTATTGACTAGAGACGCAGAGGGACAGATGTGTAGATAACCTATGATATTACTGTATTGTGCGTCTGTTCCAGCTTGCATGCATGAAGGGGCCGCGGCGCCCAACAACGGCGGTGCATACGGCAGGATCGCAGATGCAGTCAGGCTGTGGCCTAGAATGGCTCTCCAGCTAGGAAGCTGCTGTAGAACTACTTCAATGAGTATCTTACCAGCCAGTCCACCGTCCCGAATCTTATCGAGAGGAAACACCCGCGTTCCGCACCGCTCTCCAGGTCCCCCGACGTCCACCGGCCGCGACCGCGTCAGGAACGGCGAGATGCGCAGCTGAAAGCATCCCCGATCACTCCACGGGGCTGCCGGCTGCATGCGCCTGCGTGGTGGATGGGTGGTGCCTAGCGAAGAGCTATCTGGAGAGACTACTGGTGCTTTGGGCCGTCGCACCCAACGACTGGCTGTCCGCGGGCGAGACTACTGTACATACACCGACATCTTTCCTGCAGACAGTCATCTTCCCAAGGCCAACAGCGGTGACGGCGCTGCAGAGTCTTCCATCGACGAGACATGCCTCGGATCGGAGACATCAAGCAAACAGGGAAGAAGAAATAGCGAGGCTGCTGGTGCTGGGCTCGGGACCCTTCGGATGGCCAACGCATCGATCGAGCCCGTGTCACGCTGACGATGGTGCTGAGAAGATGATGGCTATTCGATGTTGCCGAATCCTCCAAGCCTGCACGCCGTCCTCAGGCCAAAGAATGATGCGGCCAGGCCGGGCGGACGACTGACATGTTCGGTAGCACAATGTACGTGGCTCACATAAGGTGAGGTACCGGTGCCAGGATCTGGCGGGCGTGGCGTCGACTTTGGAGCTGGCTGGGTACCGCAGCGCCCGGCAGGGTCGGAGGCAAGTGCTGTACCTTGGTGTCGGAGCACGACATGACCACCAGTCTCATCAGTCTCGGAGCTCTGCAAGCGTCTCCAATCTCCTTCGAACACATCGTTCGCTTGACGTGTCCCATCCAGGTTCAGTGGTGTGATCAAGACCATCTCACGCTTCATGCGGAGTATACCGTGATTGAAGCGAACCTCTTCAACGGACAACGACCAACCGCTCCCGACGAGAGGGAGAAAGGCTTATGGCAACAGACCGATCGCACGATCATCGTTACCTGTTATTATTGTGATGACCCCTCCGCTTACTTCGCCTGCTGTCATCCGTTAATGCGCCGATGTGGAGAGTAATACGGTACATGTACCGTAGCACCATATCACCGAGAACATGAAACTCATCCCTGATATCACATTTCACTGACAACACGGTGTGAATCTACATATTCCCACCACAGTGCTAATAGCACTGCACGACGCTTACCCCTTGCCTTGCTGCGTCCTCATGCGTGTTCACCGACACCACCACTGATGGCCATACATGCTGGCCGCGGAAGTGAAGTCATGGCCAACTGCCCTGCGTCGCGGCTATATATTGCTTCTGATATAGCCATATCCCCCTTTCACAAGTTACAATTATGTATATAGCCGACTCTGCCGTGCGCCTCGCGAGAAGGGTCCATGATAGTTTGTCCCCGGCCGCGTTATTGACGTGTCGCTCATCGAGAAGAAAGGGGTAAGAACATACGTGCATGTATCCTACGGAGGCGAGCTAAAATACAGTTACGTGGACGGAGACATACCGCACTGCTGCATTATGATCTTCTCGAATCTTGCAGTGAGGTACATGAGACTGCGATGTACTAGGTTGTAACGGCGAGATCACGTGGAGAGCGGCCTTGGGTGGGCAGACATGGCACATGGAACATACCGCATGACTGAAAAGGACAGTCTGAGACAACTACGCTGTCTAGTATGCCGCACACTCCCTCTCCAACCACTTCATCGTCCGCTCGTCCTCGGGGAAGAATTTCCTCGTCTTCTCCAGCACCTCCTGATGGTATGCATTCAGCCACGCGATCTCCGCAGGCGTCAACATCTCGACGTCAATCAGCTTGCGACACATGGGGACCATGGTGACATGCTCGAAGCCCAGATATGGCTTGTCGCCGAAACGATGCTTAGTCTCGACCTGCTTGACCATGATGACGTTCTCGATGCGGATGCCGAACTGGCCGTCCTCGTAGTAGCCGGGCTCATTCGAGATGACGTTGCCGACGGAGAGCGGCACTTCGGAGTATTGGATGCGAGTGCCGATGCCAATGGGCCCTTCATGGACGTTGAGATAGGAGCCCACGCCATGGCCAGTGCCATGTCGGTACTCAAGCCCATTTTGCCAGAGGTACTGCCGTGCAAGCGTATCGAGTGCGAAGCCGGAGGTGCCTTTCGGGAAGACCGCCAGTTCGAGCGAGATATGACCCTTGAGGACTAAGGTGTACGACTCGCGTTCCATGGTGGTGGGGTCGCCAAAGTGAAGGGTGCGAGTGGTATCGGTAGTGCCGTCGAGATACTGTGCGCCAGAATCACAGAGATAGATTTTGGTAGGGTCGATCGTTGAGCAGTTCCCTCGTTGCGGTGAGTAGTGGATCACAGCTGCATTGGGACCCGTGGATGATATCGTGTCAAATGAGAGGCCGACAAAGTGTTGATGCTTGCTTCGAATCTTTTCCAACTCGTCGGCAGCTTGCACCTCATCCAATGTGATCTTCTTGTTGATCAACTCATCCTCCAGCCACGCGAAGTATTCACTCAACGCTGCGCCATCCCGTATATGGCACTCACGCATGCCGGTAAGTTCTGTTGAATTCTTGACTGCTTTAGCGTCTCCAATCGGTGATCGTACTTCGTCGACGTTCTTGTCGCCACCAAGCGCTTGGTACAATGCCCATGATGCTTTTGTTGAGACCAGATACTTACGCTTCGGCGACGATGATGGACTGTTTGAAGCTGGGTCTTCTGAAGCAAGCGCTGTGATGTCGGAGAAAACGGCAGAGTATGGGCGGATCGTGACGCCACCTAGATGTGCTTTGACGTTCGATGGCAGTTTAGACTCATCCACGTACAGTGTCGTTGTTGTCGGTGTGATCACTGCGTACGAGAAGAACACCGGATTGTAGGGAATGTCGTTACCGCGCAGGTTGAACAGCCATGCGACCTCGTCAAGCATGCTAACCACGAACCCAGCCGCGTTCTTCTTATCCAGTTCCTTCCTCAGCTCCTCGATCTTGTGTTGGAAGTTCTTGCCAGCATACTCTAAGCTCAACACTTTGACAGGCTCATTTGGCCGTGCTGGCTTTGCTTTGCCCCAGACCTCATCCACCAAGTTCTCTGCAAGAGCCACGAGATTGTTGCCGCCCTTCTTCTTGATCTTCTCTGCAAGTTTGCGACCTTCGGGAGCTGTGATGGTCGTCGGATCCACGCCCACTGTCTTTCCACCTTCAGACTCGTCAATGGCATATTCATTCCATGTCTTCACATCTTGCAGTCCTTGCTTCAACAGCTCCCAGTTCCCATCCAGCTGCTTGCTTGCTTGGTTGAAGTATCGACCATCGGTGGCTAGAGCAGCCTTGTCTAATGTGATGACGGCCGTGCCCGCGGAGCCTGAGAAGCCGGAGATGAACTCTCGCCGTGCATCGGTCGGAGCTATGTATTCTGAAGAATGGGCGTCTTCTGAGGGAACAACTGTCACACAAGCAGGTCAGTCAGCGATCTGGGTCTGGCAGTATATCGACGGCGTACTGTAGATGTCTACCTTGTGCTGTTTCATCAACGCCCGTAATTGACGCAGACGTTCTGAGGTATCAACCTTCTCCATATCGCTGGTTGGGTGGAGGGCCAGGTACGGAGTCGAAGCGAATGTGCGACTTTGGGCGCCGCGAACGATAAGACGGGAAAGACGCTGTAGCATCGAGATATGCGTCGACGCAAACGAAGCCCCGATACGCTTCCACAGGTAGAGGTACCTTGACGATGATGTCGCATGAGAGATGGCCAAAAGCGGTAAGGTCAGTCAACAGGACGGCTGACTCAGGGTTGTTCCAGCCAGAAAGTGAATCTTTCTTCCAATGGCCAAGGCAACCTATGCCTGTCACCCTTTCGACTGCCCATGTTGCGTCTCTAAGCAATAATTGGGAGCTGCTTAGCACGTCGATCTGGATATGAAGACTGCTTGAAGGGCGTCATACCAAATCTTCTCGATCGCACCTTATCAGAGATACCAGGCTTTGACTTGGATAATTTTGATACGCATCAACACAACATGGCAGCTCGCCACACAGAGGTCAAGCGCCTCTTCTTGGGCGCTTGCCAACAGGTCCGCTCGTACTCAGCCCCCGCTGATCGATCAATACCTGCGGCAAAGCAGAGATATGTCCCAACTTCTGGAATCTACCCGAAAGGCTTCTTGGCTGGTTCTGCGCACGCTGGCGTTAAAGCCAGCAACACCAAATACGATGACATATCTATGGTGGTCTCTGAAGTTCCCTGTGTCGCGGGTGCCGTATTCACTCGGAACGTCTTCAAGGCGGCTCCAGTGCAAACATCAAAAGGACTACTGATGCGGCGTATGGGGCAGAATGTACGTGGTGTGGTCGTCAATTCCGGTTGCGCGAATGCAGTCACTGGGACGTTGGGTAAAGACCACGCCGAAGTCATGGCTCGAACAACTGACGATTGTTTCGGCGGATCGACAGACCATTTGGGTACTCAAACAATTGTGATGAGCACAGGGGTCATCGGACAACGACTTCCGATCGATCGCATCACCCAAGCGATACCAAAGGCGCATGCGAATCTTGGAAACTCACACGAAAGCTGGTTGAAAGCTGCGCAAGCCATCTGTACCACTGACACGTTCCCGAAACTGCTTTCGCGGTCTTTCACGCTTCCATCACACCCCGACACGAAATACAGCATTGCAGGCATGACCAAAGGCGCCGGCATGATTGCACCCAATATGGCCACTTTACTGGGCATCATCTGTACCGACGCCAAGATCGATCCTACGAGCATCCGTCGCATGCTGAAATATGCCACTAATTTTTCGTTCAACAGTATCACTATCGACGGTGATACTAGTACGAACGACACCGTTGCACTCCTGGCCAACGGTGCTGCTGCACCTGACGGTGTCGCTGCTATGAGCCTCCCCGTCTTCGACTCAGGATTCGTACAAAAGAGATCGGTAGACGAAGACACACAGGCCTTCCAGACCGTGTTGAACGACTTCATGACTGACCTGGCCAAATTAGTCGTGCGAGATGGCGAAGGTGCCACCAAGTTCGTGACTGTTCGCGTTCGAAGCGACAAATCGGCCATCACTGCCAAACGGGCGGCAGTCAGCATTGCCAAGAGCTCTCTAGTCAAAACCGCTTTGTACGGCAAAGATGCAAATTGGGGTCGGATCCTTTGCGCCGTTGGATACGCTCCGGGCATCATTTCATCTGACATCTTGAGAACGAAGTACAAGCGCGACGAACGGCTACCTTCGCACCAACTTGAATACCACCCGAATGATCGAGACCAAGTCATTCCCCAGCGGACAAGCGTGTCGTTCATCCCCTCGGATGGTAGCGAGGAGCTGAAGCTCCTGGTGCGTGGCGAACCTGAGCAGGTTGATGAAGTGCGCGCCAAGGAGATCTTGGAGATGGAAGACCTCGAGATTCTGGTCAATCTGGCCGATGATGCGCTTGAGAATCGGGATGAGGCGCACGTCCTTGATCTCGACAAGCCAAACGTGCACGAGGTCGCGGTCTATACTTGTGATTTCAGTCACGAGTATGTAACCATCAATGGCGATTACCGAACGTAGAGACTGGGGGACCTTGAGCGTTCATGTAGTGCATGGGTAGCTATGCAATACCATAGTCATTGATACCACAGGCGTTAATCTTGAGGCCAATGCGACTTGCGTTTTAAGTTGTGTAGTTCGTTTCCCAGAGCTGTTGGATCTGTCCCATCACAGCGGCAACTTATAGAAACATCGCTCCATTTCCTCGTGCAGCCCGAAAACCAGAACAAGTGTACCTCATGGTCCTAGCACCCCATCTTGAAGACATCCGTCCACATAGAAATCCCCCGACATCATTCTGTCGAACGTCATTCACTATCGACATCGGCATGTCCGAATCCGGCCACCCGCTTGCGAAATAGATTTATTGGGTTCCCAATTTACGATCTACAACGTCCCGGTTCGTACGAGCAAGCATATTTCAAGATGGAGTTTGATAGCAAGACTCGTAAGATATGTAGCAAATTCAGTGCAGATTCTTTACTGATCTACGGACAGCACAATACAACACGAGCGATGCAACGTCGTTCGCTTCAGTCTCGGCTCGAGATCGATGGCCGGTTATTCTGGTCAGTCTCATGCTCGCGATTTCACAATGGCGGGATTGATGACATTATACCACAGACCGGCGCGATCGATGATGTTCACCGCGCAGTATCCAAAGCGACCGAGCCAGGCAAAATCGAAGAGGGAAAGAAAATCACCGCGGGGCTTGCATCGCTCAAGTACGAATTGCAGCATGATCGGGCGTTGAGGTATATTCGTCTTTGCCCATTGGTAGGTACTGGGGAAGCATGACGCTGACCAGACATCAGTCCCCTCATCGACGACGGAGGTGCAGACATCGCAGGCTACAACAAGGAGCTGGAACAGCGCGGCAATCCGAAGTGGTTCAATGTGCCATGGCTGTTTTCCGAATGCTATCTCTATCGGTATTCGAGAACGCATGTCACACCCTGCCGCAGCACACCTCACTGACAAGGCGACAGCCGCATCGCGACGCTCTTCGCGACATCCCAGCACTGGAAAGCCTATGATGTCTTCTCGGCGCAGAAGATGAGCACCTTCCGCTCCTCGCGCCCTGCGGTCCTCGAGCTCGCCAGCCGCTACAACGAGCTGACCACGCAGCTTGAATCGCAGAAGAGCAGCTCCGCGTCCGTCTCGGATGAAGAACGAGAGCAAGCGGAGAAAGTGCTCTTCGTGGAGATGTGCGAGATCTGTCTCTGGGGCAACGCCACCGATCTCTCGCTGCTGACCAACCTGAGCTACGACGACATCCAGAAGCTGCAAGGCGCCGCCGCCCGCAAAGCCAACGAGGAGAAGATCCTCGTCAACGACTTCGACGCAGCGTTTGCGACGCTGAAGCGCGCGCAGCAGACCTCCCCCCGCGGCGCCGACCGCCGCGTCGACATCGTCCTCGACAACGCCGGCTTCGAGCTGTTCGTCGACCTCGTGCTCGCCGGCTACCTGCTGCAGTCCGGGCTCGCGACGCAGATCGTGCTACACCCGAAGAACATCCCCTGGTTCGTCTCGGACGTGGTGCCGCGCGACTTCGCCGACCTGCTGAGCGTGCTGGTCGACGCGAAGGCCTTCTACGAGACGGCGTCCGACGATGACCGCGCGCGCGACGCGACCCCAGCCTCGCTCTCCGCCGCGGAAGAGCGCGACATGTCCGCGCTCTTCCGCAACTGGAGCTCGCTGTACGCTGAAGGCAAGATCGTCCTGCGGCCCAACACCTTCTGGACCGAGGGCGGCTCCTTCTGGCGCCTGCCCGCCACCGCCCCCGCGCTGTACGCCGACCTCCAGGCCGCCGAGCTGGTCATCTTCAAGGGCGATCTGAACTACCGCAAGCTCACGGGCGACGCGGCGTGGGCGCCGACGACGCCTTTCACGCACGCGGTCGGTCCGTTGGGGCCTGGGTCTGGAGTCCGAGTGCTGGCGCTGCGGACGTGCAAGGCCGATGTCGTCGTCGGGCTGCCCGAGGGGGTGGACGAGAAGTTGCGCGCGGCGGAGGGTGGGGGAGGAGACAGCGGGGCGCGGAAGTGGGCGTGGAGTGGGAAGTGGGCGGTCGTCAGCTTCTCGGACGGGAAGGCTTGAGCGTAGCTTCACCTATACATCCGTGTGGAGTGGGGGGTAATATGTGTTCTATGCTTTGAGGCGATGATGGACGACTAGACAAAGATGCCGAACGACTACGAGATTATAGAGACTCGGTGATATTGTAACTGTGGTTCAATTGGTCGTGACGTGAGACTCGTATATATATCTATCCGGATTGCAGTCCCATCCAACAGGCCAGGAACTCCATCATCAAACCGCCTTGATAATTATAAAGTCATTGATATCTTGCGAGAACGCCACAACGGGAAGGCCATTCCCAAAACCTACGCGCGCAACCGCACCTGAATCTCCGCCGTATCCGTCGGGATGCTCGAGCCATTGATCGCGCGGTTCTGCGGCCGGCCGCCCTCGATCTGGACGTCGTAATGCATGACGATGTGCGCGATCATGAGCTTCATCTCCTGGCTGGCGAAGAAGCGGCCGGGACAGGCGTGGCGGCCGTGGCCGAAGGAGAGGAAGTCGTCGCCGTACGACACCAGGCTCTGGTTCTTCTGCTCCAGCGAGCGCTCCAGGCGGCGCTTCTCGTCCGCGCCGGCAGCAGCTTTGACGTCGGCGAGGTGTGCTTCGCGCGGGCGTGAGAAGCGGAAGCCGTCCCATTCGCCAGCGCTGGTGCCGTAGAAGGCTGAGTCGGTGTGGATGTTGTAGGAGGGGACGACGACTGTCACCCCTTGCGGGAGGTGGATGTCGTCGCCGAGATCGATGCCGGCTGGGTCCTTGACCAGGCGGCGCATGCCGAGGTCGCCGAGGGTGGAGAAACGCATCGACTCGCGGATGGTCGAGTCGACGCGCAGCATGTCGTTGATGGCGTTCTTGGACCATTCGCCGCCGCTCTCGGTGAGGATGCGGGTGACTTCGTCGCGGAGGCCGGCGACGTACTCGGCAGCGTGGGGGGAACTGAAGAGGTCGAGGATCGTGTTGGTCGTTACCATGCTTGTGGTGTGAATAGCCACCATATTGAGCACGAGGAGTCGGCGACACAGACGCATCTCATCCAGCTGGGAGGGATCGGTCTTCGCAAGCTCGATGCAATCTTCAATCATCCATTGTAGTGCGTCCCTCTGCAATGTTGTGTCAGTAAAGCCATGGCTCGATCATCATAAATTGTCCTTACCGGCACTTCATATGAAGGGTCTTTCACTGGTTTCTGTGCTTGCTGGATGCGCTCTCGGATCACAGGAAGTGCAAGTTCTTTGCAAACATTCAAATGCTTGCGAACGTCTCGAGTAAGATAGGGTGCAGCGATCGGATGCAACGCCTTGGGCACCATCCGCAACAGCGCCCCGGACTTGAAGACAGCCATTGCATATAGACGTGAATGCTCGAGGAACAAGGGTTCGCGGCCTGGAAAGTCATCACTTGTCAGCAAGGCTTTCGGGCATACCATGAATCGTGGTAGCAAAGGACGTACAAAGTTCTTTGCCCGCAAACACACGATTCGCCGCACGACTGACGATCTTCATGCACGTCGGATAGGCCTTGACCGTCGTCCAGCCGTTCGCGGTCGCCGGCCATTCAGTCTGCATCGCCAGGACCAGCTCGTCGTAGACATCCGCGGTGAGCTGTGGCAGTCTTCGCGTCAACTGCCTGCGGACGACATCGATATGAGGTCCACCAGTCGAGTCATGAGGGCTGGAGCCGATGTCCAGGCCGATGGTGTACTTCATCGCGATGCCATCCTGGTTCGGGGTGTAGGCGTCGAGGACATCGTCCGACTGGCCGAGAAAGTCATGCAGCTTGCTCGCGGGGATGACGACGAGCGGGTGGCCGACGAACTGCGGCAGGATGAAGGCCTTGTTGGCTTTGGAGAACTGTGTTGCGTCAATGGGTGTGTCGTTTGGGGACAGAGCAGACGTCGTGGCGTGGACTGACCTTCTTGTACCCTTCCGTCACCATCGTCCGCGTGCTCGTCAGGCTCTGGACGCCCGCTCGGAAGCCCGCCATCCACTGCTCCTTCAGCCCGACCCATGATTGCGAGCGCCAGTACTTGGCCTCTGGCGACCAGCGCGGCGAGATGAAGATGGCATTGACGACGTAAAGAACCAGAAAGAGCGCCGCGATCCAGGTGAGGGGTGAGGTCGTCAAAGTCAGGTTCTCCATGATAGTGGTAGAGGTGGCGATTCAGCCGGACAATAATAATGGTGGTGGTGGCGAGTCAACCAGAAGGTGATATCTTTAACCAGTCTCCATGGCGGGCGACGAGACTCTGGATATATACAGTATCGATCTTGCATATCCAGAGTGTTGCTAGGTACCACAGGGGCGTGACCCGGCACGTAATGCCTGCCGAGGACTCCTCTCCGCGTCGTTTCATCCATTTGACGCGCAGATCAATAGTACGAGGTGCAGTACGATAGGTGGGGAGAGGCGCAGATGGCCGTGTCGGTGCGAGTCCGAGCCCGATCCGAGTCCGAGTGATGGGGACCGAAACCTAGCATGCAGTATACAGTACACAGGTCTTGCCAAGATCGAGACTTTTTCGTGTACAAGAGAACTAAGATTTGGACTAGAAAGATTTCCATCACTATAGCATCAGATCTGCCGAATCCGAACACCCCTACGGAGAACGGCATTGCAATGTCGCGCACGCGTTTCCCTTACGTCGTATCTCGTATCTCGTATCTCGATGTCTAGGGCAGTGTTCGCCCCGACCTGTACTAGCAACATGCCAGGTAGGTACCTTGCGTAGGTGCATACCTAAGGTACCTATGCACTGCACTTTCGAAGACTCCTTAAATGTAGAGGACGGTGTTCTAGCTCTGGTGCTCGCCTTTTTTATGCGGGGAAGATTTCCACCTTTCCTGCACTATCTAGGTGCCTGACCTTATATACCTTGCCGCTGTCGCCATGCTGATCGACGACACTCTAGCTGTCTAGCATTTCCCCCAAACAGCCTGACGAGTTCAAGACAATACCTTATGACGGGGTGGCGTTGGAGAAGGGTTCGATCGAGGTACATCGACCAACTTAAAGGTAAGGCGGCCGAACCTGGGAGTGATTGATTGGAATGCGGTGCGGCAGTTGACCCAGTACGCGATGTTCTACGTGACGGTTGATTGGAGGAGATGGCAAGGGGTCAAGACAAGTCATGGTGAACACTTGATGGAAATTGGGCATGAGACAGCTGGATATGTCTGCATCTAGATCCCCTTCTAGCTTCATCGATACGTGTTATTCATATAAGGAAATATCTGTCAATGCCCGAAACCCAACCCGATCCTGGCTCGCCGCTGGAGAGACATGTCGCTAACTGTTCAATCATTTCCTTTCCCCACGAACGTCGTCACACGATCATCTCAGTACCTCGACATGCCGCCGTGGCTGACGAAGTCGATACACTCTTGCAGCTCCGCGCCCATTGTCTCCAATTGGTGTCGCAGCATGCGGTTTTCTGACCGCAGATCTTGCTCGGATGGCTCATGCCACCGGTTGTTCCTATTTGACTGCGCGTGTTGGATGGTTTTGGATGCGTGTAGGGAGTATTGGGCTCGCGCATCGTGATCGGCACTATGTAACACCACGCTCGGTGTCATCGATACGGTCGACATGATGGACTCGGCGTAGTCCATCTCGCTTTCGAAGCCAGAGTCGGAGCAACTACTCTCTCCTCCGCTGTTGCGTTTTGGTCGCCGCGATGGGGTTTCTTGCTCCTCTGAGTCGTCGACCTCGCCTGGTTCACGCACCAGACGCACGGTCCGAGATTGCGCCTCTTGAGCACTCCGCCTTGCTTGTGCAAGTTCTCGCGCCATATCTTGCATCGTCTGTGCCTGTTCCTGGTGTCGACGAGCGAGGTCTTCCAGCTGCATCTTGAGGTGCTTCGAGCGCGTGTCGGCTTCTTCCACTTCCTCCTTCTGAACGTCAATCTCCGGTCGGATGGACGCGATATACTCAACCTTTTCCTTATATGCAGTCTGCATCTTCTGGAGTAGGCTGGTCGCATTCAGCAGGAGATCGTTGAAGGCGTGCGGGGACAATGGATCCGCCGGACCATGCGGGAAGAGAGCCGTCTGTATGTTGATCGCTGAGATCTCGTCCGGCGCAGTTGTGGTAGTGGTAGCAGGGGTCGCCGGTAATGTGGTCCGTCGGTTGAACCATGCTGCCACTTTATTTGTGCTGGCTGTGGTCTGAGTGGTGTCTACGCGACGAGTATGGGGTCTTTCGGTGAAGGATGGCTTGTATTCCATCACGAACTCTGCTTCTTCTTTGGTTGGCGAAGATGGAGGGAGTGTCACCCCAAGGCGGATCGGTGCAGATTCTCCACTGAATAGATTCCCAAAGAGTTGGTTACCGGCAGCGGACGACCTTTCAGGCGAGGTGCTTGTGCTGGTCGCAACAGGGCTGGCGTTCAGTTTCGGCACAAACGAGGCGAGCGACTTCGCTCGTGCGTGAAGCATCGATCGAGAGCGCGTCAAGGCGGCCGCAGCAATCGGTTGTGAAGCCGTCCAGTTCGACAGTAACTTGGCCCCGAACTGGCTTGCAGAAGCAGCAGCAGTGTTGTTGGTGGCAACAGTATACGAGGTGTCGTAGCTGTCGCCGTCGAGGTCAACGTTGTCGTAATTGAGGTAGCCTTGGTATCCTTGATAGGCGGTCGATTGGGACGGGGACTGTTGCCGTAGATGTGCAGGTGTATAAGGTGAAGGACGATGCGTGGGAGAACCCTGAGTCGCCATGATCGGATTGAGGGAGCGTCTGACGTCCTAGATGAAGGGTCGTGAGGAAGTCCGCTGAACGAGCCAAGGTACGGTGGACAGGCTGGATCGGATTACAGGACTGGCCAGGATCGCCGTCGCTTGCGCAACACTTTCAATGGTGCGACAGCGTCGTAAGTCACCAGCTGGATTTTTCTTGGACGCCGGGATTGTGGTGAAACGTGAAGGGAGGTGGAGTGTATAAGAAATGTCGTGAGGCAGGGAATGCAAGACCATCATGCTGTCAAAACACGGCTTGGGGTATTGGATGGCTGGGAAGATGAGAGGACGCGCGACTGGGGAGCTAGCAGCCGGCCCGTGGCCCGCAACGGTCGTACCGGAAACCGACTCACGTGGAAGAAGAGTTACATCATCTCTATCAGCACGCGTGTCCTGTCCCGAATGAAGAGCAGTCGACGACACGGTATCCAAAGCACAATGGGGCAGAGCTCGATCGTCATAGCTGAAATGTGTGATGTATTGCGAGGCAAAGCTGGAAAAAAGGTCGTACAGGATCAAACTTGACATGCAAGGTACCCGCATGGCGCACCGACCAGCCCTGCGACCAGGAGGTGATTCCGACGCCGTCATCCTGGCGTGGCTGGGTAGGACATGGTCGTTTTCGCATCAATCTTCGCAACACTACGCGTGTCTTTACGCGGCCATTGGGTCAGTGATCGTCAGGCTCAAACAACGGCGGCTTATGCAGACAAAATATTATTTCTGCTCCGTTTCTCCCGAGCATGAGGAGACTGCAAGACTCTGCAGCCTCATTTTGCTGGCTTGCCTCGTCAGTGCAGGGCTGGTCGATACTGATTTGGGGACTATACTTCCCAGCATATTTTCGACACTGTGAGCATTTGTGTTGTTATTCTCGTACGCATTTGCAGCCTCCAGCATACGACCGCCATGCTATTTGATCTTGAACCTATCCCATCAGCGATCATGGTTACCGCAGCCTCTCTATATATATATGTGCCTGCGGGAGTGCTGGGGACATGGGAAGACCATGAGCCTTCTCCATCGGATTATCTCAGTGATAATGAGAGACATCCATGGAGCTCGTTGGCCGGAGAATTGAATTTCTTTGGTATGATGCACGAAGCTCGAGCTGGGGATGGACATACCTGATGCATCTTCATAGTCGCACCTTGATGGAGAAACCCGCCTACTATTAAGCTGCCAGCCATGCGTTTGTCTTGTTCCTCTTTCTTTCAAGGACCTGTCAGATCATTTGGTTCTACCTGCATCATTCTCGGGGCTGTCGTGATCTCAGCCACAGCGGTGCGTCTTGCAAGGACGACGACGTTCCATTGCTCCCAACGACCGGCCAGACTTCCTCTCCATCAGACTTTGAGGCACAGTGTGACGAGGCAGCAAGTCGACAGCAGCTATGCTCCTCGACTGCCAGTCTATGAGTTCAACGTTTCTGCTTAGCATGATCCAGATCTGAACATTATCTGCACTAACATGAGTAGACTCCGCGGAACCCCGACCAGATCATGTCTGCTGTTCTATAGCTTCTACATGCGGTCATAGGAGCAACGACCATCGCGCTTCGTCGACCCAGCTGGCGAACGATCTCATTCATCAAAGGACCAGGTCACGTATCAGCCTTACAATCCCAAACCTGACTCTTCGAGACCTTTGCACTTTTGTGCAGTGGAGCTGCTGTGGTCACACACCGAGCGCGACAATCATCCACTGCGAATGACCAATCTGTGGAATCTGGCGGCGAAGACAAGTCGGACTGTTGTCCCGCGCTGGCACTTCTTAGCACACGCCTCACCAGCCCAAGATCTACGGTTCGGTGCCAGCACCACCGAATCACGCAAACGAGGCCCTGCACGCCTCGCACTACTGCGCGACTGCAACCGCCAAGCGATTGTCGCCGTCGCAACGAGTATCTTTCGCCCGTCGCGCGCCCTCTTCCAGTCCTCTGTTCCTTGCAATCTATTGGTCGATCATGGATCTACATCATGCCGATCCCTTTAGTGCGGTAACATCCACTCCCATCCTTCTCCCGCTCCTTCTCGAACAGGAAACACATCCGTGCGTGCACTGCCCACACTGCGTTGTGTTCAGCAGTCAACTGGGAAACCTGAAGTCGAACCGCATGGATCGTGTGCGCAATCAATGAGACGACTGGTCAGGCGGCGGAGCTGGCCGTAGACTGCTGCTCATTGTCTGAAACCTCGCTGATCGTGCGCGACACCAAGAACGTGGCGGTCGACCAGTAAGTACGACGATTTATACTTATATCTTCTGCGTCCCATTTCTTTCCTCCTGCACCCTCTGCCATTCTCAAACGCCAAACAAAATCTCCATCATGCACGCCCTCTCCTTTCTAGCTTTCGCCAGCACCGCTGCCTGCTGGGGTAGCCTTGGCCACGAGACCATTGCCTACATCGCGCAGAACTTCGTCGCCGACGACACCGCAGCATGGGCGCAGGACATTCTGGGCGACTCGTCAAAATCCTATCTCGCCAACGTCGCCACATGGGCAGACTCGTACCGCTACACGGCCGCCGGTTCCTACTCCGCGCCCTTCCATTTCATCGATGCTGAGGATAACCCTCCCAGCTCTTGTAATGTCGATTTCGACCGCGATTGTGGTGCCTCTGGATGTTCTGTCAGCGCGATTGCCAACTACACCACACGTGTGCAATCCAGCTCCCTGTCCGCGAGTGAAGTGACGATGGCACTGAAGTTCCTCGTGCACTTTGTTGGCGACATCAGTAAGTCCTCGCCAGCATTTCTAAGCAATCATGCACGCTCAAGCCACTAACCCACCCCCAGCCCAACCTCTCCACGATGAAGCCTACAAGTACGGTGCCAACGACGTCGACGTCACCTTCAACGGCACCAAGACCAACCTGCACCACATCTGGGACACCAACATGCCCGAGCTGCTGCGCGGCGGCTACAGCCTGACCTACGCCTCGGCCTGGGCCACGAACCTGACCACCGAGATCACCAGTGGCATCTACAAGTCCCAGGCCAACTCCTGGCTTTCGGGTCTCGATGTCACCGATGCCAAGTCCACCGCCATGGTCTGGGCCTCGGACGCCAACGCCTACGTCTGCAGCGTCGTCATGCCCAACGGTCCCGATGCTCTCGAGTCCGGCGACCTCTACCCGACCTACTACCACAGCGCCGTCTCGACTTTTGAGCTGCAGATCGCCAAGGCTGGATACCGTCTGGCGAAATGGCTGGATGCTATTGCGGAGAACGCTAGCAGCGGACAGAAGAAACGCTGGGTGTCGAAGCGCAGCGCCGCGGTTGACCTCTCGGGTCAGAGTCTGCTGCCGGCCCCAAGACCGCTAAGCCCGGCGAAGCTCCGGCGCGAGTTGATCGGGTATGGCTGTAACCACAAGCATTGAGGTTTAATTATGTATAGATGATATCACGTAAATGTCGACGGAGGCAGAGAATGAACATGACCGATTTACGAACGCTTTTCTTGTTCATGGTGAAGATGCCTGTTGAGAAGGCTGCTCTGGTAGATACGAGTCTGTAGGAGCTCATTTCGCCGCATCTCTGAATAACCTCGCCAACCGCTCCCCTTCCTTCTCGTCCCGCAGCCGTTGTGCCAAGAACCCTTTCAGATCGTCCCAAAACGCATCGGTCTGCAACTCTTTGCTCGCCGTGTCTTCGTGTCCCACAGCTTCCGCCTGCGCCACCTCGCTCTCCGGACCAGGCGCATGCGGCTGCTGCTGTTGTGACGGTGGCGAGTCCACATCCATCTCCCCCGCCGTCCCCGCCGCCACCGCGCCCACCGCCGCCGCACTCTCACTCTTCTCCACGACCGGCGTCACGCTCCCCGCCGCGCCTCCACCCATAATCATCGCGCTAAACTCCACCGCCGTCCCCTCGACGCCCAGCTCCTTCAGCGTCTTCAGATCCGCCGCCGGCTTCCTATTCAGCAGCAGCTTGATCTTCTCCAGCGGCTGCGCGATCTGCCGCGCATACTGCGTCTTGACGTCGTGGATCGTCGCGTCGAGGGACAAGCCCGTGATGCTGGCCGCGTCGCCGCCGCCGCGCATCGGCTTGATCGTCGCGGTCACATTGCTGGGCTTCGAGGGCGCGGGGCCGGACGCCGGGCTGCGGCGGGGGAAGGGGTGGGTTTGGCGCGGGAGGGTATACTAGTTCTCGCGTTAGAATTTGATGTGGACCGAGGGAAGAGGGGACTGGGGGATTGGGACGTACGGGACTTTGGCTCGGGTGCTGTCGTGGATCGCTGATGTGGTCGGCCGCCAGCTTGATGGGCCGCTTGTCCAGCGTCGCGAGGAAGGTCTTGGCGAAGGTAACTTCCGACATGATGTAGGTTTGGAAGGAGGAGTAGAGTGTGCGTGGGGGATTGGGGGTCGCCAGGTCGGGAGGCGGTATGGATGTAGGCGGAAGTAATGTCGAGTTGAGGTTGATTATAATGTGCTTCGGGAGGAGGGGAGTGGTCAAGGAAAGTTGCGTGAGTTGCGGGGATGATGTAGTGATTGCCTCAGGCTACAATTTCTAGAGGTGCCGGTGGATTCCAGGATACAAGGCATCATGTACAACTTCTACATGGGATTTTACTGGAAGACGATTGCATGGTTCACGACCTACAGAACCAGTGCTTTTCTGCTACAATATTCCCAAATCTCCGCAAGTTGTCCTGCGATGTAACATTGCGTACTGGCATGTTTGAACCAATCATATAATTAATTTGTCAGGGTCCAGTCAGCCGGCTTCCCGACCCACGAGGCCAACATCTACCAGAGCCGCGTCTCCATCTCCTTCGCTTACGCTTCGTGAGCAACACAACCGCCCAAGACCGCCGTCTTCATCATGGCGCTGTCATCCTCGTCTTCACGGGGTCTTCTCCTCGTTGCCGCCATCGGCGCCGCACTGCCGAGTCTGGCATTCGCCCACGGCGGCCACGAAGCCATCCCCGAAGGCGAAGTCATCAGCCCGGAGCCTCTGGACAGTACCCTATGGATCCACATCCTCCTCCAGACCTTCGCATGGGGCATCTTGTTCCCCACCGGCATGGTCCTCGGGCTTGTACGATCACGATGGCACGTCCCCGTCCAGATCCTCGCGACGGCTCTCGCAGTCGTGGGATATTTCCTCGGCCATCTACACAAAGGCCGGCAGTTTGGCAAGAACGTCCACGCCCAGTTCGCGAACTGGTTGATGATCATGCTCATCGCTCAGGTCGTGGGAGGCGTCTACTTGCGACTACATCTTGAGAAGGGCTTCATTGGCAAGATCCGGCCGTGGCTGGTGCGGGGACATGGAATCCTGGGTGGAGTCATCCCGGTCGCGGCGTGGGTGCAGATGTTGTTTGGAGGGATCGCTGCGCAAGGCTTCTGCCAGGGCGATCATACGGGACAGTGCGCCGCGCACTTCATCATGGGCTCCGCGTTTGTCGGGTATGGCATCCTCTTGACACTCCTACTGCTGAACGGACAGGCGGCTCTTGCAAGAAACGGCCGCAGCCAGGAGTTCTGGGACAGTCTGCTCATCAGCGCGTGGGGCTGCGTCAACACATTCACCGAGCACAGATGGGGAGGGCCATGGGTGAGGAACGATCTGCAACACACGAGCATGGGCATCATCTGGTGGGCAGCAGGACTGGTCGGGATCTGGCTGTCGCGCGACCGACAAGGACGGCCGAAGCGGAATCTGGTCCCTGCGATTGTCATCATGCTCACAGGGTGGGGCATGAGTGCGCATCCTCAAGAGTTGATGATCAGCACCCACGTTCACACAATCTTCGGCTACACCCTGATGGCCGCTGGTCTGGTGCGCATCATCGAAATCTCGTTGATTCTCCGAGACCGCAACACGCTTGTGGGACCGACGGGCGGCGACGTCGATGCCGAAATCAACAGCTTCCAGTACCTGACCCCTTTCCTGCTCATCGCCGGAGGCTTCCTGTTCATGGGCGCCACGGAAGAGCAAATGGCCGTGTTGGCATCCGCCGGCGTGTCTCACGTCAGCTACATCCTCATTCTCTACAGCATTTCCTTCCTGCTGTTCCTGTGTAAGTCTTGCTTGCTCCTGAGAAGTCTTCCCTGATTCCCCCACTCAAAGCAAAGCTAACCAAACCCACCAGTCGTCCTCATGCTCCTCCACCTCTACTCAGCCTACACCCCCTCCACCACCTCCGCGGATCCTACCCACAAAGCCGGCGATGAAGAGCGATCCACCACCGCCAGCAGCAACGGGCAGATCCGCCTATCACACCGCAACCCCACCCACGACGCTCAAGAATTCGAGCTCGACGGGCTCACGAGCGACGACGAAGACGGGGACGATGCGGCGAAACCTCTCAACGGGCACGCACGGTGATCTCTCTGCATGACACGTCTTTCAGTTTTCTTCATAGAACATATACTTATCCCAAAGGACATAACTTATTCATGTTCATGTTCGGCTTCTTGACATGGGAGGTTCAATCTTTCCAGGGGCTCGCTTTGCGGACTTTCCAGCTTTCGGTATTTCTTACAACCGAAGTCCTGTGGTTTTAACCTTCACGTGTTCCATCCATCCGCCTCTCTCCATCCACTTTCGTATCAGACCGATCAGTACAGAACCCCATTACTGGCCGAGCGCTATATACCCCCAGTGGTCCATCAGCCCAACAAAGCCCTCCTATCCGTTATATCGACGACTTGCAAAAGGAGCACAAACCACCCATGTCACAGGTCATGTAGAGGTATACTTCCATGAGTACTACCTTTATGTGAATATGTAGTATCACAGAGTGTGGTGCAAGAACAAACATGTCGTGCCGTCATTGGTCATGTACCTCCATGAACTCTAGAAAAACAGTATGTAAATTAAAACCCATGTTGCCCAAAATGTTCCCCAGCGAAGAAACTAGATCCTCGGTACGCCGTCGAAGGATTCATCATGGTGGCTCGTAGCTGAGTCCAATTCTCTAGAACGCCACGCTTTGTTATATCCCTGTAAAACCCGCCAAACAGCAAACCGTAAATCGATGGAAGTGGAACACTTTTTGCAAATCCTTTCATTCATGCCAGGAGTCATCCATGGTCATTTCCCAACTCATTACGTCAATCAAAATCCTCCACTCAATGCGTCCGGCCCAAACTCTGCAAGTTGACGAGCTCGAAGTACCTGCCGCGACGGACGAGCAACTCATTGTGCGTGCCGGCCTCGACGATCCTGCCGCCGTCGAAGACGTAGATGATGTCGGCCTTCTGGATGGTGGAGAGGCGGTGGGCGACGGCGATGGTGGTGCGGCCCTTGGCGGCCTTGTCGAGGGCGGCCTGGACGACCTTTTCCGACTCCGAGTCGAGTGCGCTGGTGGCTTCGTCGAGCAGCAGGATCTTGGGGTCGCGGAGGAGGGCGCGCGCGATGGCGATGCGCTGTTTCTGCCCGCCCGACAGCATGGAGCCCTTGCTGCCGACGACCGTAGCGAAGGCTTCGGGCAGCGAGAGGATGAACTCGTAGATGTTGGCGTCCTTGCAGGCTTGAACGATGGCTTCTTCGGGCACGTCGGCGTCCTGTTTGTCGGCGCCGAGGAGGATGTTCTCGCGAATCGTGCCTTGGTAGAGCGTCGGTTCTTGCGACACAAGCGCAAGGTGATTGCGGTAGCTGTTGATGTTCAGGCTAGAAATCTCTTTGCCGTCGACGTACACGCCGCCAACAAGAGGGTCGTAGAAGCGCTCGAGCATGGCGATGGTGGTGGATTTGCCGCAACCGGAAGCACCAACCAAAGCCACATACTGTCCAGGCTTGACTGACAGGTTGAGGCCACGAAGCACAGGCTGTTCTGGCCGAGTCGGGTAACGGAAGTGTACATCACGGAACTCGACAGAGCCTTCCATGTGTTGTAAGACCTCGCCATCCGGGCTCCAGCTATCAATCGCAGGCTTACGGTCGCTCAAGATCTTGAGTTCGGTCGCAGCATGCTTGGCCTTGCCCATATCGGGAGCGAAGGAGAAGATGACACCGGCACTTTGACTGCCAAAGATGACCGCAGAGAAGCACAAGAAGAATTGGAAGAGGCTGAGCTCGAACGAAGCGATCAAAGTGCTTCCATACCAGAAGCCCAAGGCAATGCACAAGAACATGAAGCTCTGACTGGCTGCATAAAGCAAGCTGGACCGCAGAATGGACATCAAGGAATCAGCCTCTTGCTTGACGATCCGTTGATGATAATGTTCCCAGACATCGACCTCGCGGGTGAGCGAAGCGACCGTACGGATAGCAGCTGTTGCTTCACAGGCGTAGGATGCAGATGCCTCGTATGCTTTCTTTGCGCGGGCTTGGAACCGAGCCAGCATCCAGAAACGTAGAAAGCCACAAGAAAGCACGATTGGGACCGTGGCGATGCAGACGAGCGCAAGTTTCCAGCCGACGGCGAGAGCAAGGATGAAACTGGCAATCAGCGTGACGGTTACCTGAGTGATTGTGCCGAGGGTGACGCCGGACATTCCAGCAAGATGTGTGGTCTCCGTGGATAAAAAGGATGTTAGTGCACCGGCAGTATTCTCTTCCCGATCGAAAAACGAGATATCTTGTCGCATCATCAAGCGGAAGGACTCGTCTCTGGCGCGGTGGATCAACTTCTCACTACAGTACGCGAATGTGATACCCTGGATGATTGAAGCAATGAGCTGGACAATTGCCAGCATGAAGTACATCCAAGCCCAGAAGTTTGCCTGTGAGCGAAGCTCGGCGTAGAATGGTGGTTGCAGTGACAGTGCTGTGATGGATTTGGCAAAGAAGACCGACTGTACAGGTTGGCCAGCTCCAGTGATGATAGACGCGAGCAAAGCAATCAACATATAGCCCCACTCTGTTCGATTGTAAGAGCCAACGACTTTAAGCAGTTTCCACAGTCCGTACCGCGCCTGCCCTGGTTGAGCTTTATTTGCAAGGACTTTACTCGATGCGGATTGGGAAGTCTTGGAACGACCCAGCTCCAGGTCGTTGGCGTCCTCAGGGTATGAGAGGTTCTTCTCCGTTGCTGGAGTCTTGAGATTTGCATCCTTCTCGTCAAACAACTCAACCTCATCATCGTCTTCTGCCGCCTCTCGTTCTTCCGTTTGAGCAGCGATCCTTTGTGCCTCGACAAGATTGTAGTAAGCACCTTGTGATTCGATCAGGTCGTCATGTTTGCCTTGCTCGACGATGCGACCCTGGCTCATCACCACGATGTTGTCGCAGTTCTTGATTGTACTCAAGCGATGAGCAATGACGATGGTCGTCCTTCCCTGAGCTGCATTATCAAGCGCGGCCTGCACAACGCCTTCACTCTTTGTGTCAAGAGCAGAGGTTGCCTCGTCCAGTAGGAGAATCTTGGGATCACTGACAATAGCTCGAGCGATGGCGATCCGTTGTTTCTGTCCACCAGAAAGCAGAAATCCTCGCTCACCTACATTGGTCTGATATCCTTCCGGAAGGGCCGTGATGAAATCGTGCGCGTTGGACTTCTTTGCAGCGTTCTCGATAAGATCCTGCGTCTTTTCTTCGGGAAGTCCTTCGTATTGCGTGCCGATCAAGCCGTGCCGGATGTTACCTGCGATGGTCGTGGCAAAAAGAGTAGGTTCTTGAGAGACCAAGCTGACTTGCTGACGCAACCATCGCAAATTCAGATCTTGGATGTTCTTTCCATCAAGCAGCACATCGCCACCAACTGGGTCGTAAAACCGCTCTACGAGACCTACGATCGTGCTCTTTCCGGATCCAGATGCTCCGACAAGTGCCGTTGATTTACCAGCGGGAATGGAAAGGTTGACGTTCTCCATGACCACGACTTCCGGACGTGATGGGTAGATATGCCGGATGTCGCGCAACTCGACTGAGCCCTCAAGATTATCAATCTTCTCGCCCGCATCAGAGGTTGCATCCAGTGGCGAGATGCGGTCAATCGTCGCATAGATCTTGTTACCAGCAGAGATCGCGCTCGTGAAGGCTTGAATGTGAGGTGCAACATTGCTCAGTGAGAAAGCGCCAATCATGATGGAGAGCAGGATGGTCAAGACTTCCGAAAGGTTCATGCTTCCGTCTACCAGGAAGCGACTACCCATCCAGAAGGCAAGTGAATAGGTCAGATAGACATAACACATCATTATTCCCATCATACATCCGGACAGACCCTTCATCTTGAATCCAGTCTTCTCTGCTTCATTCAGGTGAACATCGTATTGCCTGGCGAGCTTCTCCTGCGTTCCAAAGGCGGTGGCATTGCGAATGGAACTGAGGACTTCTTCCGCGACCGTTCCACCCGCAGCATACGAGGAGAGGGATTGCTTGCTGTACCCAACGATGAAGCGGCCGACGAGAGCTGACGTCAAGAAAATGGCAACGACGGTCGAGGTCAAGATTAAGGCCAGCTTCCAGTATTTGATGTATGCGATGACATATGCCGTCACAAAAGTTGCCAGTGCGGTCATGGTCAAGCCAACCTTCTCGGAGATGCCGTCCTGAACCAGATTGGTGTCTGCGGTGATGCGAGTGGTGATCTCGCCAGCACCGAGCTTGTCGAAGTAGCCAATGTTTTGACGGAGTATGCTGGCGAGATATTGCTCCCGGACCTTTCCAGAAATGTGTTCGCCGGTGTAGATGAAAGTAACCGTTGCCACGTAGATGGTCACAAACTCACCAATCGCAAGGTAAATGAAGTAGAGGGTGAGATGGTCCACGTTCTGTTGGAAGCTGTCCACATTGAGATCTGACCCATTGGTGAACCCAGCAAAGGTGCCCGTCAAGGAGCCGAAGATGATGGTCATCAGTGGCATGGCAGCACCAGCCGCGATCGCACAGATGGACCCCAGGATCATGAAGAGTATATCATTTCTTGTTGCGTACCGGTATAGATCGAAGTAGCCAATCTTGACGGGTGGAATCTCCAGTTGTCGTCGCAGAATCGCCGCTTCGTGTTCGGGCAGATGAGACAGAAGATCCTCCTCGGCCTGCTTTTCCACCTTCTTCTGCTTCGGCACTTGCGAGTCGAGTCGATGGAGGGGTGGTGCTGGCTCTACGGGCTGTTGTACTGGGAATGGAACCTGGCCGAGATCTGCTTGTTGCTTGTCCTCCATGAACCCATCTTTCTCGAGCGAGACCGCATCGCTACTGGCGCTGTCCATAGCCCGTTTCTCCACTTGTTCGAGAGCCATGATGGCCAGTGGCTTATGGGAAGGGGACCACAACCCAGCGGCGGCGGGAACGATACGATCGACGGAGCTGTGAAGTGAGCACGACAATGACAAGACGTGGTGTCTGAGTCAGTAGGAGAAAAGAAGGTGGAAGAAGAAAGGGTAATGTACGAGAGGCAACAACAATGATGATGTAGAAGATGAACGGGACAGGACTATCACCTCTATATGGCGACATGCACTTCCCGGGCCGGCGATTGTTTGGCCTGGTCGGAGTTAAGCACCGCGCGCAGGCAAAGCTACTGCAACGGTGAGTTTAAGTATACATCGTAGCCGGCTCCATTCGTGAATAGTGAATCCATGTCGACAAGACGACGGCGAGATGGAAGGGCCTGTTTCCGTGAACGTTCCATTTCGTTGCCGCCACATGGGACGGGTTGCGGCAAAGGTAAAATGCGGCGATGCCCCGCCGCTTCGCCTCACTTCGGCTGACGGTACATGACATGACTTCAACAGTTCGTATTCACTTTCTCACTCTCGCCAGCAAAAAACGGTCAAAGGTATTGAATGGACAGCGATGGGTCCAGGCCAGCTAAACATGCACAAGATTACTCTGCACAGAAGCGTCAATTCATAAAACTGACGGCTCTTTCATTTCTAGGTACATTATAGGGTACAAGCACCACACGATGCAGCCACAGCCGAAGTCCGCTTCGGCTTCGGATTCGTGTTTTCCTTGCAGTTCATGCGATGCTCTATCCGGTGATGCCAATCTCTCGCGTGCAAGAAACGTCGATATAGTACAGTACATACGCACATTCGAGCAACGCCGTACGCGTAGAGCTCCATGTGATGCACAAGGTGTTACGTGTCACGAGCACGGCGTTACTGCTCGGCCGACTCTCGCCGTGTCCGTCTTACTCAGGTCTTCGTACATAATGTGTGCATATCTAGATTGACCGAGCCACGCTGGCGCGTCCTGGAAACGGACAAAAGCAGCGCTTCCCATCTCGAGTCCTTCCTTCACCATGCTCCTTCATCATATCAAGACACCGTCAGTCGTGAGTCACGCATTCCACCACACCGCTTGTATGGGTTCGGTGTCGTTCAAGTATATCAGCGCTGAACGGCTGATCCTTCGTTCACGATGATATTTTACGTTCACCTGCTGCGCTGCAGGAACGTGCTGACTCTATGCTGTCTGATACGAGTGGGTTGTGGTACTAGACCATTGCGCTGCCCCTTACGAAGCATTACGACTCGGATCCGATCTGATGGCAACTTACCGTATCACTAACCTTTGCTAAAAACAAACACCGCTTCATCAAACCTGTGCGGTGATGAAGATGCGTCCAAGCCATCAGACAACAAGTGTGCAGGGAAGACATCACTAGTTCCTCGCGGGCCTCGAGTCCAGCCTCGCGTGTAGGCCGATCATAGAAAATTTGAATTCAGACCCGATGCCCTGCGCACAGAGAGCCAGATGCCAATGCTCGAGGACTCGCCCAGTTTCAATCACAGCACCTGGCAGCACAACTACTTAATATGTATCTGTTCGCATTTCTGGCCGTCACAGCAGAGGTGCTTACTATTGGTATGCGGTTCTCTGTCGTATAGTAGCACGACTGCAAGCTGCTGGTTCAGACTATTCATCGTCTTTCTTGCTTCAGCCACCAACATTGCATCTGCTGCTCAGACCACTCCTTTCGAGCAAATGAACGCTACTATGGGCTGAACACCGAGAAGCCTGAGGGCTCGCTTTGCAGGGATGAACTCTTTGTACACAAGATGACAACCCTACCATCTCGCACCGAGTCGAAAAGATAGGTGGGTGCTAGCTTCTGGCCTCTAGGCAGCACAATAAACCAACAAGCGCAGTTTCACATGTCGGTCGGATCAAGCTGCTTGAATGGCTTCGTACGCGGCTCGAAATCGCAAAAGCCGTCTGGACCTCTAGAGATAGAAAGACTACGTTCAGAACATACCAGCCCGAGTATAGCAGATTCCCATGCACATGAGTTCATGACGAGTATCACTGACTCCAATACAAGTTGCGGCGATCAATCATATTACCAGGGTCCCCTGATGTATTTCAGTAGTTAGGTAGGGTAGGTAGCTAGCCCAACACTAGTACGGTACACATGATTCCCACGAAGAACATCACTATCGTAAGGAACGTACTGCCAACGAGCAATCCTTGCTTCTACTGCGCAATGTGCCGCAGCATCGTCTACGAGATCATGTATGCGAATGTTCAGCAGGCAGACATATTCTCTGGCGTGGCTGTGCGGACTCGGCTGGGGTTGGAAGCATCCATGCTTTGATTACTCGGGACATCCCTCACGCGACCTCGGTGCTTGACTCCTGTCGACATGTGAAGCATTGGATGGATGCATGTGCATGATTCTCTTTTCGATGTCTGTCGAGCGGCATCAATAGTCTGTAGAACAACACCCATAAATCCGATCCAGTCGTCACAGTATTGCCAACATGGTTGTAGCCGAAAAGACGGATATCCTGGGAAGTGGCCAACGCACCAACCGACTACATGACCAAACCGCATCCCCGCCTGCGTACAGCGCCGTCGAGCACAAGCCAGCAGAGGATGACGATGATGTTGATAGTTCAGTCGCAGATGTCGAGTCTCTCAATACACCCGATTACACCACACTGAACGATCTGGAAGATGGCCCGGACGTCGACCATCCCTTTGCTTTCCCCACCAGTGAACTCCCGGCGTACACCGAGAGCAAGCACATCGACCGACCGCTGGCGGTGCCTCAGGTCGAACCGTCGTCAACAGCCTCATTCCTCCAAGCCTACCCGCCCATTTTGCTAAGCTACGGGATCCCGGCGACGACCTGGCTCGACTTCCTCGCCACCCTATCCGGCTTCCTGAACAACCACGCGGGCAAAAACGCCGTCTTCCACGCCACCAAGATCGCGCAAGACTACAGCGACATCCACGTGAACCTGGGCAAGGACCTGGTCTCGCACACGGAGTCGCACCTGCGCAACATCGGCCAGTCGCTCAAGAAGGGCAACCCGTTCGCCATCGTGGGCAGCGCTGTGCGCTGGCCCGTCGGCGTCGCCTCGCAGATCGTCGGCACCGTCCTGCAGGTCCCCGGCGCCCTGGTCCAGAAACCCCAGACCCCGCGCCAGCGCGCCGACGTCTACCTCGCCGCCGCGAACCGCAAGTGGTTCCACGCCCGCGACCTCCACGCCATGCTCATCTCCACCCTCGAGCTCACCGAGTACCTCCGCACCTCGCGCCCGGACTTCCTCGGCGTCATCCAGGAGCGCAAGAACAGCGAGCCCAACGAGCAGCTCGACGCGCTGCGTCCGTGGCTCGGCGAGCTTAGTCTCGACAGCGGGCCCACGGCGGCGGCTGCGGCGGCTGCGGCGGCGACAGCGTCGGCGGAGACGTCAGCCACCGGCTCGAGCAGGCCTGATCTTCGCGCACTGGACTCGTCCACCTCCACATCGAGCTGGAAGTCAGGCAAAGGCAAGGGCAAGGCGAAGGCGCCCAAGCTGCAGCTGGGCGTGAAGACGCTGTGGGTGGTGCTGGTGCAGAAATCCGATGCGAATGTGCCGCGATTTGGGCAGCATTGAACTATATATCTCTTCATCGGCAGCAAAGGGTGGTGTGCATGGCGAGGCGGGCATGGTAAAGGTGCAGACGTAAATGCGAGTTGCTGTATTTCTAGCAGTCGTGTTGATTCGAATCCTCTTTTTGGTCACATTTTCGACACTTTCAAGTTTCAGGGAGCTTTTGCACATCGAAATGATGTTAGATAAAAAGAAAGTATGACGGAGTGAGAAGGAAGTCCGGAGCAGTAGACCGGCATCCATTAGAGATCAGCGATGTACGCTTTCAATTAAATCCTGCTGCTCACTGCACCTGCGCTTGTGAAGATGAGGTATCGGTCTGTGCAAGCATCAGTGGGCAAATTACAGCCCAGTGATGATCAGACATCTACGAGCGTTGGAGTCCTGGTGAGAGACAACAGGTCTTCATTGCATCTGTATACCCGTGCGTTCCTCTGACGGCAAAAGTGTTGCTTCTCTACCTATATATGTTACTTTCTACAGGTTCAGGTCTGGCATCCACCCCCGGAAATCGAACCGGCGTATTTTCTCGTGTATCTTAGCCTTCATCGAGACTTCTAGTCTGCATGACCTGTGTTTCTTCGGACTTCACCATCCGTACGACAGAGCAGAGAGTTGAAGGAGGATTTCTTATCATCGAGAACGTAGAAAGGAAAGCTTGTGTACCGAGGAAGGTGAAGCTGTCGATCAATGAATGGCGATAGCGGCCTGCGCTATATGTACCGGGACGAGATCCGTGTATACTAGGTCCGATTCCATGTTCGCAGCATCAGGTCTGACATGTTTTGAGTCCCACCAGGAAGCACTGCCATGTCTACCACTGATGTTGCTTCTCCGAATTTGACCGTAAGTGTGTCTACATTCAGTCTCAAGACGTGGTCTCATCCCTCTTCATTGTTTTTCTGATCTTTCTGATTGGCATCTTGTGCTTGCCTGATCAGATTAGCGAGTCCACCACCCCTTGGCTGAGAAGATGAATTGCTGCTACCACCAAGAGCATCGGCAAACTTGCTCCTCGCATCACCAGCGCTGGTGCTTGCTGCTTTGTCGATGATATTACTGTGTGCTCGAAGGTCGTGCAAATGTTCCACCCGTCGAGTGAGGTACATTGGAACATCTTCGCCACGTGTGCTCAGTATCCGCTTCATCTCCTCCTGATAGGCTAGCTCATAGATGTTCTCATCGATGCCAGGCGGGGACTCGCTCACGATATGATGTTCGTCAGTTTTACTGACCTCCTCCCGGTCATCATGCACGCCTGAGCCTACGTCCAAGAAGAGAGTATCCAGCAGCGGATCATGTGCCTGGCCTTTGGCGTGTTGATCTAGCGAAAATGTGCCTGTGCGGTTTTCGGAGTTCACAGGACGACGGTGATTGTCCAAGCTCGTTGGCGAAGCGCCCGTGAAGGGATGGTGATGAGAAGACTCTTCTCGTTGCTTGTGGTGTGCTGGTGTCTCGTCACTGGGACATGGTTGATCGTTGGAATGTGAGGGTTCGCCATCTGTTACATGGGCGAGTTTGTTGGGCTGTCCCGCAGGCTTGCGGAGCTCGTCGTTGAGGGCAGGATCTTGATGTACACCTTCTGTGACGAGAGCGCGATTGATAGGGATACGATCGTCATTCTTCTGACTTTTGCTTCGCAATGCTACTGGCGGCGCCACGAGCCTCATTTCTCTGCCAAACATGCTGTCCATGAACTGAGGTCGTTTTCTAAGCAGTAAATTTTTGAATCGTTTCACGGCCTTCATGACAGCGAGCAGGTTTGACATATTGCCAGTGATTGCATTTTGAAGCTCTGCCTCTGTGGCTGGGCCAATAATGTCTGCACAATTCTCGTCGGAGGATAACAAAGGATCAGCACCGTTTTTTGTCACCCAAGGATGTTCCTAGTCTGCGTCAGCTGTGCGTATGCTGGAGAGAACGCATTTCCACACGTACCCTTAGCTTGTCCATCGTGATGCGCTTGTCCGGGTCCTTCTCCAGCATGGCGTGCATGAGATCTGCGAAGTCCTGGACCTTCTCCTCCTCCAGATGTAGCGGATCGTTGCGTATACTTTCATATAATTCAAGCATTCCGCTGTGCTGAAACGGAATGGTTCCATATCGGAGGCAATACAGCGTCACTCCCATACTCCAGATATCAGCGGCTCGGCCACTGACTGGACCATGTTTGGCAACACACAATTCTGGCGGCATGAACGCCGGACTTCCAGCAGACTTCGCTGTAGACATGTCGGATTTCTTTTCGAACATCTCACTGACGCCGAAGTCCACAATCTTCAGCACGTCATCATCGGTGATCAGGCAATTGTCTGGCTTGATGTCACGATGGATAATCCCTTGAGCATGCAAATACTCGATCCCGAGAATCATGTCACGGAACCAACATCGGCATGCTTCCTCCGGATATGGCTCGGCGCGTTCGTCCAGACCAACTTTCATGACCACACCTTTCTTGCACATCTCCAGCACGACATAGAGAGAGTCTTCATGTGGATCATCGAGGACTTCGATCAGCGAGACAAGATTGTGATGGTCGAGTTTCTTCATGATGGCAATTTCTTCCTTGATCAGACTAAGCGAGTTGTTACTTTCGCCTTCCCTCAATCGATCAGATGAGACTTGTCGGTGGAGTGGTGAGTTGAATCCAATCGCAGCCAAATGACCAGGTCGTCTCCCTGGTGTCGGCCTCCGGAGCAAATTCGACTGTGCACGTTTTCGCAGACGCGACTTGGAGAACTCTTTGACAGCCTACCACAGCTCTCCTGTCAGCCGTGCCCTAAGCGCGTCACTTTGCGGCCGGATAAGATCATCTCACAAATTCATTGCCAAATTGGTCGAGGGCAAGGTGTACGGCGCCAAAACTGCCTCGTCCAATCTCTTGTTTGATGATGTACTGATTGATGCGATGGATGGAGCCTCCGTCATCTTCGCTGCCGTAGTGAGAACGAGCATCGAGGGTCTCTTTAACAGCTTTCGTTTTCGAGGGCACTCGTCGATGATGCCGGATAGGACTCTCATATGCAGGTGAGGACCTGAGGAATGCAACGTCTTAGCAACGACCCTTCCTCAGACAATGCCATGCGCTCGTGGTGTGGGAGATGTACAAATGCCTCACAGCTGCAGGTCGGTGCACGCCATCGTCGGGTACGTTGATCTCAATCCCGTGGTGGGCCGTGAACAGGTCGCCAGCCTCGTCTGCTGATGCAGCGCGGGGATGGTTATGGAGGGGTGGTGGGGTCTGAGATTTGTCGGCCATGACTGTAATTCGGAAAAGACGGTAGGTTAGGTAGGTCGATACGGATGTTCAGGTATCATGTCGGAGGCATAGCGAAGGGAACAACGGCGCCCAGGTGTTGGGTGAAGTGCGATAGTGGACGATAGTGAAAGCTGTGCGAGGCAGACTGCAGTGCACGGCTGGAGTCTGTAGCTCTAGCTCGACCGTGCAGGAGCCGTAGTTTGCGCTGGCGAACCATGTGTCGCCGTAAGGCTGACGGCGATCCCTAATTTCTGTCTGTCATTACACTTCACCCCGACGGCCAACTTTCGCCCCTGCAGAACCAAGTCAACTTCTATTACTCCTTCATTGCAGGGACGAGCTAGGTAGTTTCAGCCGGCACAGACGAAACATCCGTGTTCACCTTCATCGCTACCTGCGACATCGTCCACGTCTCCAACATGTCGCTGTACGCCTTCTACATCTTCGACCGCCATAGTAATTGACATGCCTCAGTTACCCAGTCGCCAGCTCCTCCGCTAACAAACTCCAGCCGAATGCATCTACTCGAAACGCTGGGTTGATCTTGCGCCTGCCTACCAGCGCAATTCCAACACCACGACCAACAGCAATGGCTCCACCGCAGCCCGTCGGTCCAACAAGGCCGAAGACGACGCGAAACTGATCTTCGGCACCATCTTCTCGCTGCGTCGCATGGTGCGGCAGCTGGGCGGGCAGGACGATCAGTTCCTGTCCTACCGAACCGGCGAGTACAAGCTCCATTTCTTCGAGACGCCCACCCAGCTGAAGTTCATCCTGCTCACGGACACGCGGGTGGGCAACATGCGGACGGTGCTGCATCAGATCTGGGCGACGCTGTACGTGGAGTATGTCGTGAAGAGCCCGTTGGTGCCGATTGAGCATCCGCGAGGTGTTGGGGTGGCGAACGAGCTGTTCGAGGGCGGGTTGGAGAGTTTCATGGTAAGACTTATTGCGAGACTATCTGCAGCCATTGGATTCGACCTAACTTGTTGTTTCTGGCAGGCCTCCATCTTCGCTCCTCAGCAATAAGACTGATGGTGCCATGACGTGCATATGTCCCACATGGGCATACTATCAAGGTGCTCTCCGCAGCCATCGCATGTTAAAATTCTGTCAGGCCACCAGCACGGAGTGCTTTTAGCGGCACACTCTGGCTTCATGCCGCTTATAAGCCAAGAAAACACATATGTCTCAGCCTGCACTCTTTCCGTGCAGCCTCTGACCTGTGCAGATCAACGAAGCAAGCCGGAACGACGCCCATTCAGTTTCGAGGTCTTCTGCTCCGTCCGTGCTACTGATCGACCGGCAGCAGGGCTGTCTCAAAACATGCCAGCGCCTCGAGTCCCGATGCAATGCGCCAGAAACCTCACCACTTTGAATCCTGAGTTCTCTTGACAGACTCATGGCCAATCGGACAAGACGTAGCGGACCAGACAACGAACATCCTCTTCAGCTCGGATAGCCGTGCATGCCACACCACCGTCAAGGCCACAAAGTCACAGAGTCACGAAAATATATGCTCAACCCTCGAGAACGTATTTTTATCACATCCCACTCGAGCACCTTCTGCAAAACTCGGGCGCCAGCATATCCGGACTCACTCACTCTCCAGATGATGCTATCACTTCGCGGGAAAGCGTGGGAAAGGCAGTCAAGGAGAACAAGAGCAAGACGAACACTGATCACGCGTGACGATGGACTGAAGAAGGAACTCGGGCATCTACGATCGAGGCCGCCGCAGCTGGTAGCCTTTTGTTTTGCGGATCTACCATGGCATACCTTTCGTATGAATCTCATCATTTAACCTCCTCTCTGCAGGACGGTAGAGACCTTCCCGCTCACCTTCACATAATACATAAGCTCATACTACGCAACCCTCCTTGCCACGACTCGTCACGAGAGCAACAAATTCAGGTTTTAACATATTGTTCAGCTACCTATCTTATCTAGATGAATAGACCATAAAGCTTACTCACTACACACGGTAAGGTACGCAAGCAGCTTTGCTCGCCGACTTTACTTTTCCCCGACTCGGAAGATGAAAATCAAGGACGGGCCTGTTTTCCCTTCCATTACCTCCCGTCTCGGCTCCTTGAAGTGTATGTGATCAAGGCATTCTTTGGCGTTAGTTGAGTTACCAAGGCCTGTGCATATGGGTATATCATTCTTCTCTCGTGATGTATCTCGTTTCGTCTCTCGTGCGTCAGTGTGGTACGACGTGAGAAAGCGGTTGACGACCACAACGTCGACGTCCGCATGATTTGTTTCATTTTCTGCGATCGTCCGCATCCGTCCTCATCTGTCATCATTTTCGGCGTGTCGGCTCATCTTCATACTCATCGTCATCGTGAAAAGTAAATAGGAATGGAATCCCTAACGCTCACCACACCGAGAACTTGCTTCCGTCCAAGAGCTCCTTTTCGATTGAAGCTTGTGTGAACACGCGGCTGACCGATCGCTTGGTGGTATCCTCACCAGGCTCCCAATGTGGATGTGCAATAAAGAATGTTTCCCATGATTGCAGGACCATAGGCAGATCTGAAATGCGGTAATGATGAAATCGTAGACATGGTTCGATGGCCCCACAAGACACCAAACGCCCCTCATGCCCAAAGAATAGAACCAGGAAAGTGACCTCAAGATTCGCCATGCCAAGGAGACGATTCGCTCGATCGCATCTCGTTCATGCTGAGCCGTCCTGCAGCGTTGAGAGCAGAATGAATAGAAGCAGCGCAGAAGGTGGAAACACCTCAAGTTGAAATGCAGTGGGGTATCTTTCGCTACTTGAAAAGGCCATGGACGAAGCCGCACAACAGCATGGGAATGACCGCGATGAACCAGAAGATCCACACGATGCCGACAGCGAAGTACACGCCGATCGTGTTCGACCAGGAGCCGTAATAGCCATCGGCGGACTTCTGCGCGGACGACTTTGGTGGGAACGCGCGAAGCGTTGCGGCTAGCTGGACCGCCACCTGGTTGTTGATCTTGTCCCAGGTGGTGTCGAGCGCTTGGGCGCGCGCGGCTTGGATCATGGCTCGGCGGAGAGCTGTGTCAGTGGCAAGGGTGCGGGCGTAGCCAACGAACGTGTCCAAGTCGTGTGGCGCAACGAGGTAGCCAGAAAGACCATGTTTGACGGTCTCTGACGGTCCACCCTCATCGCGGGCGATAACAGGCACGCCAGATGCCATAGACTCGAGCACGACCAGGCCGAAAGTCTCGGTGATGGAGCAGTGAAGGAAGACATCGGCGGCGGCGTAGGCACGGGCAAGTGCGGTGCCACGAAGCATGCCCGTGAAGATCACACAGTCTTCCAGGCCCTTGAAGTAATTGCGCACTTCATCCTCGACGGCGGGGTTCTTGTTGCCACCAACGATGAGCAGTTTGTACTGCAGACCGGACTCTTTGAGCTTGTGCGCCGCCTGGGCGAGAAACTCAAAGCCCTTCTCCGGGGCAATTCGGCAGATACAGGCGAAGATGATCTCGCCGTTGGGAGCGATCTGTCGTCGGTATGCATCGTCGCGATGCTTTGGATTGAACAACTGCGTGTCGACACCTCGTCCTAGTTGGTACATCCGCTCCTCGGGAGCGCCGGTGCTCATCATGTATTTGCGCACATAAGCGGAAGGATAGAAAATGGTCTGGACGCTCGCAGCCTTGAACAAGAAGCCTTGCACGATATGCAATAGATACACGCCATATCGGTCAAGTGGTGCGGGGAAGAGGATCGAGGCGTAAGCAGCCAGATCGGTCTGGAAGTTGAGCAACGTCGGGATAGGGTTGCTCATCTGTCGAAGCTGAACAAGGAATTGGAAGCCGACTGATGCAGGACTGGCAAGATAGATGACATCCGGAGCACCGAACGTCTTGTCGTAGACAACCCCAAGACGGAACGGGTAGGCGACCGTCAGATCTGGGTTGTAAGGCAACGGGTAGCCTGAGAGGCGGAATTCGGGGTTCTCACGAGCCATCCGGGCGGCCTCGAACTTCTTGCGCGCATCCTCGCTTTTCGTGCGTCGGATGACAGGCAAGTTCTTCTGGCGGGCCTGGGAGGGGAGAAGGAGCTGAGTTTCTTGCTTGCTGGCTTCCTCACGATCAAAGTGCCACGTCCACGCGCCACCGATGGCGCGAGAGCCAAGAGCAGCAGACTTAGCCTCGATGGAGCGAACCCACTCCGGGTTCACAATGGGCTGTCGTTCTGGTTTGGACTCGACGATGTTGATGGGCTGGCCCTTGTAGTAAGGGGCGCAAGTCGCCACATGAACTCCATTGCTCCGGAGGTAGTCAACCAGGCTCTGCGTGGTCCTGCTGACGCCGTTGACCGGACCTAGCGACTCGGTGGCAAGTAAGACTTTCTTCCCCACGAGCTCGGCTGGGAACTCGGCGCGCGGCGGCGCGACCTGACGGTGAAGCTGGGCAGTGTGTGCGACGCTCATGATGTGTGAAGAGCAGCGTCGATATGTGTCAAGGAGAAGTTGGTGGCGAAGTCAGTCAAGTCACCCAGGGCTGGTCAAATCTACAGCATTCTCCGTGGTGGGATATCGATCAGGCGCAAGATGATGTGAGTGACAAGGCGCCACGGCGGGAGGATTCGCTGGGAGATGTGATCGCAAAGCAAGGGAGATAGGAATGTGAACACGATTCAAGACGGGCGGCCAGCGGATTATAACGAGGAGGACGACGGCGAGGATGATTTCCCGGTCACACGCTACCGGGCGCGACAGGATCATGTGCGGTGTCGCGAGAGAGACTGAGGATTCGCATTGCGCCCACGAGGTCGCGAGGGATGTCGTGCTGGCTCGTCGAGGATGCCTCCGTCTGGTGCTCACATCGGAGGTGAGATGCAGCCGTGACGGAGGGATCCGTCGACATCCAATCGCTGTCGGCACGTGTGATCTGTGATTCGTCGACGCTCCATCCACGATGCACATCACCTCGATGGGACGAATATAGAGGGACGGTATTGTATATGCCATGTTCACCGCAGCAACCCACCGGTACCGATATCGTCGTCCTACGTACGATACTGTGATATCAGTTCTCAACTGCGGTGGATATAACCGAAACACTGCATCCTCCGTCAACTCCCGCACGTCAACATGGTCCCTCGAGACAGCACAGTTGCGCTCGGAATCATCAAGCGAGATGCGCCGATCGTGCCTTGACGAAGTGCGCAACAGCTAGTCCCTGCGCTTGAAGCACCAATCCCTCGCCTGATAGAAGCATGATACCTACCTTATAATTATGCAAGTCGTGACCCTGCGCCAAATCCATAGAATATCTCGGCCACAGTCTGACGCCGATCATTCTCGGCTGGTGGGGGTGGGGTGGCATGGCTGGCTTCCTATGTGCAGCATGTTACACACCCTGCACTGTCTATCCTGAAAGTCATATGCTACGTTTGCTACTTCTTTCTTCTGGTGAGATATGCTTCTCGGATAGGTAAGGTATGTTGCGACGTCAAGTCTCCGCAAGGTCATCGCCATACTTCCATAGTTCTACTATCTGTGTTCGGAATGCAGCATTCATCCATCCTCAACACCCATGTTCTTGTGAGACGCAATTCAGCGAATTGCGGTGGACCTTACTTACATCTACAGTGATACAATCATAGCGAGACCGTCTGCAGGAGGAGTTGCGTTCCTTCAGCCTGGGTCTTATCATATACACTTGGTAGCCGCGCCTTTATCATCGCGTAGCAGATTCCTCACATCTCGACCTTCGAGACTACGGCTTCAACTGAGGTTAACCACTGCAGCCTGGTCGAAGGAAAGGCTATGATGCGCCGTGCCGTAGGCGATTGGAGATCTGAGTGATCTTGATATGGACACCATTTGTCTCTAGATGTCATCGATTTGTCCATGTTACGTCGAGATGCGGGCTTGTCGAGCGAGAAACTCCCAGTCGCCGAAACTCAGTCCTGTCGAGTGCATGGAGGTCTTATTAGTCGTGTTCTTCCTTACCTAAATTCATTGTTGACCTTGTAGCATGGTGAAGGACTATATACATGGCTGCAGGACTCTGACCTTGGATGTAGAAGATATCTCCGTGAGGGGAAAGTCATACAATCGAGACAGATTCTGTTCCTTGCACTTACCTACAGTATACTTCTATCAGAGCTGGTTATGATCCTGCGACCGAAGATCTGACACGCAACTACATGTTTTTAAGAGCTTCATGCTCCCAAGTATTTGGACATGACGGGTCTTGAACCACAGATAGAACTAGAGTGCCGAATACACCTGCCGATTACCGAGCTTCTCCAGCTTTTGCTCCCACCTCGAGGTATGTAGTGAGTCTCTCCATGATAGCGATATATGTACAACTAGATACAGGCGTCCCGTGTCGTTGCGTGCAATAAGATCGAGGCCAAGTTAAGCAAGCTCCTACCATCTCACACAACCATACTCTGCTCCCGCAAGGATTCCCTTGGCTAGTCAACGTCTGTACTACGAACATGGTCTTCTACGAGCCTGGCACGACCCACCATGGTCTACCACGAGATCCATTCAAGGTAAGTCGAGCATTCCTCATACTACATTCCGCTCCTTCCAGTCCAGTCAAGGAAGAAAGAAAGAGAGATTACATACCAACAATGTCCAGGCCTGCGTCGTGCCCCGACCCATTGGCTGGATCTCCACCCGCTCCAAGGACACGGGCATCGACAATCTCGCCCCATACTCACAGTTCAACAACCTCACCTTCGACCCGCCCTACGTGATGTTCTCCGCGAATCAAGACCCGCACTCGAACCGCAAAGACAGCGCGATCAACGCCGAAGCCACGGGCGAGTTCTGCTGGAACGTGGCCACGTGGGATCTGCGTGAGGCCGTCAACGCCACCGCCGAATGGGTCGCGGCGTCCGTCGACGAGTTCGAGCGCGCAGGGCTGGAGAAGGAGGCCGCCCGCCTCGTCAACTGCGCCCTGGTCAAAGCCAGCCCGATCAAGTTCGAATGCAAGCATCACACCACGCTGCGACTCCCCGGCAACCCGCCCATGGGCAGCGTCGACGTCGTCATCGGCCGCGTCGTGGCGATCCATATCGCGGAGAGCGTGCTGACGGACGGCTTGATCGACCTGGCGAAAGTGCAGCCCATCGCGCGCTGTGGGTACAATTCGTACGCGGTGGTACGGGGTGAGAATGTGTTTGATATGGTCATCCCGGGCGATCCGAAGATCTTGGTCGGGTTGGAGGGGAGTGTGAAGGGAAATCGTGAGATGCAAGAGAAAGGAGGGGAGGGGAAAAAGGCAGAGGGGAAGTGAAGGGGTCGTTGAAGGGAAGTTGATTGGGTGGATCGAGATAGGAAATGATGTCGATGTGATAGATCGATTTTATGGACTTGGTAAGGCTGGAGTTGTTCTTCATGTTGTCAGAGGTGTGTAGTAGATGGAAGGCGTACAGTGGTGCCTGGTCGGGGCGGCCCCGTCCCTGTGAGAGTGCCCTGTAGTATGCTGTACTCTACAGCCGCTCGCGTGCCAATTCTTACGTGCTGCTCGAGATTGAAGCAACGGTTAGGACAACATGTACGTTCACACCTTACTGTTGACGGGATATGATGAAGAGAGATGGCACAATAAGGCATGTCGATGTCGATTCGATGCCTCAGTCAGCTCAACAGCGGTATCGGCGCGTGGAGGGGAATTTCCAATCCGCCGATTCGTCATTCCCGTTTTTCGCGTCCCATGTGGCATCCAGGCGCGAAAAAAAGGTGAGGGGCCACTGGGGCGAAGCATAGGTAGGTAGAGTGATAGCCCGGATGGTTAAGACTCAAACTGTCGCGGTCATGCTCTGACTCAAACCGTACCTAAGGGACAGTAAGAAATAAAGTCCAGCAACTTTTCTTCTTTCTATCATCTTTGCTGTTCTCCTAACTCCCCCCTCTCACTCTCCTCAGCCATGCCTTCCACCGCGCAAGCCATCCCCATCCACAATGGCCACAACATCGCCGCCAATGCCAACAGCGAGGTCAGCAGGACCGTCTCCAGCTCCTACGATGCCTTCTCCACCAGCCCGACCTTGACCCACCACAGCCCTTCCTTCTCCAGCTACACCGGCCGCCTGGCGCCCTCGACCAAACAGTTGAAGCCCTTCCACACCCAAGACATCAAGGTCTTGCTGCTGGAGAACGTCAACCAGACCGGACGGGATATCCTGACCCAGCAGGGCTACCAAGTCGAAGCGCTCAAGAGCTCGCTGCCGGAAGACCAGCTCATCGAGAAGATCAAGGACGTACATGTTATTGGCATTCGCTCCAAGACCCACCTGTCCAGCAAAGTGCTCAAGCATGCGAAGAACTTGATCGTCATCGGCTGCTTCTGCATCGGCACCAACCAGGTCGATCTGAAATATGCGGCGGACAACGGCATCGCGGTGTTCAACTCGCCGTTCAGCAATTCACGCTCCGTCGCCGAGATGATGATTGGCGAGATCATCACCCTCGCCAGGCAGATCGGCGACCGTAACAACGAGATGCACCAAGGAGTGTGGAACAAAGTGTCAAACGGGTGCTGGGAGGTCCGAGGCAAGACGTTGGGTATTGTTGGGTATGGACATGTGGGAAGCCAATTGTCCGTGTTGGCGGAGGCCATGGGCATGAAGGTCATCTACTTCGACGTCGCCAACCTCATGGGAATGGGGAGCGCATCGCAGGTCGGCAGCTTGGAGGAGCTGCTCAACAGCGCGGACTTTGTGACGCTGCACGTCCCGGAGATCCCAGAGACGATGAACATGATCTCGACCGCACAGTTCGAACACATGCGCAAGGGCGGTTACCTTCTGAATGCCTCCCGTGGCAGCGTGGTTGATATTGCAGCGCTCGTCAAGGCCATGCAATCTGGCCACCTTGCCGGTGCAGCGCTGGATGTATACCCCAACGAACCCGGCGGCAATGGCGCCAACTTCCACAACGAGCTGAATGCGTGGGCGGAAGACCTCCGCCAAGTCAAGAATCTCCTCCTCACCCCGCACATCGGCGGCTCGACGGAGGAGGCACAGTCTGCCATTGGTGTCGAAGTGGCCGATGCGCTCGTTAAGTACGTGAACATGGGCACCACTTCCGGCGCGGTCAACATGCCCGAGGTCTCCCTCCGCTCGCTCACCCTGGACGAGCCGAACCACGTGCGCGTCATCTACATCCACAAGAACGTGCCCGGTGTGCTGAAGAAGGTCAACGAGATCCTCGGCGACCACAACGTCGACAAGCAGATGACCGACTCGCGCGGCGAGCTCGCCTACCTCATGGCTGACATCTCCAACGTCAACACGAGCGAGATCAAACAGCTTTACCAGAGTCTGGAGGATCTCGGCAGCCGCATTCGGACGAGAGTGCTGTACTGAGCTATTGTGCCACGTAATGAAGTATGGGATGAAGCCAAAAGGCAGATCTGGAGAACTACCTAGGAAATACCGAGAGTCCTGGTTCGGCATGCATTTGCTGTACAGCGTACAGCCAAACGGAGCGGTTCTCTTACACCTAATCCGAATTCGCGGGGATAATGCAGGCGTTTCGTCTTGGACGGGAAGAAACAGTAATGCTGCGGCGGCATCGACATTGGGCCGGCGAGGCGGCGTCTTTCAACATCATGACCCTGCCTCGACTGCCCATCGGATCACGACTCTTACATGGACATGTACATGCAACGCTGTTGGTATGGAATGAGTGAGGGATAGACTCTTCACGTTCAAGGAAATCAAGATAAGGTAGATGAGCAATCACTTGCCAGAACGAATAGTGCATAGGACGGAATATAGGCGACCCCCAAGGGAGAGAGCTAGACAGGAAATCAACCTTCCGACATGAATGCCCATTATTCAAATGAATTGAGATGATAGATCTCCGTCTCTCCTGCGAACTACTCAGATGCAATTGTTGAATCAAGCTGAATCGATTGGACGACAGGGGATAGGTACATGTGTGTTGGTCGTAATAATGATATTAAATTCCAGCCGCGCCTCGACTTCCGTCCATCTCCCCAGTTTCCCCTCTAGTAAACCACCACTTTTACCCCTCACTCGTTCACTGTACCTCTCATCCCGAAAACGCGCATACCCCAGCACGACCCTCGTCACAACGGCGCGCAAACCTAGGTCGCCGCTCTCAGCCGTCCTCCTCGCCGCCGCCGCCGCCGCCCGGTCGCAAACCAATCCACACACACTACTCGCAAACACGACCCAACACGTCGCCCCGACTTTTTTGCTCAAATCCATCAACGACGACACGACTTCGGGGGTGAAAATTCGCAGAAATCGTGCGGGCCATCGAAACTCGACGTGGCGAAGCGCGTGGAGATACTTTGACGAGTTTTTGGCCCGGAGAAGTGGTCAGGTTGGGCGGTCGTGTTGTGTCGCCGAGCGTGCGACCGGTGCAAGCCTGGCAGCGCTTTAGAGCCTGAGGCAGCAACTTTTTTGGATTCCATTATTGCTTTGCATTACGCTTTTGACTGAGTCTTGCAGCCTTGCGATCTGCCTGGTTGCTTACCTGCTTGCCTATCTACCTGCCTGTATCTTCACGTCTGTTGAGAGTCGGCAGGTCAAGGTTGGCAGAACGTGAAAAGTCATAGAGGGGAGGAGAGAAGTTATGAGCACCCGGGCAAGCAATGCGCGACATGTGCGGCAACGCAAGTTGAACACCAAGCAGGCGCTGCCGATCATCCGCGAGGAGGAGATTGAGGATGTCGGCGAGCATGACGGCCAGCAGCAGAACATTCCGCAGTTCGAAACTGGTGTGGAAAAGGGAGAGGAAGTGGTGAGTGGACTACCTTTTCTCGTGCAGACCTACCGTGACTGGGCTACTTGCCCATGCGGTACTTGACAATGCGAATACTTACAACGTCTTCAGGAATTTCATCTGCAAGCCGTGATCAATGCAGCCGCGGCCGTTACACATGGCGCCAAGATCCAGCAGAATTACATCCCAACCCCAGAGGCGGTCCAGGCGAAAGACGTCAAGTACGATGATCTTTATCCGAAGAAGTTCTCGCAGCCTTCAACATACATCCGGTTCAGCTCCACGGTCGAAGACTCGGTCGGCGTGAACTATTGCATGAATGATGCTGACTATGAGTTCCTCGGTAAACTGAACGCTGGCAAGATTGTCAAGAAGGACAAGCTAGGCCAGTGTTCCGAAGACACCTTCGAAGAGGTCATGGACTTCTTCGAGGAGACCAGTGCTCGTATTCAGCCATATGCCAGTTTTGGTGATGCTCCCTTACTTACCCTGGATGAGATGAAGCAGAACATCGACGAGAATGTTTCAACACAAGCCCAGGATTGGTTTGACATCATATACAAACATTGTTGGGCGACGCGGAATGAGCGTCCGCTGATGCCAGCCATCAAAGTCAGAGTGCTCGACCAAGCGAATGACCTCGATGATGCGGATCCATACATTTGCTTCCGTCGTCGTGAGCAGAGGTTGACGCGCAAGACACGAGGTCGTGACGCTCAGGTCGTTGAGAAGTTAAAGAAGCTGCGGCTTGAACTTGAACAAGCCCGACAACTCGTGCAGATGGTTGTCAATCGCGAGAATCTGCAGAAACAGAACCTTGAAGTCAGCCGAAAGGTATTCGAGCAACGTCGCAAGCTGAAGGAAGTCAAGATCAGCAAACAGATCAACTTCAAGGACGATAATGATGAGGATCTGCTCGTTGCGCAGAGACCCACCACCACCACCAAATCGAAACCGCGACCAGACCCAAGTCAGGCACGACAACCAACGCTTCGGTTGTTATCTCGCAGCCAGCAAGCTGCGGCTGACAACGACATGGATTTGCTGAGCGACAAACAAGCGACAATGGAAGAATATGTCACCGGCGCCATAGAGAGTCGGAAGGAACAGCACAAGAAATGGAACCTCCATTGGGTCGATCGGACGTGGCTCCCGCTCACCCCGCCTCCGGACGACAGCGACGAGCAACCGAGAAGGTGGGCACCATTTGTTGCCCCATACACTGGTTATCCGTCTCCTCCGCCGAGTCTGCCGTCGGAAGAATCGCGCGAGAAGGAGAAGGACGGGGACCTTGAGATGCCAGACCGGCCTGCACCTATCAAAGTGGAAGAAGCAGCGGGAGCATCTGCTGTCACACCGGAGCCAGAGACTATATTTTATGCGCCAGATCTCCATCCCGATATCCCTAGGCCATACAAGATTGTCAAGCATGATGCCGCCCCGGTCTGCCGACTACGACTTGGTCGTGGCGGTCGCTACCATCTCGAGGCCCGGAAGCAGAGACATCGTGGCCCGTATCCTGGCGTGATATCCGATTCGGAAAGTGACGACGAAGACTCGTCAGAGTACCATTATGTGCACGAGAGCAAAATCTTCGACTATCGCTGTGCCGTCAACAGTCGTGCAAGGCCTGAGGGTATGTCGGGAGAGAGGCGGCAATGGCCCAGCGGCGATCAATCCGCAATGACGGCGGCTTCCCCACAGCAGACCAACACAGCGGGTGCTGGGTAGCTGGGATATATGTGCTTGGCCTTGCGAGATAAGGTAATGTCGTCAGGGACGCTGTACTGTATTGTACCCATGTAGAATAGGATACCCCGGTAGAATTTCGTCTGATACAGCCAGTGTCAAGTGCATTTTCATACCCTCGCCACCATGATCGTTCATTCGCGGGGGCGCTTGACTAGGATCCACGGAGACGAAGCTGGCGCGTTTGTCGACATTGCGGGGATCAATGTTCAGGGGATGACGAGCGAGAGGTCCGGTTTCGGAGATATCTCATCACCTCATTGCTCTTTTGAAGGTCTCGGCCTCTTCCTCGAACGTGACAGCCTTTCTCTTCTTGCTCCCGTCCCCCAGCAGCGTCTGGACAGCCGCGGCAGCAAGCCTCAAGCACTCTTTCTCGCCTTCGATGACTTTTCTGGCCATATCGCTGCGGAAGGTGTTCTTTGGCTGGGTTTGATCTGTGATAGACGGAGTCGGGTACGCCGCAAGTCTGCGCACGAGGACAGCATAGAGTAACTCCGCTGCGGGCATAGATAGGTCAGAACTAGGTAACTTATCTCTCGATTGAAGCTTGGAGAAGTCTGCATTCGACAGAACAAGTGTGTTGAGCAGGATCTTCAACTCATCACCGAACTGCCCGTCTTCATGCTCGGGACGGGAAATGTCGTAGCCATCATCCACCACGCCTTGAGAGTCAAGGTACTCTGTTCGTTGGGAGATGTCTTCCTCAGTCAGATTTCGAGTGTCCTTTGCGACAGCGTTGATCAAGCTAGCCGCTATTTCTACGACATCGTACTTGGCATAATTGTTTGTGATGTATCCGTAGCGCCGTAGTAGGTCTGCCCTGGGTAACGGACCATAGTCATTGAAAATTTCTTCTCCGGCATCAATTGGCTTGGTAGATCGCATGATCACGGCGTCGTCCTCGTAGAAGAGCTTGGCGTTGTTGCGATCTGCATCGGCATTTAGCATGTCTGCGAATGGGATCATACCCTTGGGAAGAATCTCCAAGTCCTCTTGATCCTCTTCCCATTCCTGCTCTGTAGTCTGGGGTTGAGCGGTGGAGGGTTTCTCCAGATCGAAAGCGAAAGACATGATCGTGCTGCCGAACCGATGAGCCAAGGCTAAGACTTCGCGATCGTTCGATCCTAGGTTGAAGTGCTCCTTCGCGATGGGCAGGATGTTGTCCGTAAGACTCCTGTCTGCGTTTGCCTTTCCAATTTTGTCAACGACAGCACTACCAGCAAGCTCTTTTAATTCGGCATCGGACCAGAACATCAGTGAGTCGAATGTAGTTGGTAAAACATCGAGATATGGTGACCACTTTGAAGATGCACCAAGACTGTGCTCGTACAGCATAGCTGTGATCAGGGACAGCCACGGATCGTCCAGAGTGGCGGCTGCAGGCAAGGAAGATGTTTCGGGTGTCAAGATGGAGGAACGAGGGATGCTGAACAGCTCTTCATCTGCGGCGATTGCTTGAACAGCAACTGCAGATCTGTAAGCACAGGGCCTCGAACGCGTAAATCGGAGCAAATCAGGAACAATGCAGAAGTCTTACCGACTGCTCGTCCAGCATTTCGATGTCGTTGATCAGAAAGCTCGATTTTGGAAGAAATGCTGACACCGGTTTCTCTTAGCCATGTGAGAAAGGCTGCCGACTTACTGTTGAAGTCGTCCACGACATCAACGTCCATAGTCATTTGTACAACAGAAGACAGAAGTCAGAAGTCAGAAGAGATATACAAATTACGTAGATTGTGTGAAGATTCAAAGAGCACGATATTCATGTCCAAACGCTTGTCGATTAGAAATCGCGCTAGCGTCCCTGACTTCATGCTCGCGGTAGACGGGACATGAAAATCATCCTCCTCCATGGCCTTGAAGACAGCCTTCGTCCTCAATCGCTAACAGCATATCGCGGTTCTGCATGTCATCAACAGCTCTATCGCCACTGGCACTTTCGCGGCTGGGAAATAATGCGTCCAGACTGAGATGTTCGAAGAGTGCACTGCGCTGCAACAGGCGCGCATCTAGCGCGGCACAAATACCATCGAAAGTCATCTTCTCTGGCATCCAACCAACAGGGGTGCCACATCTCGGAAATTATCTTGGAGCTCTACGACAATGGGTCAAGTTGCAAGAGTCATCTTCTCCAGAAACTACACTTTTGTATTCTTTGGTTGATCTTCACGCTATCACCATCCAGCAAGACCGAAGTCAGCTACAACAATGGAAGCGCGAAAGTCTCGCCATGCTTCTAGCCATTGGTCTGGATCCGGAACGGAGTACCATCTTCCATCAAAGTGATGTGCCTGCTCACTCCGAGCTGTTATGGATACTTTCCTGTCAGGCGAGCACGGGCTATCTCTCGCGCATGACCCAATGGAAGGACAAGACAGCCAAAGAGAAAGACAACAGCCCGAAAGCGAAGCTGGGTCTCTTCTCTTATCCTGTCTTGATGGCTGCAGACGTCCTGCTGTACAAGACGACGCACGTGCCCGTGGGTCACGATCAAGCGCAGCATCTGGAGTTCGCGCGTGAGCTTGCCATTGGTTTCAACCACATCGTGGGGAGATCTGTGCTATATCCCCCTGAGACATTGATCAGTCCTGCGAAGCGGGTCATGAGTCTGGCGGACCCGAAGACGAAGATGTCGAAGAGTGCGCGCAATGCAAAATCAAGGATTCTCCTTACAGATTCGAGGAGTGATATTCACAGCAAGATCAATAGTGCCGTTACCGACGATCTAGGTGACATATCATATGACCCTGATTTGAGACCCGGAATTTCAAATCTGATCGATCTACTCTTCCACGCCACTGATGGGAAGTATCCTGATCAGGAAAGCATTGCCCAAGACTTTGCTGGTATCAGTAAAAAGGACTTCAAGACTGCTGTGGCTGATGCAGTGGACGAAAATATGCGGCCAATCCGCGAGCGATACGAAGTGATTGCGAATGACCATGCGCTCCTGACAGACGTAGCGAGAAGAGGTGCGGAGAAAGCTGTTGAAAAGGCATCAAAGACCATTGCAGAGGTCAAACGTGCTGTTGGTCTATCATCATAAAGCGAGCATTTCTTGCTACTCTTGGTCTTGGGCGTCCAAAGGCTTTTGCGCCCACAAGAAGTATCTGGTTCGAAGCGTCAGCACACGATCTGGGCAATCTGGAGGCGTTCAAAGCAAGGGAGAACTGACACGTGCATGTAAGCGTGCGCTCTTCCCCTCAAGAGGTCTTCTTCGGCCCCTTTGTTCAAGGCCAGAACCTCCTGGGTCGTCATTCCAAGCAATTTGGTGAACATGCGCATGCTGCTGCCTTCCAACGCGCTGATGATGTCGCGACAGAACATCTCGCCGATTTTCTTCTCCTTCTTGCCCCTCGGCCATGGCCCCAGTGCCCACTTCGTGGACGCATTCTTCGAGCTTACAAACCCTCTTGCTTTGAGGATCTCCTCGACTCCCAAAATTGCGTCCAGCTTCGTTCCTGCCATCGCCGCTGCTTTGTAGATGCTATCGTTCCACTGAGCAAGATCTGGAGCGAGCTGGAACGTTCCATCATCACAGTCAAATGGCGCATGGTATTCCTGAAACTCAACCCAACCTCCAGGCTTCAGGTTCTTCCACACCTGATCGACCAGGCCTGCCCAGTCCTTGACGGCGACTGTGAGCGTTCGACTATGAATAAAGTCGAACTTCTGTGGATACAGCCACTCAGATGTGATGTCGTCGATCAAGAATTCGACGTTCGGAGGCACCATGTCCGGTTGTATGGGCGAGAGATCTGTCCCCACAACTTGACATTCGGGGTGCTGTTCTGCAAACTCAATGCACCACGATCCCGTACCGCAGCCAATGTCGAGCGCGTGGGAGACATGTTCTGGTAGAGGTGCAAGATGGAGGCGGCCGGACAGGGACAAATGCCAGATGCGGCCTTGCAGTTCTGTATGTTGTGTTAGCCTCAGCGACGATCGTTTCCAACGACGAGTTCACGCATATGTTTCAAGATGCCATCTATAGGGCCAACGTACCAAGCCGGCTGATCTCCACATCGTCGTTTGGAAGCGCGTACTTTTCATTCTGGAATGCGTGGTATCGTCGCCCGTGCTCAAATTTGAAGTCCGTGACTTCTGAGTTTAGCGATGTTGTGTACCTATCAATAGATCATTCGCGCATCAGTGCATTAGCCAGGCATATGACGGGATCTGGAAATTACTTACGATGCACTGTCATCTCCTAGAGTCGAGTCTCGATCGGGATCGGTCTGTATCGATTCCAAGAAGTGTCAGTACCCAGTCTAGGTGGACGTCGCACAAGAAAAAAAAGCAAACGACATAGCAGCCTCCTCCCCGATATCAAACAATACCAGTCTTAGAAAGTGCTCTACTCCAGCTGATCACCATCCCAAACCTCACCCAACCCATCATCAATGGACTAACAGAAGCCCCCTCGTTCCGCACGCACAAGTCTCCATTCACAAAATCGTGAACAGCAAAATCTGAGCAACTCAAGAAGTGCATGAGGGAAACGTACATCGACTTCCAGCTCGCCAAATCGTCCCTCTTCCGTGCCCAATACAGCGTTATCTGCTGTCATCGTCGCCGTCGTACCCGACCCCGCCGTGCCTGTGATGCTCGGCTCGACATACTCGCGCCAATCGCGCAGCCGCTGCTCGCGCAACTGCTCGGGCCAGGGGATCTCCGTCGTCGCCATCGCCGTTGTCGCCTCCGTCATGGTGGCTTCGGACGGAGCGTGGCTGGTAGGCTCCGTGTCCATCTCCATTGTGCCGGACGCGCGATAATGTGGAGTAAGGACTAAGAGAGAAGAGCAATCCGCTGGGGTTGAGCGATTGTGAGACCAAGGTAGATAGATGTAGAAGAGATACTAGAGCTAGTAAAACCAGCAAGGTCACTTTAAGCCTGGATGGCAGGTCGTATCTGAGCTATATAGACCATAGAGTTCAATGCGCTTTCGTCTCATGCACGTCGCCCTTCCGACTACATCGGCATTTATCATCCATGAGGCTTGGGGAAAGCAGGCGGATCTTAGGGCCCACGCACGCTGCGAGGTCCGCCGCTCGCCCTTACGAGAGGCGGGACATGGCTGTGCCGAGCCGCTGGATCCAGCAGCATCTGAGATCTTTTACTTTGAACTACATGTGCGTTTCTGATGCATTTTCCTTTCCTTCGGCAATCTGGATGTGCACGAGCAGCAGGGGGGTTAAGGTGGGGCATCGTTCATGCAATGCAATGCGCTGCTACGTCACGAAGCTTGATGTCACCCCCTAGCAGTGTCAAAGCAAAGCGCATTGTACAGTGCAGCGGGAGGTGGGCTGGAGGTCACGGAAGATTGGTGAATTCTTCATTAATTACGACTTGTGACCTATTCCAACACTGCTCCAGCCTTGGCGATAGGTGGCATATCCACGTCCAGTCAATGCTGTATATAATGCTGCGTCTCATGCAAGCAGACGAAGCGGACGTCACCTGGCCCCACCAGCATTCCCCGCCAGCCGCTCGATATGACCAAATCCATGGAGGAGATCAGACAGTGCCAGCGATGCTTAATTCACGTATTTGACCCAGAACATCTTCGACGCGAGCATCTAAATCACCGCTGGCGTATTGATCGCGTGTCGAGGCGTCGAGATACTGTTGTACTTGAGCCATTCGACTGTATGCCTCAGCACAAAAGCGGAGCTGGATCTTGACGAGCGCTTCGAACGAAGGGTCGAGATACGGAACTCTGTAATAGCTTCGTCAGTCATTTGGCTGGAGGCTAGGAGTTCAATGAACTAACCGTAGATCTATGAGCTGTGGCAGCTCGTTCGTGAGCTGGTCATTCAACTGGTCATACGCCGCCTTGGCCTGTGTCTTTTTGTTAGCCTGTATGCTTAGGAACTCCTTCTTCACCGGCTGCATGATATCCTCCAGTTCAGAAGGATGGAAGAAAGGTGTGCTTCGTGGCTTGTGAGCTTTGCTTCTCCCAAGTCTGGCTTCAGATCTTTCACCTGATGCGATGCTAGTCTTGCTGGAGATCAAAGCTTTTTTGACATGGGAAGCTTGGTCTTCGATATAGATATCGCGGCTTGCACTTCTGCGAGATTCTGCCGTATCTGATTCGACCCAACCGCCTGCTCTCAATTCGTAGTTCGAATGGTGAATACGAGGATCACCACGAGAGGAAGTCTTGCGTCCTTGAGATGACTTCAGGCCACAGTGCTGCCTCACGAACTCTGCCCCGCTCTGTTGAAGATCGAGTGCATTGCTCGAGCTTCCGGAGGTCTTTGTTGCTTCGAAGACGCTTGACTCAAGCGATTCATGTCTTTCGAATGCTTCTTTGCCTTCAAGGGAGGAATAGGGGTTACCAACCATTTCTTGCTCCTTTTCAGTGCGTGGCAATTTGGCGGGATCCTTGTCGGGCTTCTCCACCAACCTCTTCACTTTCGCCCGGACTGCATCATAGTCAAGCATTTTGTGGTTGCGTTTCTTGATACCTTGAAGACAGTCAGCATTGTAGCGAAATATGCCGAAGTGATGCCTACTCACATTCATTGATGTCCGGAAAGTACGCGCAAAATCGGTTGATGGGTTCCAGCACAGTCGTTCTGTAAAGATGCACCATGAGCATGTCTACCTCCACGAAATCACCAATGTCTTCATGTGCGGTAGAGGTATCATGGAAAACCCTCCTCTTGCCGGCAGTAAAGTTGAGCTCTGCTTCAATCTCATCGATGACATCTTGTTGAAAGACGCCTCGTTTGTGATCGAACGTATGAATAAGCAACTCTGGGTCCACTGACCTGTATGGTCCATCCAGCGCCTTCACTGTCTCGGCATCCAAATCCTCAACCGCTTGCTTGTAGCTGCGACTTACGCCGTCGCGTGCGCCACTGTCCCCGTAGAAAGCGTCGATGGTCTCTGCTATTCGCATTTGACTCGCCGTCATGGCACGCAATGAGTCGAGGTATCCTTTGGCTTCTTTCTGCAAGCGTAATGATGCTGATTCGAGGGTCCGGTAGCGACGTTCCTCCACCTCGTATTCGCGGTTGACGGTCTTTTCGACATGACCTGTCTTGGTCATGACAGTCGTTGTCGCACGACTGACCTGTAAGTTCGTCTCAGCATATAACGCTTCATCGCCACAACCAGATTGCAAGGGAATAGCAGTCTGCATACATTCTTCTTGAAGCCGGTCCAAGACATGGCTGTGTGTTGCTTCCGAGGTGCAAGGCAATAGAAGTGGTGCACAAAATGATGGAGAACCTGTCGTGTTGCACAGGCAATGAATTGTAGGATAGTCCCCCCGTACGAAGCTAACGTTCTGGTATAAAGTTGTTGTCGAAAGACATGCAGTTGATCAACACGCTGCTGTTCCCGCTGTTGGTCGTGGCTGAGCGATCTGACGTGGGACGGATGAACGCATTCGATCGCGAGCCCGCACTATCACGTGACTTCACACTCTCTGATCAACTGTATGCAATTCGAGCAGACGAGTAGTTCGAGGAGATGAATCCAGATATTCATTATGCCTATCTCCATAGGACTTGAAGGCTCTGCCAACAAGATCGGGGTGGGGATCATTGCGCATCCTTCCCATCCCAACACGCCACCCTCACCACACGACAGTGCCCATGACCTGGGATCGGATAAATCATGGACTCGTCTGCAATCGAGTTCTACCTCTCCACCAGTACAGATCCTGGCAAACCTTCGCCATACGTACAACTCGCCTCCTGGGACGGGCTTCCTTCCTAAAGATACCGCTGCGCATCACCGACGATGGGTCGTGCGACTTGTGAAACAAGCCATGAAGCAAGCCAACGTGAGCCTGGATGAGATTGACTGCATATGTTATACCAAGGGTCCGGGAATGGGAGCACCGCTTGGATCTGTAGCGATAGCAGCAAGAACGCTGAGTCAACTGTGGGACAAGCCGTTGATCGGTGTGAATCACTGCGTTGGACACATCGAGATGGGTCGCGCGATCACGGGTGCGGATAACCCAGTTGTGTTGTACGTGAGTGGTGGAAACACACAGGTCATCGCATACTCGGCGCAACGGTACCGGATCTTTGGGGAAGCTCTCGACATCGCTGTGGGCAATTGTCTGGATAGGTTTGCAAGAGTACTGAATATCCCCAACGATCCTGCGCCAGGTTACAACATCGAGCAGCTGGCAAAGCATGGATCTATCTTGCTCGACTTGCCATATGCCGTGAAGGGTATGGATGTCTCCTTTTCCGGGATTCTCGCAAGGGTTGAAGAACTGGGTCGATTGCTCTCAAAACCTGATCCGTCCAACCCGTGGATCGACGAAGCAACTAAAAAGCCCATCACGGCCGAAGATTTGTGCTTTACGCTCCAAGAGACTGTGTTCGCCATGCTAGTCGAGATTACAGAACGCGCCATGGCTCACGTGGGTGCGTCTCAGGTCTTGATTGTAGGAGGAGTAGGATGCAACGAGAGGCTACAAGAGATGATGGGCATTATGGCCAAAGAACGAGGTGGAAATGTCTATTCTACGGATGAACGATTCTGCATCGATAACGGTATCATGATTGCACACGCTGGATTGCTGGCGTGGAAGATGGGCTTCAGAACAAAGCTGGATGAAAGCACATTCACGCAGAGGTTTCGTACGGATGAAGTGTTGATTGACTGGCGAGATTGATGGGACATTCAGCATTGGAAATGACACGATGAACCTCGCAATCATGCGGACCTGAAAAACGCCGACGGGCACCGCGACCTCTCAGCTTACTCGCTTCGGTGGAAAAGGATGTCAACCAGCAGGTCGATTCTCATTCACGACACTCACAACCATGGCGAACGAAGTTTACGATGGTGCCATTGACATCGACCTTGGTATGGGTCGCGCGCACATCCTCGAAACGATGCAATAGCTTACACCGCGCTCCCCTCGGGATTCCCTCATATCGTTAGCAGTTGCCAGCGCATCACGTTATGAAAGCCCATGTATCAAATGCCATGTGAGGGGATGGCTCAAGCATGATCAAACCCGCATTGTGATGACGGGCCCGACTGCGACGAGGGTATATGACCATATCAGCGCGATGCCTAGTCAGCAGAAGTACGGCGCCAATATCGGACTGCACATGACAGTACTGCATGGCCTGCACTGATGGCGCCCAGTAGTATGGATCTCACATCGCTTGCAGGAGAGCATGATATGATGAGACAAGTCGCCTGGTGTCTGCTCGCGGGTGGTGGTAAGTGACATTGTGAAGTGGTTACGTATGGTAGGGTAGGCCAATGATCGGACGAAGAATGGTAAACAAACGCGAGTTCCACATTCCAGCCGGGACTCATTCCCAGGTCATACATGTATTCACTGGTGCTCCAAACTTCGTGGATTCTATATGCCTGTCATTGAGTTTTGGACTGTGAATGTGTCGTGGAAGGCTCACGTTATCGCCACTGCCTGCATTTGCGACTGAGCAGTCCCGCTTTGGAGGTAGAGCTCGACATTCCTTGCGACGGTTTGCGACCTGAACGTTGAGATTTCAACTCACCTGTACGTCTTGCCAGCAGAAATGCCTCTGTATCGGCCTGTTCGATGGTCGGCGTAAGTGCATGCATGCAGCCATCCATCGGCAAGACTCATGTCAATCCCGTCACAATCTCGAGCTTCCATGCTGGTAGCCGACCACCCGCCAGTCTATGAACCGTTTGCTAGCACGATGGACGGGCAAACTGAACAGACGAGAGAAGTTCCATATTTTACCAGCGGTCCAGATTTGACATCTCCTGATCACCGTCTTGTCCCAGGATATCACGATTCTCTTTTACAGCAGCGCCCGTCGCCAAACTCGGTGCGCTACTCGAATAGCTGGTTCGTTCTGTTCGGTATACCTCCAGACTCGACAAACTTTGCGCCTTCTTTACTTCCTTTGTCGTACGTTCGCGGACGCGGCATCGATCGCATGTCGACGCAGACTTCCAGTCAATTTCCTCAGGGAGACGAACGAAACAATGTGATTGACACGGCTGCCGGATCCGTTACTCAGGCGCCTTTGGATTACTGTCTCGATGCAATGCCACGCACGGTTGTGGCGACGAATGTGTGTGAAGCACCGGGGACTTCATTTGCTGATGGTGCGATATTGCAAGATGCGTTAAGCCAACAGTCATGTGCTCAGGCTGCTAGTCACTTCATAACGTCAGGACCGACGTCTCGCGACTTCATCTGTCATGCGCCAGATTCGAGCCCTCCTCATAACGCCGCTTCAGGATCATCGCATTCGACTGTCGAGACGAGCCGGTTGTTTGACACGAAGTCTAGGTCTACCGTGTCTACTCCCACTGTCATTCCCCTTATTGCCACTTCGCAAGTGGCCTCATCACTTCCACCAGTAATTGCGCTTCCAAGCCATACGGGGACGCCATTTTCGTGCGACCATATGTCATTGATACAAGACCAGGAAATGCAGGAGAGTGAGCGAACGCGTCGTGCTCAGGCACGCAATGGCACCACATCCGATACCATTGATCTAGCAATATCGCTACCGGAACGCGTCAAGACTAGAGTGCGTGGGCCCACGCGCGCGATGCTCATAGTCGGTGTTCCTGAATCGTCTCCGGTCGTCACATGTCAGAGTCAGCCGACGCAGCCTGAAACCATTGATATGATCTCCAAAAAGAGACGAGCCAATACTGTTCAACTAGGCGCAAGATCAACAAAGCAGGCGCGCATTGACCAATTACGAGGTGCAGAACAATCGACCTCACGAAAGGCACCGTCTGAAAATCATGGTCGAACCGCCGGGAAGTCCGAGGCGCGAATCATGGCCGGCATCAAACATTACGCCGAGCCAGGCGAGGATCTGAACTGGACCGTTGTTGAGTGTAAAGCGATCCGTCAGAAGATGCAGAGAACTATCGCCACCCGCAAGAGACAGGAGGGCCATCGACGTGAGAAAGGCCTCCTTGGTACGGGTGCGGACTATCTTGGCGCCGAAGGCGTACGTGCATTCATGGCTGACCTGGAAGAAAGTCGAGACAAGACCATCGACACCCGCACATATGAAGATAATGGCACGCAAGCTGTGAATGTTACCGTTGAGGGTCAGAAAGAAGAATCGACTCCCAACCTACCAGACATTGGAACGGTCTGCGCAGAGTCGGCTTCAGGGCAGTCAACGACGAGTGATATGCGTGATTCCGAACAGCAGCCAGCACTCACAACATCATCTGGTCTCGTCGAAAGCCGCGGCGGGGATATCATTGAGCCTGCAGCTGAAGCCTCGGAGAATACCCATACTCCCTCAGACTCTGCGTTTACTAGCGAGAAAGTGGATAAATCTGGCGATGACTGTAGCATCATTAGCCTCTGCACCCAAGAAGGTGTTGCCAGCAATCCGGACAACATACTAGTGGCTTCAGACTTTGACGTACCAGACGCGAGAAGACGCAAGCTGATAAAGCTCCCATTGCCACTAAGCATTAAAAGTGCTTTAGAGAAAGCAAACCCTGGCACTCTTTGTCGAAGCTCTGCGACAACAGCATTTGATAGTTTCAGCCATCACGATGCTGACAAGGTCTTGCACAACGCAGTTGTCGTTAGTCTCCAGAATTCACAGGGTGCTGAACTTAACGATCAGAGCAGCAATAATTGTCTCCAGTCAAATGTTTATGAAGTGGACAACAGCGATTCTGAAACCATGCTTCGCTTGAAACTCGAAGACATCCACTTACAGCGGGAGGAACTACGGCTGAAGATTGCAAACTACCGACCGAAGACTGAATGTGCTCCAGTCTATGATGCTGCCAGAGATCGTGCTTTTGTAGATCTCCTCAAACCTCACCTCAAGACCCAAAGCCACAGCAAGTCGAAGACTTGGATGAAATGGACGTGTGTTCGAGTACTCGGACTTCTCGAGCGAGCGCAACCTCCAGACGAGAACGAAGCTCTCTTCCTCACGGGCGCAGCCGCTCTCAAGCATATAGAATCCGGTCAGCGCTTTGACGGTCCGATTTTCACCGAAGGACAACAACCTTCGGAGCTACACACCCTGGATGATTTCCTCGCAGAGCATTACGATGACAATGCTGAGGTCTTTGTTCAGGTGCCTTCGGTGCCGATCAAGACCAGGAGCTGGTGTCAAGCAAAGAAAATGTCCGAAGTAAAGCAGCGCTTTTCCCAGCTGCCGGGGCTCTACCCATGGAATTTGTTAGAGCTAGCTAGCCATGTCGAAGACGGGGTCCGACCGAGGTTCCTCAATCACGAAGACTGTCGTCTTCTGAGTAAGATCAAGTTTCCAGGAAAGACAACGACCGCGCGGCATGGTTACTCTCCCGGATGGAAAGAGGTCGAGAAGTGGGTACTTGTTGCGGAAGCCGGAGCTGTGACTGGGCCACATCAGGATAGCCATGGGTTCAATACGTACATCACTGTGCAACAAGGCGTCATCGGATTTGGTTGGCTCGCCAACGCTACCCCAGAAGAACGTGCTGCCTGGATTACCGACACAGATAGTTTCACCGGCGGCCGTTGGCGCTATGTGATCCTGAAGCCTGGCCAGACCGTCGCCTTCCCCTCGGGCACCGTACACTTCGTCTTTCGCTCGCCTACTGGAGGCAATACTCTTGCGTTTGGTGGACATTACCTCCGCTGCTCACAGATCGTGCGCTGGGCCGAGACCTTGCTGGAAGAACAAGCGAACGCAAGCGTGACGAACGAAGATCTCACGGTTTCGGCCCCGGAATATCTGAAGAAGGTCGAACGATTCGTCCGTGGTGCTGCTCAGCAAGGAAAAGAGGATCTTTGGGGTGGTAGGGACGCAATCGCGACATTCTTGGAGCTGAAAGAGCGGTTCTTCGTTAAGAACAGCGACCGGCATGCTAGAGCTCAGGCTAGGAAACCTGCTGCGTGAGAGGCTGTGCAAGTGCTGCGAAGCGGAACAGTAGAAGGGCAAGAGTTGTGAATTGCTTGTGAATTGCTTGTGAATTGCTTGAGAAGTGTGGACGGCTCGAAGAAGCTGCTCGAAAGACTCGGTCGATTCGTCAGAATCGGTGTTGCATGTAGAATTCTCCTCGTGTAGCTAAATGGTCGTGATGCCACTCATGCATGGCCTCGACCGAACAATGTACCATTTCAATCCCAAGATTCCAAGCCTTGCAACAACACACCCTCCCCTGTCTTCTCCACAAGCTTACCGATCTGCAGTGGTGCTGCCCCTTCCTCCGTCAGCACCTTAATAGCCTCTTCCAGCTTGTCCGCCTTCACCACAATCACCATACCCAATCCCGTGTTCCAAGTCCGCGCAAATTCCCGATGACTGACGTTTCCGGCCTTCTTCAACCACGTCAGCACAGCAGGGACTCGCCATGTCGTAACATCCAGCTCGGCGGCGAGGTGCTTCGGCAGCATGCGTGGGATGTTGTCCTCAAGTCCGCCGCCAGTGATGTGCGCCATACCGAGCAGCAGGTCCTTCTCCACGGCTGCCAGCAGCGGAGTGACGTAGATGGTCGTCGGTAACAGCAGACTCTCACCGACACGCTTGGTGGGATCCCATGGCGCCGCGTCTGTGTACGCCAATCCTGCGCGCTCGACGACCTTTCGAATCAGCGAGAAGCCGTTCGAGTGCGGACCGTTGCTGGGCAGACCCAGCACGATGTCGCCAGCAGCCATGGCGTCTTTCGCGGGCAGGATCGGACGGCCTTTCTTGATCGCACCGGTGGCTGCGCCGCCGGCATCGAACTCCTTGCCCTGGTACATCCCCGGCATCTCCGCGGTCTCGCCACCGACGAGCGCGCAACGTGCCTGTTTGCAGCCTTCTGCCACACCCTCGACGAAACGGACGGCATCATGGACGTTGAGCTTGGAGCAGGCGTAGTAGTCCATAAAGGTCAGCGGCTCGGCGCCTTGCACGACGAGATCGTTGACGTTCATGGCGACGAGGTCGATGCCCACTGTCGAGAAGTCGTCCATGGCGAAAGCGATCTTGAGCTTAGTGCCAATGCCGTCGATGGCTTGAATCAGCGTTGGCGGCTCATTGTAGCCTGCTAGAGACAGGTCGAATGCGCCGCCGAAGCCGCCAATTTCGGCGTCTGTGCCTGGACGGCGGGTGGCGGCTACGGCTGCCTTGATCTTCGTTACGAGCTCGTTACCCAAGTCAATGGAGACGCCCGCATCGGCATAAGTCATGGCCGTAGATTGGGTGGTGGTCGACTTTGTTGAAACCGTAAGACCGTCATAAGCAGGAGTGAGAAGCTCCCAGCGGCAATTGATGTTCTCCTTCGCGAATTGGGCGATGATGTGGTTCGCGATGCTTTCAAAATTGGTGGTTGCAAGCGCTAGTATGGTAGGCCCGGCACCCGAAAGACAGATACCGAGAAGGCCGGGATGAGAAGTGGGTGTCACGGAGTGCAAAATCTCTGTCAAACCTGGAATAAGTGTTTTGCGGTAAGGCTGGTGGACCTTATCTTGCATGCCATCGTAGATGAGTTCTGGGATCGGTGGACTTTGGCCCAAGGCAGTGGTGAGAAGAGCGACGCGTTGAAGGTTGTAGATGACATCTGCTTTGTCGTATGTGGTGGGAAGCACACTCCTGGCTTTCGCAGTCGAGACCTCGAAGTTGGGGATGATCGCAATACATTTGATCTCCTCAGCCCAGGGGAAGCGGATATGCTTGCCAATATCGAGTGGTGGGATGGGTGGCGTCAGACCAGTATCAACACCTCCTTGAGGGGCAGGTAGGACCTCTGCCAGTGGGATCTCTTTACGCTTCATGCTTTCAGGATCCAGTTCCTTCAAATATGAGCCGACGAAGCCACCATATAATGCAGCAGCTACATTGTCTGGATGCCGCTCGATCATGAGACAGAAGTCCAGAATGCGATCTTTGGACATGCCGAATTGACCCACCTCGTTGCCAAGGGATACTCCAGCGACGACAGCGGCTCCTGAAGATCCCAATCCACGGCCGAGAGGGATTGGGTTCTTAATGTGTACATGTGTGGGTCGAGGGAACTGCCTTTGTTCGTTGCAGCGAAGCACATAGAGTGCCGTCTGAGTGATGAGGTTGTGGTCCGGGGTAAGGTCCACCTCATCTTTGCCTTCGCCTTCATACGTGATTCGGCAATTATGGGACGCTCCTTTGGAGGCTTCATCATCGACAGTGACCTCGAGCTCCAGCCATAGCGACAACGCAAGACCGATGACATCGAAGCCAGGACCAATGTTCGCTGACGAACACGGAACCCCTATAGAGGAGATTAGTCATCTTCGATATGAGGCAGAAGCTGAGTTTAGTCGTACTGATCGAGATCATGTTGGCGATTGAGGGCTATTGGCACCTTATCGTAGCATGCAGGCTCCGTAGCGGCGAGCTGCCGGTATCTTGACTACGGCACAAATTCTTGGACGGTTGCTTCAAGTGCCCGAATACGCGGCAGTGATCAGAGACTAAATGACTATAAAAGTCCTCTTACAAAAGAATCCAATCTATCACATGCATGACTGAGCCGAGTGTCTTTTTTTCTGCTGCCCCACCTCGTCCGTCATCTGCCCCACATAATTGAGTTCGAGATAGCCTGTGGGGTACCGTTTCCGTCAACGTGGTAAGGCTGAACCCTGACGCAATAGATATCTGTATAACAATTTGATTGGCTACTGCTTTTCCGCAACTAAGGGACTTCTACCATGTTGACGCCAAAATTCCATCTTGTGGAGGAGTTCATCCAGCCACGACGGGTCACTTGTACTCGACGCTACCGCAGCCAATGTCACTATTGAAGGGCTACAATATACACTTAAAGACCGGCGATGTTGATGATAGGCTACTTGAGCCGCTCATGGCGTGCTACTGACGGATTGACCAGATTAGCAGGCTTAAGCCATTCATCATGATCGACACCATACTTCTTCTTTCGCTAGTTGTGTCAACTCCGTTGAACCCTGACTTTCGAACAGCAGCATGTCTCACGTGTGCAGGAAGTTCGACGAGTACGCGAGTTCTCTGCCGCGGATCACGTCCATATGTCCGACACAAGACTGTATGGCGCGTATATCCTGGTCATGGGCGGCTTCCTGGATTTAGCTTCCCCTCATACTTTACATTCGTTGCGGGACTCTCTTACCTCCTTGTCTCTTCAGAACAGACCTGTCTGCTGGAATACGACAAGATACAGCAAGGACTAGGCTGTCGCCATGGCGAAGCACTTCTACGGCCTAGCGGGCACAAAGCTCCAGATCGCGATCGCCGTAGTGGCAGGTACGCATCATTCACCATGAGCACAGAAAGCTGTCTGATAATCAATAGGCACGGATTTCGCCCTCTTCGGCTATGATCAGGTATACTGCACATCATTCGACTCTAGTCTAGAGATATAGCTGACCGCAACAAAAGGGTGTGATGGGTGGCTTGTTGACTCTGCCATCTTTCTTGAATCTTTTCCCTCAGGTCGATACCAGTGGACCAAACCCAGGCCGTGCGTCGAATGTTCAAGGCATTACAGTTGGTAGTTACACGCTCGGGTCAGCTTATCTCACCTACTTTGCCGAATGCACGATTCTAACGTCATGAAGATGTTTCTTTGGTGCCGTTGCCACCATTTGGCTTGGAAATCTGCTCGGCCGGAAGCGCACCATCATGGTCGGGTCAACCGTCATGGTCGTCGGTGCTGCAATTCAATGCTCTTCGTTTTCCCTTGGCCAACTCATCGCTGGGCGATTGATAACAGGTTTCGGGAACGGCCTGAACACCTCGACGGTGCCCACTTGGCAGTCAGAAACTTCGAAACCTCATCGAAGAGGCCAAATGGTCATGATCGAAGGTAGCTTGATCGTTTTCGGCGTCATGCTAAGTTACTGGGTCGACCTGGGATTTTCCTTCCTGGAACCATCATCTATTGCTTGGCGCTTTCCAATAGCGTTCCAAATCGTCCTGGCGTTATTCATCGTGTGTGCTATCCCGGGACTACCTGAGTCTCCTCGATGGCTCATTCTGAAAGGCAAAGACGAGCAAGCCTTGCAAGTACTTTCAGCTCTCAGCGACCTTCCCGAGGATGACAAGCGAATCCAAGATGAGTTCCGTCAGGTCCAGGACGCTGTTTTCGAGATGTCTCACGGCTCGTTCGCGGATTGCTTCAAGCTCAACCGCAATCGTAACTTCCACCGGACCGTACTGGCCTATGTCAATCAGATGTTCCAGCAAATCAGCGCAATAAACATCATTACATATTACTTGTCGAGCGTGTTACATAATCAGGTCGGGCTGGACGGCTTTCTGAGCAGGTTGCTGGCTGCCTGTAACGGCACGGAGTACTTTCTGGCGTCGAGTAAGTCGTCGTCCGTTCTGCAGAAGCCAGTCTATACTGACGAAATCCTAGTCATTGCTATATTCACAATTGAGAAATTCGGTCGAAGAAACCTGATGTTGTTCGGCGCGACCGGTCAAGCATGTACCATGGCCATTCTTGCAGGTGTCAGCAGTCAGTCAGGCTCTGGCTTCGGCATTACTACAGTGGTTTTCCTATTCGTCTTCAACACGTTCTTTGCCATTGGTTGGCTAGGTATGACTTGGCTCTACCCAGCCGAGATCACACCTTTGTCGATTCGTGCTCCGGCAACTGCAATCTCGACCACAGCGAACTGGATTTTCAATTTGTACGTCCAAGTACAGCTTGAGGAACTGAGCCACCAACTGACTATTCTTGCTAGTATGGTCGTCATGGTCACACCAGTCGCGTTCCAATCTATCGGCTACAAAACCTACATCGTCTTTGGCTGCATCAACGCATTCATGTACGTATGAACCTGGCTCCTTACCCCACGCCAAGATATCATACATGGCTATGAAACCCGCTGATGATCATTCTTCAGGGTCCCATGCGTTTATTGGTTCTTCCCCGAGACCTCCGGCCGCTCACTTGAAGAAATGGATGAGATCTTCCACAAGGTGTCCGGCTTGAAGGGTGCCTTCGATGTCGTCAAAGTCGCGCGGGATCTTCCCCGTCGCTATGGTAAGGACGGTGAATTGCTCATCGCCTACGACGAGACGGATGAGGCGAGGAACATCGCGGAGCGGAGGCAGAGTTCGGTTGCTGCGGGACCGGATTCGGGAAAAGGCGACGGCCTGATGTATGAGGAGAAAGTCTGAAGCATCAGTATATGAAATGCTATGAAGATTGCGACCTTGGCTAAGGTACGGATGTAGTAAGCACGTTGACCGTACATACGCTTTGTACATACACGAAATTGATAGCTATTTCGGTATCACCCTCGCCGATGAACTAGCATCGCAAGGGTCAGTTGCACTCACCATTGCGTCGGGCTGTCACTGAGTCAACCCATCCATCATAGATCTTCGCTCCAGTGACCCACGAGAAACATATATAACTACAATTTGCTCACCGCGAACGCATTGCTCCAGAATCCAGGCCAATACGACGGCACTTTCTCGACCAACCAGCGCGCCATCGCGGCATTTGTCTCCTCAGGCTTCTCCAATGCCACCCAATGACCAGCATCGATCGAGGTGTACGTGAGATCCTTACACAGCTTCTTCATGGGCTCGGCGAGGCGCGAGTCTGCAGTGTCGAGCACGCTATCGTACTTGGCCTCAATGAACAGCACCGGCAAGTCGACGACGCGATCGTTGACGGCATCTCGAAGGATGTACTCGCGATTGGCTTTGTGGTTCATGTAGTAAGCATTCGCGCCAAAGAAACCCGTCCGCGTCATGGCTTGCTCGAACTCCTGCACGACTTCCTCTGGAAGCGCGTCTAATGACGATTTCCCAGGGGCAATCGTCGACTTAGGAGGAGGCCCCGAAGTCCCGCCCATGCGCCCTCCGTCCCTCATCGTGTAGGCCAGCGGAGAAGGCTTCTCGAGCGCACGTGGACTACCTTTAGCGAGCGTGACGCGAAGAGCGCTGGCTGCGTCCTGGTCCGACCAAGAGGTCGCTTTGTCGAAATGCTGCTCGTAGAAGATTTGGTACGACCACTGCCCGTGGGGAAACTCGGAGATGGGATACTTCTCGCGGTTCACGTATTTGATGGCCTCTTGGACCCCGAGTTCTAGGACTCCGTACGGCACAGCCATGCCAATAGCACCCCGGCAGACTTTTGGGTGGACGGCGACAAGTGACCACTGTAAGACTCATTAGCTCTGTGTGGAGATGGTCGTGACCAAGACGTACGAGGACTCCACAGCCCCAATCGTGGGCCACCCAGACCGCATCCTCGCGGCCGAGGTCTGCTAGCATAGCCAACATGCCGTCGACGATCGTCTGCATGGCATAATCTGAATAGACTTTGTTGCTGGTCGAATTTCCGTATCCAGGCATATCAGGGGCAACGATTCTGAACCCCAATGCAGCAAAGACGTTCAGTTGTGGTAGCCAGGTTCTGGCAATGCCCGGCCAGCCATGGAGAAAGATGAGCAGTGGTCCGTCCACGGGACCACCAGCTACATAGTATATTTCCTTCTTGTCATTGGCGTACTTCACCACATGCTCTGAGAGAGTGGCCATGATGTTGATGCTGCTCGAGTCTGTGGCATGTTGATTAGATTCAGACTCAAGCCTATAAGTACGAGCTCATGCACGAGGCTTACACCTATGTCACATCTGTTGACAAAGAGTTTGTCAGCAGTTTCGGCTTAGTCGTGGTCGCAGGATAGAGTCATGAGCTGAGTACACATCGTAGATTGATTCCACAGCGATACAGCCAATGGCCGGACGACAAAGTTGGCGCACGAGTCGCCAAAGAGGGGTGGAGTCATTCATGCAGGCTTGGCGTAGATCTACATCGTCACCTCACGATGAGTTCTGCCTAGAATTGCTCTCTATTCTCAATCCCAGCGTCAAGCCCCAGCATTGTAATCTCATCAGCTCTCGATGGGGATGACCGCCAGCTTATGTGTGCAGCGATGCAAGAAGGAGAGTCACTGCTGTCGAAGTGCCGCGGCTGTTTCACCCTTGCATCTAGAGCAGTTTCAGTCTATTGACCAAACTCTATTGACATCTCAATACAGTGACTCCTTTGACTTCACCTCCCGAGCTTATTGCTAGATGCCGTCATTGACGATCACAGCGGAGTGGTTGGCTTCCACACTGAGGCGAAAGCTATACGTCGTGGACAAGAGGTTGGTTGTCTCTCTTTTGTCGCAGCATTTTCTATTGAAGGTCCGGCCTAGTCCAGTCTCACCCTTATTGATGCTCTTCAATGGCGATTGCTCCATGCATAATGTTCCCGACCTTCTCTAGATATTTGATCTATCTCTCCAATGTCCCTTTCTGTCACTACTTTTCTCCAAGCCCATTCGCAAGATCTTTCCTTGTCATTTCGAGCTTGAAAGCCACAATTCCTCAACTCACGGACTGCGACTTGCTCAAGCCACAGAAGTATATCGGAGCAGGATTATGGCCGACCAGGTCTATCCGGGTGGTGTCGTACTGGCCATCGTGAGCTTCATCGTCACACTCCTCATCATCCCCCCACTGTGTTGGCACTTCCGCAACCGTAACATCGGCGCCACAGTTCTCGTTGCCTGGCTCATCTACCTGAACTTCCAGTCCTTCGTCAATGCTCTGATCTGGCCGAACGACGACGTTACGAGTTGGTTCCACGGAGTCGGACTGTGCGATGTCGAAGTCAAGCTACAAATTGCGTCAAATGTTGGTGCGCCGGCCGCACTATGTTGCATTTTGCGGGCTTTAGCAAAGGTCATGGACACCGACAAGGCAACAATGCTGCGGACAAAGGCACAGCTTCGGAGGGAGACCATTATTGAGGTTACTATCTGCGTCGCGCCAGCAGTTTTGCAAATGGCCTTCCATTTCATCGTTCAGCCGGAGCGTTACTATATTCTCACCATTTCTGGCTGTGTCCCAGCCGCCAGTCCTACCTGGGTCACGATTCTCCTCATGTTCATGCCGCCACTCATCTGGACGTTGATCGATGCATACTTCGCAAGTGAGTCGTCTGTTTGTTTCATTGCTGACTCTGCATAACTGACATTGCGTACTAGTACTCGTCTTGATCCGTCTCTACCGCTACCGCATCACGTTCAGCACCATCGTCGCCAGCAACAACACAAATAAGTCACGCTTTCTACGCCTCTACCTGCTATGCGTCATCTGGATCGTTGGCTTCACAGCTGTGCAAGCTTTCATCCTCTCCCGAAACCTCACTATGTACAGTACAGCCTATGAGTGGCCCGAGGTCCACAATGATAGCACATGGACCACGATGACTACCGTTCCTACCGGCGGGGTCATCTTCTACGATCGCTACATCTGGCTCGCCAGTGGGATCATAGTGTTTCTCTTCTTCGGACTGGGGAAAGACGCACTCGCCTCATATCGCGCTGCCCTTTGTGGTATCGGTCTCGGCCGTCTGTTTCCAACGCTGCGCCAGACGGAGGAAAATGAATCTCGATCCCGCACCTCGCTTGCCAGTGCCATCGCTACATACAACAGTAAGAGTCGCCTGTTCTTTGCCCGCCAAAAGTCCGCAGACCTCCCAAGCCAGACTGTGTCAATGACAGACTCCATGTCGTCACGCAAGCCGTCGATCAATTCCGACTCGGCATCTGAAACGCTAGAGAAGTAATGAGGTATTGCTTGCGCTGTGTCACAGTGGCTTCGGGATCAACATCTTTGGAACTTGGTTCAACCCCAAGTAAAACGTGCCTATGGGGTTTGCAAAAGGACGATTGCACATGACCGACAATGTGCAGCGCAGGACCTGGAACTCTCAGGATGAAGAGATGCTGGGCTCGCTCCGCAGATGTAACATAGGAAGTCCAGCTGGAGGTTGTTGGAGGCTTTTAGTATAGTTCGTAGTTTCGTGTGTACATTAGATTGGAAGACAACAGAGGCATCCATACACGCCCGATCCTGCACTCCATAATGCTTCCTCCTTTCTAAAGTTTCTCTACACATTCCGCATCACATTTCAGATCTTCTCATTGATGAACGTTGTTACGTCGTCCAGACCATTCTGTACAGTCTCGCTGCCGCTGTCTGGTGGAAAGAAAATGAAGCCATGTGGAGCACCTACGCAACAGAAGCCAAAAGTCAGTACTTTCCTCCAGATTCGCATCTCCACTGCGCTACCACTTCATTGGAGAGATCGTAGAACGCGAATCATGATCCATAAGACGTCACTCAGCTCATTGCGACGTACCTGGGTAGACTTTCAACACGCTCTCCGCGCCACTCATGCGCCACTTCGCGCTCATCATGACCGAATCATCGAGCAGGCAGTCGGCAGTCCCACAGGTGAAGAGAGCAGGCGGCAGCTTCATCTTATGCATCTGCGCGTATAATGGTGAGATCCAGGGGTCGCGGCGCTGGGCTTCGGTCGTGTCAGGGAGGTAGGCTTTGATGTAACTGCGATTGATCGTGTCAGTGAATGATGCACTTCAGTGAGGGAGAGAGGCTTATGAATTGATCCATGATCTCGTGGGTCAGCACGAGCTCGATATCGAAATGGTGCATCTGAGGTAAAAAGCCAGCGAGGTCGTAGGCGCCGAAGTTCAGGACCAGACCTGCCGGTTGAGGTTAGGGATGATAGAGATATTGGGTGCAAAAGTAAGGTAGCACACCCGAGAAGGCGAACTTAGGTCTACTGCCTAGCAGATGGAATGCCGTGAGAACGGAAAGGTGAGCGCCGGCAGAGTCGCCACTGACGAATGCCAACGAGGCACCAAACTTCTGCTCTGCATGGTCGACCAGCCACTCGCCAACGTCAAAGCAGTCTTCGTTTCCTGCTGGGTACGGATGTTCCGGGGCGAGTCTGTATCCGACAGAGACCACAGTCAAAGCAGTATGGTCGGCGATGTATTGGAGCATCGTGTCTTGGTAGGCTTCCGACTGCAGAACCCAGCCTCCACCGTGAATATGGTAGAACACGCCTTTGGGCTCGGTCTTGGAAGGCTTGAGAACACGACAGGGGATCTCACGACCAGCGTCTCGGGAGGGAACGGTGATGTTGACAGCGCTGTCGAGGACAACGGGCTTGGTTTTGTTAGCAAAAGCCTTTCCGGTTCGCAGGCATCTCGTAGCGTGGCTTGAATACCTTCGGTAGAGGCGTTTCACCGTTCCTACATAAATATCACCACAGTCACTATCAGGGAAGACTTGGTCAGAGCTCTGTTGAAAGATAGGTATCATACCATCGCATTTGTCTGTATCGTTCTGCTCCGACCTGGTTACACTTAGTCTCATTCCACTATACCAAGATGTTCGACGTGTATGCTGCAATGCCAATCTTACCTCCCACCATTTCGGTCCACCCTTCATCACCTCCATCAGCTTGGCATTGAACGTATTGGTCTCCTTGCTAATAGCCTCCGGTTGAAACTTGCTCGCATCGAGCTGGAGGTCTGATGTCAAAGGCATGATTTCAAGATATGAGTCAACTTCCAGTCTCAGGATGGTGGACCTGTAGAAAGAAGGACGATGGAGATTTTAATGCTGTAGTCACAGTGGTTGTAGTAACGAATGACAGCACGCATTCATGTCTTCCAGCAGACATCAACCTAGGTAAAGCTACACTGTATTGCCGCATGCGGGGCGATCGCGGAAATCGGACTCCAACTCGTCACTGTCGTAACACCGGCCCGATCATACAGGACGTGACCACAGTGACACCACCAAACTCGTCCTTTAAAGATCAATAATCATGGCCTTTGGGATTTGGGTGACAACCCAAAAGCAGCTGCGAATTCGCGAGAATCAGTAATGTCGGCCACGATCAAGCCGTCATGGCACAAGCGAGACTGAAGCTGCACAGAGCCAGTCGCTGACGCTGCATGAGCTGACAAATTCGTTGGTGATACACATCTGGATACTGGGTATCGCAAGGTAGTTATTGCGGATCTCCACACCGACTCAATCATCGTCATCACTGTCGTAACCAACAAGCGGTCCCGCGGTTTTATCAGGTGCCTTCGCATCGTTACCGCCAGCCGTAAAGCCCTTCAATGCCGCCAGTGTCGATATGCCGAGCAGACCATTTGGAACAGGCTCCTCGACCCTAGAGCCAGAGCCGAGAAGTAGTGGGCCTCCATGCTCATCGTCTTCCGCTTCATCCTCCCCAGCACCTTCCAGCATCATCTTTTCGTCGCCTCCCTCAATGCGTGCCTTCTCTGATGCATACCACACATCGTCTGGAGCATCGTATCCTTGAAGCCCAAAACTTCCGTCGATTTTCCGGCGTTTCCTCTCTGCTTCTGGGTCTGCTCCTTCGTACCGCCTGCCCTCCAACTCTGCCACATAGCTTGCAGGCAAAGCCCTTCTGATGGCCTCCGCCGCTTGTTCTTCCACCCGTCTTGCTTCTCGTTTCTGCGCGACCGGGTTGGGATCCACTGTTGCCCACCGCACATTCAGCGTCTCGTTATGATCCAAGCTCTGATGCGCCATAGCCTCCTTCGCAAATTCGCTGTTGGCCAGGTGCGTGTACGTGACAAACGCCACGCCACGGCTAGGCAGCACTCTCGTCCTCTCAACCTGTCCCCATTCCTGAAAATGTCTCGCGACCACTTCCTCGATATCATCGGTCACATGTATCCGGCCAATATACAGCGTCCTGTTTACTCGCATGAAAGACCCCACTCCGCCCATGTCATCTCTGTAGTCACTAAACTTGTCTCGTCCAAAGCAATCCACGTTTGATGGAAAGATATCCCCCAATCCTCCCTCCTTCCCTATTCGACTGTTCGGCAATCGGTGCAGATACTCGCAATCCTGACCCTTCGGACACAGTCCCCGCGCGAAGAAGAGACAGAAGTAGCTGCCGAGCACCTTATCGGCTTTGGTGTATCCGCTGTCGAGCGCGACGTTGCAGCGGCCCTTGGCCTGCGTTTTCGAGGAATGCGCGTCTTCGCGATCTCCGCCGGACCATTTGTTGTACCAGATGTTGAAGATCGTGCCGGTCTGCGGTGGCGGCTCGCTTTTGAACGTCGCAGGATCCTGTTGCGGGCGTGCTGGGCGACGTTTGCGCTTTATGATCTTGGTCTTGCGGACCTTTTGTATGCTGCCTTCAGAGACAGGCACCAGGGAAGTAGAGGTTGCAGGAGCCTCACTGCTTTCAGTGAAAGAGGGAACAGCGGCCTCCATGACTTCAGCCATGGCTTCAGCTAAAAAGTGGTATTTGGGTTGAGGAAAGTTCCAAGCAGATTGATGTGCAAGTCTATGTTTGAAGAATGATAATGTGAACGGCACATGTTATTCTTGGAGGCAAGTCTGCTTGGGGACTAGCGTCCCTTTTCCGCTCGGACCTAGTCAGCTTTATTGCCCACGCTTGCGTGATACAACATCTGTACGTAGTTCGCGGTCCCCTTACAAAGATGTTCATTAGATCTAATTGCAATTTTAAACCCTTCTCCCCTTCGTCGTATCACAATGCCAACACAGATTGTCTTGCACAGCTCTATGTGGATCGCTCGAGCAGAACATCTGCCGACGGGAGGTAGAGGGCATACGGGAGATTTCACTACTTCGTTGACAGTGCTTTGATTGACATTTACAATACTCTGCGTTGTATGAACTCATGCAGATTTGTGCAGTCGAAGCCATTACGACTGAGATGACGCTAGATCTACTGGCCGTTTCTCGTTGATCAAACATTCCATGGGGGCTTCATCTACAAACCTGCCGCGAGGGTGTAGCCACCATCCACGGTCACAGTCTGGCCATTGAGGTATTGATTGGTGGCAGCGAATATTATCGCGCTGGCCATGTCGCGATCGTTTCCGGGACGACCGGCTGGTACTTTTTCTGCATACTTTTCCTTGGGAACATGTGACTTCTGGTTCGCACCGCTGTCGCCAGCGGTCATCTCTGAGGGGAACACACCTACGAACTGTTAGCGTGGGAGTTCCATCAGACAGCATATCCATAACTGACCAGGTGCAATCGAGTTGACACGGATCTTCAGCTCGTTCGTCGCGATTTCATTAGCCATCATGCGTGTGAGGTGGATAGTCGCGGCCTTGGAGGCGTTGTATTGAGGGTGGTGCTGAGTGTTCTTGACCTGGCCTGAAATGCTACTGATATTGATGACAGTCCCAGAGTAACCATGCTGGTGCTCCGTAGCCTTCTGCAACAATGGTAAGAAGGCGACAGTCATGAAGTAGCAATGCGTGACGTTGGTACGGTACACGTCATCCCAATCTTTGAAGGTGGCTTCATCATGCTCAAAGAGGTTCTTCTTCATTTCCTCGGCGCTGCTGGCTTCAGTCTTGAAGGTTGCCGTGTTGATTCCGGCATTGTTGATGAGAATATCTAGGTGCTGTTCCTTCTGGGCAATTTGCTCGTAAAGCGAAGCAATGTCTGACTTGTCGGTAATGTCGGCGGTGATGGGGATGATTTGGCCAGAGATCCCCTGGCTGTATGTCTTGGCCACCGTCTCGAGCTTCTCTGCTGTGCGACCGACGATGTAGACCTTGGCTCCATTGACCGCAAGCGCTTGTGTGGCCATCAATCCAATACCGGATCCTCCACCTAGAAAGCATTAGTGCGGGTCACATGTAGAGTCATTGACGCTCTCGACCAACCTGTAATCAAAGCAACCTTGTCCTTTACGGAAAAGACATTGGCGAGCTGGAAGTCAGCATTGTTGTGTGATTTGGCGTCGTCCGAGGCCATGTTGAAAGTTCTTGTCGATGAAGTGGAAAAGTGCTTATTGAGCGAGCTCAACCTGCTACGTGCCAGGGTGCTTGGCGTGCGATAGGAACGGACTGAAAGGTTGAGAAATGCAAGTGATCTGTATGATGAAGGTGCAGAGAAGGATATTTTCGTGCTAGCAGAGTAAGATAGGAAACGCAATGGTTGCATGGCTGCAAGACGTGTCTGCCATAGCTGCTGCCATCATTTCTCGCCATTATTTAGATGGTGACGATGTCATGGTAGCGTCACCACATGCGATGAATGCGCGCGCGCGTGGAGTGCAGCAAGCACGTGACCCGACTTTCCGCGTTCGAAGCGCCTCACATGGAAGTCTCCTTTCGCCGAGTCGTATATCACCTTACTTATGCCATGTGTACACAACGCGGCCGGAGATCTGGCCCTCCACTCAAACGGCTGGGTTGATACAAGCAGGAGCTCAGCGATGGGCCGCCGTACTGCTGTTGTCCATTGGTGTTGTCCATTGCTGTGGCCCTCTGCGCTTCTTCTCTTGTCCTAGCACAATACCCCGGTGTTCACGTAGTAGGTCATCTTCAAGCATACCATCTCATGGCGTATACCGTCCCCTCCAAAAACAGCTGTTCCTTTGCACTCACTGGTTGGAGCAGCCGGCGTCTTATCCCTGGTGAACCTCAGACATGTGAGTCTCGCTTGATGCAGAGCCCTTGCATGATCTGGATGCAGCCTTTGACAGCGCGAAGTCGACGGGAGGGCTTGAATATATGGGTGATCCCCTCTTTCGTCTCATCAAGTCCGTCTTGACTTTTGCCATTTCAAGAATACACCTCGACACAAGAGGGCAGATTATACCACGTACATACCGACATGTTCTGCAAGGCACATCAAGGGTTGTGCGACTTCGGCGGTGCATTATCTCGCGGAAGTGGACCTCCTGATCTCCGGAATATGTTCTCTGTCATTAAGCAATTATGAGGCTGGAGCTGTATTACTGACGCTGAAAAGTCATAGCGGATATACTCCTGACCATACCTTAGGTTCTCCAACACTTTGTCAGCTCTTGCTTCCTTATGCTCTTACCTTTTTGCTAAACGGTGTTTGGCCTGTACAAAGCAGTCACGTTGCATACTTTGGTCATCGTGAAACGTACTCTCATCAGACTCCAGGCCTCCTCGAAAACAGCTTGACCAATTGGCGCTCCATAGACGTCTTGAAGCAGCATTGCAGTATCCTGGACTTGTCAGTGGGGGACTGAAACATTACCCATCATCACATCAGGATCACAAGATCGCTCCGACACCTACCGCAGAAGGGGGTAAGATAGGTTCGAAGCTGCTACCCTTGCTACCCCGGCTTGTCATGCGACAACGAACTCGTTTCATTGGACGACAAGGGGCGTAAAATTATTGCACGCTACTCACCGAGGAGGACGATCATAAAAGTCATACTGCTGGCCTGCTTCGAGTACGAAATGCAGGGCCGAAACTAATGCATAGTTTCTCATGAGCACGCTTGCCACATGTGGCCAGACACTTCCTAAAGAGCTTCTTCCAAAGCGGAAGCAGGAGAATCCGTGGCCATTTCCGAATCTGGAGCAGATCTCTCCGCAAACCAAGCATTTTTCGGGAGCTCATGGTGCCGCTCCATCATGAACTTCAGATGCTGGCATGTCACTCCCGTTGGGCGTAATACAGACTAATGACAAATTAGCGTTAGCCGATTGGCTGCTTTGACCTCATGGCTATGACAACCCCAGAATATGTGCGTATGCGGCTTGAGTACCAACGCCCAAGAGAAGCTTGTCAACACTTCATCTCCCCTGACTCCAACGTCGTTGTGGCGATAGCAGGCGTTGGTTGTCATTGCTGACGAGAGTACACCTTCACTACATCAACTGGACGATCTATCCTCGAGCAAGACTACACATATTGGCATCATGCTCACGTCGATAGCAGAACATCCTCCGACTTGTAAGGTCTTCTTGCCATGAACTGGTGGCAATACAGTAAAGTCTTCTTCGAATCGGAAGAAACCAGGGTCGACAGTCGGAACACTGTGCTTCCGGATCGTCTCGAGCTCATCTAAGGTGTTGAAATCCACTTTGTCCCCTGGTGACCGCTCCTTACTACACGATGCACCCTATACTCCACTGGTATGGGGAATTTCAAAACATGTATACATGTGTCACTAGTCTGAGGTTGTCTTGGTCATTCGGTATTTGCCTCGAATGATTGGAGGTTCGTGCTGGGCTCATAGTTGATAAAGTCGCCATTGCTGCCTCCTTCCTCTCTTTCGATCCAATATCCAAGTCTTTTCTCAGTCATCTTGATCAGATCAACAAAGACAACTCGTCTTCTACACTCGTTTCTGTCATCATGCTTTCCAAAGTCTTCGTCGTCGCGGCTGGTCTCAGCCTGGCCACAGCCCAGCGCCCATCCAACATCTCCATGTGCGACTACTACACCACTGCACTGCTCACCAACAACACCGCCGCCAACCAGGATCTCCTCCTGACCCTGGTCGTCAACACCGCCGTCATTGGCAACTACACCCAGCCCAACGTTGGTATTGCAGTCCCGGGTATCTTGGCTGCCAACCAGACCTACAATGGCGTGCCAGTGAACCTTGTGCCGTACTTTGACGGCTCCCTCAAGTCGACCAACGGTGGTGGCAGCTCTGGTATCTCCGTCAACTTCTTGGACGGTGGTGCTGCCGCGCCTCTGTTGATGAACATGCCTGCCAACAACACCTCTTCCGCTCAATAGTAAGAACAAGCCCAGCCCTGCTGCACACAAATCCACACATCTCTGACATTCTTCCCAATAGCAAACTCATTACCCACCTGTACTCCTACTTCGGTCTTTTGCTCGGCTGCTCCGGGCTTGGCCAGACCGGCTTCCCGGCCTACGCTGGCCGCCCCGGCATGGCTGAGGTCCACAAGTTCATGGACCTTGACGTCAACGAGGTCGGCTACTTCATCGAGCAAGTCGGTCTTTCCGCCGCCTCGTTCGGTGTGACCGACGACGATGTCAAGGCTGTTGGTGCCGCGCTCAACAAGTTCTTCGGATACAAGTGCTCGCCCAAGGTCCAGATCGTGCCGACTGCTCCTGCTCAGTACCAAGCCATCTGCATTGCTGTACGTTCCTTGTCCTCTGTGTGCAACCATCGATTCATGGTCACTGACATATTCACAGGACAACTGCCCGCTCGCCCCCAACGCGACCTGCGCTGCCTACCCATCCGCCATGGAGCCCATGACCGTCTCCGCCACCTCCCCTGCCACCTCCACCCCATCATCGGGCACGATCATGCCGATTGCCTCCGGCACTGGTGTCATGCCTTCCAGCACCGGCTCGCCCATCCCATACACCGGTGCCGCCTCAGGCCTCACCGCCTACGCCGAGCTGGCTGGCTCCATCGCTCTCGGTGCCGTCGCCTACCTGCTTTAGATGGGCTGATTCGCCGCGAGACTAGCGCGACATGGTATTGATGGACGCGGGATTGTCTATCAGTACATACATATATCTATTAATATTCAGTGTACATATCATTGCAGACTCATGACTTGAGTACGATCCATACGGTCAAAAAATACACCCATGATGTCCATTAGTCACATCTTCCATCTTCAGCGCAGCTATGTGATTTTCCAGTCACTGCTGGACTCCGCGCTCCCGTTATGCCCCTGCTTTATACTCACACCAAAACACACCATAGGCCATATTGCTATGCGGTGGTGTTTCTACAGCGACACCGCCCCCATAACAGGTCCAGATCCGTACCCGACCTTGACACCTCTATATCAAGAACGCGATATGTCGCAACGTCGCAACCCCAACACAGGGCATCAAAGTGGCTTTCCCTGTTCTTCCCGGACAGAGAGCTCTTTTCTTTTCGAATAGACATCGCAGACTATAGATCGATGAGTGCTCTAGCGCTAGGTCCAGTCACCGCCACGTCCATATAGTGCCTTTTTTCTAGCATATCACCTTCGCAATGAGAAGCAATGGCGCTTTTACTCCTGTCAGGCGGAATCGCAAGAGCCGTCTCCCTCCGGTCACACTCCGAAGAATCATCGCTGTACACCACGAAAGGCAAGACGACGCAGCGCAAACATACTGAATAGCCTTGAACTCATACTCTAAGCATCAAACCCGAAATGGGCGGTTTGCTCTATTGACTATCTTGAAACGCTGTCTCCCAACGTTTCGTCGCATCTTGCACGTCCGTCTGATGTGTCTCGACTCTCGATGACAACAATTCACGCAATCGTACGCTTTTCCTTTCATACCTTCCGAGCTCAGCTTAGCTTGGCTGAGCTGAGGTGGAGTAAGGTGAGACGAGGTGAGGTTCCAGCAGCCCGACATTGAGTGGAAGAGCGTATGCAGGATCATGCAGGCTTGCATGGTATGTAAGGTAGCATAGGCTCATGCAGTTCATGCAGTTCATACAGTTCATGCAGTTCATGCAGTGCAGGGTAGGGGTTCAGACGTTGGAATGTGGGGATGCCGGGGACCCATGCGAGGTGAGGGACGGATGTGTCGTTTGAGTTTGGTGAACAGCCGCGGCTGGGGTTGTATGCCTTCGTCTGTTGCTTCAATAATGATATGTAGAAAGTGAATTACCTGACAGGTTGGATTGCACGAATATATATGTACATCTATTCCGGGATCGCAGGTGGATACCCTATGGAGAGGTGCCCGTGGAGTGCTCCCAGCAGGCTAGGAATACATCGAAAGCGCGGGTGAATGGAGTAGCAGCAGCACCTTCGGCTGGCAACGACCCGGCTATTCTGGCAGACCATCTACTGTACTGTACATGCAGATGTCCCCCACATGCCGGTCTGAGCAGTCGAGCAGAGAGCTGAAAGTCAGACACAGCGATTGTCTTCGCATGGTGAACGTCGAGAAGCTGTCTACCGAGCAAGATAAAAAACGTATCTACGATGGCTGAATGCCCGCGCATCCTACACGTCGGTAGCACGAAGCGACCAAGTGCAGTGTACGATACGTGTCCAGTCACACCCGCAGCTATCGAACCTTGAAATTGCATGTCTTTATTCCGGGGTCGAGAGTGATGTGAGGGACTTAGGGCATGGCAGCACGAACCGCAAGGCACTGCCGAGCCCCAGAGCCGGGTAAAGACACGAGTCAGGACACTACTCCTGCAAGCAGCTACCTCGTACTACTAGTAAGACAGATGGATGGATGCTCAGGGCTGCCGGGATGTGCTTTCGCAACCGAGTCCGAGAAATTGGCTCGGTCAGGATTGGAGGCAAGGTTTATGTCTTCGCAAAAAGAGGAAACCTTGATGCCATCCACCGTCGTGATGGCTGCCGGACGATGACAGTACAGCAGACATGTTGTATCCGATCGATCTGGACAAAGGGCTTCCTTTCGTGGCCGCGCAATAGGGTTTGCGTCGCAGGCCGTCAGTACATACAACTATTTGTCGTGCGATGGTCAGAGCATGTCTTCGCAGTGGTACGATCAAAGCACGAGTACGGAGTACGAGGCTACATATGAGTTTCGAGTCGTCATGCACGCGATCCAGACAGATCTTCGCGCTTAGCTAGTCAGGACTTGTGGCGGTTAGTGGAAGAACGTGACTCCGTGACAACGGGCGAGGTGGAGGATGTGTTCTAGAAGTCGATGTGATTTGACATGTTCGTGTGGAGACTGGAGACTCGTGGGTCTGGCACGTGTAGGCCATGCGCGGTCGGAGATGAAATCGTAGCGGTCGTATGGGCGTTTATGCTGTCAGTCTACAGTATGTCGGTACGATGGTGATATACCCTATGTGCTCATCCGGCTTTGAGACATACGGTAAGTTGGTGTTTGCACAAACAGCAATTTCGCGGAAAGCGGTCTCAGACTGCGCGCGTTTGCGACATGTCTCGAAACCAACTGCTTGCGCTCGATCTGCAAACACTTTGATCTGGTGGCGTTGTCGACAAATGGATATACCTATTCATGTCCATCATCACTAGTTCTTGTCCTCATACGTAATGATATGGCGCCTTGGCGTCCGAAGATCGAAAGAGGTCGTGTGCAGAGCGCCATGGGTGGGAAGCGACGACAGTGTAGCCGGTTCAAGCTTCTAGAATCCCCAGATGGACAGGCGATCGACGACAAAACCCTGCAATTTCGAGCTTGCGGCCAGCCACCTCCACGACTCCATGATCGCAGTGTCAGCCCACATCTGGGGTTGGAGCACGTCAAATCATCCTGTCGAATGTGGACCCGATGACTGGAGCCGAAGTTTTTCGCTGCACACAAACGGACCACATCTCCGAAAACAGAACTACGGCCGCCGTCGCTTACCGAGGAAGCTGGACACGGCTGCACCTCCGCCGACTCGTGGCAGGCAGATTTTTCCTCTATACGGCCTTAGGGTTCTCCAATAGATGGTAGCTGGACTTTGTAGCGCTAGTATCCGAGGCTTATAGTGCAGCGCCAGCTCATTATTCTTACCAGCAGTCATGTCGTATGAGAAGGCAAACTACTGGAGGGCCACCTGACCGACTTCGTAGGATTTGATGTATCCCGAGAGCCACTGTAACACGGCTTCGGCGCTGCTACAGTAACAACCGTCGACCCGTGCACTGCATGTGAGGTATCACGAGATGGCTGGATATCCGCTACCAACGCTGGAAATTGGGGACACCAAGTGCCGTTGGAAAAGGAGCTGTTTGCGAGCTAGCGGATATTGCCATATGTGTTCATGTGTCATACTGCACCAAAGATGCGATTCGAAGGGAGACTGGACTCGCGATGTTACCATGTACACAGGTCCGAACACGATCTACCGTGTGGGCCTGCCGCCCGTGGAGCTATCGATCGTGTACGGTAGGGCGGCGAGCACAAGGGCGTCCAGGCTGCTGTCATGTGCTCCAGTAGTAGTGCGCGACGTGCTGAATCGCGCGCTCTAATCGGTCCGGGTTGACGTGCAGCCCAGTCGTTGGCGGATGGGCTTCGTTGACGCGACCGCTGCCTCCCCTCTCTGCTCCTGCCGGGTCACCTGCTGCGACGCTCCCGTCCTTGCATATACAGTATTGCGGCTGCAAACCCTTGCGTGCATGTGAATTGCGGAGAAGCGCGCGGTCTGCCAATGGCGCGACTCGCTTCCCGCCACCGGCTCAATGCACAGATCCTTCTGGCCAATGACGGCCGCTACCCCGGCATCGCGGCCCCACGCGTAGAAGTGGCTTTGGAAGGAACGGCAGCGGAAGCTCGGGCGCCAGCGGGGCTCGGGCGTTCCATCAACGCACGGACGTGGTCGTGGTCGTCGCGCCACGTGAGAATGCGAAAAAGCTTGGAGAGCTCCTGCCATGCCTCAGTAGTGCTCGGCTTAGCAGCTGCCCGAAGGATCTCCCTGGGTACAAGAGCTCCCTCCGCCCGCCGTGCCTCCTTCGACTTTCCTCTCGTCCTGTCCATCCCACTCCGCCTCCTCGTCTGTTCATCAGCCTCCGCCCGCTGTGCCTGTCCGCTCTCCGAGTGAGGGCCTGTAGCTGCACATCGTACATACCTCGTCTCACCACCCCCCTCCCGCCATCATGCCTGGTGGAGCCCTCGCGGCCACCAGCGATGTCAACCGCATCGAGGCTCCCGTGACCTGGAAGGCCTACCTGGTAAGAGACGATCGCCCCACGACATTTCCAATGGCTGCTCGAGGATGATAGCTGACAACGCCTCTAGCTCTGCGCCTTTGCCTCGTTCGGCGGTATTTTTTTCGGCTACGACTCTGGGTACATTAACGGTGTCACTGCTTCGACATTGTTCATCTCGCGCGTCGAGAATGTCCCAATCGGTCCCGACATCGCGCTCTCCGGCCCCCACCAATCGCTCATTGTCTCCATCCTCTCCGCTGGTACCTTCTTTGGCGCAATCATCGCTGGTGATGTCTCGGACATGATCGGACGGAAATGGACCATCATCATCGGTTGCTTGATCTACCTCGTCGGTAAGTCATGGCGCGCTGCATTTGGTTAGGGATCAAGGGCTAACAAAGCTCCAGGTGTGATAATCCAGATCGCCGAGACTAACGGTCTGGGTCTCATTGTTGCCGGTCGTCTCATTGCCGGTATCGGTGTCGGTTTCGAGTCTGCCATTGTCATTCTCTACATGTCCGAGATCTGCCCACGCAAGGTTCGTGGTGCGCTCGTCGCCGGCTACCAATTCTGCATCACGCTTGGTCTGTTGACCGCCGCATGTGTCAACTACGCCGTCCGCAACCGCACCGACACTGGCTCATACCGCATCCCGATCGGTGTCCAGTTCGCCTGGGGATTGATTCTCGGTGGTGGTCTGTTGTTCCTCCCCGACTCGCCCCGTTACTTCGTCAAGCGTGGTAAGATCGAGCAAGCTCGCAAGTCGCTTTCCAAGCTTCGTGGACAACCTGGTACCAGCGAGTACGTCGAGGCCGAACTCGCCGAGATCGTCGCCAACGAGGAGTACGAGCGTTCCGTGATCCCTGCTGGAAGCTGGTTCAACGGCTGGGCCAACTGCTTCCGTGGCTCCGTCTTCAAGTCCAACTCCAACTTGCGCAAGACCATTCTCGGTACATCTCTCCAGATGATGCAACAGTGGACTGGTGTCAACTTCATCTTCTACTACTCGACCCCCTTCCTGCAATCCACCGGCGCCATCAGCAACACCTTCTTGATCTCCCTGATCTTCACCCTCGTCAACGTGTGCTCGACTCCCATCTCCTTCTACACCGTCGAGAAGTTCGGTCGTCGCCCTCTGCTCGTCTGGGGTGCCCTGGGCATGTTGATCTGCCAGTTCCTTGTGGCCATCATTGGTGACACCGTCGGCTTCAACCACACCCACACCAACGCCGCTGGCGACAGCATTGCCAACAACATCTCCGCCGTCAATGCCCAGATCGCGTTCATCGCCATCTTCATCTTCTTCTTTGCCTCGACCTGGGGACCTGGTGCCTGGATCGTCATCGGCGAGATTTTCCCTCTCCCCATCCGCTCTCGTGGTGTGGCACTCTCTACCGCCTCCAACTGGCTGTGGAACACCATCATCGCTGTCATCACCCCCTACATGGTTGGCACAACTGAGGGCAACCTGCGATCGAACGTGTTCTTCGTATGGGGTGGTCTTTGTACCTGCGCCTTCGTCTACGCGTACTTCCTCGTCCCCGAGACCAAGGGTCTGTCTCTTGAGCAGGTCGACAAGATGATGGAGGAGACCACTCCCCGCACTTCCAGCAAGTGGAGGCCCACCACCACCTTCGCATCTGAAATGGGTCTCAAGGACGGCGCCAAGCTCGACGTGGACGTCACCGAGGATGTGGAGCGCAAGGGTAGCGTCTTTTAGATGCGTCCACCCCCTTGATCCTCCCTCCAGGATTTGCCGCGTTACGAGCATGTGAAGATGAAACCTTCCTCATAATGACGGGATGTTAGCTGGTCTCATTTGGTGTTCCGGGCCATGGGTCATGGTCGTTAATGAGCTTTCTGGAACACGGCCTGATGTGACGACCGAGAAAGAGGTGATGATGCTGCTGATACCCCCCAATACCCTCGAGCAAGCACTTTAGCTAGTTCTATCCATACCAGACCCAAAATCATCGTGTTTTCTGTCTGAACTTCTCCCTTCTCATTCTGATCGTCTCGAACGCGTGCTTGCCGCTTGTAACACTTGTGTTGTGGAAGATCGTGGACAGAAACTCACTAATAGTGAGATCTGGTCCATCAGGCTGCGGGTCAGATCAGGCTGTCGTGTTCCTGATCTCGTCAATCAGGATGTGCCGGATCACCACCTTAGGCCTCTTCATCAGGTGCCACTATCCATCAGATTCACAACGTGAGGTACTTTTCATGCACACACCTCTCGTGAGTCGGATCGAATTCCTGTACCTACCTAAGGCAGAGATTGATCCGGTTGGTCAAATAGGTACATGCACAGCCTTGTGACGCGATTCCTCCACCCCCTCGTTTCATCTCGCGATTCTATACCTAAGGTAGTCACCACCGTCCTCTTTCCCCACGACCATGTCGATCCATCGTACCTCGTCTAGGATGTATAGATAGATGGATCGATCGATAGATCCATATGTGACCTCAAATGCCGCGGTGGGTGATTGTACGCGAAGCTAGCTTAATACGCTAGAGTATGTCAGACATGTAGAGTATTCCTACTTATGACTAGCATGACTTGCCTTGACTTGACATGCCAAGCCATAGACTGCGACGACTTGACCTCTCGCTCCCTCCGTCTCTATGAACGTGAGAGGTAAGTGCTCGCGCTACAGTCCCTAGTCACAGTGCGGTACGGTAAGCAGACCACGAGACGCAGGGACGGGCGGATAGTAACGCGCAGTCATGTATGGTGGAACAATATAAGGTACCTTAGGTATACTGACGGGAGGTATAGTGTGAGATACCAGCTCAACACGCTAGGAATGAACCGATCGATGCACATCGACGACGCTACGAGCCTACGATGGACCGCATACAGGACTTGATTTCAACTATGAGGTAGAGAGTCGCACTGCTGGCTTGCGGATATGAGGTGACGAGACGATCAGCCTCTCACGGGACCTTGGATGGTTGCGTGGGCGGCGGAATGGGAGGACGATTTGTGATTCGCGTCGGGGCATGCACGAGGAGGGGGAGAAGGGCTTCATTAGAATACATGATTGGTCTTCGTGTTTGTTCAAATCCGTTTTCCAGCAAGCCCTTGTTACTTTTGATGTACCAACTAAGATTTCTCTCTCTTCGGAGCGTCAGAGCACCCTTCGCCAGTAGGAACCTGTGCAAGTTCGTTGGCCGGGAGGAGCAAACGAATCCTCTCAAGCAGCAGGAATAGTCAGGGCGTGTAGCGTGATGCTTTCACAACCCGCAGGTGCACTCACGCCGGTGGCGTAGAAGCGCAGCTCCTTGTCACACTCGGAGGGCACGAGCAGAGCGTCGTTTCCTTCCGCCTGGAACGTAACCAACGCATCAGTCGTCGCATCATCATAGATTTCGTCGTAACGTGAGTCGTAAGTGCCGTTGGTACAGAGGAATGAAGGAACCAGATGGACGAGGTCCAGGCCTGATGCTGCGGTGCCGTCGACATAGACTCTCGCCGCGCCACCAGCGGCTGGGACAGTGACTGGTAAGAAGTCTGACACTCCTGTTATGTCGGCGTACCATAGTACTAGCGACTGGTCGCATTCATTGCTGTTACCGCAGGTGGGAATGGAGAGACTGCCAAGATCGGTGGGGCTCTGAACGATGTTCACGACACCGGTGCCGTTCCAGTTATAGAAGGCTTTGGGGTCAGCGTCCGGAGAGCCGCGGTAGACTTCGAAGAAAAAGAGCGTGTCGAGGAACAAGCAAGGGGTCCATGTCGGCGCGGCAGGTCCTGTGGTGGTGGTGGTGCTTGAGGTTGAGAGCGTCGTACTCGAAGCTGTGGTGCTTGGAGTGGAAGACGACTCTGTGGACGATGATGAGGTGGACTCGCTGCTACTGCTCGGAGTGAGACTCGTCGACGCATGGAGAGGAGTTGACGACGAAGACGACGACGACGACGACGATGACAACGACGACAACGTTTTCGTTACTGAGGAGAAGCTAGATGTGCTGCTGCTGCTGCTGCTGGGAAGGCTTGTGGCTGAGCAGCAGGTGACGGTCATACTGATGGTCGACGTGACAGTGGTCGACAATGAGCTCTCTTCGTAGTCTGCGGGCGGCAGACCCCAATGCTCCGCCGACATTCCATAGTGAGAACCTCCGTGCGGAACGTCTTCGGGTGGCCCACCAAACCCGTGCTTGAGTCCAGCGTGAGCACGGCCTCCAGGGTATCCTTGAGCCAACGCTGCGCCTGCTAACAGCGGCAACACGAAGATGCAGGTTGAAAGCATCTTGGAGTGCTGAACGAGAGGAGAGAAGGCGCGAAAAACGGAACGACGAACGTGTCCATTCTTCGAATGGCGGGTCGACAGATTGATATAACTCCCATCGTATGGAGTTGAGACCGAGGCCTTCAGCACACTTGCAGAGTCCTAATGTGCCCCGGCCTGCAGTATTGTTGGTCTTGGCTAGGACATGGTGGCGTCAATCCATGCAGCTCTTCCCGCTCTATGTACTGCAATGCAGTACGTGCTGCGAGCGTGGGGAATGAAGCCTACCAGGTGCAATCGCTGCAGACCGACCTCACGTAAGGTACAGGTCGTCGTGAGTTGAGATGAAGATAAGTGCCTCCCTACATGCCATTCAGCTTTTCATATTTTCCAACATTGCACGAGCGAGTGGCTCCCACCTCATCTTTCGTCCGAAAGGATTAATGCCAAGTTTCGTGATCGATGGGTCGAGCTGACTGATGCTCGGAAGGATTATTGTGGAAAGCTTCAGGCCTCCGCACTTGGAAGGATCAGGCCCCAGCCAGCTTCTTTTCCAGGAGGGCCGAAAACAGCCATTTTGACTACGAGGGAGTCGTGGGCAATGAGGTATCCACAGTGCTTGTATCTGGAAACCTCATACTATTCCTTGAATGACTGGACGATGGTAGTGCCAGGTCCACACCGCAATGAGTACTCATGACAGCCTGAGGCATGAACGCACCCACACGAGTCATGAAGCCCCGCTTTCACCCCCCGGCGTTCGAAATATCCCTACCAACGAAATCTTGGACGTCTCCAGATCTTATTCGTCACGTCCATGCATCGATCCCAATCATGGCGACCATGACCGAAGTGCAGACCGAGACGGTCAAGAAGCGAAAGCTGCCGGCCTCAAAGCTCGCAAAGCTTGCACCTGAGAATGAGCGGTACATGCGCGCATGCGCCGATGTGGCCAACGCCTTGGTCGAAGACCACGAGAAATCGCAGCAGACTGGGGCGTCCCGAAAGGACATCAATCTGAATGCGCTTCGTGGCCAGATGGCGAAGAAATACTTTCTCTCGCGTCAGCCGCCGCTGACGGACATCATCGCTGCTGTACCCGAACAGTACAAGAAGTACATCTTGCCAAAACTGATCGCGAAGCCGATCCGCAGCGCCAGTGGCATTGCCGTGGTCGCTGTCATGTGTAAGCCGCATCGATGCCCGCATATCGCGTATACAGGCAACATCTGTGTATACTGCCCGGGCGGGCCGGACAGCGATTTCGAATACAGCACGCAGTCATATACCGGCTACGAGCCGACGAGCATGCGCGCAATCCGAGCACGATATGATCCATTCGAACAGGCGCGAGGAAGAGTGGATCAGATTCGAAGTCTGGGTCATAGCGTGGATAAGGTGGAGTACATCATCATGGGAGGCACGTTCATGTCGTTGGCGCCTAAGTACAGAGAAGAGTTTATTTCACAACTGCATAATGCGCTTTCGGGATATCAAACTAACAAAGTCGACGAGGCGGTCATGGCGGGCGAGCAGAGTACAACGAAATGCGTGGGAATCACAATCGAAACCAGACCGGACTACTGCCTGCCCCCACATCTCACAGATATGCTGCGGTATGGCTGTACGAGACTGGAGATCGGCGTTCAGTCGTTGTACGAGGATGTAGCAAGAGACACCAACCGCGGCCATACAGTCAAGGCGGTCTGCGAGACATTTGCCATGGCTAAGGACGCAGGATTCAAGGTGGTGTCACACATGATGCCAGATCTACCGAACGTAGGTTTGGAGAGAGATCTGTTTCAATTTCAGGAGTACTTTGAGAACCCTGGGTTTCGAACAGACGGGCTGAAGATATACCCCACTCTGGTCATCCGTGGCACTGGCTTGTATGAACTCTGGCGTACTGGTCGTTACAAGAACTACACCCCGAATGTCCTCGTCGATCTTGTCGCCAGAATTCTTGCTTTGATACCCCCATGGACGCGCATCTATCGTGTCCAGCGTGACATTCCAATGCCGCTGGTAACGTCTGGCGTCGAGAACGGTAACCTGCGCGAGTTAGCTCTGGCGAGAATGAAGGACTTTGGGACAACATGCCGTGATGTGCGGACGAGAGAAGTTGGTATCAATGAGGTCAAGAACAAGATTCGTCCAAATCAGGTTGAGCTTGTCCGTCGTGATTATGTGGCGAACGGTGGCTGGGAGACATTCCTGGCTTACGAAGATCCGAAACAAGACATTCTGATCGCGCTCTTGCGCTTGCGCAAGTGCACAGAAAAGTATACATACCGCGAGGAGCTGACTGGGCAACCGTCCAGCTTGGTGCGAGAGCTGCACGTATATGGAAGTGCAGTGCCGATCCATGAACGAGTCAAGGGAAAGAGCCAGCACCAGGGTTACGGTACGCTCCTTATGGAAGAGGCGGAGCGCATTGCTAGGGATGAGCATGGTTCAACCAAGATTGCCGTGATTTCGGGTGTTGGTGTGCGCGGTTATTACAAGAGACTAGGATATTGGCTTGACGGGCCATATATGAGCAAGTGGCTGGAGGAGGAAGCAGGCAGTGGTGGCGAGGATTGAGCAACCTCAACCCATCAGAAAAGCATTCACGCTTTGTAATGTTGCTCGGCTTGGCGTCGCATCGGGGATTGAGATCATGATCCAGCTCAGCCGTTGCTTGATTTCTGTCTTGTTCGGCACTGGTCGCAAAGTGGTGTCTTCCACGAGACTGCCTTCTGCGGAGAAGTACAAGCAGATCAGCGCCAGCGCCACGCCTACCGCGAGATCCTTGCCAGTTGGACACGCCAACAAAACTCTGCTCTCGGATGTAAGCTGCTTCCTCAGATCCTCTACCTTTGGCAGTTGAGTCCGAAGCTGTCGACTTCCGATCTTTGCAGTGGCCGAGCACATTAGATGGCAGTAGTTGTCCTTCATACGCTCTGCCAAATTCGCATCCTGCGTTGGACTGCATTGGACAACGACATCAAAGTCACGAAAACAGTCCGTCGCCGACGCATTACTTGCTATCCAGATGCAGCTAGTCGGTCCGATCAGTTGTGGTTTACGACCCAGGGCAATTCGGTCGGACTGTCCGACAAGATTTTCAATTATGGCCGGCAAATCAGTCTCTGGTGTAGCAAGCAATTCTTTCGAATTGTTCCAGAACGTGTCTGCGTCCAGGCCGAGTGCCCAGCTTTCATGGTCATCAGCAGCGCCTTGGACGTAATCAAAACCCGACCTTGACTCGTCCATGCTGACACGACTTGATGCTGTGCAAAGCACGATGGAATGATAACGTTTCTCCACAACCGGCTCAAAGAGTCCTTTGCCATCAGGTGTTATCCACACGGGTCGCATAGGCGTGTCTTTCAGCCTAGTACGTAGCCCAGCCACATCAAGGTTTAGTTGCTGGACTTCGGTTAAGAAGGAAGGGATCCGAGCCTCGATTTGGGAGTGCTCTGACTCTCCTATCACCTCGCCCGGTGTTTGTAGAGCATGAGACGTAGTAAACTCCGGAAAGAGGAGACGGTTCATCACACAAATCCAGATCGGTATGGTCTTAGATAGCGCATCGGGCATACTTTTGCCGCGACGAGTAGAGTCCACAATCACGCATCTATTGACATGTAACCAAACACGATATGATCAGTCCTTGTCCACTATAAGAACACCAGCTTTGTCTCCACACGAGGTCGCAACAAATGAAGAACAACAGACTCAAGGGACCAGACAGAGCAAGACCTACCCACCTCTCTCCCCAACCACATTGAAGATCTGCAAGTTCAGCCTCCGCAGACTGACCCCCCACTGTCCGAAATGCCCATCGGTCGACTTGAAATACACGCTACCCGCTCGTCGCTGCGGCGGCACATACCAGCTGCCGCAGCGCTCATTGGGGACCAGCGGCAGCCAGGTACTCACGCTCATCCGCGCTGCGAACGCGGCATCCTGCGCGATGGACTGCAGACGATTGCTGATGGACAGGTTGCGCCGCTTGAGCTCGGACAGCGTGCTGTGCAACGAAGTCGCGGCGTGGGGGAATAGAATCGTGGTATGGTCTATGGGTCCGGGTTGAATGGAAGAAGTCATGTTGTATGGTGGGATGTACTTTAGATGTGAAATATTGTGTAGTGTGCTGGAAGATGGAGTGGATGGTGCTGAAAGTGGTCGTTGAAATTTAGAAGATGATGAGGAGTACGCGGGGTAGGATTGCATGTACTACTAGCGGAAAGACTGCACTTCTTCGATGTTGCGTGGAAACTTGCGATGTGTTTGACGCCATTTGAGGTGGCGCCGTGGAGGATGGCGATCTGATCAGTCTCAAGTAGCTGCTCATCGATGGAGATGAGCTAGCCTTGTTGCGAGGCCAGACTAATCCATTGATTCTGGATCGAAGCTCGCTGGGTGCTGGCTGCGCGTTAAACCATCCCAAACATGGCGGAAGCTGGACTCCTGGATGAAATCTACTTGCACGAGCAACCTCAGCAATCCGGTACGAAACGTGTTCTGCTTTTCTTCATTCCTGGAAACCCAGGACTGGTCGAATACTATCGCGAGTACTTGAGCCATCTCCTGGACCTCCTGCGCGAGCAACATCCCAGTTATGATGTCCATGTCTACGGGACCAGTCTGCGCGGATTCGAGGTCAATCGAGCGAAACGAGATGGCCAGGTCTCCCGTGGTGGGCCATATATCCTCCAAGACCAAAGAGCCCATCTCACCGAGAGATTGGTGCGCATTACAACGAAGATCAACTCGCAGTCTACGCCATCGAAAGCGAATGACCCGCTCCCCACGATCATCATCGGCCACTCGGTCGGCGCCTGGTTGGCTCTCGACCTGACATCGCAGCATCTGTCGCACGCCTTCGACACAGGCAGCACTCCGTCGCTGGAGATCGTATCGGCTGTCGGCCTGTTCCCTACCATCTATGACCTCGCTCTGTCCCCTCGCGGCCGGATCGCCTCGCCACTGCTCAAAGTGCCGGGGTTGATCCTATTCCTACATTACGTTGCGGCGTCACTGACGCTTCTTCCGTCGGCGGTCCTTCAGTCTCTCGTGGCGGTATGTACGGGTATGCCAACTCGCGGGGCACGTGTGACCACGGCATTCTTACGTAGCAAGGGCGGGGTGTATCAAGCATTACTTCTCGCGAAAGATGAATTTGCCGTCATCACGTCCGAGAAGGAAAGCTCGTGGTCCGGGGACTTGTGGGATGGAGGCGAGAACAATGCCGGTGGAGGTGAGCGAAGTCGAAGATCGCCGGCGTTGTTGTTCTATTGGGGCAGCAGTGACGGCTATGTGGCCCCGGCGACAAGAGCACGGGTGATTGCAAGTCGTGGTAGCGGTGGAGGGGCGCAAGGCAAAGCTGCCATGATTGTAGATGCGCAGGGCACGAATCATGCGTTTTGTGTAGAGGCGAAAGGAAACAGACTGGTTGCGGATGAGACTGCACGCTTTCTTCAGACTGTGTTGCATTGAACACTATCATAAATCATAGAAATTCAGACATTGCGACAACCTGCTCGTCAACATTTCCTCATTTCTCATGTCCTGTACGATCATACTTCCGCACATATCCTCGTTACTTTGGTTATCTGAACTCTCTCGATGGAAAGAATCTTAAGCTTCCATATCCTTTGGCAATGACACTTTGGACGTCCACGTTACTCCTTCCTGCCCATAGCTTCAGGAGGATGAACCGCCCAGACACGCACGGATCGAACTTGATCGTAACCTTATGCTTTCCCCGTTTGATACGGAATCGCACGCAGGTCACTCGATCGTCATTCATGCCCTCCTCGACGCCAGCACCCAATGCACTCTGATTGTCAAGATGCTCCTCGGTGTATGCTTTATCATCCATTCCCGAGCGGGCGATCAGATCATTGAGGCGATCGAGACTTGTAGCACTTTGCTCTCGTCCAGCGTTGGCACTGCTATAGGCTTGGCTGTCCGAGCCAAATCTTCGCTCTTCACGCTCCCAGCTCTGGATCTCATAGCGACGACGCATCAAACGTAATCGCTGCAATCTGAAGTCAAGCACGTCCTGAGATGAAATGTCTTCGGGCCCTGCATCCTCATCGCTGAGGAAGGAGACCCGAACTTCATCAGTGTCGTCTTCAGCCTGCTCTGAGGCTTGGAAGGGCGATTCGCAATGCGCATCTGAGTCTACATTGTGATGGTCATCGGATGAGGTGGTTCGGTGACGCGAATCACGAGTAGCGTCATCAATATTACGTCGATTTCCAGGAGGGGATTGCGTGCCGTTGATGGTGGCATTTACCTCGGGATCTCTGAGCGCGTCCAACAGCGACAATCTCTCAGGAGAGGACCGTAGGTTTCCAGAAAGTAGTGTAGCTCTCCGGCGGTATGGCGGACTGTGTATACCGCGTTGTCTGGCGTGCTGTGGGGGATCGATGTACTGCTGTAAGTCGGCAAGGGTCATGGCAACGTAGATCAGCCCCTCTCGAACGCTAGACATCATCAATTCGGCGAACCTTCAAGCAGGTAAAGTTGGCTTACGGTGCAGTGAATCCATGTTCTGGCCCTACGATGTGCAACTTCTCCAAGCAAAAGGCTGTGTCATCCGCATGTGTAAGGACCAAATTGGTATGTGACCTCTCTGAGCAATAAACACTCTTGTCATGCTTCAACACATTCTTCGCTCCCAGGTATGCTTGGGGATAGCGATTGTCCACATGCTCTCCTCCGTCACAGCTTAGAAGTTCCGTTTGTAGCCGTGTTGGTTCGACCTGCCCAAAGTATCCATACTTTATGGCTGGTCGTACAGAGTCGCTCGAAGATCCATCTATTCGCCGACGCTTCGATCTACGTTGATCGCGCGCTTCGCTGCTGGGAGTAAACCCAGATAGGTCACGATCCCATTCATCTCCATATTCAGTCGGTGAGCGTGGACGCCTTCTGGTCGTTGGCGCTTCGTGAGGACGTCTTTCCACATCGGCCATATTCACAGACTCCCGCGCAAGGTCCGTAGTGTTCTGAAGGGCTCGGCGAAGACGACCTATACGAGTCCGTGAAGTGGACGACTCTGACGCAGGAGGATCGTCGTTCGAGCCGGACTACATCTGGCCGTCAGCGGCGCTTGTCGAGTGGGAAGAGTGAGGGACGAAAGCCTACCCAGCGGGGTGGTGGCAGCGGTTCGGGCATGACTGTTGAAGGCTGCTACCTTGATGAGTCTGCTCCTAGTCGCACCAAACTTGGCTCCCGTGTGAGTTCAGCTGAAGCCCTTTATCACAGACGAATACTCGATACAAGGCTTGGATCCTCCGTGGGTGGGTGGACGGTGCTTGGAGTACACCAGGTGCGACTACATCATTCGAAATCCGATGTGCTGCCTCAGGCACTCATCAGCCTGATCACAAGAGCTGGTAATGTTGCACCACGGACTTCACTTTCTACTTGGCGTCAGGCGATGAACGACCTAGATGGCTTGCTTGCCGATGAATACCATGCCCTACAGATGCTGATAAGGGTGGCTTATCACCAAAGTGATGTATCTATTCCAGGAAGAACAATATAGGTTATTTCTCCTTCTTTATGCCCAAGATCCTAGTGGCTAGAAGTGTCATTGATGCTTACGTGTGATTATGGAATCAGGATCCTGCTGGACTCATACTGTACATCGGTCAAATGGCGCCGCATTGCAATGAATAGTGATAGCGAAGGTCGATGCGTGCTTACATCGAGCGGACTTGGTGTAAAGCACTTCATTCCTCATGTCGATAGCAGATAGAGATCGGGCGTTACAGCTGGAACACGTCAAGCCTTCGTAATGATTCGATGATGCGATGAGGCTCATCGGTTACGCGAAACAATGTAAGCAACAGGGGATACGGTGACGATAAGGTAGCATCGAATCCAGCAAACACCTGAGTTAGATGCAGAGAGTTGACTGTCGGTACAGTACTCACTTCACTTCGGCGCCATTGGACCGTGCGGTCGGCGATCGTGCTTCGTGTCACGTGTGATCGTGGTGCTAGCGCACAAGCGTGAAGTTCACCACTCGTGTGGTTCGTACTGTGATCGTTTGCACCACGCCCCTTTGGAGCTCAGAAATCCCAGCACAATCTAGTCTGCGCAAGGATGGCGACCGAAAGTATAGCTGAAAACACTGTGCTCGCGAATGGCAGCATCCCGGCCGTAGACAACGGAAATGGAAACGATGTTTCTGCGCCCGACAGTGCTGTGACGGCCGCACCAGGACTGACCGCTGATGAGATTGCTCTGTATGATCGCCAGATCCGCCTCTGGGGAGCCCAGGCGCAGGAACGCATTCGATCGGCTAATATCCTACTTGTCTCCCTTCGCGCGTTGGGCACAGAGATCGCGAAGAATCTCACTCTTGCGGGCATCCGCTCTCTGACCATTGTTGACGACGAACTCGTGACCGAGGAGAATCTGGGCGCGCAGTACTTCCTGAGAGAAGAAGACGTTGGCACACCGGTGAGTTTCTTTTGAGGGAGCTCATGTTGAGTAAGAACTAACATATAGCCAGCGCGCGCAAGCAGCAATCCCTCGCATTCAGGAGCTCAATCCTCGAGTTGCTATTACATCAGAGAGCTCCGTCACTGAATTGCAAATGAAGGACCCATCATACTTCGAACAGTACGATTGTGTGATAGCATGCGACCATGACTTTGAAACGCTTTCCACCATCAACACTGCTGTTCGTTTTGCCAATCGACCATTCTACGCTGCAGGCCTTCATGGTCTTTATGGATTCATCTTTGCGGATCTCGTCACGCACGAATTTGTGGTCGAACGGGAGAAATCCAACGTGCTTACTTCCATCGGTATCGAATCCCCAACCAGATCAGTGCTCGGCGTCACAAACAGGATCGACAATGATGGCAAAAATATCGAAATTGTTAGAAAGCTTGAAACGTACTGCCCCATCATCCTTGCCAACACCTCGCCATTGCCTGAGGATGTGCGTTCTCGCCGACGTCAAATGAAGGGTGTACCTGCGCTTTTGCCATGCTTACGTGCACTCTTCGACTTTCAACGTCAGAACAAGCGTCTTCCAGGACATACTTCGCAGGACCTTGTGGTATTCACAACTTTGGCGACTGAGCGTTCTCGCGAACTTCAGCTACCGGCAGAAACTCTCCGCGCTGATTTCCTGCGCTCTTTCATTCAGAACATCGGCGCCGAAATAGTGCCTACCGCGGCTTTCGTGGGCGGTCGTCTCAGCGAGGATGTCATCAATGTGCTCGGCAAGCGCCAACAGCCCATCCAGAACTTCGCTCTGTTCGACGGTGAGGGATTGGACGGAAGGATCTACAGCCTGTATAGTCCTCCTCCAGAGCTCGCCATGTTGACAAGCGACCTGATGCCTATGAATTTGCCGGGTCTCGTTCAGCCCGGCTTACCACTACCACAAATGGGAAATGGTCTTGGAGTGATGTAGATTAGGACCACGATACTACTTCCCACTGATGTCTTCACAAATGGTGCGGAATGCATAAATAGACAGCAATTGGCAAAGCCATTCTTGTGTATGATCAAGCTCCAGAGATCGATTTGTCGACGATGCATAGAGACGGTGCCTCACAGTTGGCTTCCTCACGCAAAAATCTTCCGCCACCGGCCAGGCTGCATGTATTTTTGTTATGTGCATATAGATTTCGTGTCTGCAAAAGTCGCGATTGAAGCTGATTTGCATGCGCCCGACCTTCTGCATGTCAATTCGAACCAATGTATCGCTTTATGATACTTACCTACCTTAGTCACCTAGGTTTCATTAGGTTGCAAAGCGAACAATACAAACTGCCGAACTCGCGTCCAACGGTCCAACCAACATTTTACGTATTTTTGGCGGCTTCCCCTCCACTTGGCACCATGGACGTCAGGATTGAGCTGACTGTACGCCTGGAAAGGACCGCAACATGATTCAGATCCTTCATTCGCAAAGTATTTCGAAGCGCGTCTTCGTTGACGCCTCACTGTGCTTGCACTGCCCTGCGAGGCATCATTTCTCGGTCATCGCAAAGTGGAATCGACGTTCTGAGGTGCCCAAAACGGCAACCTGAAGCATGGTGACGTTGAGCTGCCACCAGCCAAGATGGAACTCATACCACGAGTATTGGACGTGCAAAAGCCAAGTGACACCGAAGGACTGATTATCGAAGCATGGGTATGTACGACCATGCCTGGCGACAGCGTGTGACATCCCCCAATGACTGCGGTGATGCTAATGTGCGAGGATTGCTAGGCTCAAGGTTTCATGGTCGGCAGCTTGATCATCATGGCTTGTGTCACAGTCTCAAATATGCGCAAGCGTGTGCTGCTCCATAAATTGATTCTGATCGAGGTAAATCACCAACAACGCGCATACATTTGTAACAAGAGCGGGAGCAGAGTCTGACAGATGCGCAGCTCATCTTTGGCATGTTTCATGGAACATTCATTTTCACCAATCCTCCAGTCTATCACTGGTATCTCAGCGCCACGGCCATCTTCCTCAACATATCCTGGTCGTTGCACAATGTTATCGCCTGGATAAAAAACAAGCCATTCCTCTCCAAATGGGGCTCTGTGTTCTACATTACAACTGTCATACTAGTCCAACCATATTGGGTCCTGGAGATCACCGCTAATTTTCTATATTTCGGCGACAAGTCTGCTCTCTTCGTCTACACGCGACCATATGAGGCGCTGTTCCGCGATCCATGGTGGATCTTCACGGTATGCTCGCTGTTCTACGAGATCCATTCGCGCTACGACTTCAACTATCTCGATCTCATGCGCGTATCGCCGCGATTCGCAGTCTTACTCGGCGCCATGTTGCTCTCTATTGGTTTCATCATTGTGGATATCCTTGCAGTGACCAAAGTCATCCACGCCACTGGGCTACCGGACGGCGTCAACCCATTTTGGAAGCTTGCATTCGTGTTCAAATGCCTCACGGACACGATCGTGCTGGACGACTTCAAGACCGCACTCGATCGCTTGTCGACACATCGGATGCAGAAGATCGGCAGTGTGCGGAGTGATGGTATACGCAGTGATCTCAGCTTCGATATTCAGCAGCCGCAGCAGAAGAAGACTCCGGCGGCGATGTCACCAATTTCGACGTCGAGGCAAGACTGTCGAACACATACACGAGACTGGTCTGCGCGGCATGTGGAACATAGCAAGGCAGACCAAGATCTGGATCTGGAAGCCGCATTGCAAATGGACATGGGACCGTAAGCCAAGAACGGGAGCGTACAGCGCCTTAAGGCATGCGGACCAAGCACCGCATATCTACTCGAGATGAGCCCCACTTTTGTCGACCTTAGGTATGAACCAGGCAACATGATAGAGACCGGGTTTCCCACGGGATAAACCACGCTCAAGACATCAACATGTTTTGAGCGGAATCGAGTGAATTGATAACATCACCAGCGCCAGTCAAATCACATGAGCTCGCCATTTGCACCACGCCAGATACAGGCCGTATACTGGCTCGAAGGTCCGCTCCTTTCAACTATTCCATTACGATTGCTCAAAGAGTTAGAGCATCCTGACTTATCTTGTAGCTTTACTCTAAAGACCGTCTAGCCTCTGGTCAGCAGTACAGGAGAGCTTATAAACGATGTCCATATGCCGAAAGAAGCGTGGCATCAAGCAGCACTGCGGGCGAAAAACTTCGGTCTTGAAGAGAAGTACAAGAGTCTCGTTGGTCGACTGATAAATTTCGACCCGCTGAGCAGACCCACCGCACAAGAAGCATCGGAACATGCATGGTTCGAGGACTGCTAGCTTGGCTTCGACGGTGATATGGCATATGTCCGTGTTGTATGGCGGTCCAGAAACTGTTACACTGTCGAAGAAGTGTCTGAAAATGAGGGTGAAAAATTCCTTGCGACACTCATTTGGACGCTTGAAAGTGTACAATCGCAGTACGCTATCAGACGTACATGTTGGTATATTGTGCATTATTTGCTACATTTGCCTAAGCAAGGGCACGCCTGTCTTTGCGCACACGACATCAGCACCTTACGTCTGGGCAAGGAAGCATTGTTCAACCACACTTTTCAGCACAATGGCTCTAAATCTACTGAAATCGAATATACTGAAAGATAGCACTCTTGGGTGCATGTCTTGTCCTGCTGTCTTGCACATAGGATCGACATCGGCCATTAACTACGTCATGAAAGAGTGGCCTTGAGCGAGGACCATGATCGATATCACTGCGAGTTATACCCCTGGCAAGGCATGTACGGAAATATACCGTCACATCGCATTGCAGCACTTGTAGAACAGATACCTACAATGTAACACAAATCTCACGAAAACTTCGCCTCGCCAGACATATGCAGAGTATAGCGCTCGTTTCTTACGTGCTGGTGACCCAGTCGTGCATGCCGTGAACTCGATCTGGTCTGATTTCGCAGGCTGTGTCGACATGTATCGGGTACCGGTGCAGGCTCTAGTGTCTCTGCATTCAAGGCTGAATGTAACGGTGTCCCGTGTGGCAACATCGCCTCCTGTTCAGAAATCCCGGACTTCTGGATTGCTAAATCTATGGCTTGTGGCCTTGAGATGGTCTCATCACCTTTTGCATATAGTCATGGCTGTGGGTAGGATCCACCGCGTGAGACACTGCCACGAGCAAGAAGATCTATCTCGCATCGTCCACTATTTCTTCCGGCATTCTTCAGCCGAGCTCGTATGTCGACGAGACGATCAAGCCAAGGGACGACAACATAAATCTATATGTTGTGCAAGGCAGGCACAATGATGGCAGGCACAACACCACTTATGCTTATGTCAGCCATTGTGCCTTCACAACACTTCGATCGAGCTTCGTGTCCTTTCTGCATTACAAAGCTGATCTGCAAGACATCGTATTTCTCCCAAAGCACTGTTCCACCACTTGGGTAGGATTTGTCCAGAGACATGGTAGATCATCCCACAGACATGCAGCGTTGTCCGCGGTTATAATTTGGAACTATGTCGATCTGCTGCCTCGGAGAATTTCCTTCGATAATCCGACCCATATATCCTCGTAAAAGATCAAAGATCAGCGATCATACCAGGCTAGGAGGATCGACAAGGCCATTGTGCTGTTTCACGGCATCTTCAGGTCCAGCTAGCCGGCTTTGGCATCTTAGATATGTCACCTATACCGCCAGTACCCCAAGGATATGCAGCACCTCTGTAAGGAAATCAAGCATTCCTCGCGTGGTATCTATTTGGGTAAGTCACTGCCGTAAGTGATGTGGGATCTGCTGCCAGTATGTCCGGAAGTCAGGAAAAGAATACCGCAGGTTGGTTCCGAATGCTCTCAAGGCCCCGATCTCTTGATCCGTGACACAATAGCTCTCCTTGCATCCAGCAACCCACCGAGAGACGGCTCAAATGTATAAATGCTCTTGTCCAGGCTCCGGAAATGTTCGAAGTCAATCACTTCACATCCACTCGATCCCTACAGGTCCGCAGCTGGTACAAGATGCTGCACAGCGTCACCCTTCTCGGCTTCTTGGCCGCTCTCACTCTCGCTACGGATGTCTGCCCGGAATGCTGCACGAAGATTGACGGCGTCGTCTGCACTTCGTCAGAATGTACCATCGCTACGATATGTACCCCATCCACTTCATCTTCGAAGGCTACCGCTGTGGCTACAGCATCTGGCAGTACCACTGATGCTGCTGCCATGAATCGCGCAGAGGCAACTTCTTCATCTTATCAGCCAACACCTACCGTGTACTACGACACGACCAGTTCGACGTCTGCATCCGCAAGCGATTATGCTTCACCGTCTTCGACTGTTCCTGCGGACTACAATCCCGCGCCTTACTCCTCGACAAGCTCGGCGGCGGCCTATCCCTCAGTCTACGATACGACTTCTTCAACGTCTGCATCCGCAAGTGAGTATGCTTTGTCGTCTTCAACTAGCCTTGCGGACTACAATCCTGCGTCATACACCTCATCCAGCTCAGCGGCGATGTATCCATCAAGCTGTCCAACGTGCTGCCTACAGACCGACACACCTTGCGCATCGGCGGTGTGCCACATCGAGAGCATCTGCCCTTGTTTCCTGACTCCAAGTCTGACCTACCAATCGATTACAACCTCTGCAGTAGCTTACCACAGCTCTTTGACTGACTATACGACAGTCACGTCTACAGCTTCGGTCATTTCTAGCCAATCTAGTATCATCAATTATGAGCACAATGATCTCGTGTCGCCTCCTGTGCCTACAGTCTCGACCTCGGAGGCGGCGCCATATCAATCTCACACGTCCTCTACATGGTCCAGTTATCATGATGTTGACTCACCGGCACTGTGGCCAACCGCTTATGACCAGTTTCACTTCAACTCCGACGATCACGATGGAGAATTTTGTCATCATCGAAGCCACACTGGTGATTGGCACAATGACCATCATAAGTCAGACCATTGCCACCACGGTACTGGCTCATGTCACCCCAGGACTGATCATTGGGATGGTCCATTCCCGACTGGCAAACGGCGCCATTGTCATCATGATCTAGAAGGATCCCACGTTATTGCCTACCCCTCCAATACTGCTACCGCTACATCCACACTACGTTACGCTGTGCGTGACGTAGCAACCACTTCAACAACTGGGCCTCCATCAAACTCGCCCAGCGCTTGTCCAGACTGCTGTTACAGCGAGATTCAATGCGACCTCTCCATTTGCGCCGAACCTGCCATCTGCCCACGTCCGAGTCCCACCGCCACAAGAACATTGACAAGCCTCTCGAGCAGCTCATCTAGCTCAGTGTTGCAGTCAAGTTCGACATCACCAAGTTCTCCAACGACCTGTCCGGACTGTTGCTACAACAAGATCCAATGTGGTCTTTCCATATGCGTTGACCGTGCAGTCTGTCCTTCCCCAAGACCTACAACTACGTCGAGTGCATCAGAACTCCCGAGCTCATCGTCTGTGTCAGACGCACCTTCCTTCACCACCCATATCAACTTCCGCCGTAGCGAGACGTCCCCTGCATCGACTGCTTCATCAAGCAGCAAGCCCGCAGAATGCCCGCCCTGCTGCTATGCGTTCGCCAAGTGTGCGCTCTCGCTGTGCGAAGATCCCGATGTCTGCCCTGCCCATAGTACCACCAGCACTTCCCGCGTTGAACCACAACCGACCACGTTCTCCAATGTCGTGGCCCGAAGAGCCCGGAGCATGGTAATGGCATAGAGCTCGGGGGCTTCGGAACTCCTTCTGGGCGACTTAACCTTTGCCGGGCCACCTGAGGTCCGCGGGAGCTGAGCATAAGCGAATATTCGCGCCCCACTTGTTCGACGTGGTCGTGAGAGAACGAATCTATTACGATCAATAGACTGAAATACGGGTATATATATAGCTTATGATTCAATCACTAGTAAACTAGAAATGAGCAGTGGTATGACAAAGAAGTCTTGACACCTTTGCCGTGGTCTGTGTGTCCATATGTCAATGTCTCCAAGAGAAGAGCCAATCCCACGATTGAGACCGTCTTGCCCATCATCTTTTTGATGCTTGCAGTGCAATGCTCTGCGAGCGGCCGGGCTGATGAAGTTGGCTCCTTGGCTTCTGGTGATATCTCAACCTTCCCCTCGGAAGCCACACACTGTATTGTTGACACAGCGTCGAGACCGGAGATGAGATATTGTGCACTCTTGACCGTGCGAGGAACTCGAGATACCTTTATCGACGGATTCAAGGTCTGATCGATCCATGTCGTTGGACCTCGGAAGGCATAACAATGTGGAGATCACATGATCATATATACGAGCGATCTCTTGGATGATCTAGCGACGACGACTCGTATCTTCCATCCCATGTACTCTCCCCAACCGAACGATCCGAAGCGTCCTGTTGTATAGACCGCGGTCTCTGTAACCGCCTCGTATCTGTAAGGACTCGCATATGCAGTTGTTGGAATACCATTGCTATAGAGTGGGAGAACTGGTAAAAGCTGTGTCGATTTTCCTCCGCTTTCTATCTACCTTACCATTCATTGTACTGCCTCCAGATCCGTACTTATCTTATTTCCACACCAACCACTACCATCTCTCCACTCACCACCACAGCTCCACGAACCATGGTCAAAGTCCTCCTATCTGGTAGCACCGGCTACGTCGGCGGGGAGATCCTGCTCCAATGCCTCGCGCACAACTACATCGACCACGTCTTCGTGCTGACCCGCAAAGAGCTGCCGCGCGCGTTGTCCACCCACCGCAAATGCACCCAGCTGCTCCACGACGATTTCGGCTCGTACCCGGAGCCGCTGCTGAACATGCTGCGCTCCGCCGGCGTCGAGGCCTGCATCTGGTCGCTTGGCCGCCCGCGCATGACCGACTACAAGTCCATCGACGACGCGCGCCTCGTCGGCGTGCACTACACCGTCACCGGCGCGGAGACGTTCTCCAAGTACCTCGCGACAGGCCTACACCCGGACCGCGCGCCGAAGCAGAAGTTCCCGTTCCGATTCGTGTTCATCTCCGGGTATGGCGCGGAGCAGGACCAGTTCCGCAGTCTGTGGATGTACAACGATAGCCGGAAGATCAAGGGAGCGGCGGAGAAGGGGATCTTTGAGGTTGCGGACGAGTCGGTAGAGATTGGGGGAAAGCGGTGCTTCGAGGCAATTGCATTGAGTGAGTTTGGGTTCGGCGATGGGTGAGAAGGTGTGTGGGCTTGCTGACATAACGATTTGTTGTAGGACCCGGAACTGTCATGGCGAAAGGGGAGTACACATCCACGCTGCTGGCCGAGAGCGTAGGGCCCGCGATCGCCGTGGATCGTCTCGCCAGGTGCGCGATCAAGACTGCTCTGCAGGGTATGCCGTCGCCCGGCAAGAGAATTTTGGAGAATAAGGATTGTCTGGGCGATGACTGGGGGATGGTGAACACACTGACGATATGAAAGAAATGACTGCGCTGGGCGTGTAAGTTGTGATGGAGATTGATGGATGACTTGATGACTTGATGACATGATGACATGATGACTTGACCTGTGGTGAAGTACAACCCTGTCTCTTGCTTCTTATGCCTCCTAGCATCTCGATCACATCTCATCTGGAAACCAATAATTTCCGAGAGTTCAGTGTCGGCCTCTCGAATCTCGCAGTCCAAGGCTCATCTAGACGAGAAAGCCATATTCCGACCCATCCTCGTCGAGTCCTTGTTCAATCTTCACCTTGGTCACCCGCTCACCCTCCACATCCACATTTTCGCCATCGCTGTCGTCGAGGCGATACGACTTCCCGGGCGTTTTCGACTTACGCGCGATCTGCTGCCGTTTCGCTGGACTCTCCTCGTCGAGCACGAACGCGCCGTGGTCGTCCTCCATCACATCATCGTCACTCAAGGGGGAACGCCCCGCACGTTTCCGCCCGGAGGCGCTCGATGGCGTCTTGGTCGCAGCACCGACGCGGTCGATCTTGCGTGGGGTGGCGACCTTGGGCGGAGCTACGATCTTGGGTGTCGCAGCGCTAGATCCCGCGGCACCGCCGACTTTGCGCGCCAGCTTGGCGATGTGCTGCGTGATGGCGCCTGCGGTGGTGGGGTCGTCGGCTACGAAGGAGTTGTCAGATGTTTGGCCGAGACAAATTGAGGGGGCACCTCGATTATGGTGCGTGAAGGGGGCATACCATAAGCATCTGACCAGGCGCTGGCGACGACCTTGGAGTCGATCTTGTGGGTCTTGAGGATCAGCAGCAACAACTGTTGATCGTGGGTGGCGGTCCAGGATTTCGGCATCTCGGTGGTAGGTGCTGGGGAGAAGCTGCAGACGCTGAGTGTTGCTCACTGACTGCAAATGTGCTGGAAGGATGCTGGTCAGTGGTGGAGTAGGTTGGTTGGTGGCTTCGAAGACGAGGATTGGAGATATTCTTGGGAGGGTAAATGGGGTAAAAGGAGGAGGCTGGATCGCTGCTGATCCGGCGGCATGTGAAGTCGACTGGCGATGTGAGATGCAAATGAACAAAGAAAGGTCGACATACGTAGTCACTGCAAGTGAAGCTGTTCGAAGCTCTGCTCAGAATCGACGTCTTTGTTCGCAGTGAAGAGCAGCGCCGTCGAGAAACCGCCAACCGTATGAAAAGTAAGACAACCTACACGATGAAGTCCCGATCGCAGCAAACGCGCACATGTACAATAGCCATATCCAATGCCCGACACCGAAACAGAGTCCAACGTGTGCACAACAGCATTTTCGTCAAGTGAACGGCGCACCCATCATCCACCCTCCACCCCGATCGCCCATGAACACCCGCACGCCTATCCTCCAACGCCCGTCCAACGACCCTCGACGTCGACGCCCACAGCGTATCCGTTGCGCCTCGCAGCGACTTTACCACAGATGTCTACCGTACACATCCCTGCCCCGCGCGTACCGGCAACGACGCCACCGTGCGGGCTTCGTTGCAGCAACGTCGAACTCTCTTCGCGACTAGGTTTGAGGCTAAGTGTGTTTCAGAGCGCGGTTGGGGGACGGGTGACATTGGTTGTTCGGGCGTGTGGGCGTGTGTGAGTCATAGTAGAGGCATTGGAGTTGGAGTTGGCGGTCAAAGAGGTGTGTGTGTGAGATGGAGGGTGTTGGGGTGGGGCGGGAATTGCGCACCCCGTTTGTCGAAACTGGGCGTGAGAAGTACGAGGACTTAACGAGGGCCATGTCGTTGTCACATAGAGCATTACATGATCTACGAGTTTGCTGACTTGGACGAAGAAGGTCACAGTTGCAGACGCCAGGCTGATTCGTGGATGTTTGGTATGCAAATTAAAGGAGCAGAGAAGCATTGTGATCGTTCCTGATGGGAACAATTCGGATATGGAGTTGGTCTCGCTATAGCACAAAAACAAAAGCTCACGGTCGGGAAGGGCTGAGTCCATCATGCATCAAGCACTATCTCGAGTACTTCCATCTGATGGCAAATCGCAAATGTCAAGGCCGGACCGATCAACCCAGACCATGTTACTGACACATGACCGAGACGCTCGGCATCACGAATCTCAGAATGAATCGCCCATGTTCTCCCCACCGTAACCAGTGATGTGAAAACTTCCATCGTGACTGTGCAGGAATGAGTCGTTGAAGACGTCGGGGTCGGTCATGAAGGAGTAGTCGGAGCCAAGCAGTTCCTGTTTAACGGGGCTTGTTTTATTCCTCTTAGATGGTGTTGTTTTGGTGATGCGTCCGTTGACGACAGCTTTCGACGGATTAGTGTTGAGTCCATCAGCATCGTGGGAAACGTCGACGTACCATCAAGACCACCAACGACACGGTCAGTCTTTGGAGTTCGAGCTTTCTTTGGCGTATTTGGGGCGCTGCGGGCGCTGGGTACTTCGGCACGTTCGCCCGTCGCGACCTCCTCCTTCAGCACAGCAGCATCCTTCTTGATCTTGCGAAGTCGGTTCTCGAGGGTATCGTATGTTGTACCGTAGAACTTGGCAATCTCGCGGAGATCGAGCTATCGGTCCGTTAGATACTGTGCGACTTGAACATGTTCAACGCTTGAAAACGCTGACAGACTAACCTTGACGCCGCTGGCGATGATCGCAGATACCAGGCGCTCCCAAGTTTCCTTACTATCCCAGTTGGTGGCGACACGTTTGGTGGACATCTTGACTTATGCTGAAGTGAAGGCTGAAGAGTGAGCACCGAGAAGTCGCAAGTATTGATGAGAGTAGAATTGAGTCGTGGGAGGTCTGGGTGCTTGGAGAAGTAGTGAAGAAAGATAGAAGCTACCTTCACATGAATTGCTCAAACGGGCATCAAGCAAGCATTTGCGTGCGAAGCCGTGAGGGGTCGTTAAGCGGCCTCTGGCAGCCGTGGGTTTGACATGTGCCACACGCGGACAAGCGAACGGGCTCAAAGGCCAACTGAAGGAGACCGACACAAGGCAACAGAAACTATGTTATCAGGTCTACGATCGGCATGCAGGTTGATGGCATTGGCATCCGACAGAGCTCTCGTCTGCAGGTCCCCAACCCAAACGGCACAGGACCTGGTCGATATGTGCACAAGCATGCCCTGGAATCCTGGTCGGTCAGAGGGCCATCGTCGCGCCCACGTCGTGGGATTCGCAGGGCCAACGTATTGTCCTACCTGCAAGCACTACAAACCGACGTGCGAGCCCGTGCGAGCTAACGCATGCAAACGTGAGAAGGCGGTATGGTGGAAGTGATAGATCGGGACTGATTGCAGACGAGACGGGGAAGACGTCGAGTCTGAAACGCTCGGACGTGGCGGACCTGCAGGCTGCTTGGCTGCATGGGGATGCCGGCTGCAGGAAGCGTGAAGTCTAAATCTACCTCCCGCCATCGCTCTTCTCATAATGACATGGACAGGACGTGATAATAGGTCAGGATAGGAGTATTATATGTTGCCTCGCTACGAACATATGCAGTAGCTTACTGCACCTACATCTCTTGAGTAGCTGCCGTAGCATCATTACTGCTAGCATTTCGCCTGGTAGCGTGCCCTCTCGTCATTGTCAAACGAAACTCATTGCTGGCTCATCGATGACAGACCCATATCAGTCGCTCGAAATAATTAGAGTTACCATCAGTTGAACATGCTATCGTCAACTTCCTCCACCTTCTCGACCTTCACGGCACGCTTCTTCAGCGGGCTGACTTCTTCATCGTCGTCCTCGTCACCATCGATCCCGGGGGTGGTGCAAGGCATGTTCTTGCGTTTGCCGGTGGACTTGCTCAGCGTCTCACTGTTATCCTTGGTCTTTGGCTTGCGCGGAGTGGGAGCAGGGGTAGAAGTGTTGCTTTTGGAACCACCAAGAGCGCCGAACTGAGAGACGCTGGCCTTGCGCAGCTTCTGGAAGTGTTGACTGTGAAAGTGTCAGCATCTGTGCTCTGCGACGATGTGTTGAGGCACAACATACCGAACGGCTTCAGCGGTGAATCTATCACCCATGAGCTCCGCCACTTTGTCCCATTTGGGCAGCTGGGGTGCCGCGAGGTGAATCATGATCAGCAGAAGCTGACGATCTGTGGAGTCGTTCCAATTGTTTGGCGGCATGGTGACTCGTATTTCTTCGTCGGGGTATTGGCAGAGTGACCTTTACAAACGTCAGTGGAATGTCAATAGACAAGTCAGGTGGTTGAATTTTATAATTACGGAGTGGTGTGCTGAGGGTGCGAGAAGCTTGCTGAAGGTGAAGTGAGAAGATCGAAAGTCAGCAAGTGAAGGTGGTGAAAGATGTCACATTCATGTGATAAAGTTCGAAGCAGGCCAAACAAAGATGGGCAAACCACGGAGCTTTGCGGACTTTAGACTAGCCTTTTATCTGAGTGCAACCTCCATCGAAAGCGAACACAACAAGCAGACATAAGCTCGCATTTGACCTTCCTGCACTACGATCAAGACTGAAACGGTTCATACCAACCCAGCACACTTTGTACTTATTCTCTGCCTACGACAGAGCGGAACGACTGAGAGCTAATACAAGCTGACGCAGCTACAAGCAGTGGACTTCTCCTTGAGGTTGAGTGGGATTGAAACTTGTCTTACCTTTGAGCTGACAGGTTTCGATACTCAAGTCAATATGCTGAATCTTTACTCGAAGCTCTACCTTCGTAAAATGTGTACCAGTAGCAACAAGCTAGCTTTTCTACCGTGTAAATGCCCCTACGCTCTCGTCTCTGGAGGAACCGTTTCCTTGTATGCTTGTACGTTCTGAAGTTCGGCTCTCGTCCGATCAGGAATGCAGCATAAAATATCGTCCTGTTGAATGTAAGCGATGAAGGATTATGAATTTGGCTACCGAAGCCTACTTGCTAGCCACCTTAGCTGCGACGTCTGCGTCCTCGTTCAACCCGTCGGATTCCCAAAAGCTTGACCTGACCTCTTGTATGTTCCCCGACCCACTCGAGCAGCAGTTTCCAGAGATCCTGATCTGCTACCGCATGGTTCTCTCCTGTTCGCCAAACATGACGTTGGCTGGGATGGCGGAATCTTGTCTAACCCCGGCATTGAAAGGCCAATCGCGACGATCTAGGGAAACCTGACTGGGGAGGTCGAAAGAGTATGTCTCAAAGCGTGCGGCGAGAAGTTGGCTCTGATGTGTCGTCTTCAGGCAGTCGAGTCTGCCTTCAGCTGGTGCAAATTGGGCTATTGCGATTTCGGGCGTGAGAAGGTTTGGTGCTATCTGAAGCGGCGGAGGCACTATCATTGTGAGCAAGGGTGGAGCAATGAGGAGTCGTTCGTCGTGAGCGGAAAAGTTCACACGCTATCATGCATTCTTGAAATGCCGCGACAGACATTGCAATACGACTGAACTTATCATTAACCCCAGTACTAGTGCAGATAGACATATCTAACACGCCTGTTTATGCATGAGCTCAATCACTGCTATGCGCTCAGAATGTAGGTCGTGCCAATGTAAGTGGATCTTGTTGCTTACATTGATACGCCTCATTGTGCTCTATACTGCATAATCCTCACGCGTACATCAGTTGACCAGGCAAGATCCCTGCGGACCAATGTCACCGTTTCAATGTCCCAGCTCTTAAAGATTGCTTTCGATACCTCATTTCTTCACGCAACGCCCTCCACTAAAACTCCGCAAATGCACTCAGAGCAAACATGGTGCCAAATGATATCTTGAACGCAGCGTTATCCTGAATAGCGCTCCGTAGATCCACTCCCTTGACATATCTTTGCAATCTGTTGTACGGAATCAGGCGTATGCCGTAGTGCTCTGCCGTTTGCACACCAATGACCAGTAGTCCAAGGAGGAGCGCGAGAGATTTTGAGAAGAAGGAGACTCCGAGACCAGCAACGAGGCCTGTAATAACCAGCGGTCAGCATGTGCTCGTCTCATGACGGTTGTGCTTGCTCATACCAACTATGCTGCCCGAGCTCATCTGTCGAACGGCGCTCGCATTGAGCTTGCCATCCTTCCTGGTGATGGGGTTCTTGGCGTCCGACTGATATTGTCTATATGACCAATCTTTCGGACTGCTCGTTGAAACGCTAGAATCAAGACGTAGTGCGTAGCGTGATTGATATGTTCGGAGGAGCTGTGGAACTACAAGACCAGCCGAAGCTCCCAACCCGACGGCGAAGAGGGATCCTCTGGCGTGTGAGAGGGCCGAATGGAATAGTCTGGAAGCCATGGCTATGATGTGTCTCTGCGCGAAGGATATAAGTAGTCGGACAGCCTTCAACAATCGATCTCTGGTGACTTCACAGCAATGGTCATGTACAATTCATGTTGCCTGTGAATGTCGATCATGTACTGCAGGTACCATGACTTCATCAGGGTCCGTGCAGCTGGAGTCCGAGGCGAAACCACACGGACGATGGCCCGTGCCGCGCTAGTGTTTGCTCTCGTAGGTCGCGTCCATCCAGAGCCATGTCAACAGTCAACCTGCGGTTCTTGCGCAGAGAGGCGAACAACACGTCCACAATCAGGACACTCGAATCATCGAATGCTACACATTTGAAGGACCAGACAAGCTATCAGAATCGTCCAAACAATCTATACCGCGACTTGTACAAAGCCCGGCGCATTGCAAGCGCGTTTCCGACCATCACGACAGTCTCACGAGGACTTCGGAGCTGACTGAGTCGCGGTCACGGTCGCTGGGGATCCTGTATGTTGGAGGTCTAGGTCAAAAAACGGATTGTGGTAGCAACGAATATGGCGCGAACACAGGCTATGGCGCGGAGAGGAAGACCAAGCCTCGGAGAGAAAAGAGCACCCTCAGGAATGCGCGCATTATCAGGCAAGGCACCAAGGACCAGCGGAGCGAGTACGAGCATAGCAAGTCCTGCACGGCGGAAAATTCGATATAAGCCTGGCACAGTGGCTCTGCGTGAGATCAGACGGTATCAGAAGTCAACTGAGCTATTAATGGCGAAACTACCCTTTGCGCGACTGGTGTGGAGACACAACTACTCTTCATCGGCGCTCTTACTAACGTCGTGTAGGTCCGAGAAGTGACGATGACCATGGCACCGGCGTACTCCAATGTCACCAGGTGGCAGTCACAAGCCATCCAGGCTTTACAAGAAGCTGTCGAAGCTTTTCTGGTGCATCTTTTCGAGGACACGAATCTGTGCGCAATACATGCTAAACGGGTGACGATCATGCAAAAAGATATCCAACTAGCACGGCGCATACGAGGAGCTTGGGGAGGCCTGGGCTGAAGAGGTTTACGGTTGGAGTTGGTCATACAGTATAATCATGCGCATACGTTCTGGAATTGATGATAACGAACGGACTGGAGTCTAGGAATGGTGTTTATGGATAGCATCGCCGGGAGCATATTGTATATTCGCAATTCCAGACCTGCAACAGCGAATCTTGCCAAAGACTCTTTCCCACTTCTAGTAGGCCCAGTGACATTCTATAATGCCAAGCCACCTGCCTATCGTCGTCCCGTCCAAAGGCTAGTAAGGCACCTGATCTTCCAAGCTACGTCCCAGACGCTCGTCCAAAGCAACAGGGACCTTATCGTCAGGTCAAACAGGCTCCTCGTACATGTTGTGCAGTGTGTACTCGTGAAGCGCTGAACGAGCTGAGCGGGATGACGCAGTCTTGCCGCAGAATTTCTGGCAGACTGATGCGGCCACCACTGCAACTGTCGACATGATATACCACACCGACACGAATCTCCCGGAACCACCGAGGAGCAATGTGCAATCCCTGCGGTCTTGAAAACTATCTTTGAGCCTCATCTGGCTCAGCCAGTAGATTCATAAGATGTTACCATATATCAATACTCGTAGGTCCTACAGAACCGTACCTAGGGACTTCCCCAACTGACCTGCTTCTAGCTTTCGAGTACGTTGGTGGGCAATTAGGCGCTGCTCCTGACGAGCGTAAGTTACATCAATCGCTGTTGATACGACGAGCTGCCTTCTGACGTTGACTGCAGTCAAGCTTATTGTCACATTTTTGATATCATATCCTTTGGCGGGAGTCCTCAAACGGGTTCCTGACGATAAACCATGGCTGAAAAATGTGTTCAACATCGCGTGAGTACACCCGATCAAGGCATCGAGCATACTCTAACGACATCAGCGTGGCATTGTTCTTTCTAGTGGGGCTCTTCGATCTGTGGGGTGGTCTGGCCACCATTGTATTTGATGCTGTTGGCACCTACCTCATAGCAGCATACGTCAAGGGTCCGATCATGCCATGGATTGGTTTCAGCTTCTTGCTGGGTCATATGTCGGTCAGCCACATCTACCGCATGATAGCCGACAGTCCAAGTACTGTCGACATCACCGGAGCTCAGATGGTTCTGGTCATGAAGCTGTCGGCCTTCTGCTGGAACATATGGGATGGTAGGCAGAAGCCTGAAGACATCAACGACGCACAGAAGGAGCGTGCCCTAACCCAATTGCCGAATCCTCTTGACTATGCTGGGTTTGTCGCCTTCTTTCCATCGATCATGGTCGGTCCGGCCTTCGATTTCGTGGACTACCATCGCTGGTTGAACACTACCATGTTCGACCTACCAGAGGGGACCGATCCACTAAAAGCTCCTCCCACAAGAAAGAAGCGCAGGATTCCGCGTAGTGGTACTCCTGCCATGATCAAGATGGTGAAAGGCTTGGCGTGGATCTTGCTCTTTCTGCAAATGTCCAAATATCACGGCCCCCATATCATGCTGAGCGAGCAATGCAAAAACATGAGCTTCTTCTGGCGTGTCTACCATCTCCACATGATGAGCTTTGTCACACGGATGAAGTACTACGGCGTGTGGACACTCACCGAGGGCGCGTGTATTCTATCCGGCATTGGCTATAAGGGATTGAACCCCAAATCGGGCAAGCCTAACTGGGATCGCCTCACCAACATCAAGCCCGCTGGCGTTGAATTCGCACAGAACAGCCATGCATACTTAGGCTTCTGGAACATTAATACGAACCATTGGCTTCGCAATTACATCTATCTGCGTGTAACACCGAAAGGAAAGAAGCCTGGCTTTCGTGCCAGCATGGCAACATTCGTCACGAGCGCGTTCTGGCATGGGTTTGCCCCCGGCTATTACATGACGTTTGTGATGGGTAGTTTCGTCCAAAACATAGCAAAGAGTAAGTAGTGATGTTTTCGTTCGTGTGTTTCAACTGACAAGTGTGCAGACTCCCGACGACTTCTACGACCACTTTTCATGTCGCCCGATGGCACGAAACCTGGTCCTTACAAACGCTATTATGATGTCTTTACCTGGCTGGTGACTCAGCTCACATTCTCGTTCGTCACGGCACCGTTCATCCTTCTCACCATCCCAGATAGTACAGCAGCTTGGGCACGAGTGTACTTCTACGCAGTCATCGGAACTGGTGCATGTACTGTCTTCCTACTCACTCCCGGGAAGGTCTGGCTACAACGCAAGGTCAAGGCTCATAGTACGCGACCGACAAGCCAGTTGCGCAGGAACGAAAGTCAGGAACGCTTCCAGGGTGCCACCTTGGGTATACCCAGTGACCCTAGTCAAGAATGGGACGAGATGGTCAATGAGATCATGGAAGAGATCCAGAAGAGGAAGGACGCGCATGATCTGCCACAAGGCCCGGAGTTGAGAAGGAGAGTGGAGGAGACGTTGCAGCGGACCAGAAGTAGTGAGTTTGGGAAGCTTGAGTAAGCTAGCTCACACAGGTCGTCGAAAGTCGAGTGAATACCTGATCGAGGTTCGCACTGGGACTGTGGTCAGGAGCCGCTTATCGCAAGTTCATGTAACCATGGTCTTGCTGTAGTTCAATCACAAAATAACCTGCATCTGAGCGCTTCCGTCCAATACATAAAGCCGATGCAAGACACAGATCTACAAGGCAATATACACAAAGTTCCCCAGTCAATGAGGCAGAAGGTATAACCACAGAAAGTAGAACCTCGTGCAGTCTGAACGGGTTTTGTCAAGTAATACTGCAGAAACTACAATATAGCTTGAATTCCTGTATTAATTTCTAATGTTTCATATACCAGAAGTCTGAAAAAGTTACCGCGTTGGTACTCAAAGGTCCATCGGTCTTGATCGTCAATATTGACCAGAGTACGTATGCTCTCCACCTTCGAGACTGAGTCGTACGCTGGAGCTCGTCACACTGAGACCAAAAAGCTATAGGACGCGTGAAGTTGCCCTTTAAGACAAGCTCATATCTGTTGCGTGAATGAGAGTCCGGATCAAAATCCTGACCCTGATGACTTCGGTAAATGTCGCCGTTGCTGCATGTAGCCGTGGCCTACTCCAGACCACCCTCAACATCAAGCCATCCTGTGCCATGTGCACATTGTTTTCGGGCTGCTCAATGGTCCGCATTCGATTCCAAAGACGCGTTGCAGGGCCTGGCACCTCTCGTACACCCAAGCTGCATCGAGCACGTGAATGGCTCTGGGAAGAATGTGAGACGTGAGCTCCTGAGTCTTCTTTTCAAGTTGTATTAACCTCCCATCATCGGTTCATCATGCGCTCTTGAACAAATTCAAGAGCATGTTCTGCTGCGCTTGGCCTTGATGCGCAGCACGAGAGGGCTGCACACCCAGAGCTGCACTGGGGTCAGATACGCGATCCACATGGTAAGGATCGGGGTACCTGCTTTGATGTTGATGATTTGGTGGCGGTGCTTCTTGTTGCGCTTGTGGCATGGCCTTGCCGAAAAGCTGCAATAGGTCCAGGGTTGTGCCGGGTGCCTGCTGTGCGACTTCTGGTGCTGTTGCACCATAGTCGTTTTGTTCGTGTTCAAAGTCATCGAGTACGCCGCTTTGCAATTGCTCTTCATCGTTGTCAACCAGGCCCTCATAGTATGCTTGAACTTGTGCAGCACAGGTTAGAACCATACTTCCCACGATCTCCTTTGTTGACATGCCATTCTCCGCAACCTCGGAAAAGATCCACAGGCCATAGATTTGCATAGTCTGCTCTTCTCCACCTTTCGCTTGCAGGATTACATACTCTTCTGTAATGTCAATGTCATCGGCGCTCGTCAGGTCGGTCATGAAGTTGTCCATGCTTTTGCGGTTCAGGATCACGATGTTGTATCGTGGAGCACCATCGGGCGTGGAGAGCTTATTGATGAACAGCGTCCCTTCGATACCGCACTTCTCCCATGTCTGCGATTCGGGCGAGAAGATGTAGACGACACTGAAGGGTGCAATGGTGACGATGTGGGAGATTTCTGGACAGTAGCGGCGCAGGACGACGAGATTTAGCTCCGTGTTCGTTCGATCAGGAGGTATCGAGGTAGGCAAGACTGCAGGATTGTCCGTAAGAGCATTCACGTCTTCAGTGTCGTAGTCGGACTGAATGGGCTGGGACTGCAGCTGTTGGGCACGGGCGGCCCTCCGTTTTGGAGGCATTTCCGGGTCGCTGCCTTGGAGTTGATCCCACGTCAGGAGAATTCAACGGGTGTATACGAGGTGAGCATGGTATATTGGTCGCAATGCGTGCGCCTGTCGAGTTACATAGCTTGTGTGCCTCGATCAACGAAGCGAATAGGTCGTGGTGCATGTGATAGAGCTCACACACGTTTAGCGGAACCAATGCCGCGCACGTGCCAAGACAACGGGTGGTCTATAATGCTTATCTTATCCGGCGGATCGGTGGGGCCAGCTGGAGGCGCAGGGACAAGCGCACGCGACGGTCATGACGAGCGAAACGTTCCAGCCCACGATCGCAGCCCGGCTGCAGCATGTCACTGTGTCGCTTACTATAGGAGGGCAAACTGATGCATGTGCCGCGGTGTATATGATTGTGCTGCTGATTGTAGGCAGCATGGAGTGCGAACGAGTCCGTCATCCGTTCCCGTTCTAAGCTACACAATAACCTTCGCCAAACCATCCTCACATCAATTATGTCGAACGACCCTCGATCACGAGCCAGCACTGCATCGAGTAGGAGTCTCATGCAAGATGTTGCAGGCTTGCGTATCGATGGCGATGCGGGTGACCACTCCGAGGAAGCTCCTTTGACGCTTTCACAGGCTGTGCACGCCAGGCGGAGTGAATATGTAAGGCCAAAAGATGTACGCATCAAGATCGGCACATGGAACGTGGCCGGATACAAGGGCACGGAGAAAGACATTGGCGGCTGGTTCGTTCAGGGCAAAGGTGTCACAGAAGCATTGGCAGGTCTCAAGGCCAATGGAGATCTGGACCGTACGGATCTGGAAGGCAGAGAAGGTGCAGCTGCGCAGGAGGAGCGATATGCTAGAAAACAATCCACCATTCCCAAGAACGATCCTGGATCACTTCCCGGCGGTGATGACGTGGGCCTGTATGTGCTTGCTCTGCAGGAAGTCGTGGATATCTCCTCTGTGACCGAAGCTCTGCGGCCATATACCGATCCTTCTGTTGCCAAACGGTGGAAAGACTGCTTGGCAGAGTCCCTGCCGTCAGGCTATTCACTGGTCGCGGAGCAGCAACTCATAGGTCTTCTTCTCCTCATCTATGCCGCACCAGAAGTTGCAAATGAGATTGGTGGTGTCAGCACAACCAGCGTAGGGACCGGACTTGGTGGCTACATGGGCAACAAAGGTGCTGTAGCCGCACGAGTAGTGCTCGGCGACACGACACGTCTTGTCTTCGTCAACTCGCATCTTGCTGCTGGTGCGGACAAGGCCGCACTGGAAAGACGCAACTGGGATGCTCAGCAGGTGCTTCTCCGCACCCGCTTCGATCCTATCAAAGGCGTTATGGACCTCAATCAGACCACGGGAGAACAAATTGGAGATGAAGACTTCGCATTCTGGACGGGCGATCTGAACTACAGACTTGAAGGTATACCCGGCGAGGACGTGCGACGATTGCTCATGCTGCACACCCGCAATGAATACGATTTGAGCCAGGTGTCAGCTCGCAAAATCGAAAAAGAGCTCGCAAATGCCACCGAGGCCATCAAACGACGTACGGAAGACAGGCAGAGCATTAGTTCGATCGATTCAAGTTCTGTGCATTCCATGAAGTCTAGCACTCAGGGGAGGCTCAGTAGCGAAAGCACTGATACAGCACCCAGCATAATTGATGAGATTGCAGCCAGTGAGGACCCTACATCTCTGCAGACCACACTGTCTTCCCTGTTGCCGCATGATGAGCTTCAACAGCAAATGAGATCTGGCAAAGCGTTCCACGACGGTTGGCGCGAGGGCGACATTCGGTTCTTACCCACCTACAAATATGATCCCGGAAGTGTTGGTGTCTTTGACTCATCGGACAAGAAAAGAGGACCCAGCTGGTGTGATCGTATCCTGTACCGGACACGACGCGAAAAGCTGGCATACGAGACTAAGATAAAGGAGCAAGCCGAAGCGCGAAAGAAGGACGAAGCGATGAAAGCCGATGGCACAGACCTGGCTGCGAACGATGAAGAGATACTTTACGATTACGACCCGGAGACCGACGCTGCTGACGATTACGACGAGTACGATGACACTGAGGACGGACCCATCGTCACAAAGGAAGGTTTCGAGGATCACATCAAACTGGAATATTATGCCGCGCATCAAAGAGTGCTCTCCAGCGACCACAAGCCATTGGATGCAGTCTTCATGCTGAGATACGATGCTGTCGTGCCAGAAAAAAAAGCTGCGGTGTATGCTGAGGTGGCTCGAGAAATGGACAAAGCCGAGAACGAAGGACGACCGGATGTTACGGTCGTGGTAGACAAGCACAAGGAAGGGGATGCAGAGATCTCTGATGACGACCCGTCAAACTTCGAAGGTGTCTGGTTCGGAGACGCCAAGTGGGCGCAAGCGAAGCATCGGACGCTGACGATCGCGAACACTAGTCGTGTTCCAGCAGGGGTTACGCTTGTTGAACGACCCATCGGAAGTCAACAAACGGCAGGTATTGCTCCTTCGTGGCTGAATGTGAAAGTCAGGGATGAGAGTGTCTCAAGCTCTAGTGCGAGTTCCACTCTTGTGCACCTAGAGCCTGGCGAGTCAGCTATCGTGGATCTTGAACTTCGGGTCATCGATGTCCACCTAGTCTCTGAGCTGAATGAAGGCCTACGAAGCTTGGACGACATACTTGTTCTGAGGGTGGAAGGCGGACGAGACCATTTCATACCCGTTCGAGCCAGCTGGCAACAATCCAGCCTCAGCCAGTCGATCAACAAACTAATACGCATTCCGGAAGGAGGAATTCGTAAGCTTCAGCGACAGTGCCCAGGTGGCGGTCACAGTCAGCCAAGCTCATCCACATCAGTGTTGTCGGATGATAATCCAGTACGTTTCTCCGCACCGCGTGAGCTGTTCAAGCTGACGGAGGCGATAGAAGAGCTGAGCATATGTGTCATCGCGGAATGGGATATGATCCATTCCACGGATACTGATGCTGCTCCACCACCATGGGTCGGCCACCATGCATGGCCGTTCGCAGAAGAGTGTTGGACTGAGCAAGACACTGTTCTTTTCCAGGACAGCTTAAGTGTAGTCTGTGATGCGCTCGATGCAGATTCACCGATCCTGGTGAGCTTCTCGCCCGAGCTTCCACGCATGCAGCGCCTTTACGTTCTCGCACAGTTTTTACTTCTATTCCTGAAAAGCATGCCGGACGGGATAGTCACAATGCAACTATGGAAGCAGATTGATGAGCACATCTTGGCGACGGACAAGTTAAAACGCAAGCTGACCCCAGACGAAGATAAAACTGCAGTACAAGAAATCCTGATGCAGGCTGCACCCCACAACATTGCTTTCATCCTTATAACCACAATGCTGAACCGGATCTCGCAAGAGATAGCCACCGCGAGGAACGAGAAGCAGGCTGCGACGCGAATGTCTTCGGATGGAGTACCAATGTCGCCTACACGTAAAGCAACGGGGTCTTTGAGGAAGATCACTCATTTGGGGGCGAGTGGGCCTGCGCTCCCGGAACTGTCAGCTCAGGAACAGAGTGCGAGTGCCATGGCGAAAGTGTTTGCCAACATCATTATCAGGTCGCCGACCGCTGGGGGCGATAAATTGAAGGCCGCTACAGAAAGAAGGAAACAACGGGTCGTGGAAAGCTTCATACGAAATGATGTGGTTGATGCGCCCGGCTAACAAGCTCTTACGTGCATGTACTCCACATACTTCTGAGGAAACTCACGTACTTTGTAGACCTCAAAGACAGTACATGCTCTAAACATGGCATGACATTACAGTAGTGTCATCAGCCCCGCACGTCAACTCGGATTTCACGCCCTTCTCCATCATTATACAATAAGACTAAGTAACATGACTAAAGCTAAAGCAATAGCTAGTCAGCTCTCTCTACTGTGCATCCAGCTATCTTCATGACGAGACATATTCCTGCTGCAGACCGGCGCTGATCATTGATTTGTCTGAACATCTGCGACTCCCAAGCAATCTTTGTGCATGTCTCTTGTTGAATGTTGGGTGAACGATACAGTTCGATCGCGTGCCAGGATCTAAAGTGTTTCACAGAGCACTGATCTAGATTCGTTCGACACGTTCACCAATTTGGCAGGATCATGACTGTGTCATTAGTAACATCAGATGATCTTCTCATCTGCAATGCTTGCGGGACTCAGTTCTCCGACCTCCCCGACTCTGGCAAGGATGAATGCCGGATCTGTGACGATCCACGACAGTATGTCCCACCGGAAGGCCAAACGTTCACTACACTCGCACGCTTGAAGGGTGGCCATAAGAACATTTGGTGGCAAGACAAAGAAGAGAGTAGAGTGTGGTCTGTCAAGACAGAGCCGAAGGTATGATCTCACTCCTCCATACCGCCGCCTAGACGATCTAGCTCTAATACTTCCACTTCCCCAGTTTGCCATTGGAAATCGAGCCGAACTGCTTCAAACTCCTGTGGGCAACATCCTGTGGGATCTGATCCCGCTGCTGGACCAAGCGACTGTCGACAAGATCAACGCTCTCGGCGGTCTACACGCCATCGTCATCTCTCACCCGCACTACTACAGCACCTGGGCCGATTGGTCCCGTACCTTCCACTGTCCGGTGTACATTGGCGCGCCGGACGAGAGCTGGCTGGATCGCGCCGATACAGCGTGTGTAGATGTGCGCTTGCTGAAAGACACGTACACTGAGATCCTCCCCGGCTCAGGCGTTACTGCCATCATCGCCGGCGGGCACTTCCCCGGCTCGCTATTGCTGCATTGGCACGACAGTCTGTTCATCGCCGACACCATCTTCAGCGTCCCGTCGGCGACGAACCCAGTGCCGGGCAAGGCGGGCGTCCTGAGCTTTTCGTTCTTTTGGAGTATCCCCAATCGCATCCCGTTGCATCCCGATGATGTACTGCTAATCTGGCAGCGGACGAAGAAGTTCGAGTTTGTACGTGCGTTTGGGGCGTTTGAGGGGCAGGATATCAGGACGATGCCGAATGAACATGAAAGAGGGACAGGCGGTGTCAAGGGACGTTTGCTGGAGAGTTGTAAGATCTATTGCCGCGCGATGGGGTGGCGAGAACACGCGATTATGACCGAGACGATGTAAGGAGGTCGGGCGATTCGAATGACACTCGAGCGACGATGGTGTACAATGGTAGACTATGGTATGAAAATAAAACTCCTGATGTGGAAACTTCACCTGGCTGCTCACCTGGCTGCAATTGAAAGGTGACGATTCAATGTCTCGACCAAAACTCTATCATTCAAATTGTCCACTCAACCCCTTGTCCGAATGGTCTCTAGGTTTCTCCTGTGCAAGCTACACTCATTTCTGCAAGAACGTCGTGTTGAACAGACGATTACCGGTGTCCGTCGTACCTTTCCCGGTGTACTGATTCTTCGAAAGACGCAGTGCCACCACCTTCATTCGTCCATACCGGCGCTCGACCTCATGGACTTTACCGCCTTTGCTCACACTCTGCTCCTGAACGACGTCAGCCATCATGATGATCGGCACCCATGGCAAGAGGCCGCGGATGTGCTGCACAAACTCCTCCACGGTATTTCCGTTGTTGATCACGCCGTCAACGATGATGATGGCGGATGGGGCCTTGAGATATTCGTGTGGGATATCAGTTGCGTGCTTTGTATGCAAGATACTTGCGCGAGGCAGAATCTCGTTGACTCCCTGGGCGATGGGTAACCCACCACGCATCACGGCGATGATGAGAACCTTGTCTCCGTCGAGAAATTTGCACCCTGTGGTCGATTTTCCTGCCTGAACATGCCCTATATCGAATGTCTCCAGGCCAATGGCTGTGGGGAGATACTCCATCGCCAGATACCTGCCGACCATATGGTGGGCTTCTTGGAGGCCAGGACCAGAGTTGGAGGGATCGCGGGTATGAGTCATGAGTAGACGGGCAGCGCCCTTGCCAGTAGCATGTTGGAGTAGAGGCATGTGAGGCGACGTGATCTCTTGCTCGATCTCTGAGATCGTGACTGGCGGAAGGCGTTCGGTATCCAGCCGTGGCAATACGGTACCTGGTAGAAGTAGCTGGCGAGGCCTCAGCCCGCGACCAGCGAGCAGGGCAGGCAGCTTAGTGTCCATCGTCTTACTTCTTGCGTTTTCTTCGCCAACAACGACCACCGCCTCATTCGCTCCTTGCAGCATCTGCAAGTCCACAACTCCGTCGCCAAAGACCCATGTACTGTATCTGAACTGGTCACGTAGACTCGCCGCTACAGCGCCCTTCACGCCAGGCGTGACGACGTAGCCAGTACCAAACGTTCCTCCACCAATGACTTTGACCGTGTCGCTAACCCCAGCTTTCTTCAGCACTCTTTCCCAGATCAAGCGGTTGCCGCAAGTCACAACCACTGCACCAATACCTTTGTTGGGATTCACAAGGTTCAGTAAGATTTTGAACTCTGGACGGAAAGTCACGTCGTTCACGACCTTGTCAAGGATAGCCTCGACAGTTATTGGACCTAGTCGAAACACGGCATCCTCGTACAGTAACACCGCTTGACGAAACGCAAGGTGGGTGTACTTCTGCGGACCTTTGAACACAGCCTTGTGAGGATCCTCGTTCGCCCAAGGGGTCTCCTCGTGAGTCGCGACCGCCTTCCAGAAAAGGGTACCAGTATCTTCCACAGTCAAAGTTCGGTCGCCATCAAGCACCAGCATCTTCTCCATGTTGTTGAAATCCTTCAGTCTAGCCAGCGGAGCCTCTGCTTAAGTTTGATTGGTCGCTACAGAATACTGGTGAATGTCTCGCAGCATAGCGTGAACGTGATCCGCAAGAGCATTCGGGCTGTCTGCGCGATTGGAAGTAGTGACGACTGAGAACAAGACACCGCGTAGGTAGCACTCCTTGCGCAGACGCATCTTCTCCTCTTCTTGCCACCTGTTGATGTGGAAGACAGATACAGATTCGCGCTGGCGCGTATCGTGCTGACGGCGCTGCAGGATAGTCTCAGCAGGAACATCGAGGTAGATGATATGTGAGTAGATCTCCCAGTCCTTCTCGGTGACAATCCATTCGCCTTCTGCGGCATCTTCTTGCCAGAACATACAGTGGCCAGTCACCACGCCAGTCCGACCACTCTGAATACACTGAGTCTGGATTGTAGCAACAGCTATCTCACGCCAAATGTGCTTCTCATGGTTTGATGAGGACTTGAAAGCTTGCAAACCATCGGGGAAGATCTTGTCGATCACTTCGGAGCCATCGAATAGCACGAATTTATCGTCCTTAAGGAAGTCATTGATCTGTTCTTTCGTGTAAGTCTTGCCACAGCCTGGGAGGCCATAAAGGCCGACGACCATTGGCTTTTCCATGACATTTACGGCGCGTAAGGCTGTCCCCCGAGGCTGAAGAGTCTAGATAGCAGGGAGAAGTTGTAGGAGCGTGTGTGGTAACGAAAAAGGCGCTTGTATTCGCAGGGGAATGGAGATAAAGTGTACTGTATCGACAGAAGTGTTGGTGATTGTAGTAAAGCTCGATATGGTCGAGGAGGAGGATTGATTATCTACGGCGTGTTGTCAGAAGCTATTCAAAAGGAGCAAACGGCGCAAACACGCTTTTGGTAAGACACTTGCTACAGCCTTGCCTCAACGCGACCGACACCTGCATGATGACAGCATCTTAGACGGGGTTGACCTTCATACAGAACATTGAATGGCCTGTTAACTGTAAAAGGGCAAGCAACACAGTGACTGCAACTGAGGTGAAGTCTGTTGTTGCTTGGTGTCACTTCCAGAAAGCATCGAGTGTCGCCATCATGTAGATGCGCATTGTCACGCGATCAGGGGAGTGCGGTATACACCAATGGGATGTGCATGAGCATGGCTTCATAATGTTTCTATCCGGTCTTTGACTTCTTGGGCTTTTTCGTGGCCTCAGCTGAAACTACGGTGGCTTCATCGGTGTCGTGATTGCTCGTTGAAGCTCCATCTGCGACCTTCTTGACACTAAGACTCTGCACAGCCTTAGATTTCGATGCTTTCGGATCGATACCTTTCCGCCTTAATTGCTTCTTCAGTGCCCTCTCGATCAGCTTCTCGTCCTCATCATCATCGAAGCCGCCAAACTCGTCCTCCACTTCATCTTCCTCCGCGCGGATCTCGGCATGATCGTTTGGATCCACGTCCTCGTCTTCCACTGTGCTGACATTCAGTGCCTGCTTGCTAGCCTCCGCGCTTCCTTGTGCTCTTATGGCGTCTGCAGGCGTGGGCCCGGTCTTCTTGAATTTGGCAACGAAGAAGCCATCCACATTGTATGCATGCGGATAATATCTCCTTGTTTCTTTCAAGCTGGGGTGGAAGCGTTTGCTCAAATATTTGGTGAAACCTTCTTTACCAAACACCAATCCGGTGGGGACAAGGCGTACATTCGGACGCTTGTTGAGCACGTATTGCACGACCTGCTCGTTCTCTTCGACTGTGACAGAACAGGTCGAATAGACAATGTAGCCACCTGTTTTGCTTGCATGATCTACAGAGTCAACGGCCGCAAGAAGAAGTTGCTTCTGGAGATGCGGCAGACGAAGGAAGTCAGCTTCGGTCTTATTTGTCTTGACACTGGCGTCCTTGGCAATAACTCCAGTTCCAGAGCATGGCGCATCTAGGAGCACACGATCGAAGCCACCCATGACTTTGGGGAACTCAAGAGCACTGTAATTACACACGATGGTGTTCTTGACACCCAGGCGATGTACGTTACCAATAAGACCTTTGGAACGATCTTTACTGGCATCGTTGGCGAAGATGCATCCAGTATTGCGCATCAAAGCTGCCATATGCGTGCTCTTTCCACCAGGAGCGGCAGCCATGTCGAGCACTCGCTCGTGCTCCTGCGGTGCAAGCGCCATGACGGGGAGGAAAGAGGACGCAGCTTGCAGAATGTACTGACCTGCAAGATACTCCGGCGTGGCACCCAAGGGAACTTGTGACTCGAAGACCTGGAGACCGACTTTAGACCATTTCCCTACAGGCTCAAGGGTGACACCTCGATTGATCAAAGCATGTGCCAAGTCTCTTCGGTGTGTCCGTAATGTGTTGGTACGAATGACCATTGGTCGGGGGGTTTCGTTGGCATCAAAGAAAGCCAGAGCTTCTTGTGGTGGGAAAAGAGAGTACAACTTCTCGGCCAGGAAGGGAGAGTAGCCATAATATGCGCAAATGTCTTTGAGCAGAGCTTGTGTGTAGTCGGCTCTGCTGCGCGAAGGATCATGGAGCTCTTTGAAGCTCGTCAAGACTCGTACAGTCTCCGTGATGCGGGTTCGGAGCAGCTGTAGATCAGGAGCCAACAGATTCGTCTTTGCGCCTCCTTCATCCTCCTCGTCGCTCATGGGTATATCTGCGGCAATGTTCGTGCGTAAAGCGTCTTCAGCCAACTCGGCCTCTGCATCTGCGTCATCTTGTTGCCTCTTCTGATCCAGACGTGCTGTGAGACCCGCAATATTTGCTGCTGTGAGCTTTTCTTCCGCGTCCGAATCGTCCTCATCTTCTGACCATATGCCCTTCTGATGCACCTCTTGGTCCGAGTCCATCACATCATCGTCCTCATCTCCCGAAGGTGCATTTGCGAAATCGTCGGCGTCTTCATCGAATTCATCCTGGTCCAAATCGTCCAGCCCAACTCCGCCGTCTGATAGATCATCTTCGTCGTCGTCATCGGCTAGAGGATCGAGCTTCTTGACAGGTTGGACAGGCAGTTGCTTTTGCTTGAAGGTTCCTTTGGTCTGAGATTTGCCAGCGGAATTGCCATTTACCGCAGCACCACCGGGTCTTGCAGCCGCGCCTTTCCTGGGTTTCTTAACAGCACCATTGGTCGTTGATTCGAGCTTTCTTTTTTTCGAAATCTGCAGATCGTCCAAGCTAGGCGGTGGACCTTGCTTGGTCATGCGGCGGCTTTTGCCAGTCTTTCCTTGCGCCATGTTGCCGGCACCTGTTGTAAGAAGTTCTGGAAGATCAGATCTATGCGACGCTAGACTTCACTTTTTTCGTAGCGGCCAGAAAAGTCAAGGTTGATCGGATCGATTCCGCTATCATATTTTCCCGAAGTTGTTCCGGACGACCATCACCATAGGTACATGGATCCATGCAAAGGATGAGGAAGAGTGGTATCGCGAATAGGCATCAAGACACATACATGTAGACGGCGAAGAACTTATTCGGTACAGTGGAGGCGAACGCATGTGAATCTGAACGCTATTGACTGTGCTACCTCTGTTCTGATATCTTTCGACACCACCAGGCCGCGATCAACGCTGCACATCCGCCGAATCTCATCACCCACGCCACGCTATCGTCACCTGGTGTACCTCGTGGTTTCTGCAAAGCTTTGAAGATGCCTGAGCTGACCAGAGTAGCGATAACCTGAGGCGCAGCAATAGCGACATTGTGAATGCCAAGTACGGTACCAGCTTGGTCGGCACCTTCACTGATATCTTCGCCCCGTGCAAGAAGCTCTCCTTCAGCCGTGGGCGGGGGAGGGAGGAGTCCACGGCGAATCGAGTCGCGTTTGCTGATCTCCTCTGCAATGAGAGCGAAAGGAGCCCAGCAGGTTACTGACCACGGTATCCCAATGACACCGACGAGTATGGTGGCGCTAGTCACGGAGTGAGTGAATAGAGTGAGCCACATAAGGGCAGAGAAGAGGACGAGGGACAACAACCAGGTACGACGTAATGTCAGCCATGGAACCGTCAGATAGTCGACCGAGTTGAAAATGCGGCCTAATACAGATTTTTGCTTCGTTGATGTCGACTTGGTAGATTGCGCATCATTGGAAGAGGCGCGTCCGAAGTAGCCGCTGGAAGATAGCCCATCTGCCGGTGTCGGTGTCAATGGAGTCTCTCGAGAAGCTTGAGGCGCCTCGAAAGAGTTCACCACGAACAATGGCAGAACAACGCTGCTTGAAAAGGTGACAACCGCACAAATGAGCAGAGCGAAAGTCCCTATCCTTGTGCCTCTTTCCCAGATGGCATCGATCTCCGCCGTCGTCATGTTTGGGTCAGCTTGGAAGTAAGGGTCGGCATAGATTTCAGCAATATAGGTAGTGGTGTAGAATAGGAAAGGGAACCAGCCGATCCATGCGAATAATTGAACCTGGCAGACCGCCTTGATCTGCGGTGGCAGTTTTCGTACGGAGCGGAACAGATTCTTAAAGAACGCAAATACGCCAGCTTCTTGTTGTGACGGCTCACCCTCAAGCCGCGGATCGCGCTCAGTGATGGCAAGGCAGGAGACAGTAAGAGTAATGATCATGGCAAGTGATGCAATCACACATAGGATCTTGAACTGCGTGTCTCCGAAGAACCAGAGGTATTTTGGTAAATTCGTGTAGCCAAAAAGGTACCCAACGATGCTCCCGATGCCAGTCAAGCGGGTTGCCCAAGCATTGGCGGAATCCTGCTGATGTGTCGGCGCATTGTCCACGATGAATGCCCTTATAGCCGCCTGTATCACGTTGATAGCGAAGTCCAGGATGTAGATCATCAAAATTGCAAAGACTATTGCTGTTGTGGAGACAGGATCGGACTCAGGCGACACACCGAATATGCCCAGAATGCCAGAAACGATCTCTTTCGCCCATGACAGCGCCAGCAAGGAAACAATTGTTGCTGCGGCACCACCGATCATAAACGGCCGCCGCTTGCCGAAACGAGACCGGCTGCGATCAGATTTGATGCCAACGTATGGCTGGACCAGAGTGCCAGACAATGGTCCAGCGATCCAGACAACAGCCAACAGCGACTTCGATATCCCCAGGCTCAGCAGGTATGGCGAGCCATTCGAGAGCTCCACCGACCATGCGATTTGCAGGCTGCACAGCGTCAGCTTTGCTAACATTGACTCCGGAAAAGCCAGGAGTGTGTTCGTTCTTACCCTCCAATGCTCAACGTGAGCAGGAACAGATACCAGCTGCTCCGTGTTTGTACTTTGTCCCCCTGCTCTACCCACGCAGTCTCGCTGCTCACTGGGCTTCCAACCCCGCTGAATGGTGGCACCGCGTCTTGATCCTCGCTGCGACCGGCGTGTAGCAATGGTGAAGCCTCATTGCCAGCGCTGTCGTCCGCGTATCTCCCATTGGCGGTGTTCCCATGGTGGGGGCTTCTTATCTCGCTCATCGCATTCGAACTAGCATCTCGATGACAGTGTTGAGTCGGAGGTGCTCAGGGTTGGTGGGAATCGTAGAATGTCGTCAGTTGGCTGTGTTTAAAGAGAGGTGAAGAGGTCACTGGGAGCTGAAGAAAGCAAGCGCACCCCGTCGTCGACTTGTCTCATGTGTCACATGCATGTGGTTTCAAAGCATCAAAAACATAAGGTACTACTGTTCGCCTGATCTAATTTTACAGCATCTGTTTACAGGATAGCTCTTGGAGACCAGCGTTTGGCCACATGATACTTGACTGAAACAATTGATTGCATGTGATCGCGTGTCATGCACGTGGACTTCTATCTCGAGATTCGATCGGTCAAATGCAAGCTAGGTAGGTATGATGTCAGACTTGAACGTGATGTGGGATCGATCTCGCCTAATAATAAGTACGTGTAGTCTTTCGCTTCTGTCTCAGAGATCTGCCGTTGAGGTTTCCAGGAAGGTACAGATCTTGGGACACAGCTCTAGTAAAACGTATGTTGTACAATCGACGGCGTCTAAATGTAGACGCAGAAACATGATCTCGCTCGTGTCCAACAAAACCACGTCCCAGCGTGGCCAAGATTGGGCTCAAAAATTGTTCCAGACAGCATACAGCCCAAGGGAAGCAACAGCATATGATCACCAGGGCCAGCCTAATCCTCCCGCACCATCTGGGTTCATTTCTCCGTTGAAGATTGTCCACGTCTGACACCCATCGCGTCCGTAAGTCTGACTTCCCGCTCCGTGTTCGTCTCCGCCAGCGCAGATTTCTTGGAACTGTAAGATGCAGTACTTTGGTGGGACCCACTGAGGCGGTGCGCAGTTTCCAGTGATCTGGATGTAAGCCCAGTCACCGTCGCCATGGCCTTGCTCGCCATCACTGGCGTATTTGGAGGGAACCACAAGATCGTCGTTCTGGCAGAACTTACCGATGGCATTGATGACGCCCATGTTCTTGTTCGCGCACGGAAGCTGATAGTTGATCACGTTGCCGTATGCCAATGCTGTCAGCATGGCAAGAACTGCTGGGATTCTCATGGTGAAATGAAGTTGCCGCGAGGGTTTGTATGTCCAGTGGACAGACAAGTAGAAGAGCCTGAGTCGAGAATTTGCGGTCGCCGAGTTGTTCCGCCACTACGTGGTACAAAGGTCGCTGCATCGCCTTTATATCGAATATATATAACATATGTCCTGCTTTGTTTGACGGACTGGTCACACTCGACCGATCCGTCGAGTGAACGGCCGTGAAATTTGCTTGGCTTCGGTTATGGCATGTTGGCGCTCGGCTTAGGGTCTCATGCACATGCTACCTTGCATATCCGCCACATACCATCCTTCAGTCGGTATACTAGCAGACGCACCTGTACGCATGGCGAAGCGTAGACTTCGAGTTTCGCTCGGTAAGCAGCGGTAAAGAATGTTTCAGCATCATCAAACAGATCGATGTTGCTTTGGCGTAATAATTGTTCTCTATTCGAAGATCCTCGGTGTTCCGCATTCGCTATGATATATTCACTGGCGGTGGTCCCATTTGATTCGTAGGTAACGTAGGTAGGGCCCGAGCTAATCTGCGGTTACGATCGACCATACTGTGACTGATATTTCATTGTGCGTCTCATTCGTAGCCACGCGGTTGTCCTGGCCCATATCATTCGTGTGCCAATGAATGTTGCAACAGCGCCCATTAGTGGCCCCGCAATCCACCAAAACATCTGGTCACTATTCTCATTCACGATCGGCATAGGATCAAAGTTCATGCCGAAATAGCCTGGGCCGATCAGCTATTTGTTTCATGTGGTGCTCAGCACACTTGCTTACCTGTCAAAAATGTCAATGGCAGAAAGAATATGGATACTAGAGTGAGCTGCCGGACACTCTCGTTCTGTTTCGAGGTAATGGTGTTGAATATCAGGGAAGTCAAGTTCTCCGCGGAGCGTATCGAGGTACTCGTACTGGTTGCCAGAACCCGGACATGATCTTGCACGTCGGCCAGATACGTGCGAGCGAGAGGCGAGATCAGCTTGGCAGACGATAGATCCTGTATTGGTGGGGGCTGGAATCCGTAGGGACTCGTGACCGACTGCCCATGTTCTGTAGACATGGCTTGCGGGTGTGCCACCGCGCAATGGTCTCGAAGCATGCCCACTACGCTTCCGATGGGAATGATGTTGTCCCTGAGCCTGGCCAGCTCAGATCTCAGGGCATAAAGCTGCTTGGATTGTGCAATCGTAGGTGCTATAAGGACGGCCTGCTCTAGTCGTTGAAAAGCTGTTTGGAATGCTCTGTCGATCGGGAGGTAGAGGTCGACAATAGTATCAATCACGGCATGGACCAGCATCGAGGGATCATTGCTAGACCGCACCATGGTCTGTGCGGACTCGAGAAGCGTGAGGATTGGAGCCATGACTTCTTCGCCAGAGTGCTCAAAGATTGTTATTACGGTACCATCAGCAGTGAGGAAGATCGAGACTTGCTCGGCAGAAACAGCAAACCCCCGATGTGCTAGAGGCCAGACTTCATCGTATCTGCTGGGACCTACGTTGCGTGCGGAGTCAGATCGGTGTGAAAGCGACGTTGAAAGCTTTGCAGTATTCAGATGAGGTTTCTCAGCTCCGCACTTTATGCGTATCAGATTCTGGAGTGTCATAACGATGAAGGCGTGGTCGTTATACCAGTCTACCTTAGTCGGCGAACTGGCGTGCACGACATCCTCGATAGCTAGACGGTGCAGAGTCTTGCTGCTTGCCAAAGACTTGATCGCAGGCATGTCCAGCCCGTTTACATAGATCCATCTGCATGCTGCCCAGTCCGGTTTCGGGTGGCACCTTAGAAATCCGGAAAGAGAGCTGCTGGAGGTTTCATGCCGCTCGATCTGTGCGGCAGAATAATCAATGATCTTGATCTCACTCTCTGACGCGTGTCCAGCGGAAGATGCAGAAGTCTCAGTGTCATGGTCAATTCCTGGTTCTGCTCCGACCACGGGTATCCATCTGTCACCACGTCTGCTAAGATGGAAGCTGCGGATAGGAATGGCAAAATTGCGATCAATGAGAGACACGCCTAGTCGTGAACGTGAGGATACAGTTTGGAACCATGAAGATCGCTGTGGTACGATGATATCTGGTGATCTCTTGTGATGTAGGCCTCGTGTTGGTGGGCAAATGGCATTGCATGTTCGACTCAGCCGAAAAGCTCTGGTCGAGGGTCCGGGAAAGGCCATGAGAAGTTGTCCAAGACCAACTCACACCTGGCAATGCATCTCTTAAGTTCTCATACAAGAGCTGATCAACACGATCAAGTCTCTATGCTCTTGACACAACACGACCTAAGGCAGAGCACAGTGGTAACGCTCAGGCGATGTTTTGGGATGTACACTACGACGTGCTGCGTATATTTCATCACGTCAGAAAGCTCTCAGACCATCTTCGTCCTCCCCTACCTAACTATCTACATTAGTTATCCATCCTTTGTCCATGGGCTTGCTTCCTTTGTTGACCGATGCTCAGGTTCTTTATTCAACAATTGACCGCAACTGGCAGCTGGCCGAGGGCTCAACATCAGCGATCAATATCTGCCCGAGAAATATGTCTCATGTCGAGTCGCTTGGTGCAATAGTACATTAGCTTCAGTATCGGGTCCTGCCAAGGCCAATCAACGATGACCCTCCAACCACGCTGAAGCGATCGACTGCTCCTCAAAACAAGGAACCTAGCTAATGCTATGCACTTCAATGCCACGTCAGCTGTATGATGTACAAGCTGGCTCTATGTCATTGCTGGCGCCAAAGCAATATTGTATATGTCACTATGGACTACAAATAGAGCCATAGCAAAACGACCTGTGTTCTTGCTTCTCTCCATCCAGCTACCATCAAAGGTGCTTTAACTATTCTCACACTTTCCATAAGCACAGAGTAACTGCAAAATGACACGTCATCATCGCGGTAAGCGCCATCACGGCCATCACGGTCACCAGCAACAACATTCAGACAGCACACACAACGAGAATGCTAGGGGTGACTCTAGCAAGTCCAGTGCCGACAAGTATGGCGTTTGGAAGGGCACACCCTTGAGTTATACTGGGCAGACTTTGGAACAAGACCGTTCCCCTCATATCACGCTCCTTTTCGATGGTGGAGCCAGCAAGTCCACACAAGCGAATATCAACGTTGCTTCCACGAGCAAGGACACAGAGCTCGTATACTGGTTGAACCGAACCTGGTCTCATCCTTTGACCAAGTCTCTAACCTCGCTCTCTGAGGGATTTCACGAGGCCACGACAACCGATGGCACCGGGTTGTCTCTTGACTTTCTGCGCACTCAGCCTGCGCTGGTCGACTTCAGCCAAGGTCGTGTCCTCCAGGATTCTGATGCCACAGACTCGTCCACCAACATCCTAGACCAGCTGGAGCCGATTATCAAGGACGCAATTGCCGCGAAGGCGACAGTGTACATCTTCGGTCGTGATTATGGCACTGGTATTGACGACGTCCACATGAACCAAGGCAACACTGGAGATTACGAGAACGCTGTCGGCGTTGACGGCGCCCTGATCTTCCACTACCCTACTGGAGACCAGCACTTCGAAGCCGTCTTCCTTGCATTCGCAACGCAAGAGATCCCAACCGACGATCAGACTGGCGCTCCAGCTTCTAATGCCAAGGCATTGGACACTGTTGCCGTAGGTGGTTCAGCCAGCAGCTAAGTTGTCTAGATCACCAGCGACTGGGCTTGAGTATTGGCGATTGCAACAGAAGGGCTCTAGATATAGTAGCTCCTGTAACGATGATATGAACAATCGAGGTTATATTCCAAAGCCTCGTCAGTATGTCGTGACACCACCTTAAGTGGCGTCCTACCTCGTTCACTGATGTTAGGGAACCATACTTTGACTATCGCTCATGCTAGGAGAAATCCATCGTATGCAACGGATCCGTGTGATATCTCTCGACCAAAGCTGCACCATCAAGATGTCCGTCTGCATCTTTGCACAGATATCAAATAAATGGGTTTAGAGACCGAATGATCCATCTCAGCTGTGACCTTTACCATCTCTTTGGTCATTTGGTTGAAGAGTGACACATAGGAGTGGTTATGAGAAGATAAATGCTTAGTTTGATTCGAGCCTGTACGCTCTGTAGTAAATAGTATGGACAACTATGTATGGCACCTCACTCATGGGAGAGTCAAGTTGAACGTGGTGATAGTTCATAGAAAGAGGTAGCGAAGTAGCATGTCTGCGATTGAGCAAAAGCTCTATTTCCTAACACAAAGTCTCGCCCGTGCACCTTAGCGTACAACATTCGTAGTTATGGGCCGCTGTTGTCCGCATGTACCTCGGGAGGCTCGGGACACTCTACATCTAGCCCGAGACCTTTAACACTTCATCGCTTATATGGAGTGAGTGTACTGACGAAGGTGTCGGCATTTTTTTGCAGAACCGGTGCATTTCTGTACATTGTGACCCGACTGCTTCTGAGTGAAGATGCCTGAAGCACCAGCAGACTCCGTGTCGGAGACTTCTCCAGACACAACAGCGCCCTTTCTTGCCATCCCTTGGACTGCATCCCTTCTCAATCAGCCGGACCTTGTAATCCGCGTCCCAGGCTCTCGCCAGGTCAAGAGGCTGCCCGATACCGAAGACTCGCTCCTTGCCGATACGCTGAAATCCGACCGGGCCGTGCAGAGCTGCATCTCGTTTTACCGCGACCCCAAAGCTCCAGTCGCGAAGATTGATGAGATGAGCACATTGATGCTTGTAGGGAATGGCATGAACGGGCATGCAGGGATCATGCATGGCGGCATCATAGCGACGGTCATCGATGAGGCTATGGGCACATTGCAGTCGATCAATCATGAACGAGAATTCCTGCACGCACAGAGCCAGGTGCGTTCGTCGGAAGAGAAACCGCCAACCTGGGGAGCTGCGACATTCACGGTCGAGCTCAAGGTGACATATCTAAGGCCGGTATATGCCCCAGGTGCTATACAAGTGAAAGCCAGGTCGGTCCAGAGAGCAGCCAGGAAAGAGTGGATCTCGGCCGAAGTGCTGCAAGAGGTCAATGGTCAAGTGGTGGTATGCTCGAGGGGCGAAGCTTTGTTTGTACAGCCCAAAGTGAGGCCCAGTCTGTGAGATGCCATTCCTGACGTGTTGTCTTTCGAACGCCTCTCCACCTTGTCCTGCAACCTGTTTGATCGTATTAGAAAGGAATCGCTTCGTTGTAATACGGCCTTTCCTCAGCATTGGGCGGTCACAGAGGTAGCTTCCAAGCATTCCAGGGCCAAGCTGCATGATTTGCTGCGCACAGAAACACAAGCATGATGTTCTCGCAGTCTTGGGCGTCCTCCACAGGTCTGAGTATCCCCCTTTCTGGCTAACAAAGGACAGCCTCCGGATTATACAGCTTCGATGTTCTGTGTTGCACAATCTGTGTATGACTCTGCAATCGCTTCTCAGTTGCAGCTGCTCTTCTGGTCTAAGCTTTGATTGTGTTTGCGATTTGTCTTCCTCCTTTCGCCCTCTGCTGCTGAACATGCTCACAACTGGGGTTGACTCGGGCTTCGATGGAGGCGGGCGGCCAGCAATCAGTGAGACGGCATTGGTGTCTCAAAGCACATTTCAATGCACAATACGACCAAACGATGAAGCTGGTCTTGTGGTCAGGGAGGGCAAACGAACATTCTGAGATACGTGACAATCACATGCAAACTTCAGCTGGTGGGGGCATTGGTCGTGGTATAAATTTGCTCGTCTGCCCCCGTCCGGACGCACTTCCTCTACATTCGCAACCGCCAGAACAGCAACCATCAGAACCACAACCACCCCCGTTTCCATCATGGCGCACGAAAACGCTAGCAATTTCGGGCTCGGTGAGCCTGCCATGCTAGAGAAGATTGACAAGTTGTTTGCTTGTGGCGTCGGTGAGCTTGTGGATCTCCCACAAATCGTCGTTGTTGGTGATCAGTCGTCTGGAAAGAGCAGCGTACTAGAAGGCTTGATGAAGAAACCCTTACCTCGCGACAGTGGTCTTTGCACACGCTTCGCTACTCAATTCGTCTTTCGCCGCGCAACGACCGAGAACATCTCAGTCTCTATCATACCGGCTCGTGATGCTTCTGCGGAGCACGCCTCCACTCTCAAGGCCTGGGCGAAGAGCGATCTGAAGTCGTTGAGCTCGAAATTGTTCTCAAAGATCATGAAAGAGGTACGTGCAGCCAAACAGTATAGCAAGTTACGTACCCACCTACTGATAAGAGGAAAGGTTCACGACGTAATGGGCTTGTCCAACTCGGGAGACTCAAGCGGAGTTAAACCTACGTTCTCGAACGATGTCTTGCGTCTCGAAATCGCCGGTACCGATCAGGAGCACCTCAGCGTGGTCGATGTGCCGGGAATCTTCAAGAGTACCACCGCCGGACTTACCACGAAAGCCGACATTGCTCTTGTGAAGAACATGGTCCTCGGATACATGAAGAACCCTCGCTCGATTATGCTTACTGTCATACCAGCCAACGTGGATGTTGCCACGCAAGAAATTCTGGAGCTTGCTGCTGATGTCGATCCTGATGGTAATAGGACCCTTGGAGTCCTGACAAAGCCAGATCTTGTGGACAAAGGCGCGGAACCAAGGGTCATCGACCTTGTGGAGGGTCGTGTGCAGAGGATGAAGCTAGGTAAGGTAAATCATAACATCAGTATGAGTCTAGCTTACCATTTACAGGTTGGCACATTGTGCGAAACCCAGGTCAACAGCATTTATCCGACTTGAATTTACAACGCATGAGCTTAGAGATGGACTTCTTCCGTTCCGTTAGCCCGTGGAGCGACATTGACAAGGATAAGGTTGGGGTTGAATCTCTGAGAGTTCGGCTGAAGGAAGTGCTTTCCGGTCTGATCAAAACCGAATTTCCAAGAGTAAGGAAACTTCATACTTGCCAGCTTAAGCAGTACTGACTGAAGATTACAGGTGCAACAAGAGATTCGTAAGAGACTGAACGATGCGCTCAAAAGCCTCAACGGCCTGGGTGCAGAACGCTCTAGCTATGCCGCACAAGTCGCATTCCTCACTGAGGTCGCTACGAAGTTTCAGCGCCTTGTGACTCTTGCTCTGAGTGCTAACCATGGCAATGACGATGCATTCAATGCACACGCTTCACTCCGCATCGCGCCAGCTGCCAAGTCCCGAATGGAGGTGTATGCTCGCGACATGGAACTGCATGGCCAGGTCTACTCGTTTCTGCCCCCGACCAAAGTGGACGACGCGCCACAAGCTGAAGCAATGCATCCAGCAGGCTCTCAGGCGGTGCCACCATAATTTGGGGTCAGCCAATTCGGTGCTCCGCAAGCAGCATCTTCAACAAAAGATGCTGAACCAAGCGCTTCTACGGATACGGACACTGCCACAGATCCCGATGCGCTGTGGGACACTAGGAAGGAAGAAGACGTGAAAGATCTTATTGACGTTCTGCATCCAAATCAAAGCCTGTCTTCTGCTGCACAGACTGGCATTACGGATTGGCTCAGTTCGATTTATCATGGCAATCGTGGCTTCGAGCTGGGCACATGGAACACGGCTATCCTGGCTACAACAATGAGAAAACAAGCTGCGAAGTGGGAGGACATTAGCCTCGCATTTGTCAGCGACACCATTGTGATGGTCCACAGGTTCATCAACGCTGCACTGGATTCCGTCTGCGTCCATGTCAATGTGAGGAACGCCGTGCTCGCTGCTCTATTCGAAGGATTGATCGGCCGCTATGAGAATGCCATTAAGCAGACCAATTTTCTTCTCGAGGTGGAGAGTGACGGAGTCCCGATGACGCTCAATCATTACTTCAGCAACAATCTTGATAAAAGGTAAGTTGCGGCAATTGCTTCGCCAGGAATGACTCTCAGCTAACTGGCCATAGGCAAAAGGACAAAACTCTTGCCAGTCTCAAACGGTCGGCTGTGAATGGCGGCTTACTCGGTAATGTCGTCCCTCTGGACCACGTCATCAACAGCTACCGAAAGAGCAATGCCGAACATACTGTCCAAGAGATCCACGACAATCTGCAGGCGTACTACAAAGTGACCCGAAAGACATTTGTCGACAACGTTTGCAAGCAAGCAGCAGATCACTTTTTGCTCAATGGCAGCGCGAGTCCTCTAAGGTATTTCTCCCCCATGTTCGTCAGCCAGCTGAGCCCGGAAGAGCTGGAAAGTATTGCTGGCGAAGCTCCGAACCTGAAGAGGGAGCGTGCACAGCTTGCAAAAGAAATTGGGAGTTTGATCGAGGCGAAGAAAATTCTAGCAAAGCTCTGAGTACGATAAAGGAACGAGGCATGGATGAGAAGGTCCAGGAATACCATTGAGTACGCAGACGTTGCTCATGACTGTGCTTGCCTTCTTGCACGCTCACTGAACACATCGATATACGAGCTTGGACGCCCGCGCTCTTGATGATGGACGTAAAACTTAGGGCGAGCCTGACGAAGTGTCTGCTGCTTGGGCGGGAAATACGATCCGAGCGAACTCTTGTCTTCGCTGTAAGTACAACAATCACATGAATTTCAGCTACTGCTTCGCTTCTTGCTACGTTAATGCCAGTGAACATCACCTGCAAACGCGCTAGTGCGCGCTAGCGTCACAAAGTGATATTCTGTGGTAGCTGCTTCACTTTGACTCTCCTGACTTCTTGCTTGATCACCAACCTGGAACGCTTGCGGTCAGTGATACCAAGACTGTAGTGTTCGGCTGTATGCTGATGGTCCCACAGCACCAGCATGGACACACCAACTGCAGCAACGGCTGAAGATGCCCTACCACAACTGCTCGCCGAACTTGTTTTGAAACCGCAGACTGAAGCCGTTGAGCCAGATCACATCGATGGTTTCTTTGCGACCTACCCTACTTTTCAATACATCCGAGCAAGGTCAACACCAACGGAGTTTCGCCGTATGTGCAAGTTCTTCAAGTGGAGGAGGTCTTCATGTGGTCGGGCTCACCCTGAGCAAGAAAGAGCCTATCAGAGGTTCACAGTCGCAATGGCCACAGAGTTCAACGCCATATTCGGTGTTGATGAAGACGATGTTTGTTCATGGCGTGGGATCTGCGAATTGCTCAGGATCGATCCTATTCCTCCACATATGGAGGACATGCGCGTGGTAAGTCTCCGCGCTGTGGCAGAAGTTTTAACCTCGCTGACATTTTAAGGTTGTCATGAACTCTCACGTCAACATCTGTGATATGCTGGACAGTAGAAGAAACGGCATGGAGGTCAGGCTGTTCGAGACAGAGGAGGATCTGGCGGACTACACTAATCGTAGAAAGCGCTATTTCCCCAAAAGTGATGCTCACGCCGGAGGTCTATTGAAATTCCTGCTGCGGCACATCCTGCTTCCCATCGAGCTTCAAGGGAGATTTGTAAGAGCTGGGCCAACTTCAGACTTTCCAAGGCTCAGCAACAGAACAAGAGAGCATACGGCTCGCAGTCACGTTTCATTCTTGCCGGCTTCGGAGAGTTACAGCACGGTCGAGGTTGACTGACAGCTTGTGCTTCTTGTTGCGGCGGTGTACTCCCCAACGACGCTTTCAAATATTCTGATCACTACAGCAGAAGCCTGATCCGGTGGGCTCAAGCTGCTTCGTGGATGCACAGCAAATTTGCTCGCCCAACAGTGCGCGGCAGAGACAAGGATGTCTTTTTAAGTGCTATATTGTGGGCTAGCAAGCAAGATCAGCTCTATAAGTACCAATGCAGTCGCACTCTTCACAATTTAGTTTTCGAAGCGAGTGTATACGACTTGTACGTTGTTGAAGCAGGTGGTTTGAAACATTGCCATGATGGCCAGCCAGCGCACTTCTGCCTCCAAAGACACGAGTCTCATCATAGCAGCTCTTGACCTTCCCAGCTCCAACGTCTGTGTATGTGTCTGATGCTGATTTCTTTGACGGAATTTAACATATCAGCGAGTGCCACTTCTGGCAGTTGTGTGATGAGGCGAATCTGGTAGGTGTGATCACTCCCCAACACCGTGCAGCCGCTCTAGCTCCTGACAACTTCATCGACATGGCTTTCAGGCTAACATCAGCGAAGAAGGTGGCTGATGAGCCGGATAACGTCGGGGACGCCCGCCAGCATGTGAATGCAGACGATCTGTACCTGTCCAATGCACGCAAGCTCCACCGCGCGGATGCTACGGCGGATGGGCTAGTTGGGGCGATCCTCCGTCTTGGCAGAGTAGTCATCGCTTCCAGCCATAGATCCTTTGGGAAGGTCGTTTTTGAGTTGGCGATCACAGCAGGTTTATGAAACCATGAAGCAGCCTGGGGAGGAGTCGAGTGGATGGCGATTTGCGACGGTCACATTGAGGTCGCGCGCCACGGTCGGCGAGCTGCCCAATGGAGCTTGAACCCGGGGATGATCTGCGGAACCTTATTCAAACATAGGAACTCGCTCCCTTCGATTCGTTGCTTCTCGAAGCTTGGCATCATGCTTCTCTTATCAGTCTCGAGGTATCATGCACTACGGGAGATGCAGATGCTAATAGATCGCTCAGGAGTGGCCGAGCATGCCTGCTGGTGGGTCAACATGAACAGTATTAATATCAAGCCATGCTCGCCCGTCCTCAGGTCATTCACGATTTCGACATCTTTATCCTGGTCAGAATCGACCTTCATACATAAGAGAAACATCCTTAAACCACGTCAAAATGCTGTCCAAGTTCTTGGTCCTCTTGGCAGGTGCCGCTACCGTCCTGGCAGCGCCGGCTGAGCATCCGCTACTCAAGCGTAGCTCCTACACTACCGACGAAGGTGTCGAACACACTGTCGTCGTCGACAAAAGCACCAATGCAAAGCTCGACTATGTCACGAACAGTGGCGTCTGTGAGACTACCCCTGGTGTCAACCAATACAGTGGTTACATCGATGTCGGCAGTGGTCTACACATGTTTTTCTGGTTCTTCGAGGCACGCAACAATGCCACGACCGCTCCATTGGCGACATGGTTCAATGGCGGACCCGGCTGCTCTTCCATGATCGGTCTCTTCCAGGAGAACGGCCCATGCCAATTCTACAATGGCGCCTCTACCCCAAGCACGAACCCTTACAGGTGTGTTGCATAACTACTATATTTATTGATGCTGAAATTGACGACTTTACAGCTTCAACACCTACGCTAATATGCTATATGTGGACCAACCGATCGGCACTGGTTTCTCATACGGTGACAACGGCACGCCAGATGTTGCTGGTACTGTTGCTGCAGCTCCCTACGTGTGGACATTCCTCCAGGCATTCTACAAGCAGTTCCCACAATACGAGAGCCGTGACTTCGGTATCTTCACTGAATCGTATGGTGGACACTACGGTCCCGAATTCGCAAATTACACCGAAACTCAGAACAACAAGATTGCAAGTGGCAGTATCACTGGCGAGAAGATCAACCTTGTCGCTCTTGGTATCAACAACGGCTGGTACGACCCGATCATCCAGTACCAAGCCTACATCGACTATGCGTACAACAACTCCTACAAGTCAGTTCTGTCCACTCTCCCCGACCTGACGCAAAGCTAACGATGCACAGCCAACTCATCACGGCCAGCCAACGTAGCAGCTACAACACTCAGATGACCAACAAGTGCAAGCCTGCGCTCCAGAAATGCACTTCCCTGACCAGCAGCTCGCAGACGTCATCATGCGAGAGCGCCGAGAGCACCTGCCAGCGATACATCGAGGAAGCGATCATCAACGACGAAGACTTTGACGTCTACGACGTTCGCGAGCCATCCAACGACCCGTACCCGCCCGCCACGTACCAGAACTACATCAACTCGGCCTCGATCCGCAGCAAGATCGGGGCCAAGGTCAGCTACACCGAGTGCGGCGACGATGTGTACAACAACTTCGAGAACTTCGGCGACGACAGCCGCAGCTCGCTGGCGACCATGCTCGGCGACGTCAAGTCCGGCATCCAGATCCTCATGTGGGCGGGCGACGCCGACTTCATCTGCAACTACCTCGGCAACTACAACGTCGCCCAGCAGGTCGCCCCGACCGGCTTCACCAGCAAGTCGCTCCAGAGCTACACCGTGAGCGGCAAGGCCGGCGGCCTGTTCAAGACCCAGAACAACTTCTCCTGGCTGCAAGTGTACGGCGCGGGCCACGAGGTGCCCTATTACGCGCCAGCCGTGGCGCTGCAGGCGTTCAAGCAGACGATGAGCAAGAAGGTGCTGGCTAGCACATGATTACGCTTTGTGCGATGAGGAAGTGTGTAAATGAGCTGTGACCTAGCGCGCTATAGTGCTCTGGCCGAAAGTCATTGCAGTGTAAAGCAGACTAGAGGTATTGTCAGTGTCCTCGGTGTATGCCGTAAGGTAGAGACTAGAGTCATATCTCTTCGTAGTGTACAAGCCACATCATTGTGATGGAGTGTCTGCGTCCACGGCTTGCGGGTACAGACGGGGCCATTTTGCGCTCACAGCGGGTCGCTGCGCGCACGGCATGGTTTGCTGTGGCGGAAGGATCGAGGCCTCTAGTGTGATCTCTGACGGCACGGAATCGAGCCACTGTGACTTGCTTCTGCACGCAACTACCACTTCACTGAAACGGACAGGTGAAGCAATGAAGCGAGAAATGAAGTAAACTTTTGCCATGGCACATTTTGGGAGGCCTACACAAGACCAGCTATATACAATGTATGATCGACCAAGCTCACCAACGAGCTGGCGACATAGCCACCCCAGCCATCAGTAAGAGTCATGCGTCTCAATTTCATGCGTCGTGATCCATCTGCCGCAACACGCGCGTCACATCTACTTGTAGGCGGCGAGGGCCTTGTTGAACATGGCGTCGAGGTTGGCAACGACACCCTGAGCGGTCGACTGGAGGTATGCAGGGACCTTGGCGACGACGGCGGCGCCGAATGCGTCGGTGGCGTTCTTGCTCTGCACGAGCGAGTTCTTGGTGATGCCGGAGATGAAGAGCTTGTCGAACTTGGGCTTGGCCTTGATGATGTTGGTGAGGGTCTTGTTCACGTCGTTGGAGAGCGACTGGACATCGAATCAGTATGGAGAAGCGGCAGGAGATCATGAGCAAGATTGACTTACTACCACGGCGGTGTAGACGGAGACGGCCTCGTTGGTGTCGAGAGGCGCGGAGGCGTTGGCGACAGCGGTACCGTTGTTGATGTCGGTGACGAGGTTGTTGGAGTCAATCAGGATGGGGAAGGCGCCGAGAAGGCTGCCGTCCCAGTTGGCGACAGTGGTGTTGAGGAGGGCGTTGGCCTTGGAGATCGTGCCCAGGGCCGAGACAATGGTGGCACCGCTTGCGGAGACAGTGCTGGCCAAGAAGGCGGCGGCGGCGATGGAGCTGAAGCGCATGTTTGCGGTGGTGTGTTGGAGGGACTGGTGTGGTGTTGGGAGAGTGTTCTTGTGGAGTGATGTGGATGGAGAAGAGAAGTGGTCGTTGGAGAATCGCAGGGGCTGTTATATAACATTACTCGCCATGAAGTGTGACTTGATGGCCGCGGTCGGAATGTGGCGTCTTCTCTGGCTTCAGAGCATACATTTCCTCCATCAGGACATCTCTAGGCGGATCATGGCCAAGCTTGCGGGCAATATTAGACAAGAGATTTGTGGATTATGTTAAGACTGCACCAGACGCTGGTCCGGGAGCGAAGGCGCCGGCGGCGCAGACCAGCTCGTCACAGAGTGGTTCCATGTGGACTCGTCAGTTGCCCAGAAGTATGCGGGGAATGGACGTCCGACGCAGCCCAGTGCATAAAAACGGTCGCACGTGCCGAGAAGAAATGAGGCGGATGAGGTTACAATTGATCAAAGAAGGAATTGCATAGCGCTCTAGCGTGGTCGGTGGTCTTGTTCCTGGATGTCGCAGCCGAGACTCCAGCCCAGCTTTCCCGCTCTGGGCAGATTGTGGGGTAGAAATTGCGGAGGGCGTGGAATTTGCGATTTTGACTTCCACAGGCGATCCTGTACCTGCAGCTCATATGTCCTGGGGGCGTTCTGGCACGCGCGACTTGTCGGCGAATTGTGTTGAAGCCAGGGGGAACGTGTGCCTTGATAGACTGTAATCGATGCCATGTCACGCGTGTGTAAGAAAATTGTTCTGCTGGCGTGATTGCGTGCAACGAGAGATCCTCCTTGCCGCAGGATCCGGAATCCACCCAGGGCTGAAACGTGAGCAAAGCAATAGGTCATGTGGTGCCTGACGAGAATAAGCTAAGTGGCCAGAGGTCCATGATGATCTTCAGCCGACCCATGGACAATCTCGAACTTTCCGGCATGGTCGGCAGGTCTTCGCTGCGGAGAAACTCTTGGTATCATGATCCTTGCCACAAGAGGGTGCCAAAGCGAGAAGGAGGATCTTATGCAGACTCGCTCTCGGTCCGCCCCAGGTTTGTGCGCTGGTTCCTGTGTGAAGAATCTAAGACAGACTGTGTAGATCAACGCACCAACGCAGATCGTCGTCCGCTACCATTCTTCGTGCAGACTTTAGCGTTACGAGTTACGATAGATGGCGGCATAGTGTAGTGCTCCATCCATGCCAAGTCCAGGTATGGGCGTATAGGATTGCTCAGAACGAAGTTATGCTGGTGGATTTCCGGCATGGTCGGCAGGTCTTCGTTGCGGAGAAACTCTTGGTATCATAATCCTTGCCACAAGGGCCTGCCAAAGCCAGAAGGAGGATCTTATGCAGACTCGCTCTCGGTCCGCCCCAGGTTTGTGCGGTGGTTGCTGTGTGAAGAATCTAAGACAGACTGTGTAGATCAATGCACCAACGCTGATCGTCGTCCGCTACCATTCTTCGTGCAGACTTTAGCGTTACGAATTAAGATAGACGGCGGCATAGTGTAGTGCTCCATCCATGCCAAGTCCAGGTATGGGCGTATAGGATTGCTCAGAACGAAGTTATGCTGGTGGATCCACTCAATAGTACTCCTGCTGTTATGGCAATCCTTGGTGATCCTGGATCGCGGCCACATATTTCTGGGTTGTGCGCATGACGAAGTCAGAACGAGATTGACCCGGCGCGATACCTCGTGTGGCCAGGCAAAGAACACTCATTGTCAGACTTCCAGTAGAGTATACAAGGGAGCGCCTCGGCGGAAAGACGAAGGTCATCTGATGGATGGCTGCGGAAGTCATGGCGTCTGAGCTGCTCTTGTAGCTTGCCTCCTTCGGCGAATCATACTGCACACCACTTCATACCTTGGATCACCGGCGACCATTATTGTTCGAGCTCGTAATGCCTGTCTTCGAATGCCAAGAGTCATATCTGGCAGAGAGCTGATGAACACAGACTGAACAGTCCGATCATGACTGTGAGCGAAGTTCTAGTGGTTGAGTGTTGCTGGAACAACTCCGGTCGTGCCTCAGGCCGGAACTTCATGTACGAGTTCACATCCACAGTCGACCATAGTTTGATCAAAGGTTCGGCGTTCCTGTCTGCTTGTATACTCGAGGCCGATGTATATTACCACCCCTTATATCTATGCCTCGACGGATGGGGTAGTTAGCTGAGCTTCAACTCTATTGTTGATCCTTGCGAAGATGCACTCCCGTCGCCTCCCGCTCGAGCTGCTGCGCCCCTGCAACCAGCAGCAGCTCATTATTGCTTCCACAGACCTCCACTATCACATCGTCTGCATGTCTTCACTATGGTCGACTGACTGATCGGGTTCCATGATGTCGAGGACCAACGTGTCGATTCCGGGAATCGGCTATATCGATCCTGAAGTCCTCATCGATTGCACTCTCGATACTTGTCCGATCACATGGAGCTTCTACAACTACCGACTTGATCTTGCTGCCAATATAGTGTTCGCTGCTCTGTTCGGAGTCGCGTTGCTCCTCTATTATGGCGTCTGGATACGGACCAGGCGGGCTCACTTCTTCAATCTCGTCATGACTGCAGGCCTTATCATCGAGGTTATAGGCTACGCTGGGCGCATCTGGTCGCACTTCGATCAGTTCGGAGAGACCCCATACCTGATCCAAATCATATGCTTGACGCTGGCTCCGGCGTTCTTCTCCGCCGGTGTCTACGTATGTCTGGGCAAGGTTGTCATGATATACGGCACGGAGAACTCTGTCTTCCAACCACAAACCTACACGCGCATCTTCATTCCCTGCGATGTCATCGCCCTCCTTCTGCAAGGGATCGGTGGTTCCTTGGCTGCTTCGGCATTGACCACCTACAGCTTCTACGATTTCGATACTGGGACCGACATCATGACCGCGGGCTTGGCCTGGCAGGTCTTCACCCTCCTCTGCTTCATCTTTTTGTGCGCCATCTTCGCCTTCCGAGTACGCTATCGTGTGCGGAGTCTGGGACCAAATGCCTTGTGTCAGGAGCAATGGGCGCTGAATGCTCGCAAATCGGCGATGTTCAAACTATTTCTACCAGCCTTGACCCTCGCCACGATTTTGATCTTCTGGCGATGCATATATCGAGTCGTGGAGTTGAACAGAGGCTTCTATGGTCCCGTGACTTTCGATCAAGGACTTTTTATCGGTTTCGAAGGAGTTATTATTCTCGTTGCAGTATACACCATGCTCATAGCTCATCCAGCGATTTGCATGCCTGATGCCTTCTCGAAGCGATATTGACGATCAATTTCCCTGCGATCGTGTCATTCATCGCGTCCTACGTAAGCGTGCTTGAGAAATGAGCTTGTGATGCTAGAGTCTTTCGATGTATGCCGTAATAGAAGTCCTGGACAAGGCCGATTGTTTACAGATAGGCTATTCGAGCTGACAAGAACGTATACAACAGCCGGACAGGTATATGATGCACCTACTGGATTCTCTCAAGAGTCGCGAAGGCATCGTCCGGTGGTATAAAGTGTTCCCTGGCGATATTTTGGCTCTTCTGGCGGACGTGCTCGCGAAACGTAATGGTACTGGAAGTGATCTCCTGGGAAGACACAGTGCAAATTATTCGCTGGTATGGCATGAGTGGGACGCGAAGAGACAGGCACGCATGGCGCGGACGGCGTCAAGAGTGTGCTTCCGTAGACACGGTGTCATCGTAAAGTTCATGATCTCGTGGGTCGCATATGCATCTCCGTTGAGCACTGCACAGAGCTGTGTCTTTGGATGTCTGGGGATTGTGCGCCCGGTGGCTCCCTCTCGTTGTTCGGTCTCGACATATTGATTCAGAAACGTCATCAATTTCAAGCTCATCCCAGCGACATGATGCGTAAAGTTTGAAGTTGTGGATGGTCTGCTTATCTCCGCCATGGAGCTACACCAAAGAAACATGAAGTCGCCTTGTGCTGAGATGACAGCGATTCTTTCCAGCATGAATGAACCTCAAATTATGTTGGCCAGGTCTGCATGATCTACTGTTCGTATATCTTGTATTGCGATCGTACTAGATCTCGACGGCGATGATGCAGCCTTTATCTTGGAGGTAGAGCTATGCCCACGCACTTTCAATTTCTAACGGCCAATTTTTGCTTCACGGGCGGTGGAAACCAGCGACCAATGCCGTCAGCTTGCATTATCTGCAGTACCCCATATCCGGATTGCCAAGCGCGAGATGTTTCGACGCTTATCGAGTACCATAGCTATTGTCATCGAGATTTTTGGCGATACCGCCAGGAAGTCGGCGATGGCGCGAGGCATCATGACGACGTTCACTGCGTGGCTGCATCGTCGACGCAACGACATTTCAGGCTTGTGCGGCTCGATAAGGACAACCGCAAGTGCACCAGGCTAATGAGACGAAAGTTAATACCTCGTTATATGTCTGCCTTCCCTGTTCGCCTACGAGATGGGCATTCTCAAAGCAGATCGACTGCGTTCCCGACACTGTAATGTCGGCTGAAGATCTCAACCGTGTGGTGGTCATTGGGTCTGGCTGGGCAGGACTCTACATTGCGCAAAACATCGATACACGCTATCACGATGTTACGGTCATCTCACCGCAACCAATGTGTGCTTTGACGCCTCTCCTCGCCTCCGCTGCTTGTGGAATCTTGCCATTTGGTTGCGCAGAAGAATCCGTCCGACTTAAGAACCGGAATTGCCACTTCCTCAAAGCTGAGGCTCTAGCGGTCGACTTCGATGCGCAGTCGGTCCACTGCCATGCCACCTCGGAAGACGCTAGCATTTCCAAGCCGGAGTTCGATGTGCAGTACGACATCCTAGTCGTTTGTCCTGGACGTAAGCCAAGGAACAACCTATCCTGTCTTGACTCACAGAATGGAGAGCTGATTTGAGAAAGTGCGTACAAATACATTCGGTACACCAGGAGTCGAAGAGCATGCGTTGTTCATCAAGCACGTCAACAATGCTATTGCGTTGCGTAGAGCTCTGTTCGATAGACTCGAGATGGCTAGTCTGCCACATCTGGATGAAGAAGAAAGAAAGCGCTTATTACATGTCATCATTGTCGGTGGCGGACCAACGGGTACGTCACAAATCTCCAGCTGCCAGGACGCTTGCCTTCGCTCCGAAGCTGACATTTCATGAACAGGAGTTGAGCTTACGGCAGAATTGTCTGATCTTGCTCAACGAGAACTAAAGGTCATGTACCCCTTGGCAGCACAATACCTTCACATCTCCATTTACGACGTCGCGGACCATATCTTAGGCAACTATGATAAGGAGCTGTATCAATATGCCACGCATCACTTGCAGGCCCGCGGCATCGAAGTTTCCACAGAAACCGTCATCGAGAAGGTCGACAAGCAAAACATCTACCTCAAGGGCGGAGATACCGTCCCTTACGGCATCCTTCTCTGGGTAGCAGGAAACACATCCATGCCATTCGTCGACAAGCTTGACGTGAAGAAGCCCGAAGAAGGCTTACCTCGGATCTTAACCGATCCACAGCTCCGAGTAAAGAAGGCGGGCGAGAGCGGCGAGGTTCTGTCCAATGTCTTCGCCCTGGGAGACGCAGCAGATATCGAAGATGGCTCTCTTCCCACGACTGCCGAAGTAGCGGTACAGAAGGCTCACTTCCTCGTCCAGCATCTGAATAAGTTCTCTAAAGGCGCACCTTCCACGATCCCTGCTTTCAAGTACAAGAACAAAAAGCCGTCGACGTACCTTGGCAGCCATGATGGTATCCGGCAAGGCTGGTCTGCGGATAGCCCGTACTCGGGTTCTGAAGTCTGGCTCAGCTGGCGGGCGGGGAGCCTCTCGTGGACTCGAACATGGCGGAGTTGGACAAATGTTGGGTGGGCCATGTTGTCCAACCTGGTGTTCGGCAGAAGTCCATCCACCTTGTAGATGATACGACTATAGCACGAATCTGAGCGTTTTTAACGTTGGCAGCAATCCACGTATCATGTCTGTTCAGGATCAAACCCCTGCGCTAAGTACGTCTTGCAATAGAGGTGATGAGATGCTCGCCGCGCCTCGACCCAGTATTTCTGATTTGCCTCCATAGATTGGAGGATCCTTTGATGTCGCAGAAGCGGGGCCTGAGCTGCAGCACATGGACGGAAAAGCGGAAGTCTGACAACTTCGCTTCATGGCAGAGTGCACTGATGTGGCGATCATTACTGACATGATTGGCCAGGATACGAATCGTCATGACAGCGACAAGTACAAGCAAAATGAGCATCTCTTGAAGTCACTTGAACATTTGAGGATCAAAGTTATTAGATGCCTTGTTTGGAGGAAGGTGCATCAGCCAGGGGAGAGTGACATCTCCGGATGTGACTTTGTTTTGCCCCCTGCACGCGTAGGCAGCAAGTTATTCAGTGACTCACATCTGACTTCACCTGAGTTTCTTATCTTCTTGAAGTTACAGCGAGCCACTATTAACACTTACTCAACAACACCAAAACGAATTCCCGAAGATGCCGTCGTACAGTTCGAAGCGGTTTCTTCAAGACTACGAGCTTAGCATCGACGAGGAGTTCCGCTACGATGGCCGTTCTGCTCAATGGGCGCCAGGATTCGACGGCCCACGCCTGTGGGGGACCGAAGACGCTTCAATCGATCTGAAAGACGACAAGCTTATCAAAGACGAGCGGAGTAGCGCTGCCGCCGCCCTCACCAAAGATGGGTTGTTCTTGGCTGTTGCTGTGGATGCCGTCATACGGATCTACAATGTTCACACTTTGGAGGCTTGCGCACAACTCGTCGGGCACGAGAGCAAGGTTAGAAAGATGTTCTTTGTCGAAAGTCAGTTCGACAACGGAGCATATTACACCCTCCTCACCGAGGGTGCTGAGGTCTTAGGTGGCGACGGCGACATCAAATCCTGGCCCATCGATGATCAGGGTCGTCTTTTGAGCGCTATGCGCTCCATGCCAATAGCGTCTCACGATCTAGCCACTAGAGCCATGGCTGCGGTCCGGGAAGATCTGAAAGCCCACCATGATCTCAGCGACGCTGAGATTGACATCGTGCACAAAGAATTTGAGAAGACAATCGATGCTGCGGACGTACGAAACCGAAGCAAACGTGTGCCAACCGTGGACGGCCATTTTCCGAACTTCAATACGTCTCCGGTCAGCCATAGTGGCCAAAAATATCTACATATCATGCATGGCGACAGCACGCAAAGCGGGATGCGACCCGCGGACGAGCTGCCACAAATAGTCGTCACACGTATCGACTCGCAACAAGAGATCTGCCGCTTGAAAGGCCACCAAGATGCCATCATGTGGGCAGGGTGGTCTGTTGATGACAAGCAAATTGCTACTGCGTCTTGGGACGCAAGCTACAAGTTGTGGGATGCCGAGACTGGTGAATGCATTCACACCATTGGTGAGACCGGAGGACAGAATTGGGCCGGAGCATTCTTGCCAGATGGCCTGCATCTCCTACTTTCCGGTGGCTCGCCAGTCAAAGTTGGTATTTATGACATTGAAACCGTGCAAGAACAAGCACAACTCAACAACTCTGGATCAGCAAAACTCGGTCACTGGATGAGATACTTCGCCGTGCATCCACATAGGGATTTTGCCGTTCTGTCGAATGGTTTAACGCTTCTCGCGTGGACCCCTTTGACACAGTCCCGAGGTGGCTCTACAGACGCTGAACAGATCTTTGCCTTTCGAGCTTCTGGTGACCATTTGAAAGATCACTACCCCCGTCTATATCCACTAAGATTCACGGATGACGGCCACAAGCTTGTCGCTCAGTCCAGCGAGGGTAGCACTTTTGTCTGGGATATCAATCTGGGCCTGAAATGGCGTTTCCAGCGTCCAAAAGGCGTAGACTTGGTCGACGGGATGGATGCATTCTTGACGACGCGGAAAGGTAGCCCGTGGATCGTCACATTGGATGGAGACTTGACTGTGCGTTTTTGGAAGCTTTGAGACAGCGCGTGATGCGTAGTGTGATGTCACGCAGTTCACTCTGGCAACATCATACTGGAGAACACATAGTATGCGCAGTATTAAGCATTATCGTATCATGATACCCGCATTATAGTACATGATTCCGAAGTTTGAGACTTTTGTCGTTACATTCATGCATCAGAATCCCGACTTACGACTGCCTCCAGAACATGGCTTGATTCTTTTTCAACAGGAACTCCCATCGGAGCCGTAGCCGTGGCAGTGCCGAAGGCCACGACGTTCGTCTCTCGGAATCTCCTTGCAGGCACGCCCGCATTAAAGAGCATATCCATCTCTGCATAGGAACGATTTTTCGGCTCCGGCAGACGGAAAAAGGTCCACAAAGCACAGAGGCCGCCGATACCAGCCCAGAAGAATCCGGTCCGGGGGCCCCAGCCCCAGGCCAATGGGTTCAGCATGTGGGGAGTCAGGACACACGACACAAGACCGGTAAGGTTGTAGAGGTTGCGGCCGAGGACCACGGTTTTGTTGCGCAGCCGTGTAGATGAGATTTCGGTGACGAGTGAGTAGCTGGACTTGGTCAGTGAAGTATGAGATGACAGTAAGGGTGTTGAGGACATACCAGACTGGCCCGATGGTCATGTCATAGATAAACGTGAAAATCAGGATGAGGGCACCAATGCCCCACTGAACTCCGGCAGCTTCGTTGGCAATGCCAAGGAAGCCGACAGTAAGCAATATGCTAGCCATAGCTATTTGGCCCCAAAGGTACAGGGTCCGACGGCCAAATCTGATCATGAGAAACCAGGAGAGGAGAGTGCCGATGATTGCCAGAGCGTATTGTCCGAGTGTCAACGAAAATGCGGCACCCACTTCAAGTCCAGCTTGCTCAAAGAAGTAGGTTGAATAACCGGTGAAAGCTTGAGAGCCGCATAACGTTTGTATGGCCCAGACCATGCACACAATTTCCGTTCGCCTGAGGTCGGTTCCCAAGAAACAATCTCGGTAACGTGTGCCTTTGGTACCTGCTTTCTCCAGCTCGTTCGTATATACCATCATGTTTATGGTTTCTCCAACATTGAAACCAGCTTGATTTTCAGAAGTCAGCCGGAGGAGCTGTCGCCTCGCCTGATCATGCTGACCCTTGCGCACCAACCACCAGGGGCTCTCTGGAGCAAAGTAGATACCAATCATCAGTGGCACTGGCCATATCCATTGCAGCCCATAAGGTAGCCGGTACCCGATCGATCCTGCCTTGTCAAAAACACCTCTGAGCACTGCAGATGATATGAACTGACCAACAACCCAACATAAGTTGACGTATGTAGTAAGATATGCGCGGAGCGCTATTGGACAAACCTCGGCAGCATAAGTGGTCGTAAGTGTTTGGAAGGCGCCCCAAGGGATTCCCATGAGTATCTCCCCGACCAGAAGCATACGCAAACTTGAAGCGAAGAAGACGATGAATATGAAACCAGTCAACGAACCCAAAGCGCAGAGCATGGTTGTTCGGTAGCCCAAACGCTCGACTACGACGCCTATGAAGAACAGTCCCAACACTTCGCCAACGAGTGCTCCACTGGAAAGTCCTGACTGCCACGCAGCACTCAGTTGATACTGCCCGTTATGCTCTTGGTCTCCGAATCGTTCTTGGAATGACGGCACACCCATGAGATTGCTGATCAGCACAATGTCGTATCCCTCCATGATGATACAGGTGGAGAGCAGGACCGACCATGCGACGGCTTTGGGGTATGTTTTAAGGCCTTGCATTAGAGTCATGGAAACTTCGTGCTGGGTGGCGTTGGCCGCTTGCTCTGCGACATGCGATTCAACCTGCACAGGATGCGGAATATCCTTCGCGGTAATGCTGCTCTGTCTTGTTCCGGACACCGTGAGGCCGGCTGATGTCGAGGATCTCCTGAGACTGGCCATGGTGAATGTTGCGTTCTTGCTATAAATGTAATGATCCAATATGTGCGATCAATCGAAAGTGAGGGTGAAGCCCAATTTCTTTCCCGTAGACATCCCAACCAGGACGCGTAGCCAGGAATGCGTCAATGCAAGATGTGAGGGCGATTGGTGCGGTGGTGTTCCTGACTTGGCCATAACGTTTTCACATCGTGAGGTACGAATGCATAAGATGTCATGCAGCATTGACTGCGGAGTGTTGTACATGTACCTGCAAGCGCCAATTCCAAAGTTTTGGCCTGAGGCAAGCAAGAAACGGGTGAATGCCTACGGTCTGCTTCAAATTACACTGCCAGCCAGCATCAATATTACACTTCTCCCTGGAAAATAACACGAGGGACCTCCGGTCGCTGCAAGAGGCCGCTGCGGATGACTAGATCTCCATTGTAATAGCGTAAAGATACGTGCGTGTCAGGAACCGTTTTAATGACTACGCCGACGCAACGGCCATGGTCACAATACGGAGGGTAGACTCAAAACTTCAATGGAACAAAGCTCGTCAGAGTCAGCTTGCCATTCGAAGTCGACACTGTTCCCTTAATGAGCCACAGGCAGCCGTTGTTGAGACCTGGGCAGAGGTTACATACGTCAGGCTGGGGTCAGAATCGCTTGTAACCATATAAAGGTCTAAAGTCAGGTCGTTCCGTAGGGCACTAATGTAACAAGTCGCTCAAGATGCTGAGTCCATGCTTTTGAGAATACCTGCTCCGAGAACCTCCATGAGCTTTTACGAGCCCTGAGACGCATTGCAAAGGCTTCTTCTTGCGACAGTGCCAATGCTTGTGCAAACCCTTCGGCAAACTCGGATGGTGTTGACGCGTGGAAACCTGTGTTGGTCTTTCAGTATCTGTAAGGCAGTGGTGAGTATCGGGCATTACTGCTTACCTGTTGGTTCACCATCGATATCAACCACGATATCTGCCTTGGGTCCACCAGAATCGTTCACAACGCTGATCAGGCCCGCGGCTTGGTATTCGACGACGCCGATTCCAAAATGCTCGTTCCACATGCCGTTGACACCCACGCTGCTGTTCGTTAGGTATTCCAAAATCACAGGCCATGCCGCATTGACGACGAATTCAACATGACTCTTGACTTCCTGTGCTTGTAATCGATACTTGTACACTCGCTTTTCATCGTGATCGTCGCGTACACTACCGACAAGTACGAGCTTCGGTTTGTCTGCTGCATCCTCAGGATATGTTTTCAGCAGAGCGATGAAAGCATCGATGATCGTGTCATGTTGCTTCTCAGGACGGAATTGGGCAATGTACAGCAGGTTTCGAGTCCTCTTACTTTCACTTGCTTCATCTACGGGTATCTTGCTTTGGAGCTCCTCCACAGCACATGGCGGATACACGACAGAAATGGCATGACGTTTGTTCCTTCGGGTTCGTGATGGTGACCAGAGGGCACTGACATGAGCCTGGGTCCAAGAACTGTTGGTCATGACCACGTCAATGCTTCCTCCCACAAAACTGTACAATTTCGCAAACAGCTCCCAGTAAGTCTGCTTGATCTTGCCACGAACGCCTTTGCCTGATCCAGCATTGGCACCTTTCCCAGATCTTACATCGGCGTTCAGACTGTCGAGCATGTCGGTAGAAATGGTGGGATAGTGTACATATGCTCCCGTGGGCACTGTCGGAAACAGCCACTTGGCAAGAGCCAGGGCAAAAGCATATCCCATGGTGTCAATGAAAACATCAGGAACAAGCAGGTTGAACGCTTCCCAGGCCAGCACTAGGCTCCCCAAGCTCTGTCCTAGAAGAGTGAAGTACGGATACTTGCTGGCTAGCACGTAATCCCTGGTGCTTAAGTAGAGAAAGCATAGTCGAGCAGGATTGAGGTAGATATTGAAACGATTTCGTACATTGGTGAGTATCTGGTCCTTGCTAGCATCATGATCACCCGTGTAGACTGCGCAAAGAGCGTTGGGATATCGTGCTTGTGTTGCATGGATTGCCGCAAACAGCACGCGCTCACCACCACCACCAGCGTTGCAGAATGGATGGAAAAATCCAATTACCCCTGTAAAGCCAGGATCTGTGGTGGACGGGGCAACCGGATTCTGATCTCGACTACCGTGGATCTTTTCCCAGCCCTCCTCGAGGGAAGTTGTTGAAGATAATGGTGACCCTGTGGGTGCAGATCTCAGTCCTGATGGACCAATCGACTTGTCCCCATCGTCCTTTTCTTCTTCTGCAGCAGCTCGGTTGAAGAGTAGTTCCCTCCTCTGTTGCGTTCGGCTTGTGACCGAGGCACCTATAGTCTTTCCGATGACTTGGGTAAGGCGGGAGGAGAGGACGAAGAAGCCCACCGTCCCCACGACAAAGGCGAGCAATGTCGTAGTGATCGTCATGACTGTTTCTTATTGTAGGTATCCGGGCTGAGTTGGCGAGAAAAGAGACTGCAGAGCAATCGAGGAGGAGAGCGAGATCAATACATGGCTGTGAGGGCTGCTGCCTCGTCTTGAGACAAATCCAATAGTGACACTGCACAGTCACATATGTCCACCTCATGCTCCGGGCTTGTGAGCAGCTGTCACATGCAAGACCTTCGGCTCGGGCCTCTCTACCGAAAGCTTGAACTTGGTCTCATGCAAGGGTCTGGTCCTGAGTCTGGGACGACATCACATAGACTTTTCATTCGATCGGACCCATCTAAATCCAACTCGACCGCGAGGCCATGGCCTTGCGTCTCTCGCCATTGTCATCACGAATCAGCATTTTCCAACTCCCAGCCAACCTCCGCGTCGTTCTACACCAGAAAGCCGTCTATACCCGTCCATTTTCCGTGACCGCACCTCGCAAAGATGGCGATGCGAACCTCATATCGGCGAAAGCGATAGCACCATCGTTCTTGGGCTTAACGGAGGAGACCACCAACTCTACTCTAGAGTCAATAACTGCGATCCCGTTGGGCTTGTTAGATACGTTACATAGTGCAGGCCTTCCGTGGTGGGCTGTCCTTCCGACATCTGCTGTTCTGGTTCGCACTGTGTTTGTCTACTTTTTTATCACGAAAGAATCGCGACAACATGCACAAATACAAAACAACTTGGTTCCGCTTGTGTCAGCTCGTGCATTATTGATGTCGCGTGCGCCAGAAGTGAAGAAGAGAATCCAAGCATGGCCTCCATCGTTACGCCGGTTAGGCTCGATGTACGAGAGATTTGTATGTACAGAAATGAGCGCGATTACATTAGGGGAGAAATTCAGCGCGCCCCGAGCATATGTCAGCTGGAGGCCATGGGCGAACTTCGGTGTGCTGATGGCTATGATGGAGGCAATCCGGATGAAGTGTGGGGCCAGAACGGGATTCTTGTCTTTGCTTACAACCCCTTTGCAATGGTGGTGGCAGAATATCTTGATTCCAAAAATGGCTTTCATGGGCAAGGCCGACCCTGAATCGGACGACACAGCCGCTCGTGGCGCAGATAAGCCTGTTCCGGGTTCCAGCATCGTCGACTCATCGACCTCCGCCGAACTTGAAAGCTCCACTTCTGAAGTCATAGCTGCGGCTCGCGAGTCCACCTCTGATCCAGCTGTTCTCAATGCACTGTCAAGACTAGATGGATCTTCACCCATCCCGCAAGTTGTGCCAACTCATGCTCAGTACATGGATCCCACTTTGCATACAGAAGGATTCTTGTGGATCTCGGACCTCACTGCAGTGGACACAACTCATTATCTTCCGATCATAGCGGCCTGCTTGTTGTGTCTTCAGATTGCAATACCTCCATATCGGAAGCAGATCAAGCCTCCGCCGATGGACGAGTTCAGATCGAGACGGGCCGCAGTAGCGGTACAGTTAAAGCCAGACGCACGGCGGTTGTTCGAAACTTATCCCGAAAGCCGACAACAGTATATTCTAGAAGAGCTTGGAGCAGATCCTTCGTGGAGAAAAAGTGTAGAGAGGATGTCCGCCGATTACCAGAGAACTGCATTGGCACTCATGGCGCCCAAGGACTCGCTCCCAGTGCACACTTCTTTTGTGAGGCAGTTCAGAACTAGGGTCGCTGTCGTGATTGCTTACCTGTTCTTCGAATTCATTGCCGTGCATATGCCGGCAGGCATGCTATTGTACCTCATGACAAGCTTTTCCGCTGGCTGGCTGCAGGCGCGCTGGCTGGACTATCGTGCGCCCATTGCGCCAGCTATTCTCCCTTGCAGACGGAGTCTCAGGTTCAAGGTTCGTGGGGATTTGCCCTTTACCTTACGGTAGAACTTTGTAGATCGTCGATGTGTGACACTTCAACGAATGTATCTCCAAGCGTTAAATAGAAACGGCAGTGGCTCCTGTTCTCAATGTATCATAGTTGGAGCCTCATCGTCACCATGAACGGGCTGCGAAACTTTCAATTCACATACAATTCCTCCGCTTGAAGCCATGCTGCTATTCCAGGCGTACATAACTGGCGCACTTCCTCCCATCTACCATCGAGCACTGCCTGTCTGATCTTCGTACTACTAACGCCCAATCCAGCCTTTTCTTCGACGACATCCACCTGCTTCGCCCATTTCCGCTTTCCTCCTACAGACTCCAATTCTCCGTCTCCCAACCTCGACACATATGCCTGCTGTTCTTTCACAGAGCCAAACTCCTGATCAGGTCGCAAGGTCGCGCGAACACAATGACCGGCATCAAAGTAAGGTGTGAGCGCCGACAGCGGCGGGTCGAACGAAGAGTAGTATTTTGGATTGAAGAACCTCGTCAACGTATCGTAACCGATCAGATGGACGTGCTTTGGCTCATCAGGGTAGACATCTCGCCCTTCTTCAGTGATGGCTAGACTCTTGTCGGTGTAATACGGGACTTTCGTCACGCCGATATCGATTGGCACGATCTCGTACTTGTTAGCAGAGACGTCATCTTGCAGACGGACTACAAGATCGGATGCAAAGATTGTCATCATAGCAATTCGCTGCTCAAATGCTGCCGGAGATGGATTCTTGTCCGCGTTCATGGTGGCGAAGAGAAGCAGCAACCGGTAGGGTCCGTCGTGTTTTGCAGTCGTGGAAAGCTGCAACGCAGACTCCGCGAGGGTTCTATGAGCTATTGAAGGGGGATTGAACGAAGAGTCCAGTACGAATAGAGTTTTGGGTGATTCTGACGAAGGGGGTGGCCTGGGGTCACTAGGTCCCTGGGGCGTAGAGGGGTGAATGGTCTTGAGAATTCGAAATCTTGACTCGGAGGCCTGAAATTTATTTAGGGCGGTCCTGAATTCGGAGACCAGCGGCCTGAAGTGAGAGAGATTGTATCTCATCTCGTCGTTGGTGTTGAGATTGGGCATAGTCGATGATCTCGAGTAGTTGGGTTCTTTGACGTTGCACAACTCAACATGTGTGCATGACCTGAGTTGGACTCAAGCGAACTAAACACCTCTCGGCCTCTTCTATCATCGGCATAATCTGCACTCAATGGTTCATGGTTCTTAGCATGGATGAAGCCCATTCCCAGACTTGCACGAGTCTCCATGTTGGAGGTGTGGTGGCCTCAGGCAACAATATCTGCCGGAAGCCAATGTGCCCCGTGCACTGCTTGTACATGAGCTTCGGTGCTGTGACAAGACCAACAACCTTTCTCACTGCGCTGGTAGCAAATCCGCCGACACCTCCACTCCTAAGACAAGCGACACAGCACAAGCAGGAGCAATGTCTTCTGCTGCGAAGAGCGCCGTTTCTGCTGCCGGCAAGGCAAGCCAGTTCCAGGTACGATACCTCTCCGGCCGCGACAGCAACTCCACTTACAGCTTCTGACTGTGCTCCCCCAGAAATACACCGTGCAGCCAACTGGCATTTGGGCGCGCATAAACAACTTCCTCGCCGTCGACCCCAAACGGTCGACTGGCATTCCCATGAACCCACAATTCCGCAACCCCCCACCCGGGGGTAACGATCCCACCCAATTCGAAGAGCCGGTCACAGTCCCAGCCGGCGATATTGCAGAGAACCCATATTGGAAGCGAGATGTGCGACGCTCCTACCCCAAGTTGTCGGTTGTCAAGCAAGCCGATGTGGTTGCACTCTTGACGGTGGGCAGTGCCGCGAACCCGAAGGAGGATGTGCTGCAGATTGGTGACGCAGGAACAAAGCAACTAGTACAAGTGCAGGAGGAAGGCGAGAAAGGCTTGAGCGCGTACTTTGATAAGGAGAAGAATGCGTTTAAGGGCGTGCTGGCCGAAGGAGGCATGCCGCCGAAGCCACCACAGTTGCACAGGCAAGGGAAGAGATACGACATGATCGAGGATGCGGAACAGACCTACGTCGATACTGTAAAGTATCCGTGCAGAACGTTTGTTTAGATGATAAGGTGGGGCCTGTACATATGGATTGAGTATCATCTAATTTTTTCAGAGTCGTGCCCTTTCAAATGCCAGAGATAAGAGTCAAGTGTTCCCTTTAACTTTCATAGCGTGGCGAGGCTCACGACAGCTTACCATTACATGTAGGTGCCAGCATCAGTGATAGCAGACGTTATGACTGTGTCACAAATCTGTAGCGGAATGAACCCTTTGGACTGTGTGCATCACACCCGGATTTACTGGACGTGTAAATGGAAAGTCACGGGTCCGCTTCCAAGCACATGTTAAAAGTTCAGGCGTCCACGACCTCACCTCTCGGTACCAACGACCATATTAACTTGCCTGCCACTTGAACATGGTCGGCGCTGCTTGAGGCCGGTGCGACGACTACTCAGGCTATGGAACGTGATCACAGTGTATCTTTGGAAGAGATTGTCTTCAGCTGCAATGTATGCCAGGCCACGGTCGCGGACATATATGCATCAAACGAGCGAGTTCCAGGCGGCCGTACCGAAGGCGAGATACGTGAGGGGCTTGCTACTAAGCTATGGATCTCGGAGTGCTCGCACATCACTTGTGCCCGACACCTGGACGGTGGTGGTACGTTCACGAACGGACATTCGAAATGTCTACGCTTACGTTTTCATCAGCTGCACCATTCCACCCAAAGGATGAACAGCCGCAAGCATGTTGCCCTGTCTGCGTAGCAGAACACGGCGATCATGCTGCGAAGAGGTTGTACAGTATTCGTGGGGTGAGACGTGGCGAGTTCGATGAACATATTCCCGAGGTCTGGATGAAATGCCCTCCAGTCCGCATCGAGGATCCGGCTCCGGAGATGGAAGCCATGAGGGTATGTCTGGTAGATGCTCAGGAGAAATTTTGACTCTGACAACGTTCAAGTTCCAATACTCAAACATTGTACGGTACGCGCGCGGTGTAACGAAGCGTCTGCAGACTATGGATGACGAACAGAAATATCTGGAGACCTCATATTTGGAAGAGCATGAACACCGTGATGTTTTGCAGAAGAGGATCCTCTACCTCCAGTCGAAAGTAGCTGAGCTCAAGCAGCAGGAAGTCAAGCTCCAGAAGTGGGAGCAAAGAAAACCGTCCATCAACCATTATCTACGTGTTGTAAGTGAGATGTCGCAGTGAGTACACCCAAATGTCAGAGACCCGCGCATCACACTCTCTGACGGACGAATAGCGATATACAGCTTATGAGGCGGACACTAGTCGCCCTTGGCTACGACGTCCCTGAGCGCAAATATGCCTTTGACCCGGATCAGAAACTGCACACCATTGCCCACAACACCGTCACAGATCATCAACACGTACAGCAGCTGACTCTTCCAACAGCTAAAACTTCAAGTAGGGCCGTCTACGCTATGCCTCAGCACGGTTGGTGACTAATGGCCTCTCAAGTGCAGCAGCAGGATTCTTCGTCCTCCTCATCACGCAAACGAAAGCGACACGAGGGATATGTTTCCTCCCTCCGTGCATATAGTAACGATATTCAACCTTATGACGAACGACAGAGCAGTCGTGATCTCATGCCACCACCCATGAGCAAAGTTGGACTCAAAGAATCGTCGTATAACCGAAGCTCAAGCAACATAGACCTACGTGAAGAGACCAGCAACCATGCGTACTCAACACATCGCAAAAAGCCTCAGAGAGCTTCGGCATCTACCAGGAATGGGACAAGCAACCCACATCCCCAAGATTCTCCTGGCATGCCGAGTCGTGTATCCATGCACTCCTTCCGTTATGATGCTCCATCATCGTATCGCTCGCAACGACATGATGGAATAGAGAGGAACTTGTCTGGCTATCAGCAAGCCAAGGCCATGACGACAAATGACTTTGTGCAAACATCTCGGCGGAAAGCGGGTGTTTATCGTCGCACCAAAGAGTCACCCAGCCGGCTGCAGTCGTTAAGACGCTCTGTAGTAAGCCGTCCGATACCAACCGGGATCACCAAGTATCCCTTCTCTTCCTCAGCATTCGACGGACATATCTCGGGGGTAGTGCGCCCGACTACGTTTCAGAAAGGCGGCCATACGCAAGCGGGCACGGATGCAGGACACTGGTTGGGTCCTTCTGCACGTGTCCACTCCCCGAGTGTGACCTTACAATCGGATCCAAAGAAGAATCGGAGGCAGGCAAACCTTCGTGACTTAAGCCTTAATCCGGAGCGACCTCAAGCAGCTGTACTAGCCAGCCCATTTTTCACTCACAACCCCAAACCAGGGACCTCATACACTCTACGACCGGCCAACGTGGACCAGGAATCGTCAGTTCGTCCCTGTCTAGGACACAGCACATATATCGGCTCCGGGGAAACTCCCGGGCACTTCATCCGTCGTGAGGTCAACAATCAATACCTGAATGATCTGCCTTCGATGCAAGCGCATCCCAGATATGACGGCTTCATAGCAAATTATCCAGTTGTTCAAGCTCGTCTTGACCAAGTAAATCCCCAGAATCCAAGGCATTATGGATCTGGGCACACTCGATCTTCGCACATCAGTGCAGATCGGTCGTCAATGGCACGTCCCGGACGACTTACACTACCAGTGTCTGTTGGTGTGAGATCCGCAGTGGCTAACGGTCGAAATGATCAAGGAATATCGACCTTTCGAAGGGTCAAAGGAGATTACCCTCACAATGTCAGCAATGGGTTTCCTCAGACACCCTTGGGAGGGGGCTTGATCGAGTCGAGCTTTTCGTCCGCAGGAAGACGTAGTGTACAACGCTGATGGCTGCGTGAGGCATGCTTGCTGTGAAGATACTGTGAGATTATAGAGCTGTTGAGTTTGGTTTGAAATCCATCAAATCTGATTGTGAGTCTCAACCATGTACGAATCAGACTAGTTTTATGTACACATGAGACGACAGAAAGAGGGTTCTTTCTGACAGGTCTCGTACTTACGCAAATATTCAGGGCCACTCTTCTTTCAACTTGATACTTTTAGCAACCAAAACCGTGCATGCAGAAGCTCAAAGTGCAATAGAGAACGCTTTACTAATCGCTTGCAAGACAGGTTGAAGTCCGAGCCAAGATACTAAAGTTACTGTACAGTAGGACGACGCTGACCCCTCACACCTACGAAACCCGAGGTGGGCACCCGATTCCCGACATAGGGACGACTTGATGCACAACTAGGACATAAAACCGCCCAGATCATCCATTACAAACGATAGCAATCACTTACTCTACAGCTTGGATTCGAGATGTCTCGGCCAGATCATGTCAGAACTGCTTCCACTAACCTCGTGAATAAGAGCGCTTCGAGAGTCCTCGAAGGCAAGTTTGGGATCGTCACAGGCGCATCGCGTGGTCAGTATACTGCTGCAAAGGATCCCATGTTGACAATCCTGAGCAACGACTCTAACCACTGCATCAGGTATCGGCGCTGCCATCAGCGAGAACCTAGCAAGTAAAGGCTGTTCTCTGCTGCTCAACTACACATCAGACTCGTCTGCCGAGAAGACTACTTCTCTAGCCACCCACCTGCAGACCACCTATGGCGTCCGCTGCCACACTGTGCAAGCCGACATGGGCAGCGAAAACGGCCCCGCGCACATCATCGAGACCGCCGTAAACCACTTTTCCCACCCCAAGACGCAGGCCCTCCAGATCGACATCCTGATCAACAACGCCGGGGTCGGCGGCAAGACCGCGCTCGAAGATTGCACCGCGGCCGAGTTCGCGTCGCTGTACAACGTCAACGTGCGCGGACCGCTACTGCTCACGAAAGCCGTGCAGCCGCATCTCCCCCACGACCGCAGCGGCCGCATCGTCAACCTCAGCTCCGTGTCGGCGTCGTGCGGCTTCACCGGCGATGGCATCTACGGCGGCACCAAGGCGGCGCTCGAGGCGATGACGCGCACGTGGGCGCGCGAGCTGGCCGAGCGGGCGACGGTCAACGCCGTCAACCCAGGCCCCGTGGCGACGGACATGTACGCCGGCACGTCGAAGGAGTTCCAGCGGAGCATGAGCCATTGGACGCTGAATACGCCATTGGCGCGGATTCGGCCGGAGGTGGATCGCAAAGATCTCGTCGAGGGTGCGGAAGATGCAGGAGGACGACCGGTGAGTGCTTTCGTGGTCCTTCGGGAGTTGGATGTGGCAGGAGTGTTCGCTTGCTAATGTGTTATGGTTTTGCTAGGGGTACGATACCGAGGTTGCCGGGGTGGTGGCGATGTTGTGCACACCAGACTCGGCGTGGTGTACAGGTAGTGTCATCTGTGCGAATGGCGGCATGAAGTTCAGCACATAGTGTAGCACATCGTGATAGTCGAGATGAAAACAGGAATTGGTGTGCCTGTAATGCAATAATAACTCAAGCCTGCAATTCAATTTATGCGCATGATCCATGCGAACCAAAGCCCATCTCCATGTGGCCCCATCACGGTAACAAGTTACCAATAAGCCACACATCCAAACCGCAGTCCTCAGTAGCGATGCACCCCGGAAGCGAGCTTTACCTCTTCCAGTCTCTTGCTAACAATTTCTCCCTTTCCTCCTTCTCGCGCTTCTCAATCAATTCGATCAGATCATTTGTGCTGGAGCGCAGAACGCCGTTGACGCCTCCACCACTACCACAGTCAACTACGGATATCAAGGATACCGTACGAGAATGACCTTTCCAATCGTCAATGACCGTGACGGACGGGAAACGTCGAATGACGGCTGTTTTGCTGATCTGTCTCAACGGCTGCTGCGGAGAGCGCGACTTGGTGGGTTTTAGCATCGGTGGTGGCATGGCTTTGCGGTCATGCTCCCGGGCACTTTTGGACGGAGCGGGATGAAGAATACATTGTTGATACATGTCTGCCCACGCACTGGCTTTGGACATCGTTGCTGGGGCGGATAGCGTCTTCTCCTCATGAGCGCCGTCGAGATGCAATGAACCTGGGGGCGGCGAGAATGATTTCTTCGCCAGTCGACCTTCTTCAGCCTTGACGGCGAAACTGAACTGGACGGCATCATCTTCTTCTAGGTGTTCATCATCAGGCCCGTAAGCCATGCTTTGACGCTTGATGGGAAGACTGAAGTACGAGTCTTGGAAAGGACTTTCCAATCGAAAGGGACTTCTTGCGCGAGTTGCTTGCAGAGGCTGGGGTATCTTGACAGCATTCAGGCTGTCAACCCGATGATGGATGTGATCTGGATGCATGAGCTTGTCGGTTTCTGCTTCCAATGCTTCCACGTCCTCACGCATGACATCTTCCAGTTCGCGAAGATGTTGACGCAAGCTGTGGTGGTGGTGGGTCTCGCCATGCGGTACAGGAGACAGCATCTCGAGATCCGGGTATTCCAACCAGCCTCCGGTCGCCACTGATGACCGTCTGTTCTGATTGGTACCAGTGGAAAAGATGTTGGCATAGTAGCGGATGAAGCCCCCAAAGGTGGACGAGCGACTTCTTGGCAGTCCGGTTCGTAGCCTCGCTTTGATCGTCTTGTTCGACTTTTTGCTATTGGGAGAACGCAACTCGATCGTACCGGCTTGTGATTCATTACATAGCGCAAAGTCTCGGACTTTGATGTTGTCAGCTTTGCCAGCAGATGCGCAGCGCTCAGGGCGCGAATGTGATGGATATCGAGACCACGATGCTAAGGCCGTCCCAATTCTAGACACTTCACGGGTTTTACGAGCCTTTCCGGTGAGGCTAAAGGCACCCATAAATGCCGTAGATTTGGGTTGAGTAGCCTCAATCATCGGAGCATCGTCATTCAGCGATGAAGACCCGACCTTGGTAGAGCCATGTTCGGCGACTTCATCGAGAGCAACAGACTCCCTTTGTTTGCTTGCAGATCGGAACAATGCTTTCTCGTCTTGATGTTTCGCCAAGGCGTGAGCCATGAGCTGTCCAGAAGTGTCTCCAAGTGGCTTAGCTCTGCTCAGACTTCTGTGCGGATGTGAAGATGGGGGAAGATCATCAGCCTCAACTTCTTGCAGCCTTCGTACATCGAGGCTTGAAGATGGTCGTCGCCGATCATCCCCTGTAATAGTAAGATTACGTTCGTAATCAATCATAGAAGGTCTTCGATCGAGCGCGCTTGTTATGGAGCTGTCGGACAATACTGCGCCAGCCATACTGGTCTCCCGTCGATGTGGCACGCGGAGATTGACCATACTGGAAGATCTTGGTGTTGCTGCGTCTGGCGCGAGCTCTGGTAGCTCGTATGCGACCGTAAGTAGTGCTGGATCATCTGTAAGTCCATCAAGCTGGTTGGTTCGCGCGATGAGCATGGGTGAACTGATACTGCGATTCTGTTGCTTACGACTACCAGGGCGCAAGAATCGGAAAATGGAGCGACGCTTTTGAATCAGCTTGGTAGGCGGAGAAAAGCGTTCCATGAAACGACTTTGTTTGCTCTGTTTGCTGCTGTTACTTTCTACCGACCCTGAGCCGGTCCGGAGGGTAAACTGCTGCCGTGTGTTGAGTCCAAGCTTATCGATACAAACAGACTGCTGGCGTGGAGATAGGCATGATGAAGACTGCTGCGGCGCTTGATCATGCCTGTTGATCTTGATTGTGTCTATGGTATCAGTGGGCGACGGTAGCGGCCACTCGGAAGCGACGGTGTCCAGATTGGGTAGAGTATCGTGGATCATGCTTGAAGGCCGACTATAAATGGATGAGGCTTGTGCAGGTGATCTGATCCTGCTCAGTGGCCTGAGAGATTCGATCTCTGTCTTGGAGCGAGCACTGCTGACCCCTAGGCCACCTTGCTCCTGTAGAGATGGAGTCTCGTGGAATTCAAAGTTCCAAGGCTGGTAAGACGAACCGATCATTTCTGCGGTGGGGTCAACCGGGTCTGACAGCTGTGACATAGAACGTAGCTTTTGTGAGATGTCCATGAAATATAGATGCAGGTTGGTAGACGTCCTGTTGGTCCCTTCTTTATGCGCTGATTCACAAACAACAGGCTCACATCCATCATCAGGCGACGTATGTGTAATCAAGTGGTTGCTGTCTCGAGGAGAGCAACGCCCAGTCTGTGCGGAGAGTGCCAGAGACTGTTTGGTATGGCCTTCTAAAGGCTTGATCTCATCCGCAGTGGCAGTTGAATCGGCGGACAAGATGGTTCGTGCTCTTGCGTAGGTTCTCTGTTCATCCGGAAGAACATTTGGGGGAGGCTGGGAAGAATTGACTTCACTTCTCATCACATTTTCTGGAGTGAAAAGGGCCGTGTCAATGAGATTCGGTGTGCTTATACCGACTTGAAGTAGGCTGGTGATGTCCGAAGGAGGGGAAAGAGTCACGCCCTGTGTTCTGGCTGCGAAGACATTCTCACCAATCAAGGGGTGGCTTTTGCTCTTCCTCATTCTTGTCAGGTCCTGTATGGACACCACAGAAGTGCTGCGCGCGGAGTTAGATGATCTATCGGTGGTCAGCGTATGTTTCTATACCTTCTGCTTGCATCTAACGTACTGCCCCGGCTTCCAGATTTCCAATCCCTGCTTGGCTGTCTCCGTTACGGCGCATTTGCCCGTTGCGACGGGGCGCACATTGATGCCCAAGTCGTTTACTTCAATCGCTTCGACCTTGCGCAGAACTTCGACGCTTGCCATGGGGCAAGCATCCTCATCGTAGTTAAGTGTTCGTCCCAACAGACTTGTGCTCTTACTCTTCGGCAACCCATGACTTGTCCGGCGGAAATGCATTCTCATTTTGTCGAGTATTCTGGGAGAGTGAATGATAGTTTCGTCGCATCCTGCTTTCCTTGCCCATGAAAAAGGAACATGAGGATGGCCGTCCGGGAGAGACGTAGCGGCCAAGATGCCAGCAAGATGGAATCGCTCAGATATCACCTCGTCAAGGTTTGTGTGACCGTGGTGAGGTCGCGCTGGTGGCTGTGGAGATGTCAAGCCACTTGTGCAGCAAAATCTGTTGTGGTCTCGGTGCTCCGACATGTTCGTATATCAATGTTGGCGGATTGTTGTGGTGCACACGTTGAATGGATGGCTACCTTATGTGCAAGTTTCCCCGATATTGAATATCTCTGTCGTAAGGTAAACACAATATGCGGCAATGGCGTCTGTTCAAGCGATGCAAACATGAAGTAGAAAGTGCAAGTCTTTGAAGTAAGAGAAGGAGGTAGATGCTCTTGCCCTCGTAACATGAGATCTTGTTTACCTACCTTATCGATCGAGAGCTTCAGCGCCCTCACCGTGAAGCAGGTGTAATTGAGGCTTTCCATCCATGGCGAGATTGAGCGCAGTGCTAGTATGGTTCGATTTGTTTTGGCAAGATACGCTACGCCTGAGGCTGGTGTACGAGGCACAATACGTAGCAGATAGATTGCGCTGGCCTGGTCTGGATTGACAAGGTCGTGATTGATAGGAATATAAGCAGTTTGTGATGGCAGTGCATACTGGCTGTGCCAGATCATATCATCACCATCTGGGGGGAGCTGAAGCTACGACGGATGCGTGAACCGCGCATCAACGGCTATTCAGTCCAGGTTCGGGATGAAATTACAATCATGCTTGTAGATGGAAAGGCCGCTGAGACGATGTGAGCGCAATTCAGGGCCATCATCGAATGACATCCACCTGAAGACGGAGGCAAAAATCAATGGCGGCCAGACCAAACAAAACCCCGAGCAGTCCCGAAACGATGGCTTCACGCATCGGCTTCTTGTAACCTTCCGAAGCTAGAGAAGCAGCATCATACTACCTCCCGTCCAGACAGTTCCGTTAGCAAAAGGCCCTGGGATAGACTAGAAGGAAATTACCAGGGTCGGAAGCCGAGCCCTGCATTTCTGTTGGCCCTCCATACTGTAGGCGGGGCCGGGCAAGGTCGATTCCATGGCAAATTGGGACAAGCTGCAGTCTGGCGAGCAGGAAATACCATGAGATTCATGTGCTGTAGATGTCCGACTCGTCCTGACCGTTGCCAGATAGCTGATCTACGAGAACGACATGATGAAGTTTTCTCTTCCATGACCACGACAACGGTGAGCTTCGGTCTGTACAGTGCATATAAGCATCGGGAGGATCCGGTCGGGCAGAATCTCATTGGCCGAGCCGTTGTCGGGGTGAGAAGGGCGAAGAAACGAGGTGGACGGCCAACGAGGAAATTCGCCATAGACCGCCAGTCGACCCCGCCATCGGCGCCCCACCAAAAATTCAGTCTCGCTCACATCTTAACCAGCTCTCTTTCTTCACCTCATCATCTTCTTCTTCCCATCTCTTCATCCTCCTCTCCTACATATCATCCCTCCTTGATCTACTCACATCTCAAGGATCACTGTTTCCATTCATAACAAGCACTACGACCATACCGTCAGTGGTCGCAACGTTCAATCCTCACTTTTTACCCCCAATCTTCCAACGCACACACCGCCATCATGGTTCAGTCTTCCGTCTTGGGCTTCCCTCGCATGGGTCGTCTCCGTGACTTGAAGAAGGCCACTGAGGCGTACTGGGGTGGCAAGCTTTCCCGCGAGGAGCTTCTCTCCGAGGGCAAGAGACTCCGTCTTGAGCACTGGAAGATTCAGAAAGATGCTGGCGTCAACATCATTCCTAGCAACGACTTTGCTTACTACGACCAAGTCCTCGACCACATCCAGCTGTTCAATGCCGTGCCTGAGCGTTACAGCAAGCACGGTCTTGACCCAATCGACGAGTACTTCGCCATGGGTCGTGGCCACCAGAAGGATGGCATTGACGTGCCATCCCTCGAGATGGTCAAGTGGTTCGACTCCAACTACCACTACGTCAAGCCTACCCTTCAAGACAACCAGACCTTCAAGCTCAACGCTGACCCGAAGCCCGTCCGACACTTCCTCGAGGCCAAGGAGGCTGGCATTGAGACTCGTCCCGTCATCCTCGGTCCAGTCTCCTTCCTCCACCTCGGAAAGGCCGACCGTGGCCAGAGTGTCGACCCCATCTCTCTCCTCCCCAAATTGCTCCCCGTCTACGAACAGCTCCTCACCGAGCTGAAGAAGGCCGGAGCCGAGACTGTCCAAATTGACGAGCCGGTCCTCGTTTTCGATCTTCCCCCCAAGATCAAGGAGGCTTTCAAGCCTGCCTACGAGAAGCTCACTGCTCTCCAAGGCTCCACCGGTCCCCAACTCGTTCTCGCCACCTACTTCGGTGACATCGTCCACAACTTCGATGTCGTTGACGCCGCGCTCAAGAACACCTATGGCCTCCACGTGGACTTGGTCCGCAACCCCGAGCAGCTCGACAGTGTTATTGAGCACCTCGGCCCCAAGCAGATCCTGTCTGCTGGTGTCGTTGACGGTCGTAACATCTGGAAGAACAACTTCAAGAAGTCGATCGAAGTCATCGAGGCCGCCGTCCAGAAGCTTGGCAAGGAACGCGTCATTGTCGCTACCTCCAGCTCCCTCCTCCATACCCCACACACTCTCGATAGCGAGAAGAACCTCGACGCTGAGGTGCGCGATTGGTTCGCTTTCGCCTCCGAGAAGGCCGCCGAAGTCGCCGTTGTCGCCAAGGCCGTCACCGAAGGTCCCTCCGCTGTACAGAGCGAGCTCGAGGCCAATGCCAAGAGCTGGCAAGCCCGCGCTTCATCGAAGCGCACCAACAACCCAGACGTCAAGAAGAGGCAAGAGTCTGTCACGAAGGAGATGCACGAGCGCAAGTCTCCCTTCACTACTCGCTACGAGTCGCAGAAGAAGAGCTTGAACCTCCCTCTCTTCCCAACCACCACCATTGGTTCATTCCCCCAGACCAAGGACATCCGTATCCAGCGCAACAAGTTTACCAAGGGTGAGATCACTGCGGAGGAGTACGAGAAGTTCATCGAGAAGGAGATCCAGGACGTCATCGCCATCCAGGATGAGCTCGACCTCGATGTCTACGTACACGGTGAGCCAGAGCGTAACGACATGGTGCAGTACTTCGGTGAGCGCCTTGACGGCTATGCTTTCACCACCCACGCTTGGGTTCAGTCATACGGCTCCCGCTGCGTTCGCCCCCCGATCATCGTCGGAGACATCTCCCGCCCAGCCCCGATGACCGTCAAGGAGAGCAAGTACGCCGTGAGCATCAGCAAGAAGCCAATGAAGGGCATGCTTACTGGTCCTATCACTTGTCTCCGCTGGTCTTTCCCGCGTGACGACGTCCACCAGTCCGTCCAGGCTCAGCAGCTGGCTCTTGCTCTTCGTGATGAGGTCGTTGACCTCGAGAAGGCTGGCGTTTTCGTCATCCAGATCGATGAGCCTGCCCTTCGTGAGGGTCTCCCGCTCCGCGCTGGTGCCGAGCGTGAGAAGTACCTCTCGTGGGCTGTGGACAGCTTCAAGCTCTCTGCTGCTGGTGTCGAGGATGGTACTCAGATCCACTCTCACTTCTGCTACTCCGAGTTCCAGGACTTCTTCCACGCTATTGCTGCTCTTGACGCTGATGTTCTTTCTATTGAGAACAGCAAGTCCGACGCCAAGCTCTTGAAGGTCTTCATCGATGAGGCCTACCCTCGCCACATCGGACCTGGTGTCTACGACATCCACAGCCCACGTGTCCCCAGCGAGCAGGAGATCAAGGACCGTGTCTCTGAGATGCTGCAGTACCTCAAGCCCGACCAGCTCTGGATCAACCCTGACTGCGGCTTGAAGACTCGCCAATGGAAGGAGACCAAGGCTGCTTTGACCAACATGGTCAACGCCGCCAAGTTCTTCCGTGAGCAGCACAAGGCATAGAGTGGATGACTTACCATCTATCTTGTGACTTTTCCTGCATGCATCTGGGCTGGCGTTCGCGAGGGACGGGACTGGAACAATTTGTACATTGAAGGGCAGCGCTCAACTGCTGCCTGGCTCTTTATTCACCATCACCAACATGTGATGGTTTCTTCAACAATCATGATACCCAAATTTTCAACATTAGCGAGGAGTTCAACAAAAAGGAATGGAATGGGACGATGACGATGTTTGTCGTCTGGAGAAGTGGCAGATGATCTTTTTCTTCCGAAAAGTTCCTCTCACAGGCCGTGATCTCAACGATCGCTGGGCCGCGTCACTTGATCAACATCGAAAGTGACGCCGAAATGCACGGGATGGGAGATGTGCTGGCTCCTGAGCATGCGGGGAGAGCACCTTGGCTTCTTCCGGTTTGGTTCGGGAGAGTGTAATGTAGCAGTAGCAGTACATGTAGTCGGTGAAGGTAGTGGAAGGAGTGAAAACGAAACCATTTTCCAAATGCTACCAACGATGGAGCTGTTTCAGTCCCAGTGATCCATGTCCGTGGGCACGAAATTGCAGATGCCATGCATATCCTGCACAAGTCTTTGACCCACCTCAGCGATCCTTCTTGATCTCACATCCGCACAGTTTACTACCTTGGTCAGTGTAATCACTCGCGTAATTTGTTACATACATATACTTCCATGGCTCATGAGTGGAGTAGTACTTAGCGAAAGACGCATGCAACTGATCTACTTGGCAGCCTGGAATGAACGGAGGAAAACATAAAAGTCGTGGATTGAGATTTGTGTATATCTTTGGCTACTGAAATGCAATCTGTGTATATGCTTGAGGTATATGGTCGTCACGGTCGTCATATCTGTTCATCGCTCGCATCCAAATCCAGCATGTTTGCGTGGTCACGATTCGAATCTTTCCGTCTCGTGATCATGATGTTATCGCCCTTCGAAATCGCTCAGGTAGTCGACTGTGCGGTTGTTGTGGGTGGTACCAAATCCGCCATTGACTGTGCCGTTGGCCGTCATGAAGTTCATCTGCTGCTGCTGCTGTTGATGGTTCATGCCGGAGGTCATGTCCAGACCGGACATCTGTTGCATCTCCGAAGGGTCGGTGTATGCGCCCATTTCGTTCTCCGAGAGGTCTTCGTAGTACTCTCCACCGCTAGAGACATCGTAGGAGCTGCGACCGCTGATGTCACCCTCGTCTGGTGGAGGACCTTGAGGAATGGTACTCCAATCTATTCCACCAAGGGCAGGATAGAGTTGCAAAAGCGCTCGAGGGAAGAAGTCTGCCATCGAGGGATCCATCTGTGGCTGACTTAGCATAACCTGTGGTGCGTCACCCATGCCCTGCTGCTGCGCCATCTGCGACTGTTGATCCAGCATCCAAGCCTTTTGCCGTTCGGCGGCTTCTTCGTCTAGCAAAGGTTTGATGCAGACGCGACCAGCTTCCGAGCGGAAGTGACGTCCAAGCGCGTCCGCTCGTGCGAAACGACGTCCGCAGCCCCACGCAGGACCAGTTTGCAGAGTGCCGCGGCATACAAATTTCTTCTCGCCGCTGTGTAGACCTTCGTGTCGTTTCCGGTCATGCTGGCGAGCGAATGCCTTCCCGCATACTGTACATACGAATGGCCGCTCGTCTGTGTGTGTGCGAGTATGAGACCGTAGATTGTAGGCTCGTGTGAATCGCTTGGGACAAAGTGTGCATTGGAATGTGGCCGGATGTTTTTGTACCCTCCCTGAAGGTGCGTTCGATGGGCTGCGCTCTGGATTGGCAAGGTCCAAGATATAATCTCGGTCATCGGTCGCAGAGCGGCTTCTGCCATGTGAGCCAACTGAGCCGTTACGCCCACGCGCAGGCGACTGGGAGCGCGAGGAACCTGCACTCGTGATACCGTTTTGGAGGGGGGATAAGTTGTTGCTTTGCTGATCCTGTAGGGAAGGCGATCGACCACGAACTAGAAGACCTGGTGATGCAGGCTTGGACGCCACAGAGTCAGACTTGGATCGAGGCCTGCCTGCTGTGATGTATGTCAGTGGGCATAATAAAACCATCTGAGAAAAGCAGGACTTACTCCTCTGTGGCGGACTCAACGTATCCTCGCCGTGCGTGGATCGTACGTTTTCCATAGGATTCTTGGATGGTGGGGCAAAATCAATGTTAATTTCAGGTGGGCTCATCTGATCTGCGGCACCCAACTCGCCACTCGGACTTTGTTGACCATTCAAAGTTGGAAATGGCTCCTGATGCTGAGCTGGGAACATATCCAGGCTGTTCTGTTGAGGCTGAGGAAAATGGCCGTTCATGCCAATGTTCAATCCGAAGCCGTTGTCAGAGGCGAGTTGCTGCGTCGAGAGTCTTGGGGATGGCTGCGGGCTGTGACCCGGGCTGTATCCGTTGAACGCTGGCGCGTTGGAAACATGGTTCTCATTCAACGTGAAGCCTTGCATACCAAGATCGTTGCCATACGAGGGGTCGGAAGTCGGGTTGAGCATGGGAGAGGAATGTGCGTTGGCATCAAAGCTGTCGAGCGTTCCTAAGTATGGTGAGTTATGGGTTGATGAGATCTCGGAATAATTGTCGGAGGGTGTGCGTCTGTGCGCACCACGATATGCGCCCATGGCAGACCATTCATTTCCTTGTGGAAACATGGCGCTCGACGGGTCTAGAGACTCTGAAAGGTTGCGCGGTCGGCGGTCCATCTGGCCGTTGAATGATGGTGACTGCTGAAAACCAGGAGACGCGTGCGGACTGGGACTAGCTGACTGACGGCGCACGTTCATATCTGGAGTAAGGTGAGGGGGTGTTGGCGAATGTGACGAAAAAGTCGCGGCCATAGGATCCAGCAAGCCAGCTTTCGCGTCCAACCCGTTGTTGTTCAGACCGTCCAGAAGTGTAGGATCCAAGGATCCGTTCTGATCGAATCCACTCTGAGTGAAGTCCGTCTGACTGAAGTCGAAAGATGGGAACGCGCTAGACTCGTTGGCCGAGGACGGCGAGACGTGATTGCTGCCTTGAGAGCTATAATACCCGTTCTCTTGTATTGAAGACCCGTTGCTATGCGCAAAGCTTTGATCTGAGAAGTTGGAGTTCTGTGTCACCAGCTGCGGCTGGATCCTCTGCTGCTGCTCTTGCTGGAAATTGGTGTATGTTGGGTCGAGCGAGAATTGGGCTTGAGGTTGGTAGTCGGTCGTGAAGGTAGGATCAATGGAGCTGCCAGCAGAGGTGTAGGCGTCTAGAGCGGCGTTGTCGAAACCTAGTGAGGAAGGGTCGAAATTGTTTGGGTCGAGCAGTGATAACGATTGCGGCGGGGCAGCGACGAGGTGGTGGTTTGTATGGTTCGCATGGCCTGCTGAGGGCGACCTACGGCGCTCGTAGCTGTTGCTGCGGACGTCCATACCTGTATCCATGCCTGGCGACGTGAGGCTGTGCCGGGTCGTCGATACACAAGCAGGAGGTAAGAGTGATCAGGCAGTGCCAGCTCACTCGGCGTGAGAGACAGGCAGCGCTTGGACCAGGTTTGGAGCAATGGAGTGTATTTATCATGCGCCTTCAAACGGCGTTTCAGGACGAGCAGGCGGGCGCTTGGTAGCAAGGCGCGCCGGGGTTCTACCGGGCCACCTGACACATGTGACAGCCCAAGCGGTTGGTGGCTGTGTATCCGTCGACGATGTAGCGCGTTGGGGGCCGACGACCGAGATTTATATGTGGTCACAGAGGTGACAGCTCAAGACCGATCGAGGCATAACAAGTAGGGCGGCGGACTGTAGGTGAAGAGGGCGCAGCAGTCAGGACGGGAGGGTGAGTCGAGGTGTGTTGTAACCGTTTGGCGGCAGAGTGTAGAACTAAAGAGGTGTGGTAGGCACGGGAGGATGAAGCCGAGCCCGTCTGCTCAGCCCTCGAGGAGGAAAGATGAGACAGCGTGTTTGATCGACCTGATCCGGGTTGGGACTCGCTGATGCTCAGCTCCGATCGGTATATGTGTTGCTATTGCATGTAGGTTGTTGGGCTTCTCTGCTATATTGGACTATCGGCGTCGACGTTGGTTGTATATGGAGCAACAGCACAGGATTAGGAAGATGATGACCGCGGGCATGTGCTGTGCACGTGCTGGCCTCGCGAACAGTGGGGCAGCTCTCACGAGGCGCAGCCTCAGGCTTGAATCTCTCCCCGACTCCTCCTCGACCTCATCTCTCCATCCTCGTATCCATGTGCTTCTTGCTATCGAACGACCCAGATTGCTCCGATCCAGCTGTATAGATTGCTGTCACGCGTCGATCTCAATCATAGCTCGACAGAGAACACAAGCGCCGATGACTCCACGCTTGGCATGCTTGAATGCACGTATCTGAAGCCGGCGGCCCTGGCACAGCCACACTCTGATATCATACCCGACAGAGCCCCCTTATGATGAGCATGTCCGCGTTTGATCAATATCATCATATCGTAGCTCTGCGTTGATGGTACATCTCAAGATTTCAGGAGGTGGTTGCACTGCCTCGTTGCTTGGTGTTGACATTGCATCGAAGATGCTTGACCGGTCTCGTGCTCACTAGATCAAGCATTGACGTTGTGTGCACAACCAATGGCCTTCTTGACACGGTAGCATATGCACGCTCCTTCGCACAGTACGAATGTCATTGAGGCAGGCCGTCGACCAAAGTGTGACAAAGGTGACTGATCTCGCAGAGGAACATTTACCCTCACCACTTCAACATCATGGATACCAGAGTATCGATTGCCAATATCATTTTGACAGGGAGAATACCCAAATGAGTAGCACTCGTATTCATAGTCCACCGTCGCCAACGACTAATTGATGGTCACACCATGTAGATGAAGTTCCGCAGCCAGTCCTCCTCGCCACCACAAGTCCCTTCATCCGCCAAACCAGACTCTTTCAGGTGCATCCAGTCGGCATCTGCTCTCCTCCTGGCCGGGCATTGACGATGCCAGTCCCGCATCTCGAAGAACGATCTTCGATAGCTTTCAATCTCGCTTTTGTAAGGTGACTGCGCGTCCGGACACGGGACGGATCCCTGCTCCCGGCACGAGTCGCGATAATCACGCAACCGCATCCATGCTTCTTGGTACAGGCCCTGGAGGTAATCAAGGTCGGCATTGCAGCAAGTGTAGCTATGGCAAAAGTTCTTCCGAATGGTCTCGATGGGCTTGAGCTTCTGGATGTCACCACGACACTGCTTGTATTGCCTGGGGCTTATGTTCACGAACGGTCGTTGGCGATGCGTGTTGCAGAAGCTCTTGACATGTTTCTCCCGATCCTGGATACGCACCGGACAGTTGAAAATGATGTCAATACGTTCACAAGTCATGATGTTTTGATAAGTGGAACGTGAACAGTCAAAATGTTGGCCACCCTTCTCGCGTTCTCCAGTGGCTAGAAATGGTCGCTCTTCCTTTAGGTACTGCTTACTGCCTGTGAAGCTCAGATGGACGGTGACAAGCCTCTCGATAGGGGCACGTAGTTGTCGGCCTGTCCACGCGAGAAGCGAAGGCCCTTTTGATTCTCAGCCACGTGTTCAACATTCACGAGTCACGAAATTGTCAATTGCGGAGTCCGTGGCGTTCATTAGGCTCAGTCACTTCTGTAACTGAAGAGTGGACTTGCTCGCGGGTACTGTCCTTTTCACGTATTGCCTGGGGCGTGATTCAGTACGTTTGAGCTGCAGAGACACTTTCCTAGATGATTTCGGGGTTGCCCGTTATCTGCAATCACTTCCTCTCGAGTGGTATCTTGACGAAGAGAGGTGAAGCCGTCCTCGAACTTCCCGCAGTGGGCTCGAGGGGAACTTTGACCCTCGATTCATGGTGTGCAATTTAAAGAGGCTGTTTTGACGCTCAGTGATATTGTGCTTGCGCCGTTCAGACCATGAAAGTATCATTCGTGAGATATTCATTCATGCTCTGGTGATGCTTGTCAATCCTTGTCATTGCCAAAGATCAGAAAGCGTAATTTCTGCCTACTTACCACATGAAAGCTTTCAGACACGTTTCGCACCGCAACGATGAACCTTCACTTCGTCTATACATGAAGGGTCACGCGGCCATGGATCGCGGATCACAATATCACCTCCTGACACGTGCTTCCCCGTGGATAGGTTGGCTGGCGTGCTAAGCATTGTCTATGAGCGGTACTCGCAAGCTCATATAGTACGTTTCATTCCGCAGTCTGCAAGCTCGCCAAAGCTTGATGTTTCCCGTCGTAGACTCCAGTGTAGTAGCCAGCATAGTACCACGACATCATGAGACTTTTCAGACCTTCGTCCTGCACTGTTCGGTCTTGTTAGCGATGATCCAAGCGAAAGGCAAAGTTGGACAGCATACCATGGTCCAACAACGCTCGAGGCAAGTTTGCAGCGAGTGTAGCGTGAGTGCCATTGGTACTTTTCTGTCCCTCAGATTGATCTACTTTGGTGGCATTCGATTTGGCTTGGGTCTTCTTCTTTATTTGGCTGACTGGGGCGGCTTGATTGTGCTTTGGTATATCATCGATAGCAGGCGTTTGTGCTTCCTCGGCGGCCAGCTCCACCTTCTCCCCTTTCGCTGCAATGCTGTGATATTTCTGCCTCTTCGCTTAGTATATGAAACGCGCGAACTTATACACTCGAATACGACTTACCTTGTACTCGTCTAAAGCATCGTTCCACGAATTGACCAATGCTGAATCGTCCCAGAGTTCTGCATGAGACAGATCGTCTTGAGCCATCGTGAACAGTGCTAACTTATAACATACAAGCAAAATCTCATTGCCTTACAATGGCTGGTACTGTAGTGGCATCTCGAACGGTGCCCTGTAGTGCTACGGCTAGATCCGAAGCACAGACCCGTCGGGAAAAAAGATGCTGAACTTATGATGCCGACCACAAATTCTCCAGCTCCAGAGTTCTAATACAACTTGCATTGTTACCTGGTTCCACGAAAGACGATACGACACCATGGCAGCCGCAGTAGCAGCCGGTAAAAAGCGCAAGAGCACATCTGAGACGGACAATGCCACGAAAAAGGTCAAGGTCGTCGAGCCGGTTGCACCACTCAAGTCCGCTCTGAAAAAGCCTAAAGATGCGAAAGTCGAGAACATCACAGCGCCCAAGGCCAAAAAGACAAAGGTAGTGGCAGAGGCCAAGAGTGATATTGTCCCTCAAGAGAAGCAGAAGAAGAAGGCCGCCGCGCCGAAAGCTCCAATTGCGAAGGAGAGCAAGGCGCAATCAGCCGTCGCCGCCCAGCCTGCGAAGAAAGCCAACACAACCAAGAAAGAGAGCAAGAAGGCTGCACCTGTCGTCGAGGACGTGGAGGATGCTGGTGCCGATCTGACCTCGGATCAAACCGCTGCGCTCCTTGCCGGCTTCAGCGACAGCGAAGACGAGGAGGAAGCTTCCGCTGATCCAGACCAAGATGCCATTCCCGTGGCCAGGATCCCTTCGGCACCAACCACCGGCTTGGTCAAGAAGCGCATCAAGATGGCGATCGACTCTCAGTCAGACCCAGAAACCACGCCCGGCGTCATCTTCATCGGACGACTTCCTCACGGCTTCTACGAGCACCAGCTACGCGCCTATCTCTCCCAATTTGGCGACATCTTGCACTTGCGCCTAGCCCGCAACAAGTACACCGGCCGTAGCCAGCACTACGCCTTCGTCGAGTTTGCAAGCGCGGCGGTCAGCGACATCGTCGCCAAGACCATGGACAAGTACCTGCTGTTCGACCACATCCTGCAGGTGCGGCGAGTGCGGCGCGAGGATGTCAAGGAGAACATGTTTGCGGGCGAGTCGCGCAAGAAGCCGGCGCCGCGGAATAAGCTGGAGCGCGGTCACTTGAAACGGGGCGTCGTGCGGGAATTATGGGAGGCCCGCGTGGAGAAGGAGACGCAGAAACGGGAAGAGAAGGCGGCGAAGCTGAAGGATATGGGGTATGACTTTGAGATGCCTGCGCTCAAAGCGGTGAGCGAGGTCGCCGTGAAGCCGAAGGAGATTCTAGCAGGTCCTGTCGCGGAGACCAACGAGGAGGGTAATGATGGTGTGCTAGTGGAAACCACTACTGAGCAGACAAAGCCGGATGTGGTGGTCGAGACTAGCATTGTCAAGGAAGCCAACGGTATCACGGTAGAGGAGACGATCACCACGAAAAAACGGGCAGCCAAGGATGTCAAGAAGAAGACGAAAAAGGTCAAGACGGGATAGTCAATTGAAGCATGTACTGTTTTGAGCGTGGAGTACACCGCTATAGAGCTGGTTCGACAGGACCAATGACATTGTTTATTGTACATCAATTTGTTTTGACATTTGCATGTCGGAATATTGGAGTTGGAGCAATATTGAAGCGCTCAGCGCGTGCGTCTCGATCTTTGTCAAGGTCTACTCATCGCTTCAGCCATGCTTGGCTCACCATCACAATTGCTCGTTATTGCCAGACTGAACTCGCTTCGCACATGTACAAGTCCAGTGCACTGAGCGAGCGCAGCCATCATTTGAATTGGCGGTGCTTCATATTCCTGTTCCCATCATCATAATCATCCAAGTTGTTCAGCAGATCACTTTACAACCAGAGCAGCGCTCGGTACCCATCCAGCTTCTTTGAGAGTCAGCCCGAAGTCGCTCTGGTCGAACGTCTTCCTAGGGAATGCCGTGGTAAAGCTTTGTGCTTCGATGCCCTCAGCTTGCAACGCATGCACAACTTCGAATAGTGTCGTCTCTGCGGGGAAGGTCTTCATCACGTTGCCTCCAGCGGTTTGTAGGCGTAGACGAGCTTCCGAATGGTTGGTTGTGGCTTTCGGCGCTGCGGCGGCTGATGCGACAGCAGTAGGTGCACCTGGGTTGAAAGCAGCAGGGTTGTCACGCATCGCCTTTTCTTGCTCGGCCTTCTGCCGCCGGGCTTCCTTGTCAGCTTCGATCTTTGCCTTGATCCGCTTCTTCGCCTCGACATCTGCTAGCTTCTCCGCCTTCTTCGCCTGAGCCTCCTTAATCTGCTCTTTCCGTTGCAGCGCCTCCTTCGCCTCGTCATTCTCTTTGGTGTGCTTCTTCAGAATCTGAGCATTCCGTGCGTTGGCCTTCTTGTCCTCCTCTGCTTGTACTGCCCGCTTCGCTACCAGAGCCTCCCTCATCTCCTGCAATCTCTGCTTCTTCTCTTCTTCTGTGAGAGGCGCAATCTCTTCCGTAGATTCTGCAAAGTCATCGTGCCCACTCTTCTCGGCGTGGAATTGCGCGGCGGCCATGTTGCGGAATTTCCGTCCACAATCGTTGCAAACCATGCTCATGGCTTTTGCTCCTGAAGCAGCATCTGCAGCATCACCTGCCGCGGCTGCTGCCTCTTGTTGGATATCCTCCACAGACTTGTCTGCATTTGCCGCCAGCCAATCTATGGCGCCAGGAAGGTTACCGGCTTTCTCGAGTCCAAGCTGAGCCTTCTCCCGCTCGAAACCCATGTCGACGAGTTGGTCCAGATCGGATGCCATGCTGAAGGGGAATGTCGGAGATTTGAATGTATGGTTGTTGTGGCGGTGATGAGGACCTAGGTGCAACGAGTGCGAGCTCGTGTAGAGGGGTCGAAGTGGGCTGTTGGTCGCGTAGAATGAATGACGATGACCTTTTTCGTTGAGGATGTGCCCTTACGAAGGGTTCGGACTGCTCGTCAAACAATAACAAGGCGAGCAATCTGCGAAGTCAACGATGAGCTCTAGGAAGAACCAACCAGATGAGTGTTAAGTTTACATATATGTATGCTGCTCGTGCCTCAGGTGCATCTGGAACCTCGAGCCTGAGGCAACATGAAGGCTACGTCACGCCCCAAACCGGATAATGAACGAATGGACAACCAGCTCTCAGCGACACCTTTACCAATACTGAGGAAACGAAGAAGCAGGCTTTGATCCGGTAATCTTGCTACATCTCACTACCGATCCAAACTGCACTCATCAGCCGCGCCCTCTGCCTCTCCAGCTTCACTCTCGTTCGTTGTTTACCATTGCAGCCGTTGTCGTCACCGTAGAGTTCCACGACTTTCTTGGCGTGCATTGATCCTCCTGCCGACCTCTCCCAATTGCTGCATAGGCAACGAACCAGACCACATCACCGATCTTCACGACACCATTCACACTCCACCAATCCAATCATGTCCGTCGAACTCGAGCCCGCTGAGCTTGGCTTCAAGCGTATGACTCTCCACGTGCTTGTGATCTGCAACACGATTGCTGACCAAAGCGCGCGCTATAGGCCCATTCACTCACGAAGTTTCCCAAATCTTGCGCCTGCGCAACACGAATGCCGACCCAGTGGCATTCAAGGTGAAGACCACCGCGCCAAAACAGTACGTCGAAGGTCTCGAGCAAGTAGTGAGGAGCCTCGGCGCTGACACAGCCCCAGATACTGCGTGCGCCCGAACTCGGGTCGCATCGAGCCAGGTGAAGATGTCGAGGTACAGGTGCTCCTACAAGCGATGAAAGAGGACCCGCCGCTTGATACCCGTTGCAGAGACAAGTTCCTCGTGCAGTCTGTGGCTATCTCTGCTGCACAGGGTGGCTCTGTCTCGCAGATCTGGACCAACATTGAGCAGACAGCCAAAAGCACCATCCAGGAGAAGAAGATTCGAGTCACCTTCCTTCCCGCTGATGGCTCTGTGAACAACTTTGGAGCTAGTGTCAACTCTCAACTTGATGACCACCCACCAGCGTACTCGTCGCCTTCTCCTGTCGCTAGCACCCCACAACGGAATGCCACCACTCCACGATCGGTCGCTGGAGATGACTCTCACGTGTTCGGTGATACCACTGAGACGTCTGCACAGCAGAGCACAATCGGCGCTGCTGCAGCCGCCGTTTCCAACGCCTTGCCTTCCAGTGATGACATGAGGCGACAGCTTGAGGCAGCTAAGGCTCAGATCGCACAACTGCAGCAACAAGCTTCCGAGGGGCTTCGACAAAGGAAGGTGGCCTCTGACACAGGGGCAAAGGGACAGACTAGTACGAGTTTGCAGAGCACCCCGGCTCCGGGTGGTGTTTCCGTGCAGATTACCGCGCTTTTGTGCCTGCTCAGTTTCCTTATTGCCTACTTGTTCTTCTAAACTATCGGACCTGTGGCGGAAGTTCTTCAAGGCGGGGAAAGCTGTGTGGCGACTGGCCTGTGGTGTTGCCAATTCAAAGACAATCTATGGACGCACTACGTGCACTTGACAAAGTGCTACGAGTAGCTTGCACGAAACACGAAACAGGGCAAACAAGATTCTACGACTATGCATCTCGATTTCGCCTCCGGCACGCGCTGCAGTCTCGCTCAAATGCCCTGTTTCGTGATACGTACAATTGGGACGGGGATCGAGCTGCGAAACGATTGGGGAGAGGCAAAGATATAATCGGAGAAACACGGACAGCTTTCTGCAACCTTTTATTTCCATAGCATCGTGCCAATTCTGTTCTGTATCATCGCTCCGACGTCGCTCGTGATACCGATGCTTCTATATGTATGGACTCACATTGGATCGTTGGTCAAGGCTTTGGATCAAGGTAGCAAGCACGACAGTAGTGACAGCTTACGATGGCCGTAACTAGGCATCGCCAAAACCAGCATGAGTAGGCCCGAATAACAAAACTGATCAAGATTGATGCCAGACCAAGCAAATTAGTTCACTGCGACCAGCGAGCCGTCTGCCTGGTCGATCAATACGATTCGCATCTCTACAGGTCTGTCTATTTCTTGGCGGCGGCGGCGGCATCGGCCTCTTTCTTCGCATGAGCTACAGAAGCATCGTGTCAGCAGCCGTGGCCTTTCTTCTCTGCTCGTGCTGCGCTGCTGCAGTAGGCATGCGCAAGGGGAGCACCGCGTGGGAGAGGATGATGGAGCAGCATGGCAATCTACTCACCAGCCTGTTGCTTCTGCAGCATGATAGCCGCGACCTTTTCCTTCTCGCGCTGGTGCTCGGAACCGGACATGGTGTTCTTGGCTTTCTGCCGCAGGGAGAGAAGAGTAGGTGTCAGTGATTGTTGGAGCATGACTGGTCTACGCAGGGGGGCATAACGATAAGGCAAAGGAAGGGACTGAAGGTGATGGGTTGAATGAAATGCAATTGACATGGTCCACGACTACTCACCTTGCTAGCTAGGTCCTTCTGGTTCTTCTCACGAGCCTTGTCACGCTGGTTGCCACGCGCCATCTTGAAGGCCGATTGGGTGGTGGATCGAAAAGAACTTTTGCGCGGACTCGAAAATGGGGGTTCTGATGGTGATGGCACTTCTTGGCCCGATTGATGCGCGGCTCTTCGATGTGGGGAGGTGAGGTCTGAAGAAAAGTCTGGCGCTCGGTGGTGAGATTATTGCGGCTGTGAGAGCGCGGATTCGCCACGTTTATCCGTCAGTTGGAGCTCGCTGATAGTTCTAGCGGAATCACCCGTGTGGTTGGGTGAGGTCTGGATTTCGGACTCGTTCGCGCTTCTTATTACTATCGACTCTACCTTCATGCTTCAATACTTCACGGACAGCTTCACGACATTGAGTAGGGCATTGTCCTGCGCAACATGTGTGCAAGTACAGTGACAGTCACTCCGATGCAACATCGACCGCTATATATAGCCCACGGTAACGGCTCTCTACTGGCGCTCGTTTCACAAGTCCAATCTGAAACACGCAAAGCACTTTTCGCCCGGCGGCAATGCACGCGCTTGTCCGCACGAGCTGTCCACTGCCAATGAGTCCGACTTCACCTCTTCGTCTGCCGGCATCGAATGGTTGATCGTATGCAAATGGAGTGCTCTCCGCCAACAACGCGTCTCTGGTCTTTGGCGGGAGACAATGGTTCTTCTCCACAAGATCTCTACTTCCACTCCATTGCCTCTTCCCCGGACGGTTTCAGATCCGGCGTGGACAGGGCCATGACTGTGTTCCGAGCGATCGCAGTGACAGATTGAGGATCTACGACGCGCCGAGAGAAAACAGTACCTTGTCGCGATTGTAAGCGCGTGAGGTATGGCCAGCGAGTGCCCGCCCGTGTACCTCATTGTTCAGGGTGAATTGCAATAGCATGAATAGAGCCCGTCTCCCATTGTCTTGCCGGGCCATTTCTGTCGATTTTCCTCGTATTGTTCTTTCATTGCCAAACATCCTCTCCTTCACTGTCAATTGTCGCTGTGTTACTGCTTTCTTTCCTTGGCCCAACACCCCAGCCTCATCAATCATTCCTATATTCTGCCATCTTCTCACACCTATCGCCGAAAGCTGCTGGACAGCCAACGAAAGTCCGTTCCTTACCATCAACTTGATCATTCGCGACAAACACATGTTTCTGAGACTCTGGCCTTCTGACAAGTACGTGAATGACACAATACTACAGAGCACAGCGAACGTTCAAGCTAACAACAATTTTACCTACAGGCTCGTCTATATTCCCATCGAGAGCAGACACATCGAGCTTTGGACCAGCAAGCTCCATCTGACGGGACAGCCTAAGGGCGACGACTCTGCCAAAGCCACAACAGAAAAGCCCACGGCATCCAAGATGGGCCTTTCCTCCAAATCACTGGCTGGTCCAGGCTATATCATCCTCAACTGCATCCGTGTGATGAATGTTGTCGGCTTGCTTGCCGTCATCACCGCGAGCATCGTCATGCTCGTCAAGACTTCCGTCGCCAGTAAATTCTTCTTCTTCGACGCCGTCAGCCATGTTCTCACAGCTGTTACTGGGAGTAAGTGGAAATCCAAGAAGTAAGAGCGAATAGCCACAGCTGACCAGCCATAGTGTTCCTCTGCGCTTCCGAGCTTTCGCTTTTCCGTGGGTACTACGCTCGTAATTGGCCATTGCTCAGCCCCAGTCACGGCTTTGTCACCATGGCCCTCATGATGGTCGTTTTGGGCATCAACATGCTCGGCAACCTCAACAAGCAAGCTACAAGCCAGGAGTCACTGGGCTTGGCTTTCTGGAGGATCGTGATTGCATCAGGCATTGTGATTTTCATCCTTGGCTGGATCAATCTGGTAGCAGTCAGTTCTCTCTTCTACCGCTATGGTTTTGCAACATCGACTAACATTGTTACAGAGCTATGTCTTCCGCGACCGTAAGCAGGGCATCACGGCCCGTCAGGTCCGAGCACATGGTGCTGCCATACACAAAACGCCCATCATCTCTGCTGGAACGCCGCCTGCACCTGTCCTCGCTCAATCATACATCTCCAATCCCGTCACGCCAAGCCCATCCAAGTCCGGCAAAGGCTTTTTCAACTTTGCATCCTCTGAGCGTCGCGAGTCGGTCCTTCCCTCGTACCACACCGGCTCACCGACAGCCTCACCCACCAAGCCTCAGATGCCAGCTTCCCCGGAGAGCAGATACTCCCGCGCAACCAACTGTACGAAGAAGAAGGTCTTCAGCTTCATGGGTAGACGCCAGAGTCTTGCTCCACCACTTCCCGTCAACACGCTCTCGCAGTATCATCATGGGTATGGCCAGAAGCCTATGGAGATCTCCGGACCCATCGGGGTGAACCCGCAGTTCGCACATCTGGTGCAAAGGCCGGACAGCGCACTGCACCCGAGCCGATCAGGCGAGAGCGAGGCGTTCCGTTGGCGGGTGTGAGGAATCTAAGAATCCCCAGCTCGTCGTGGTGACTTCTTGACAGCATTCTGTCACGCCACACACATACCATCCTTTCGTAAGCGTCATTTGGCATAGGCGCAAAAGGGATACATGATACCCGGATCACTGTCGTTGCCGAGTCTTCACCATCAGCAATCAATGATCATCTTTTTCCTGTCTCACTCGCTCCAATCCAAGTCTCTGCTCGATGACCCCAACGATCTCCTTCCATTCCTTCATCGCCCCTGACCCCGTATCGCCACACGCCAGCGTCTTCTCCACAGGCCGCAGCACCTCCATCCACCCCCCGTTTGCCACCCCCCATTCCTCGCCCAACACCGCCACATGCTTTGCGGTCGCCGGATGCTCCCACATCGCCGTGTTCATCGCCGGCGCCACAACAATCGTCTTCCGCGGCCGCTCACCCCTCACCTCATCGATCAGCCCACTCACATCCCACGCCCGCGCCACCGACGAGATCAGATTATCACTCATGCCCCCCGCCAGCTTCGCGAGGCTATTGGCCGATAGCGGCGCGATGACCATCAGATCCGCCCACCGCCGCAGCTCGATGTGCAGGATCGGGTCGCCGCGCACCCACGGCTTGCGCCACTCGTCGGCGTCGCGGTAGACGGCGTCGACGTTGCGGATCGCGGCGAGCGCGTCCAGCGCCGGTTGCTCGGCGGCCTGGGCTTGCAGGAAATTGGCCGCGGACTCGGAGAGCAGGACCCGGATGGAGAGGTCCGGGTGCTGCGAGAGGGCGTGCAGCATGTTGGGCAGCTTGATCGTGGCGACGGAGCCGGTGGCGCAGAGCAGCAGGTGGTGCTTGCCGTCGTGGACGTGGTCGGACGCTCTCAGTGGGATGGTCGCTGGACGTGGTTCCTTGGCTGGGCTGGGATCGAGGGCTTTGGTTCGGACATTAGAACGTAAAATTGTTGGAAGCATTATTGCTGTAAGACAGGTGACTATTGGTATGCCCAGAGCAATGTATGGCGTGGAGAGGATGCCATATGTGTTCGGCGCAGAGGTAGGCATTTTTCAAGATTCAAACGCATCTATGGGCCCTGATCTGATCTTTCGCGATCGAATGCATCGGACTTCTCGGCGATATAATATGTTTTTATGTCAAACCATCGTTTGGTTGATCGTGTAGGTATGCTTAGGTAAGTGACGTTTCCATGCGAGTCGGAAATGTGCTTGAAGCTGACAATTCCAATCGTGCTCTGTCGTCATTGGCCGAGGCTTCACATTCCTGTATCGCCATCATGCATGTGCTCTACAGAAACATCCAGTTCTCCAAAATTGTAGTTCATCAAACCACAGCAACCATGTTTTCACGGAATGCCTTCACAACTGTACGCTCCTCCATCCGAGTGTATAATTTGACAACCTGCTGACAATGATTGCTAGGTCGCCAGCCAAGCGCTGCGCCCACGCTCCAACCCTCTTCTCTCCTCTCGATTCGCCGCGCTCCAGAGATCTTTCCTCTCGACAGAAACGCGTCAAGCAATCGACAAGGCCGTCGGCTCCGCGCCGGTGGTGCTGTTCATGAAAGGCACACCCGAGACGCCGCAATGCGGCTTCTCGCGCGCGAGCATCCAGATCCTGGGCCTGCAGGGAGTGAACCCACAGAAGTTCACGGCGTTCAACGTGCTGGAGGATGAGGAGCTACGAGCAGGTATGTTGTTGCTCCTCTGCTAGAGTAGCACGAAGACGCGACGAAGCTGGGAGTCATTCGCTAACGGAAGGTGGTCGGCAGGCATCAAGGAATACTCCGAGTGGCCGACGATACCTCAACTATACGTGAACAAGGAGTTTGTGGGCGGCACGGACATCATGATGTCGATGCACCAGGATGGGAGCTTAGCGAAGCTGCTGGAGGAGAAGGATGTGCTTGTTGCGGCAGATGCTTCTGACGCGAGCTCGACGGGCTCGTGAAGAGAGAATGTGGGCAACAGGGCATAAGAGGGATATGTAATATGAGAATACCGTTCCCTTGTATACAAGACCATTGCGCACTTGGGCCATATCACAAAGCGTGTATGATCTGAGATGGGTGGACGATTTATCCTTTGCGAACGGAGCAACACTCCATGGGGACGTATCGCGAATAAGAGAGCGTAGCTATTAACAGCCACTTGATTGGTTCTTCAAGGTCATGCTCGACTCAATCTGAGAAAGATCGAGCATCACACATGCTTTGAGGAGTCGATGTGTCCATTAATGCCACTGCACCACCACTGTGGCGGAAGCAGGTGACAAGCATATTTGCACCTCACGTTCCTCGACTTCACTACATCACAACAATTAGACTGCTCATCTCACGAGATTGTGGCAGATCATGGCATCCATCAAGAAGGCTCGTGGCATGCCCAAACGCACTACTAAGCGCACGATGTCTATCACAGGCCTGTTCATGCCGGCGAAGCACAAACGACCACAGAAATCAGCGCCGGCCACCAAGGCGTCACATGCAGCCATTGGTCTTTTCTCCAGGTCGCAGGAGCAACGGCATCCGGACTATCTGCGCCTACTTGGTAGGCTGGACCAGATGAGCACTGCTTTGCAAGAATCGTCGCTTACAGATTTACAGACGCGACCGCCCAGTGCCGTGCCGGTGCGCAGGCCTCCCAACTCGGCCACCTCGACAGCGTGCACGAAGAGCTACTCTCGCGCCTCAATGGCTTCGACGCGAATAGAAAGCGCGTGGAGGTCGAGGGTGTGCCCAGTCAAGAACAGCTGGATGAGCTCAAGACGCGAACGGAGGCTCTCTTCGCTCCACTCGCGGAGGATATAATGCGCATGCGTGCGTCTACCGGGGAGATCGAGGCGATCAAGCTCGGACGAACCATGAGCACCTATCAGAAACGCGTGCAAGAGAAGACGGCGCTGGTCCGTACGCTTCTGCAACAGCTTAAGCAAATCGATGCCGAGATCTGCGAAACAACGCGAGGTATCACTGAGGATGCCCATGGTGCGACACTGACCGCAACGGCAAAGTTCGAAGCTCGCATCGCGCAGCTCACGAAGCAGCTGGAAGCAGCTCGAGACATGACGCTGGAGGAGATTTCGGTCGCACAGAGGACCGAGGCGCAGAACACGAAGAAGTTTAACAGCAGACTGAGGGGGCTTATGGAGGACGTAGCGTTCAGCTGAACGGTGCAGATGGAAGAGTCAAGAGAGAATGATCGCTTGTGGGAATGGACTTGATCTTCTTTTAGCATTTGCTGTGGTACGGTTTGTGTTGTGGACGGAAGCCTCTGATATCTATATGAGCCAGCGTCCACGTTGCTGAATGACACCAGCACAGCTATCGCATCGCTTGTCATACTTCATGCTCGACATCCTTTACACGTGGCACTTTGTTCAGCGTCAAACCACAGAACGTAGCGACTTTCTCGATCTGTAGGTATGCCCAAAGTCAGCGAGAGATCTCACCTGTCTTTCCGGTCGAAACAGACTCACACATTGCTGGATCAGCTCGACGTCTGCGGCGCTGACACCAATCCGACGGGTGCCGCGTAGATGCCAACCGGTCTCTCGTGCCATGTTCTGCATCATTATACCGGACAGCACCACAAGCTCGGTCTCCACAGGCCCGAGGATGCTGTGGTCAGAGAGATACAGACCGTAGGTAATCTCTACCGAGAGCCACCCTGTTCGTCTTGACTTCAGCATGTACTCGATGGAATCAAAGGTGAGTACATGCAAGCTTACGGAAGTCCTTATGAGCAGCCATCATCTCCTGCGTCTGGACATCATTATGGCGGTAGATCTGAGCCAGCCAGTCCTTCCCACGTTGCGCGTTCTCTGGGCCTGATTGCCAGTTCTCTCTGTTCATCCGCGTCAGCTTTCTTAGCCTTGTGAACCGATGCGTGAATGCAGTGATAGATTCTAGCCACACGAACCGCGAGAATGAATAATTCTTGTCTTCCTCCCTCTGCAATTCGCCAATCGAAAACACCGCCTCCAGCGGCCTCGGGACCCCGACTACACTCACAGACTTGACCAGCGCTTCTCGCAGCCGACGCATCAGAGCCTGGCGTTGCGCAGCACTGCTATATTCAGGCTTGCTCACGAGGTACTGATATAGATTTCCGGCGAAGCCTGGATGGCCACCAGCGGCGAGAGCGCAGAGCTTGGAATGCCGTCAATGGTCTGGCTTCTGGTTCTTCACGCGGCTCGGTGGACATACGGTCAGGATGTACCATTTGTCGTCACCTAGGGATTGAGAAGGGAATGATGTCTCGATGTGTTGGAAGAGCTTCATGGCATCTTCGGCGCTCGGGTTCGTGAGAGCCATGTTTAGAACACGACTACGTTCGGCGAAGAACTTGTTGCTGTGGATATGTGGAGGGATTCCTCATAGCTGTATGTGCGCAGACCTATGTATTGATGAGAAGTATCCCCGTAACTAGGTGCCCGCATAGTGTGGTGGGTCCACTCTTTGTAAGACATCATGCTTAAGCTCTACATGACATGGGCTTGATGTCTGGTTCGGCTCCCGTCATGTTTCACTTCACCAACACAGACAACGATGCTGCTTCTCTACAGCCCTGTCTCCGAAAATCGCTATGTTCTTGACCAGCGCTGATGAACACAAGGTCAAATGATAACAGTGTCGATCTCGCTAATTAACCGTTACTTGTTACAGAATATGCTTTTGCCAGCCCCGGATTCGTTCTCGGGCCTCCTCATGTCTCGACTTCATCAGCCATGCTAGGTAATCATCTATGCTCCAGAAGATAAGCAACATGGGAAAGTCCACCATCATCTAAACGCGCCTGGCGATTATTGGCAATCTGTACGCCAGATGGTCCGGCGATGACACTCAACGCGGTACAAAGCTTTCTGACACAATTGCGCCGGCGCACCAAGGATAATGTCCAGGAAGACGAGGGTCTGGTCTGGATCTCCGTCTGGCCATCACTAGAAGGCACACTCCCCGAAGACTTCCCCAACATCGTTAGCACTCTATTGATCCCCAAACTGCTGCGCGCCGAAAGTGTCTCGCTGGTCTGGAATGTACAGAACACCCGTCCCGGAGCACGAGGCGGCGACTGGCGCAACGGCTACCGCGCCCAGCATGGCGGACCTCGCGCGCTGTTGACCAGATTCGAGGACTTGAATGAGGCCAAGACGTCGGCGGCGTTGGCACGGTTCTCCAACAACCGTGGTCGCCCGCCTTCGAGCAAAAGTGGCCGTGCCGCGGCGGAGATCTTCGCGACGGAGATGCGGTCGTATGAAGCCATCCAGCGATATGAAGGGCGTCATGGAAGCAAAGGTACTCACATTATCACTGCCAGTATCATGGACGATGGCTAACACGAAACAGTAAGAGGAACCTCAATGGTCGCGGTGTGGATTGAGCCAGCGGATGGCCAAGATGCAGAAATCGACGACTGGTACCGTTCACAGGTAAGGATCTTGTGAAAGCGATCTTGGATCCCGAGCTGAGAACCTTCCTTCTAGCATCTTGCCGAGATCGCCGCAACACCCATGTTTCTACGCACGACACGGTACCGCCTGAAGCCGGGTCTGATCGCGGGCGCGAACGACCACGCGCCCCGCTCTCTGGCGATCCACGAGTGCCGAAGCACGCAAGCGCTGCTCGATCACGCGACGATCCATGGCAAGATCGTCCCTGAATCAGTACGGTCGGATCGCATCTTCGCGACGGCGAAATCAGTCGAACGCCAGATCTGGGAAATTAATGGAAAGCATACGCCGCTGGTCGGAAAACTTGCTAAGAAACTTGATAGACTGTAAATGTGAATGTGTTGATACGGAGAAGCCTTAATTCAAGCGCAGCTTCGATAGATCTTGTACATAATCTCTCTTCCTTGGAGAGTCACCCAGCGCCATCATCTATGCTATGACCGATTTGGACCTGAGGCGCTCTCAGGATGATCGCAAAAGCCTATGCACGTCTCCGATCAGGTACAGACTGCCTGCAATGACCAATGGTCCCTCATTCGCAGTCTCGCTAGCACTGTTCAGAGCTTCCTTCAGATCAGAACCATGATTGACGCATTTGCTCAGGTGAGGTTCAATTTCCTGCACAGCAGTCATGATTTCCTTGGGATCCGTAGCTGCCACCCACGGCATGCCATCCACAGGTCCGAACGCGACAGCATGCACAGCATCTCCAGGTCGTAGCAAAGGCCGTAGGGTCTCGCGGCAGTCTTTCGAATTCGAGGTGGCGAGAACCCAGGTGATGGGTTTGTTGGCCTGGACGCGCATCTTCTGGACAGTGATGGCTAGCACTTCGGCGGACTGCGCATTGTGTGCGCCGTCGCAAAGAACAGGTGACTGGCGGTTTGTCAGCCTCGCAAGGTCGATCAATTGTTGGCGGCCAGCAACTTGCTGTTCAAGACAAGCCGTCAACATGGCCTTTTTTAGATCCTGCATATGACTGCTCGTCCAATCTATGTCGGCAAACGGTGGTAGACAGCCCAGCTGTGACAAAGCAGAGAAGGTCGCAGTTTGCGCGACACGGAGGTTTTCCCGGACATGCTGTGGCAGATCGCGTGGTATGGATGCTTCAGTGCTCGCAGGATAGTCGATGTTACGGTCTCCCGCCTTTGTCTTCAAAACTGCCAGCACCTCTGGCGGGTTAGAAGTGTCTATGACGACCGGCACGTTGGGTTTCATGATCCCTGCCTTTTCTGCGGCGATTTTTTGCAATGAATTGCCCAGAAATGCTTGATGGTCCAGACCGATTTTCCCGATGGCGGTGACAAGTGGTGGTGGCCTAAACGACACGCCTCCAAGCCTTTCGAACATTCCTTCTTCTTCACGCTGACCTAGAATGTTCGTGGCATCCAAGCGCCCGCCCATTCCTACCTCGATGATCCCAACATCGACTTTCTGCTGCGTGAAAAGCTCAAAAGCAGTAGCAGTCAGTATCTCGAACTCGCTCGCCTTGATGGCATGCTTTACATTGCGAGCGAGCACTTTCTCCTCGACCTGAGAGAACAGTGAAGATGACACAGGTTCCCGGTCGATGGAGATACAATCCCAGCGATCGATCAAGTGCGGGCTGACGTACTGCGCAAGCTTGAATGCCGGGAGATGATTCGACCTTCGGTACTGAGACGTGTTGTATACCTGAAGAGACGCCGTGATGGCTGCGCAGATCGAGCCTTTGCCATTAGTGCCGGCGACGTGGATGGCCCGCCATGGAAGGGCTGTTTCCGACAACAGTCTACTGATGCGCTGGAGGCCGAGTTCGATCATCTCCAATCCCTTTCCATTATCAGACTGGCGAAGGATCGATGCCAGAGTCCAAACGGCATTAAAACAGTGCAACAAATTCTCCTTTTCCTGCTACGAAAGCCATGCTGAGACGCTTTGAAACCTTGACACCAGAATAGTAACAAGTTGAAGAATACCCTTCAAATGTTGACAGTAAAGCTTGAAGATCATGATCACGTGACACACTCGATCCTGGTAACTTCGACCGAGTGGCACAATTCTGCCCTGTTCTGCCATTGCGCACATTTTATCGAGCTCATCACATTGAGATGATCACTGCTGCGAGATCTCCTACACAGTCGCCTCGGTCGAAGTTGAAGTCTTAGCCATGAATTCTCAAGCATTACAAGATTAAGAACATGCCGCCGCCAAGTCCTGGCCTTTCAGTTCCCACCTGACCCTCGCGATCCCTCCTTCGCCCGTAATCCAGAACTCCGTCAGCTTCTTTCCAACCCACGTGAAATTCTGGACGATGAAATCGGTCTGGATGCGCAAGATCAAGACGCCGAAAGAATCCAAGATGTCAACACCCTTGCCAGTAGCAGTCACAATATACCCGTTGGCAGCAACCTTGAGCCCATCAGGAATCAATTCCTGCGCGTACCAGATCGGACGCTTGTTCGTGATATGAGTGCCGTTGTCGATACGATCGTACTTGTAGACCACTCTCATGCCCGTTTGATTGTACACCAGACCGGGCGGGCCACTAGCAAGGACGGATCCAGTTTCTGCGCCAGAATCGGAGATGTAGACGTGCTTCTCATCTGGCGACAGGGCAATACCGTTTGGCTGGACGAGCGTACTCTCAATCATTGTCACGGCGCCTGTGGCAGGATCGAAGCGATAAGTTGCTGCCTGTAGCTGTGGTGGCGTGTCAGTGAGGCGGTTGAACCAGGAGTATTGTGGATCCGTGAACCAGATTGCACCGGACTTGTCGACGAACAGATCGTCTATAGTGTTGAAGTAGTAGCCAAAGTAGTTGTTCAGCAGTGTTCTAGTCTTGTTGGTATGGGGATCGAGGGTGCGAAGGCTGACTCGTTGCTCAGTGCCGCCAATGCTGTTGTTGCCACCGGATGCACCCCAGTAGATCAGGCCATCGTGGAATGTTCCGCCATTTGGTGCGTACACTGGAGGATCACTAAGAAACGTGCTCAAGGTGGGCGGGTCGTTGTTCAGATCCACGACGAGTTGTGGCAGATATCCTGTCGGTGGTGCGAGCTGGCTCAGAAAGAGCTTGTTCAAGCTTGGGACGTACACAGGTGCTTCATGGACAGCTTCGCTGACATTGAAGACCTTCTCATATGACGGCTGGTTTCCCAGAATCTCAAAGCCACGCTCATGGTCGAAGATGAGGAATGTTGCGCCGGCGACGAGGCCGAACGAAGTATCATTCGGCACGGCGGTTTGACCAAATCCATTCTCCAATGCAGTGGTTTGGGACTGTCGGAAGAAGTGATAAGGCATGACAGTCGCATAGCGATTGATACAGACTATGCTTGCATTTGCAGGACCGCATGCTTCAGCCAGCGGCAGAGACACTCCAGTCGGCGGCGTTTGTGCATTGGCGACTGCCAACCAGACACCGGCAACCAGACAGAATTGGCCTTTCATTGTTGCGGGACTCGAGTAGCGATAGTGACCGAATGATGGAAGACGCCATCTCGACTTTGCCGCAGGTGAGTTAAAGCCGGTTCACTTTATACTAACCTCTACCACTTCTGGTCCTTATACCAATGACGAAATGCAGCTTCTATCAAGCTTCGAAAGGTGTAGTCGTCTTCCAGATGCGGAGCCGATATGATCGGCCCCACGTCACTCTCCAATGGACTGCCAGACTGCTGCACACCGCTATCAACCTCTCCAATACTGGTATATGCACCTCCAATGCCCGCATGAAGAAATGCCCATATTTGCTTGTGTCGTCGCTATACGTCCTTATGGCGCTGTAGCCCTTTCAACGAGTACTCAAATCTGTAAAAAGAAAACCGTGCGCTGAGAGCATCATTGTCCTGTGTCGTGCCCTTACTACTGCAGAGCAGTCACTCCTCTGCTTGTCACGTCACATAATGGCCAAGCAATATCAAAGAGCAATCTTTTCGCACCTCCATCACCGTCAGTTTCTGCTTGATTGCACCGGTTACAAAAAATGTAATAAGCAAAGCTCTTCCCCGTTTAGCTGCGGCTGTGGGCCTTGCACTGGTGCGTTCGCAGAATACGAGCGCATAGCAGCGGAACGCACAGAAATTTTTACCCGACGGACGAAAGGGCCACCATTTTGGCCTACCATTACCTCCATGAAGGGATAGGTGTGGCTCCATCCCTCTCGGCATGCGCCTGTGAGAATGTGACACAATGGTTTAGCTGGAGGAATGCATTGCGCCAGATCAGTTGCACGACGCGATGCACGTTAGACGAAATTGGCGCAATACGATTGAGCGTCGGCGACGACGAGCGGCGACCGTCCTTCCGCAGCGGTCGAGGTAGACCTCTTCAATTCAAGTTGACTCTGGTCGCAAGGAAGAACAGAAGAGTATCAGAAGCTGTAGCGGTGGGTGTAGATGGCATGTAGAGTATATATAGGGCATTCTGACTATGGTCTACTCATCGCTGCCTATCAAGCGACTGTTGTGCGCGCAGATAGCTGATGTTGGTAGTCGTAATTCCAAACACAACACGATACATAAGCACGAACAGCTGAAGCACGCGACGACTTTGTCTGTTGGAGAGCGATGAGATTTCATTGCTGTCCCTATATAAAACCTCCAGAGGTCATGTATGATTCGAATTCAAGGGATCCCGTCCCATCCATCCGCTCATGCGCCACCCGTCGTTGAGTCATCTGACGATACCGAAAAGGATATCGCAGTCCAAATCGCCCCTCAAACGCCATACCGTTCTCTTTGTCGTCTATGATTGCTGGTTGGAAGGAGAGACTTAGACGCAGTAAGTGACGGTGAAGTCAGTTGGGCCGTAGTAGCAGGTGGTGTCAGCTGGGGAGCCGTCGTTGACCTGGTCAGCGTTGGTCCAGCACTGGTCCTCTGGGTAGCCGTTGGCAGCGTTGCAGATCTTGGTCTCGCAGTTGCTGTTGGCCGGGACGACCTGCATAGTCGGGGTGGTCTCGCCCATGAGTGAGAGGTCGTAGCTGGGATCCGGTTAGCATTGCTTCGAAACAAGCGCACGACGATCAAGACTCACGCAGTGCCGGTTTGGCCGCTGTAGGCAGAGTAGCCAAACTCGAAGAGGGACTGCGCAACGTATTGGTTGTTGACATCCATGGTGGACAAACGCTGAGTAACACCGTTGAAGTCGGCGACGAAGGTAGCGGTGCCACCGTTGGCGGCCACGTCCTGTGAAGCAATGGTCTGGGAGGCTCCGCTCTCGCTGAGCTGGTAGCCACCAATGCTGAGATCGCTGCCGCAGTTGTTGACAACGTTGATGTTGAAGGTCTGGTCCTGACGCCTGAGGAGAGGCGAGGCAGCGGCACCCATGGCCAAAAGGGAAGTGAGAGCAAGTCCGGAGATCATGATGTATGATGTGGTTGGTGGTGTACCGTGTGGTGAAAGGAGTGTGATAAGGTAAAAGGATTGTGTAAAGGACTGGACTGTGCTGTTACTGTGCTGGGCTGCTGCTGATGAGACCGGAAGAGACAGGGACGCAGAGCTCGATACTTATATGGACCCGAAGTATGCGCGAGCGCATAGCTGCACTCAACCGTCATAATCCTCTATTCCACAGACGCGCTCGCTGTCCGTTCACCATTCTGATGATCTCCCATATGCGAGGCCGGGAGGGCAGAAGTGGATGGCAAGACCTGCCGATGGAATGTAGCCCACGAGAAAACTCTCACGTCCACAAGGCAGAATAAGCCCTAGGAGCATTGCTAACGAATCGCAAAGGACATGGCTTGACGGCACAAGCAGACGGTTGCATTCCCTACGACGCAAGATAGCGCCCCTAGCGTGAAACAGGGATCTGCTCCCTTCTCATAGGAGAGTATGGTGGAATGGTGTGGTGTCTGCTTGCTGCAGTAATATTTTAGTCGGAATGTTGACGAATCAGGTACCCGGCGGTTAAGAAACTCAAAACTTTTGTATGGGCCGGGGTGTAGTATCCACCCGCCTCAACGACTGCACCTGCAAGGAAGTGCGGGTGGAATTGCTTTATGCTTGCGATAGTGAATAAGAGACATCGAAAAAGTCCACCTTCTGACGGCTCGCAACCGCAGTCTCGATTGGGCAATATCTCCAACTCCACCTAAGCTGGTGAGTGGTCGCAGGCGGCGCCGTCTGCCGGCCACCGACGGTCTCAGAAGTCCTCGAATTCGGACACGATTATAGTGTCGCGACGAGGAAGCGAGCTGGAAGACTTCTGAAGATTGCGCCGATGATTGCAATCCTTCATTTGCGCATTGTGCGCAAAGTGTCTGCCGGTCCGACCTCCGGCGAACCAACGTTGATTGGCGAGATCGCGGGCGGGGAAGGGTGCGTCCTCGCCATTACGACGCAGCACACGTCGCAAGCTTGCGGTCGCGATCGCGAGTCGCATACGTGGAGACATGCGAAAACCCAGCAAAGGCAATTTACTGCAGGTACCGCGGCGTACATCCGGCCAGCCGTCCGGGTGGAGTTGGAGGTGCCACGTACCTGATCGGCGCAATCCGCTGACAGCAGGGCTGATGGCCCGGCCGCACAAGCCTCAGCCACGTGTACCAAGCCCAGTGCCGCATGGTTCTAGAGCGCCGTTTTCGCCGGAAGGGTCTGCTTGCACGACTCGGGCACGGGTCCTCCATCACAGAGCCGAAGAATGGCGGAGATCGAAGCCGCGACTGTCAGCAAGTCATCTGCGGAGACCGAGCCGTTAGGGTACGTCGACGTGTGAGAAGTTCGAGGCGAGAAGGCTCTGTTCCATCGCATGCAGTCCACTTAACACTACCGCTTCCGCGCTGCGGGCCGCAAGGCTGACACGGTGTGATGGGACTCATGGAATCGAGGATCGATTAGCTACGAGGCTGGATTTGCGATCCTCCACCCAGCATTGCAGCATGGCATGATCGTCACATCGCGCGAACCCTAGGGAACCGGCTTCGACTTCTTCCATCATACATAGCAGTCCGAGCTGCACTCAAGAGGTAGAGCCGATGCGGTGTCGAGCAGGCGCAAAAAGCATCGGTGAATTTCGGTCCCACCACGCTTCACCTGTGGCTTGCTGACGCGGCCGAAAAGGCCCACTACTTCATTACGGAAAGTATTCGTCGCATGTCGAATGCTCAGCAGTGGAGCAGACGTGCTCGTATCTAACAGGGTCGCCCCTAGATGCATTGATCCCTTTGTCTCGTAGCTAGTGGAGAACATGCCGGGATCTACAGCCAGAACCTTCTGCGCATATGCAATACGAAAGTGGAGATGCAATTCGGACCAGGATCGGGTTGTCGGAAGAACAACGTGACGATGTATAGCACGGTATCATCGCTTATGCCTCGTCGACGACCACCAACCGTTCATCGCTATGCTTGCGCTTCAGCGGCTTCATGATCCTGCATTCCAAGGCAAATGGGGTATCTAAAAAGTACCTGCTTCCCAAAAACGCCTGTCGCTATACGAAGCCCACGCAAGAAGCTGGTATGACTCTACATCTGACAGCTCTGGAAGTAATTGCTCACAGTCGTCATCCGCACATTTCCATTGGGAGTCCTGCAAGGGTCATTGTGTAGTGCCATCATTGCCCATTATTGCTACAGCAGATGGATCACGATCCATAGCTTGCGCCGTGATGTCATCACGAGGTAGAACCCCCGCGTCCATGAGTATGCGAAGCAACCACAAAGCTGTGGGTCGTCGAATTGACTCTGTCGAAAACGCTAGAATGATAACCACCGGAAGACCTACAATCAGCACCATGCTAGGCGTAATGCTTGTACCCCCACTGTGAGGCCTGGTGGTCTGGGACAGGGTGTGAACGGCTGGGCGATCTTCGATGTTGAAGCTGCCACCGAACATGTCTTCCAAGCCGGTGGTGTCTCTGCCATCCGATGGGAGCTGCCAAGCGCTCTGGCGAAGCTCCAATTCTCCTTTCGTGCGGAACCTTGCTGGTGCTCCTGCCTCGAAGTCATGTCCTTGCCCTTCGTTTCCTGCGCTCTGGTCTGAATTGAAAGTGGTTCCGCCTCGTATGCCTTCACGCATTTGACCAAGGAAATTTTGCTGTTCGCTCAATGGCGTCTTCTTAAAATACACCTGTGTTGGTGGGTTGCGTAAACGACGCTCCATACTCATCGGAGCTTGTGGTAGACAGCCGCGAAATGGACTTGGATCGATGTGGGTGAATCGTGCCTTGTTCTGCTGCGCTTGTTCCGTTCGTTGCCGGTCTGCGTCTTGTCGGGTTTGCGACTGAATGGCAAAAGTCTCATTCCGAACAGCACCCCATCCTGATGGCTGCTCTGCGATCGGGTTATAATTGTAGGTGCTACGGACAGCCAATGTGGCATCCGGTAGACCTATACCACTTGAGTGAAAACCGTTGCGACTGCGTGCTCTGGAATTTCCCACTTGAGCAGGTGGTGTAGAGTCAATGTCCATAGCATCCACGTTTTCGTCATAAGGCGGAGTGGGTAGTCTTAGGCTCCGAGCAGGTGCAAGATTGGCAATGGGGAATGACGTGGATGTCTGAGGGCTGAGCAATGCCCGCGGTGGAATTTCAGATGATCTTGAAGTGTGTGGCTGGTCAACAGGACTCAAGAGCCGGCCGAAAATGTTACCGTCTCCTGGTTTAGGAGTGATCTTCATATTCAGCTTCCACACCACAGGCTCAATCGCGGTGTTGCTAAGCAGCTGCACGACAAGCATGAAAGCAACGGATAAGCCGTGGAATGCAAATCGCTTCCATTCCGACAAGTGCTGAGCAAAGTGCCACGTGGAAAGGTAGTAGAACGCGCCCATCCGAACCACCAACAAAATGCATTGGAGAACGTAGTATTGGGTTTGTCCAGTGATAGCCACGATGCGGTGCTTATCATGATACCAGTGTCTCAGATCAGGGTTGTGCCAAATCAGAAGCAGAGAGATCGAGAGAGCTGTGGAGATACTCTCATACCAGCAGTTGGGGTTGAGAATACTGAAATTTTGCAGAGGACAGCTTCCCTGCCGACCGTCGAGGGCTCCAGCTTGAGAAGGGTGAAGTCGTGTGATATGGGAAATTTCGAAAAGTTCTTTGGCGGCGAGCATCTCGTATGCATGCCATCCCACTTGCACCGCCAGACTCGTGTTCTTCAGCAGGCCACAAATATCCAGGATCATCCTCGTACTTCTCTTACTCCAGTCATCCCTGCTGGCTATCGTTCCAGTTCTCTTTGTTGCACTGCTCAGTCTACTCATGTTGTCTGATGCTGCGTAGACATCTGCCCGATTGAGCATGTGTTGAGCTCGCGGAGCACACTTTGCACAGATCTGAGGGTGTCGTTGTTCCAGCTCCGCTTTGAATTGAGGCAGCGCATCTTCGTACTGTTGATACGTGGGATCATCTTCGTCGGGCAGGTAATTGGCCAAACTTTGTTGGTAGACAAGCTGATTATGCTGGCACTCGCGGCAGAAGATGTCTTCCCGTTGGTGATCGAGCGAGGGCGCCAAGCGTCGCGTGTATGTAGGAGGTGCCTTTGTTGGCGAAGCGGGAGCCGGCGTAGTGTCGTCGATATCGCCTTTGGCATCCAGGGTATTGATCGCCTCGCATTGATCGCACTGGAACTGCCGGATGCCAGCAGATCGTGCATATGGACTGCGCTGATTACAATAGTGGCAGTGAATCCGCCGGCGAAGAAAGCTCATTCTGCCGGTGTCCTCGAGTGCGATCGACGCCCCCACGTGAATTATACGTGTCTAACAGTGACGACGTCTGTAGCTGTTTTCAAAACACAACTCGGCGTTAGGCGGAGTTTCCGACCAGACGTACTCTAGGTAGACTGAAGGTCGAAAGTTGTGGTCCACATCTATACCATACACCATTTCTCCTTCCTACCTACATGTATTGCACACTTGCAGCACAAGATCGATCGATGGACTTAAGTGACCCAGCTATGTCCTAGCAATGTCCCAGACGAGGGGCCGTACAGTCTTTGCTATCGCTAGTTCAATCAACCCGGCACTCCCTTTTCACACCTACGCCATCCTAAACCCTGCAACATGAACCAGACTGAGAGGCCATTCGCCTCGGTCTACTCCGTAGTAGTACTAGGAGCGTACAGATCTGCAGCGGCCTGCCACGCTGGCCTGGGAAGTGCCTGCGTGGCGAGAACCGACTGTTGCCAACATCAACACAGGATTTCCGAATGACCTCAACCGAGTCGTGAGTCCGATGGATGTTCCAGGAACGTCCGGGCAGATACTCGTGTCCAATACTATGTTCAGGGCCTTCTGTCATGATCTGGATACACGGCAGAAGCCCGCGCGCAATTGTTGGCAATGTACAGAATCGCCGGGGGAGGGGCCACGGTGAATGCGGGCAAAGGCTACTCTACAGCACACATCGAAAGCTGGAGACTATCCTTGATCGGCGCGTCCGAGCAGCGCATACCGCCCCGCACGAGGATGCTTCAAAGTGCACATGTGTCCGGCGCCAAGGATGGCAACGTCGCTATCTGAGCCTATCAATCGGCGAATCCCTCCGCCACCAAACTATGGGCTGGCCATGTTGAAGATCACACCACACATTACCTTCGTGGGTCTGGCATCTGCCCTACCTCCAAGCAACGATCTTTCAATTTGCTGAACAATGTATGATGAATTCAACCTCAGAGTGCCGTTCCTGCGGAGCAAATCAGCCCTTTCAGCTCGTTGCCCTGTCGATGGTCCGGGGACGTGGCACTGCAGGCTGAGACAAGTCCACGAGATGTTCAGGATACCAGTGGCTGAAACTCTTGGAGGCTTGGCCTTCTGATGATGGTGTGCTGATCTGTGCCTCCTTTGGACTGCTTTGGACGTGGTCAAATACGAGCTCTCCACAGGTTCTTTTGCAACCAGATCGCTCAACTTATCTGAGATATCCGCACGATCTTTCGAACTGCGTTTGAGAACGCTATACACAACCTGCTTGTTCTTTGCTATAAGTAGATGTGAGATGGCAGCTCGCGAAGATCCTGCGATCTGGTTTGGCAACGGTGGCCGTACGGCCTTACTATGGAGTTCCATCGGCCTTGCAGTCGTAACATCCTTGCTACAGGGTCTTGCGACGACCGTCGTCGCCGTTGCTGAGGATCAGAGCATGTGGACGTTTCGTTTCCGTATCGCCCGTTTTGAGCACTGGTGGTGGACAATCATCTCCACGTTACTCGCGATCTCTTTCAGCTTGATTGTCTTGTCGTTCCTCTCGGGCAATAATAATGACGCACTTGGCGTTCTGGCACTGTCGACGGCTACCACAATCGCCATTGTTAGGTATGCATTGCCAGCCTGGCGGAATCGAAGATATATCGAGAATCGCTGGCTGGCATGGACCGGGAACAGCAGAACAGCTATCCGGGCGATCTACAAGGACATGTGTGGCGATAAGACGGCTTGGATACGGCTGGCTGATCAATCTGGAACCAACAGAAAGCTATCGCAGGCCTCAGATGCTTGGGGCTTCGCGCTCAGACCTCCCGAGGGACTGTGGCAAGACCCTACAGCAATACTAGAGAAGTTTGGGGAGAATAAAAACACCCTGATCTACAGTCCAGCTTGGCCATTGGGACCTTGTATCTACGATGATGGTCTGGAGACAGAGACTGGTGATGTATCTCTCCTGTGGGGAGAGGGCCAAGGATTCCGACGACGCGTCTCGCGAGCTATAAACAGTCTTCCAGTGGGACTGCTGGCCTCCCGCCCGTTCACCATGGATGGGTACAACGGAGAGGGTCTCTGTCTTGCCTTCGGACTTCTAGGCCGCAACAAAGGCCTCCGACCAGCACAATACGTGTTTGATGTCGACGATACCCGTAAAAGAATGCGAGGGCTCACGCGGAATAAGGCGCACAAGCGGATCACCGCCGAGCTCGAAGATCACTCGGCATGGTCTCCAAGGCCTAACAAAGTTATGCGATCGTACTACGCTAGATCTGTTGAAAAGCAATACGGCTCATTATCAGCGGATTTTTGCCATGTTGCCACGGAGATTGCTCTTATTTTTCTAGACATCGAAGAGAAACCGTTACGCACATGGCTCGGACTGCAACTCGACCAGCAATCAATGGACGTCAACAAGCGGATGTCTGGTCGGCCTATACTCGAGAAGCCCCTGCCTAAAGCCACGTCCGAACAACTGCACACGCTGTACCGCGCAGGCTATACCTCGATGGTCATCAGCCTCAATTATTTTGCACCCGGAGGCACGACGAGCAGCACGCGCACGAATATGGGGCAGCCCGTACGGCCAGATCTGATATGTTTCGCGCTTCTTTGGCTGGCGGATCATTCTGTCAAAGTGGATCCGACCACAGGCCGGTATGTCGAGGGCCCAGGGGTCGAAGTGCCGGAGTGGTGGGGTGAAGCCTGGGTTGACGCACGGCTGAAGACAGAGTTTGCGAGCCTGAAGGAGGGATGGAGGGAGCCCGCGGCATGGTTGCTGGGACTCACGGGATTCCCGCCTGAACTGGACGTAGGAAGGTGGCCGACCTGGCCAGATGTAAAGTATGTGCCTGCGAACCTTGCCTGAAAGCATACAATCACAACGTCGATAGTGCCGATCATGCCGTCTGGCACTTTCAGCACGTTGAACATCTCAAGGAAGGTAGTGGGCCCAGCAACACGCGCACTTCACTTAGCATTGTGTCGAAATCATGGCTTTGCGGGAGAGCCTACGCTCATTGATCGACACGGCGGGGTGAGGCACCTTTCAATATGCCTCTGCATGCAACCATCATTCGTGCTGAGCCTTTTTTCGTTGAGAGATGTACTTGACAGCGACCCAAGGAAGGAAGAAAGGACGAGGTCTAGATCAGGGCCTGAGTCTCGGCCATTGGATTCCGGCTTCCTGTATGGGGGTCAGGGATTGATGGCACACACAGCAGAGGTCTACAAGCAAATATGGGGGATGATAGCAGGACGCACTCCAGAGTCGAGTTTTCGATAATTTATTGTTGTTCAGTAGTCCCCGCCCGTACCTAAAGCACGAGTTTGTGTTTCTCATCAACTCAGTTAGCTATCGTGTTGCAATAATTAGCCTCTTTCGCCTGCGAGAATCTCCTCTGCACGATCGCTCAGACAGCTTTTGGAATGTCGTAAGATTGACGATGCATCTCGAGCAACAAGAGCTTCCAAGGCAGGTTCGAAAGCTAATAAGGTAAGGTAGATAGAATCGCATAGTGAAGCCCGGTGGAGTAGTGCTGATGCAATACTGAACATGTGAGAGTATGTAGAAGAGAGACATCAAAGGCTCCGTGAACAGATCAAGAGCATCTTAACAGCCGATGAGGTTGGAAGCGTACCTTACGAACATTCCGCGAAGCATGAGGTTGGGTGCAATAATCCATCAGGGGCCGTCACACTCCGAAGTAAAATTGTTAAGCAGCTTTGTGGTTGCCTGAGGCACTACTCTAAATCATGCACGTACATATCCCTGTATGAGAGACACTGAGTCCTGCATGCGGTCACCTTTTCCAATGGCAGTACTTCCACTGTGACAAGCTGCCAATTTCTTCGCTATGTGGAAAGGACAACACCTTTTCTTTCTTCCTTCCGATGAATCCTTAAGAGAGACCATCGACATATACCGCGAACTATGCGGACCGCATCAGCCATATTTACGGCTTTGTTCGTGTACCGATTGATCAACGCTTTCACGATAAACACGTTTTTCCAGCCCGATGAGTACTTCCAATCACTAGAACCAGCATGGCAAATCGCGTTTGGAACGCAAAGTGGTGCGTGGATCACCTGGGTTCGTGAGTCCGCATCAAAGCCTATGAACCAATATTGATTCGGCGAGCAGGAATGGCGAGAACGATTACGATCATCCATACATCCTCTGCTGTTTGCAGGCGCTTATCGCGTTGCTAATGGAGTGGGAAATCTGATGCAAGCAGATCTTGGACTTCGATCTACTTTACTGCTAGGAGCCCCTAGAGTACTCCAGGCCATCTTCGCCGCCTCCACCGACTTCCACACCATCAAGCTGGCATCCAGGACTTACGAGCATGAAAGCACGCCCATCAAAGCGGCGGTTCTGCTCACAGTGTTCAGCCCATGGAAATGGTTCTGCTCCGTGCGAACATTATCAAACTCGCTGGAAACCACTTTGACAGTCTTAGGATTGTGCTACTGGCCTTGGGCGTGGTTGTCTTCGCAGAGTGGCTCCAAGCAAAGTCCGACGCCCTCTGGGGACCTTTACATCTCTCTGATTACTGCAGCGTTTGCGTGCATTTTACGCCCGACGAACATCATGATCTGGGCCACCATCGCCCTATCGTCGTCAATACAGTCAGGCGACCTTCGCAAAGCCACAACCCTGCTTCGAACAGCCGCAGCATGCGGGTCGGCTGTCCTGGTCCTGTCAGTGGCCGTAGACCAAGCTTACTACGGCGAGCTGGTTTTCCCACCCTTGAAGTTTCTCTACGTCAATCTCGTCCAGTCCCTCGCCGTCTTCTACGGCGCCAATCGCGTCGACTACTATTTCACCGAAGGCCTCCCTCTCCTTCTTACCACCTCTCTGCCTTTTGCCGGCCTCGGGCTGTATCAAGCTCTACGACGGCAACCGAGCTCCAAACCCCAATCCAGGCAACAGGAAATCCGCCTCACCCTTGCCCTCGCCATCCTGACCACGGTCTTGGCGCTCACCACGATCTCGCACAAAGAAGTCCGCTTCATCTACCCGCTCCTCCCACTCCTCCACGTGCTCGCCGCGCAGCCTCTGGCGCGGATGTACGCCTCGCTCTCGGAATCCTCATCCCTCGCCATCTGCACAGCCATCCTCGCCATCAACGGCACGCTAGCATTCTACATCACGCGCGTCCACCAGAGCGGAGTCATCGCCGTGCTCCATCACCTGCGCCGCGCCCACGAAGCCAGACTCGAGCAGGACACTTCCACTCGGACAACGGTGGGTTTCTTGATGCCGTGCCATAGCACGCCGTGGCGCAGTCACCTGATCCACCCATCGCTCGAGGCGTGGGCGTTGACGTGCGAGCCGCCGCTGACCATCCCGCTGGCGGAGCGCGGATCGTATATGGACGAGGCGGATGAGTTCTACGCCGACCCAACGCGGTGGGTGGTGGAACAGATGACCGTGTGGCCGGAGAAGCTGGTCATGTTTGCGCAGATGGAGGATGTGCTGGGTGGGACGCTAGTGGCGAAGGGCTATGGGCGATGCTGGTCGGGATTCAATACGCATTGGCACGATGATTGGCGACGGGTAGGGGATGTGGTGGTGTATTGCGCAGGCGAGATTGAGGCAGACGAAGCCTAAAGGTAGAAGGGAGGAAAACTTGGTGAGAAGACTGTAGTCTGATAACAAGACCTGCTATGTACAATAATCAAGGAGAAACAGCACGCCAAACGCTATGCTATGCTTCGCTTCGCTCCGGGCCTATCAAGATACCAAAGGGTGGAAGTATGTATCATGCGCTGCACAATGATATCGTCCCATCATGAACACCAGTGTAATGCGTGCCTGTCCAAAAGCGCCGACGCAGGCCCAGGAAAAGAAAAAGAGGAATGACAAGTTGATGGTAGCCACAGCATCGCGATCATCGAGTGAGCTCGGCACTACTGGTCTGTCGCCGTCTCCTCGCAGTGATCGCCGCAGCACGTGTGTTTGCACTGGGCGGCGCGTGTGTCGGCGTCAGGCGATCAGGTGGGCCTGCCACCCCGCGAGCGCTGCCGTCACTGACCGGGGCCAAGCTCAGTCTGCTTCGTGCTCGAGGCATGGCCAAGGATACTCTTGTCGTTGGAGGTTGGCGGGTGCTCTCTCTCCTCGCGATCGAAGAGCTACTGGCACCGTTGGTGGCCCAGTTCGTGGAGTGGACGGAGTGGTTGCTGCCATCACGACTCGTCGGGCGATACGGTGAGGCTGATGAGGCTGGGGTTCGAGATCGGGAAGTAAGCTCGAGGCCGAAGTCGAAGTATCCGCCTGCGCGACTGCTTGCGCGTTCGCTAGGCGTGGGTGGCATGCTGCCATTCGTAGGTGTGATCATCGCGTTATTGCTCGTTCTTCGTGAAAGTCCGTGGGAGCCCGCAGCATTGGTGGTCTTGATGAGATCATTGGCCATTTCGCGAACCAGGATGGCAGTATCTTGTCGCGCGAGCATTTGCACGCTTTCAATCAGGCCATACTGTCTAAGCAGATCTTCTCCGCTAGCATCGCAAATGCTACGGATCACTCGTAGCAGGTTGAGACGTACTAGAGGCTTCCTTGCATGCACCTTGACAGCACTGCGCTCGAAAAGACTCTTCTGCGCCAGACTTGCCGCGACTGGTGGAGAAAGACGTAAAAGCTTTTGCAGAGGTTCCAGAAGGTTCTCAAAAGTGTCGGCTTTGCTTTCATTAAAGCAGCGCACGACAGCTTCCACAAAGGCTGAAGATGCGAGTAGATGTTCTTCCACCTTGGCTGTCTCCTCTTGCAGCCATATGAAGATCGCATCAAGTGCAGTCACAGCCCAGTACTGATCCGCGAGCAGCCCGATATAGAAGTGTAGCCCTTTGTTCTGCCAAAGTACCTTGCGTCCGACCTTTCCGGAATGCGCCATGTCACATAGGATTGGAAGAGCGAATTCCTTCAGAGGTCGCTCCGTCTGTACAATGCGCTGTAACAAGGGGACAATACCACTCAGCGCAGCATCCTCCTGTCTTGCTTTAGACAGCCTGCAGAGGTTGTACATAGTGTTCAAGATCTGGTTGCTGATCTCCCTGAAGTGGCTGGCGTGCATGCTTGCGTCAAGCAGATCAGTGAGCACTTCGATCGCGTTGCTGTTCTGCAATGCATCGAGAGTAGTCGCCAGCATGGACAGGTTCTTAATGAATTTCAGCATCGTAATTTGATGCTGGGGGCTCATGCGCTTGAGATCTTTTAGTACATGCTTCAGCACCATCCGATCTGCCACGCTTTCTTTGACATGGTTCTCCGCCTGGCTGAAAAGAAGGAAGATGTTGACAATCTTGCCCTCAATTGTATCGTCCCCGTCTCTATCCTCACCAAGAACATGATTCAGGACAAGGGACAGCGGATACAGCACCGAACTTCTGCTGAATATGCGACAAAAGTCGTTCTTCGGCGTAGGTCCTTGCAGTTCGAAGACGCTTGAGACACCATTTACGCCAGTAAGCACAAGTTCGCGCCCAAACTCCGTGTCGTATTCTTCTTCTAGGAACTCCACCAGTACGTTGAGACCGCCGCACGACACGAACATTTGCAATGTCAAAGTAGATGTTTGGTACATCATGCGCACAAACGCTGCAGCCTCAAGGCGGATCTCGGAGCTGTACTTCTTGTGCGCGAATTGAGAGATGATGGGGATACCGCCCACGAAACACAGATTCTCCTGCACTTCGACACTGTCGCTGATGATACAGTTGACAATCTGCAGCAGGCGGAAGATGGTGAATGGATGCGGACAAGTCTCAATGATCTCCAGGATCGGCAGCATGCCATGACTACTAACGATGATGGTCTTGACATCTGGCGACTCGGTCAATATCTGAAGTAGCTGCTCAGCGATCTCGGCCAGGACATCGCCGGACTGTGTGAGTTTGAGGTCAGAAACCAGCGTTTCCACAAGTGTGCATAAGCGTGCGTGCTTGTCGCGCGCCACATTGGATTCCAGGTCGACTGCATCGAGTTCTTCTTCTAGCGCAGCGAATGGATCGTCATCCTCATCCTCCTCATCGTCGCCGGGCCAAGACGAAGCATTACCGAGCTTCATGGTGCCACGGTCTGAGGACAACGACTCACTGCTTACGCTAGCAGATTGCGGTGATCTGGTCTTTTTGGGTAGCAAGTTCATCGGGGCATTGTCTACCTCGTCGAAGCAAAGCTCGGTGAAGTCCTCGTCTCCTATATCCTCTCGATACTTCTGCATTTCAAGTGAGCTCCTCGTCCGCCGCATTGCCGCTGCATCGTGCACTAGGTTTGTCGGGGTTCGCGTCCGCCTTCGATTGGTATTGCCGAGTTTACTCTGCATATCAGAAAGCTCATGAGGACGTATGGGTCGATTCGGTGAGAAGCCTGCAAGCTTGGCTTTGAAAGCAGCCTCATCATCTGCAACCAGATCAGAGTAGTCTTCCTCCATATCCTCACGATACCTGTCCTTGTCCGCTACGGCCGGTAGCACTTGCCTCTTAGAGACAGCTGGTATCTGGGACCCCTTGGCCGTGTTCTTCGATCTTGATGCAGGTCGCAAGATCTGAGTCTGAGGCTGTGAGTCCTTGCTTCCCCTCCGCTCTTGCCTCGGCCCTGCTTCATGCCGATTTTGTCCATAAAAACCCACCGCTTTTATATCCGTGGATCCTTGACCAGCTTGGCGCGAGTCGAGGGGAAATCTTGTGGAGTCGAAATCACCCGCGTAGCCTTCATCAGGCGGCAGAGGGGAGCGAACAGTAAGGTCGCCTTCAAACTCCTCATCCCACTCCTCTACCCTACCGGTGTTGTCAGGGGTGCCGTCAAAGCTTGCGTACTGCTTTAACTTTTCGGAGCTGAAAAGTCCAGCGAAGTTATCCTGCGGTCTTAGGCGATCCGGAAGCTGCAAGGATCCCATCCCGGTAGAGAGTGCTTCAAAGTCATCGTCCCAACGTTCATTCGTGTTATCGTTGGGCGGAGATGCGCGCAAGGTTGATTGAACCTTTCTCAGGCCACGCGGATGTGTAGATTTGTTGGTCTCGCGCACCGTCGTAAGTCCACCTGCGTTACCTCTCGACGCTGGTCTTGCGGTCGGTCGTGTGGTTGTCTGTCTACCGCCCGCCTTCACATTCGGTGGACTTGATTTGAGAGCTTTGTTCCATTCCTTCACACTTTTGACCGCCTCGGTGTGTTCGGGAGCCTTCTTCTTGTCACCCTTCTTCGTCGACATGATCCATGGATGCTTAAGAAGCTTCTTGGCTGTCACGCGGAGATTTGGATCTTTCTGAAAACATTGCATCAGGAAGTCTCGTACCAGTGGGCTCACCCCTTCGGGCAATGGCGGGTGGTCGTCATTGACAATGCGGAACAGCGCAGGCATTGGGGCAAACTTGTGGTATGGCGGCTTACCATCGAGCAGCTCGATAACAGTACATCCCAAACTCCAGATATCGCTGGCGGTAGATGCACCAGATAGCTCGATTACTTCCGGTGCCATCCAGTATGGTGTACCAACAACACTTCCCTCCGAGAGTCCAGACTGTTTGGTTGCAACACCAAAATCTGCAAGTTTCACAAGACCCTCCTTGGTAGTCAGAATGTTTGCGCCCTTGATATCACGATGAATCACACCCTGCTCGTGTAAGAAGAGCAATCCTTGCAGCACTTGGGCTGTGTAGAGGCTGACCAGGTTCTCCGGGAACTTTCCAAAGTTCTTGCAAATGCTGTGCAAGCTCCCGTTCTCACAGTACTCCAGAATGATATACAGCGACTCCTTACTCTTGACGAAGCCGTGGTATTTGACAATGTTGGGATGGTTCAAGTTCTTCAGCAGGTCGATTTCTTGCATGATGACATTCAACTCGGCCTTGGGAAGGTCGGCGAGACGGACTTGCTTGATCGCTACAGTCTCGCCCGTGCTCCAGTTCAGCGCACGGTAGACACTCCCAAACGCACCGCGCCCAACACAATTCCCGAGCTGGAAGTCCTTGAGCCCCTCCACCTCTTTTGCGTCCATCTGCGCAGTTCCATCTTTACTTGGGGGCGGATCCCTGCCAAGTATGCTGGCCGAAGTCTGCCGTCTTGCCTGTGGTTTGCGCTCCGACTTGCTAGGGTCATTCTCCTTCTCTGTGGTAGGCCTTGTTCTGGGAGTCGGCCTGCCAACGGTGCTCTCCTTGGGTGGACCAAGACGATTAGAAGCAGCTGAAAGAGGCCTTCGTGTCGTGGGAACCTGCCGCTGGTGTCGGTTGGTCGTGGGAGAAGATGATGTAGGAGGTAGAGGCATTATGGCGGTTCAAGATTCTGCCAGCAGGTCGTTAATGACGCTGCAAGACCGGGGAAGTCCTTGAGACGAGCGGAGAGGGCATGGTAGGTCAGAGAGTGCGGATATGCGCTGCCAATGCTGTCCTGAATGTCTCAATGCAGTGTATTACAGGCCAGCGCTAGACGGAGCACGCGAGCGGTGGATGCGGGCAATGATCAGAGTTCAGATGGTCTGCGTGGGTAACGACGAGCATACAAGCATATATTCGTGCAAGATATGAATCGAGCGTCAGAAGCACCGGCGATCAGGCTTGGTCATGGATCTGCTGGCGGGTCGCATATGAGGCTGTACACTGCGGCAATATATGTTTGTGCTCGTAAAGTATTGTTGTGCACTGAAATGACGAAGCGGCACGCGTTCGGCTGAGACCTTGACCCGTGTTTGGTACAGCAGGCGAACTTCTATTCTGCCGAGACATCGTTGCTGCGATGTAAGCATATCACGATGATGATATGGGAGGCCTTAATACCAATGGTTATGATACGAGGTCTTTGTGACAGTGTCTGGCGGAATGCTGCCCTTGCTTTGCCTGTCAAAGCATTGTTCCAGTCTGCGAGCTGAAGAGAAGCACCAGGAGGACAATTCATGACCCCTTTCCTGTTTGTTGACATTTCGGTCACTGGAAACCTCAGACACCAGAGTACAAGGTAGGCAATGAATTGATCAATTGAGATGCACAAGATGTGGATTAAACATTTATTCACTGCACGCGGAGCCTCTTCTCCCCCAGCTGGGAGCAATTGGATGAAACTCCATCGCTTCAGCTCCACAAAATAAATACATACCTTACCTAACAAAGGAGAGGAAATTCGACAAGAAATGCTGTGGTATCAAAGAAACGCAAAACACCCTCGCTCCACTACTCAACCGCGAGACAAGTCCATGACGAACATTCTCTTTTGTTGCTCTGGTAATCCACGCCGGCACGTCAGTTTGTTATTCGCTGTGTCGATCGTCTACTCTTGCATGGCTGCCGATCATGGAGGTCACCAGGGTCTCGCAGCAAGGCGCGCAAGATCTTCTGGTTTGGCAATTTTGCAACAAGCGTCGTGCTGTCGAGCATTTCCTCCTGTCATCGCATCACTTCCGTACAGCAATGAATGGCAAATGGTCTGAATCCGTTGATCAAGCAAAATCGGCAACTATGGCGGAAGCAGGAGTACGCCTTTAGTATCCATTCATAGTCATGCGCTGGCTCTGTCTGCTAAGCTCGCGGTCAGCTGAAGGGCTGATAGGTCGGCTGCCGTGGCCCTGGACCTGTGCGCTGCTCTCCTTGAGTGCAAGAAGCTGCTTGGCACGGAAAGACTCGTAGTGGATTTGCGAGGTGGTCTCGATCAGGTCTTGCAAGTGTGTGCGGGTGAGGAAGTCGCGGAGATAGACGAATTCGCAGTGCTTGTCATCCTCAACATTGATCGTGCCCCATCGGTTTTGACGCCCACGGACGGTCTTGCCATTGACGTTGATGTTTCGCTCGGAGCCCACCACAGCGAATGGAATGATAGACTGCGTTCATGTCAGTTCTGAAGTCAGTGCAAACTACAATATGACTTGTTACGAACCTTGATCTGGGAGTTCATGGCAGCCTCCTCGCTGTCGTACTCCTCGTTCTCGTATGGGTACATGCGGATGTTGTGGAACGCAAACTCCTCCTTGATGCGATCCTTGAAGATCTGTCTCTCCTCAAGCGTGAGACTATCTGACTTGGCGATGACAGGAACGACGTTCACGGTCTCGCTCAACTTCTTCAGGACAACAATGTCGATAGGCTTGAGCGCATGACCAGTCGGCGAGATGAAGTACAAGCAGCAGTGGATGCGAGTGTCCTGGATGTAGCGCTCACGCTGAGCGGTCAACTCCTTGCGCAAGTACGCGCTGTGCTGGTCTTTGATGTACTTGACAATAGGGTCCCAGCAGCGGTCGTTGTTGACGAGATCGCCGTAGCCGGGAGTATCAACAATGTTCAGTCGCAGGCGCACGCCGTTCTCTTCAATGATGTGGGTGACGGGGTGGATTTCGGTGGTGCTGCGGATGGGTTCGCTGGGCTGAAGACGGCCCTTGGAGTCGACGAGGTGCGAAGCGAAGATCGTGTTGATGAGCGTGGATTTGCCGAGACCGGTTTGTCCTGGAGAAGAGATCAGCAACTGACGAAGGCTTGACCATCGCACGGCTAGTAGTGTCGTGCAAGACGCCATTGGCGCGTGGAACAAGAGGTCTCGCGAGGTACGCACCAACACAGATGACATTGAACTGGAAGCCTCGCTTCAAGAGCTTCTTCTCGATCTGAGTGGTGATGCTGTCGAAGCCGACGTGGCTTTTTGGGAACACCGACTGAGGGTTGGCTTGGATGGTTGCAGCCATTGTTGCGGTCGAGAGGTTGGATCTGTGCAGCTATACAGGTGGTCTTATTGAGGGTGTCGAGGGAGAAGACGGGTATTGGAAGGTAGTGCGATGAAGGGTGACGGACAATGTCAAGTTGATGGTGGAGCAGACAAGACACGACAGGGTCACGAAGAAAGTGTGGACGGATGGACAGAACAGGGTGCGTGCAGTAAAGGGGAAAGCACCAGCCACAGCTTGAGCCACACCTCATTTGCGGCATTGACCTTCACCTCCGAATGAGGACCACAACCTTTGCATTTCCACTCTGTTGCGCATACTGGAGTGTTGCTTCAACATTATCCACTTCCGCATTTGCAACTCGCTCATCAGCACCTTCACACATACATCGACATCTTTGCTGGCAGCAGACTGCAACAGAAATCATCGTGGCCTTGACCATGGCGGCTCTCCATGTGCCCTCCGCGAGCTTCCTCTCCGTGTTTCTCCCTGTCGCTCGACAAGCGCTACTTCCACAAATCGCAGCACCAGTCACCAGACGAATACCGCTTCTCCAACAGCTCCGGACGAGTCTCCTCCCGGCCGCTCTTCTTCCGATTCCTGGACTCCTCGCTGATCTTTGGGATGGCCTCTTGCGCGCGGTTCCCAAAAAGAAGACCTCGCATATGAAGAAGCGACACAGGCAAATGGCCGGCAAGGCATTGAAGGATGTGACTGCGTTGAACAAATGCAGCGCGTGCGGACGACCAAAGAGAGCACACGTTCTATGTCCGTACTGTGTGAAGAGTGCGTATGAAGGAATGAGCGTAGAAGGTAATTTGTGCTAACATATCATCGTAGCTATCCAAGAATGGGTTGCGACGGGGTTCAAGACCAAGGAAAAGCTGGCAGAAGAGGCGGATGAGATGTTCGAAAAGTACAATGAGGAGCGGAGGGTGATGGGATTGGAGCTGTTCAAAAAGCCGAAAGCAAAGGATGAAAAGCAGGCATAGAAGGATCTCTTGACACACACGGCTTCGTGACCACAGCGATATCTCATTGCGGCGCTGGGTCAAAGCACATTTGAGTGTAGTCTATCGTACAGATTTTGTTGATCCTATCGACCATGCCAGTGTTCGCTGTCGGGTCCGAAGCTCACTTTGATATACATTGTTGAAGGAGGCTATTGTGCTGGTAACCACGTTTTGCCCTCTGCACAATCTGGAGAGACCTCATTAACTGCAGCATTCATTGTGTAGTACAGCACATGCAAGTGAGCGCAAGTAAGTTCACTCGTGAAGAAGGGCACGTGATACAGATCTGCGAGCCTCACCATAACTTCGACGCGCTAGGCTACATAAGGTAAGCATGCCATCTCCAGCCACAGCGCTTGTGCTTTGCGGAGAGCGTCAAAGTGGCCGGTGTCAACGTCCATCGCAAGCACTAACGTCTCCAGCAGATCGACGTGCTCGACCAAAGTCAACATCTCCACTCCACCTCTGCAGCAGTGTGTTTCATTGCAGTCGCGTGTCTGTGCCGATCTCTTCGATCCTCATTTTCTCCCCCAGTATCAGCATGGGCCTTCCGTAAGTCGCGCGCATCGATTGTTTTCGTCTTGACATCCCACGCGCGACTATACAAACGTCGCGATTGGCCGCTAGCAGGAAGCATAAGGCTGACCCATAGTCGCAAGAATCTGGAGAGATCCCGAGGAGGAGAAACGCACGGAGAGAAACAACGGGAAAGATGCGCTCACAAGTGATCCGACGGCTGCGGCCAGGTCATCCATACGCCGGAGGTCTGAGGTACACGGCCGCAGGTCCACCAGAAGGCCACCTCGAGATCCTTCCACCCTCCCACCGCGATTCGAGCGATCGCAAGCTCTGATGGACAGCTCAGGCATGGGAGACGTTCAGCGCGGATACGCGTCTGGTCTGCCTCCGGTGTCGACTCTCCTCGAGCATGTCGATCGCAACAGCGGCCATACCCTCCCACCAGCTCCTATGCCGGAGTCATTGTACTCACAAGACCGACATGGGGTTGCTTTACAGCGGCAAGAGCGTCAGTTGAGGGACAGCCTTGCCGGCTTTCAGCGACGTGCGGCGAGTCTCGATCAACGTCTTGTGAGTCTCAGAGCAAGAGCAGAGAGCCAACGGGTCTCCCGGTTCCCGCGGCGCGAACGGCTCGCCCTGATCGAATCGAGAGCGCTGAGGTCACGGCTGGAAAGAGCGCCGAGTGTCGACAGCCATCGTGAAGCGTCGCAACCCTTGTTGTCGGGATCAGCCGGATCAGATGGATCTCACGGACCTCCTCTGCGCATACCTAGCAGTTTGCCGACTCCACCTCACGAGACCTCTCAGGCGAGCCCAGGAGGTATCTTCATACCCGAGGCAGAAGCTTCCGCTCGCCGGTCACACCCCTTGAGCTATACCTGGCGACCCGACTCGCCTGTCGATGGTCTTGGTGACCGGAACCGAAGCCCTACTCCAGCAGATGGCTGGGAAATCATGCGGACGACCATTACACCAGATGCGACGCTGCCAAGTGCTGACAGCAGCTTTACCAGCGCCGCTGTCAGCCAGTCATTTGGGTCAAATACAGGAGCTACAGTCGCGGATGCTGAACGCAGCTCATCCTCTGATGAGAGTCAAAACAACTCTAGCGAAGGTCAAGACCCCACAGACTCGGCATCGTCACTAGGAAGTGATGATGGATTTGTCTGCGACGCGAGTGAGGATTTCGCTCATGACATGTACCACTACGAGATGGCCACACCAGACGGCCGCGAACGAATTCAAGCACATCAGGAGATTCGCCGTCGTGAGGGAGACCGTTTCGCCCTTTCAAATGAGCCAGAATGTGTGGATCTCGGGTTTCGACTGATTGAGGAGGCTTTGGAGTCGAACAGTGGACGCGAACGTCTTACCCACGTAGGATTGATCGCTGGACGTGAGACACGGAATCGAATTCAATATCGAGAAGAGGCTGACGAGTCGACAACGAATCGCTCGTCAAGGCGCACATTTAGACATGTCCAGGCACGATCAGCGTTTGGAGACATCATGGACGACGAGCCGCCTAGCCCACGCCCGGAAGCCCAGAGCCAGAGCGCGATCAATGCTGCTCGCGAAGCACGAGTCCAAGTTGCAGATTACTTCCGTCGATTCGCCGCTGACTCCTTGACTTCACGTCCGACTTCGCCTCCTCCACAATATGAGGCTGTCGGCATCGATCCTGGACCGGATGGGCCCATCTCTACTGCCAGGACCGCATCCGATCCTGATGCTCGTCTCGATCCCGCGACCGCTGATGGAGTCTTGATCGGCAGCGAAGACGAGCACGACGAGACCGATCTCGAGACGATGCGCCAGGTCATCGCTCGGTTCGCCCGTCGCGACGATGTCCCCGACGAATGGTGGACCAGCATCGGGCTGAACCTCTCGCGCATCCGCCCATCACCACCAATCTCCGCAAACCCGGAAACTGTGACCACTGTACCCACCGACCAGGAGTGGCTTGGTCGGATAGCGAGAGATGGCGGGGCGCGATTATGAGCGACGTGTAAAATATATGATGCGCATGAGGGAGTTGGTTTGCCTTGATCCTATTTCACGAAAGATTTCGTGGGCGCGTAGGGGCTTCTGCAAAATTTGGGCGCGTGCATGCTCGCCGGACGTTTTGGATTGGGCGAGCGCTTGTATTCGTAACGTGTACCATCACGACAGTGAGACAGGGTGACAAAGCGCAGGGGAGAAGCTATCTGGCTACCTCTAGGTATGATGGTGTTTGCAATCGGAAAGACGAAGCGTGTCTCCCACCGTTTGGCTATTGGCGTTCCGTTGATAGGTGGAATCACTGCATACGGTAGGTCACTGCCCTATTTACCTTTCCGATGCCCCTGCGTAATGTAGCGTAAGGTAGAAACATGAACGAGGATATTGACCTCGACGCGTGCGCAGTGTGTATCTGTACATCTATCTCTTTCAACACCGTTGCCAGTTCTAGGTAGGTAGGTATGCACCCTGGAGTTTCAGACAGAGAGAACGCTCGGTGTAAGACTTTCATCATGCTTGACATAGGTAACTGTCAGCTGCCAAGGTTCGACGTCCCGACTGCAAGAGGATGGAACATGTCTCGTCGACATCAGCAGGGATGTTGACGGACATCTGTACTCGCTGTCTACAGGATTCAGAGATCAGGTTACTGGTCATATACGTCAGATGTGTCGCGTAGGGAGGTCATGGATGAAAGACAGTCTCGCAATCTAGCTAGGTATGAGAATGATGAAAGTTGCTCGATTGTGACAGGACGAAAGCTTGAGTATGATAAAATCATGCGCGCATTGGGTTTAGGTCTGCTTCGACCGTTGGTAGGGAGGTATGTATACTCCTTTGCTTTAGATCTGGAGAGCCTTCGTCAAGATATACGTGATAGAGAAGAGGCGGGAAACTTTGGCTGCGATAGTTCTATATGCTGCACCATCTCCGGCGACATCAGCACTACATACCGGAAAACTGCTTTTCCCTAGCTAACTTGACGCAGCGCATCACAGGCTACGGTGAGTTCGACTAGTGTCTGTGGGTGATACGCGGAGAAGCAGGGTTATCGGCATCCATGGCGGTCTGGAGGCGTGGAGAAGGTTTCGTGGAGGGAATCCTATCCTGGTCCGTCGGTCGGTCGATGGTGGACCCCGAGGGGCTTGGAGGGAGTGGATGGATCGTGCATGCTGTGGGATGCTCATGCAGACGTCTCGATTTGTCGACTGCTTTGGATGTGCTCTGGCCGTTGACGGATGATCGTTGGCCTTGATAGGTACTGTCAAGTACCCAGAGTGGCATAAGGAGTTCGTCCTGGCAATCTGGTGGAGGGTTAGAGGTAGGGTTGGATGTGATAGGGAGACAGGGCGTTCGTCCAGCCGAGCTGGGCTTTACTTCATAACGTCAGTGGGGTGGGAGGCTTGATCCTGTCGGGCAATTCGGTAGGAAGATCGTTGCGTTCATTTCTCCCAATAAGGTACAGATGACTGTCAATCACATATTCTAGCGTACCCACGTCTTCATCTGAAAGGCTCCATGTTGCTGTTGTTGCTGGAGTCCTAGCGAGGCTCATACTGTATCGTAGGGAATCCTCGGTGTCTGGTTGCGTCTGGCGCTACCAGCGTGTCGCCGGCTGGCTCGCACATCTGCCGGCGCCAATGGTAGAGTGCTTGCGTGGTACCTGACCATGCCATCCGCGTTACGAATCAGCTTGATTCGTGGCAGGAGAGTGAGATCAGATATACAAACGTCGTCAAGTCATGGTAGACTGAGCCGTAGCGAGAAGTTGTATCGATATCATCGCTGCAGGCAGATATGAGGCTCGGTCAGGTGCATCGAGGTGGAAGCTCACACTGCATGGACGACCCTGGGCTAAAAAGGAGATGCATGGATTATCACGCACTCACTGCAAGACATCACAGTCGCACCACGACACGACCGGAGGCTTTGTCTTACGGCGCCTGACCGGACCGTGTCTGTAGCAGAGTCCTCCACGACCGCATCAGTACCTGCGTCGCATCGCTGACCGCCGTATGTATGTCGGATGTTGTTTGTCCCCATTTGCTTCGCATGTTTGGTAGATGTAAATTCCACGTACAGTCGCGTACATAAGGTATTTGAACTCCACCTGCTCACGTCTTGGGCCCGACTCCCTCGTTCCACACACTTCGACGCGATCCGGCGCTACGACGAGGCAGAGGACGACGACGACGATAGCACTCTGCAACGATTTTGGGGGGCATATCTACATGTGTTTGGTGGTGTATGGTGCGGTGTTGCGCGAGGATTTAACGCGGTGCTGTACTTGACCCTCATTTCACAACGCCCGGCCCTCAACCACCTCAAACACCACCCCGCCGCCCACCAACCCTGGCCTTTTCTTCTGGCCGATCAATCCTCCCCTCCGTCTCCTCGCCCATCCACTTCCCTCGCACCTATCCTGCTCGAGGATCACGCAACTTGCCGACTTGACCTGACCAGACGATACCACGATCGACTCCGGGACCCCTACATGTACAGCTCGGCCTGCAGGTACAACTTCACCCTCACTTGACGCGACACATGCCCGGCCGTTTGCGCCAGTGATCCTGCATTCGGCGCTCGTTCCACAACACCTCTACCCACGTCGCCTCACACAGCATCCGCCGGGGGAGCAGCCCGAGCGAGCGAGCGCTTAACGGAGGCCTTCACATAACTGGTCACTTTGCCGACCTCTCTGCCAAGGGTGCACAAACCAGACAAAACTTTTGAGCTCAATGAGCTAGGTCATCGCGCGGTCTTCACACCGGCTTCACATCTTTACCTGGTGGTGTCGAGCACCTGTTTGGTGTCAATCATAACCCTTCACCCTCATGGCGCCGAGCAAGCCGACCACCAATGGCTCCAATGGGGCCTCGGCGGGTGAAGTGTCCGCTCCGCTCGCAGACTACTTCTTCATCTCCGGCATTGAGTCGTCGCAGGTGTGGGACGAGAAATCCCACCCACCAGCCCCGCCAGTAGAAGACACCATCGAAGAGGACGAGCCGCTCGAGACCAATGGCAATCGCCCGACCACGCCAGGCACACCGGAAGAGAAGAAGAGGAGGTCACGGTATAGCTTCGAGGCGCGCAAGAGCATCGGCAGCTTGGCAGGTCTTGGGGAAGGGGCTGTCTCGGCTAGCAATAGAAGTAGTGCGACGATCAAGGGTGAGGCGCCGGGCGGATCTGGCTTGACGGACGACGCCTTCGAAGACGCGCTCAAGAAGTTTGCTTCGGAACGGGAGAACTTCCTTGACGATATCACCGTGGCAGCGGGTGCGGTATTGCCCGCCTCCCAGAAAAAGTCATATCGGCCGAGGACGATGAGGATCAACCAGGACGAGAACACCAACGGAAGCAATACTCTGGGAAAGGGGATTGGAAGTATCAGAAGGCGGCTATCCACCATGAACAGCATGAAGAGACAGGCATCGACCATGAGCCGGCAGTCCTCGGTCAGGACATCGAAGCGGATTAGTGGTTACGCCTCGGTGATCCCCAACCCACAACCCATACACTCGCCTCCTGAGATGCACCCTCTGAAGAGAAAGTATGAGCCAGTCTTGCTCGACCGATACCCCACACAGAACATGGTCGAGGAGACGAAGCGACGAAATCCATTTCCCGACTACGTGCCTATGTTCACATTCCCGAACGATGTGACCGTGGTTTCGTCCGATGAACGGCCGCGATCCATCTGGCACAGCTTCGCGATGACGAATGGAGACAACTCGAAGCTCTATGGTGTGGTGGTGACGGTCTGGATGCCGCTCAATGCTTCGGCAGCAGACGGACTGGAGAAGCAGTGTGAGGAGTGGAGAAAAGCCAACATGAGCGGGGAGGAGCGTGAACTGGCCGCGAGCCTGGGCGAGAGACTGTCAGGGGAGCGAGCGAAGCTTAGTAGGCTACTCGCAGACCTTCCTTCGATGCCTTCAGGATCAAGCGAGCGCGACGCACTCGAAGAAGCCATCAGCGCGGTGGAAGAGAAGATCGGTCTGATGACGGATCTGTTACGACCAGTACGACATGGCGCGGCGTCAAAGATCGAAGGACTTACGGAGGGAGATACTGGCTTTTGGATCCCACGTGCGTACGGCATTCTCGGACGAGATGGAGGGTTGATGGGCTTCTGGAAAGAGTGGCTGAAGGGGATCGTGGTGCCCATGACCAACGGCGCCATCTTGAGGGTACCAGCAAGCTCCCCCAAGGTTGGCATCTGGCAACCCATTGAGCGATACGTCGTGAACCTCTGCGTCGAAGCGCTCAGCCCGATCTCCTCGTACACCCAGGTTGAGGTGGCGATACGTGACCTCCGGCTGTACGCCCGCAAAGAAGCCCTCAACGAGATCCCTGGCGCACGAAGCACCGATCTCTATGCTTTGTTCCGATGTCTCACGATTCCCAACATCATCACGCTCTTTGAGTACGCACTGGCGGAGTCGCGAATCATTCTCCTTTCATCACATACGGCAATGCTCCACCTTGCTTGCCGGGCATTGACAAGCTTGCTGTATCCGCTCAAGTGGTCTGGTGTGCTGATACCAGTCCTCCCCTCGAGGCTGATCCAAGCTCTGGAAGCTCCATGTCCGTACATCGCTGGAGTAGAACGGCGGAATGAGAAGCTCGAACTGCCCGAGGACGACTTCTGTCTCGTGGACTTGGACGAGAACATACTTGAGAGCACTGCTCTCCCCACCAGCTTGCCGAGGCCGCAACGAAGGAAATTGCAGTCATTGTTGCAGGTTGCAGCACCGCACCACAATCGGTATGGCGTGCCTGTGGGTCCGCCTCAGTATGCCATTGAGACGTTCCCTCACGACGCGTTCTCGTCGGAAAACACCCAAGTGTTCATGGCTGATCCAGCCCCTTCAACACTTGCGAACTACGTAAGTGAAAGCTCGACCACGTTTGGAGATCCCTCCACACTCACCGACCGTACCTCAATCTTCAACGCGTTCATGCACTCAAAACCAGGGGCATCGCGTGGAGTCGATCGGCCATCCACTAGCTCAACAGGTACGGGCAACAGCAACGCTTCCGCACACTCGCCACCATCGCCGGACGCGACATCGCCAGGGTCCATCATATTCCCCACGACATTCGCGAGTAGAAACGACTCAGGCTTCGCATTGCAAGCGTCACTTCGGGAAAAGCGATCAGGTCATTTCACCGACAGCCTGTCGAACAGCCTGTCAAGGCGCAATTCTGCTGTACGATCACTTCTCACTTCACGTCATCCTTTACCTGACCAGTCTAACACCCCACCACAGTTCAAAGAATCGGTGCGAAGCCGTCGACCAAGCCAGACAGGAATGGGTCATCATCCCAGTCATTCGACATCAACATTGGGGAGCAGTGCGCAATCCACTTATGCTCCGAGCGTATATGCGCAGAGTACGTTGGCTGCTAGCACCATCATGCCGCACTTGATGGTACAACAAGTCCGTGATAACGACACGACCAAGTGGGCGGAGGGGCATTGTCTGCAACGAAGACCAAGAGACGGCAAGGCGTTTTGCACGATATGCGATGAGCGGTGTGATGAAGAAGTATTCCGCTGCTCTGGTAAGTCTCTATGCGATCATCTTCTCTCATCCCAGACTCTAACTTATACAGGCTGTAACATCGTCGTGCATCCACGCTGCGTCCCTTCCGTCTGCCTCGTATGTCCAATCGCCTTCCGTGCAGATCAAGTCCGAGCGGCATTTGTCCGTTGCTTCGCTTCCCTCTTCTACACCTACCGCCGATTTCTACATCCGGCGTCTGGGGAACGGCGGAAAGCTGGCCTCATCTACCATTTCAACATGGATCAGTTCATCAAGAGCGTACCACATGGCGATAGCGAGTACATGCACCTGCTTCGAGAAACCCAAGCGTTCAACGAGTTCATCCACGACCGCGAATCGACCCGTGCCGAAGATCCCTCCATCAAGCTCTTCGACGAGATCATCCTCTCCAAGCGCAACCGAGGTCGCACCTCCCTCTTCTCCAAGTCCAGCACCAATTTCCTCTCCGACACATCCGATCATATCTGGCGTTCGGCCTCGGCGACCCCACCGACCAGTCGCCTGCCCGGGGATGTCCGGGTCGTCACTGGAAGGATCCCTGCCAACCTCGATCCAGCGCTCATGAAGGAGCCGCGTTCGATCCAAGGCGCACCACGCATGCAACCGGCACGAACTAAGCGCAAGCCCGTTGCAAGCATGTTGGGCTTGAGCTCACAAAGTGCCGAGCCTTAACCTGGATGTGCACATCGCTTTACCGAACCATCAAAGCGAACTCGAGATCGATCTGTGAGATGCATACGTATCGAGATGTAAAGCTGGCACATTGTCTCGTCCATCATCTCGCGACATTGCATACGGATCGACGAAGGCAACACACGATGCACGAAGATGGAATTCTCCTTTACCTCAGCAGGATCGAAGACGAAAACATCACGTAGCGCCTGCCGCTCGTCACCTCGCCCTCAGTTGACACCTCACTCGAAATGTCACACCCTCGCACGAATGGTCTCATTCCCATGACCCTCATCATTTTTGGAGTATCCGCATCTCTGCACTGTCAATTGGATAGACCCACAATCATCATCTCTCAGTTGGAAACGACAAGCATTCCATTATGCCTCCTGGGGCCCAATGTCTTCGCGACAGCGCGTCACGCACCGTGTATTTCTGGAAAACCGACTCTCATGGCAATGCATGTTTAGCCGCGGCGCTAGGCGCAAACAGGGTGTTCATCATTCATGCTCGTCTTGGAAAATTCTGTTGGACTCTCTCTTTCTTCATCGCCACCTCCTGGGTTGGATTTCTCTACCTGCCTTCTGGTCAGAAGGGGACCGTTGGATGTACACTAGATCATCAGCCATTGAGAAGCGGAAGGGATGCTTGGATGTGAAGACGTCTATTGGCTAGCCTTCTTCGCCCAATGCTTTTGCTATCACTTGCATACGATGGGACAGACTGTTGGATGTCCGTCTTTTTGTTCTGGGCACGACGCATTGGAAGCTAAAGGTACCGGAAGAAGACTACATAGAAGTCACTCAGGTGTGGCATGTACCAGTACAGCTTTGGATCGAGTGCATATATCACGTCAGATACATGACGGTACTATACTTCAACGTCTCGACATTCTTGGTGACGTCTGGCGGCCTAGATCCTCTCCTTGCGTAAATGATTGAGAGCGTACAACGACGTCGTCTCACGATCACGATCCCGACTCGCCTCGCCGCCATCACACTGCGGAGACAGATAGTCGCCCGTCGTGTCCCGCGCGCATTCCAAGTCACCGAGCCCCTGTCCCGGCACATCATTCACCGTCGCCGCAAGCCATGATTCCACCGTCTTCGACGCCGTCGCTTTCTTCCGCGCTTCTTTATCTTCCTTTGACGGGCCGTCCTCCGCGTCGCGGCGAAGTGGTGGGTCGTGCCTGATGGCGTCTTGTCAGTGATGGCGTGGAACGAGGTTATACCTCGTGGAAAGGCTCCTTTCGTACTCTTCCGTGAATAGTGGGACGTACATCGCGTCCCTCGCCTCCAGGTCTGGAAATACATCCCACAGATGATTCGAGCGCAGATAGTATGCTACATGGTCGATGGCGCAGACGTCTCGGTCGGCGTGTTCTGGATCTTTGTGGAGCTCGCAGTAGCTCCGCGCGCAGAGGAGGCAGGTGGGGAGGCGGGAGGTGGAGTCCGGTTGGCCTTCTTTTTTGTAGCTCTGGCGGCTGCAGATGTGACAGGATGCTGGGGTAGGGGGCGGTGAGAGCATGGTGGGTGTTTGTGGGGAGGAGGGGGGTGGATGGTAGGTATGAGTGAATGATTGGAGATCAAGCAGGGATCGAGTGAGAGTGTTCGTTGGCCGGCAAAATGGGATGATATGGGGCAAGGAGGGATATCTGTGCTGCGTACTGTCCAACCAAGGTGGTGGCCACAAATCGTCAAGGTCAAGGCGTCGGATGTTTGCCATGTCGATGCTGTGTAGCATCAGAACCGGCTTGGTATCGAAGGTGACAGCGCGTGTTGTGCCAGTCCCCCAAACGAGTCCATGAGGGATAAATCGACGTGCACGACGTGATATGAGATGGTCTGCGGTGCAGCTGAACGTACTACCGAGACATCGAAGCCTGGGCAACCCTAGCAACCGCAAAACGTTTCCATTGCCACGGCTCCGTCTCCTAGCACAGCGTTGTTCTTGAGCGCTTAACGGAATGCGCCATGGGGTCCAATGGAACTGTCGGCAGAGCACACTGTTGGTGGGAATGTTAGCCAAAGATAGCAGAGACGCTCCGATACTTGCGGCATCTCATCTTCGAAGTAGGAGCCGTGATAGGACCTGGCCACTGCGCTGGGGACGAATCCATCTCATCTCCCACAGCTGGGTGGTCTCTGTCCATAGGAGAAACCGGCCCAGAGGCATCAGTACTTCGAGTTAGACGCACGTCGTAGAGCTGTCCTCTACCGACTGCTTGCCCGGATCCTTTGTTTTCGGGATGAAGTGACCGCATCTCGTTGACGAGATCTTGCAGTGGCCTCAACAGCCTGCCTTTCGATCTTTCTAGGCATGTTTCCGGTTCATGTCCAATACGCGTGACGCCGATACCTTCGAACGCACAGTACACTTTCGGGAACCCATGTTGATTCTGACCTCAATGAATCATTGCATGCTAACGGCTTTGTAGAAAAGATAGAAGGTGTTCATGTTCCACGCCAGTGCACTTGTCATGTTTGAAAGCGTGGAGTCAGTCGTGGACGACTTCGGTTGGAAATGCAACGGCTGCTCGTGCAGAATGAACGCGCATCCAGTTCGCATTTCTGTTTCGGGTCTTGCATTACGTTTATCCTCAATTGTAGATGCGTTCCAAGGGAAGGGCAAAAAGGAATCACGATGATGGAAAAAACAAAAATGCAGCTTCTGTGGATCGAACACAGTACCTCCAGATACCGCACAGAGTGGTGTTGGACTAAAGTGAACTTCAGTCTGGCGCTCTCCCAAGTGAGCTAAAGCTGCCGATTCATGACTGTAAATTTTGCATTCAATATAGTGACTTACTAAAATTCGCACAAGATACCTCCAATGGCAACGCAGTCTCGGTCACACACCTCGATCCACCTACACTTCTCAATGGCACATCTACACGCAACAAAAGTAGGTCCATAGCGTCATTCAGCGAATACCACGTATAATCATCCCATCTCCCCCCATTGGCTACAGTATCTAACAGCCTCCCTCCACTCTACCTTCCCCCCACCCACGAAAGATCCAAGCAAGCTTGAGCGGCACAAGCATGCCACTACGCCACGCCAACCAACACAAGCATCTTCCACCGCCGCCGCCGCAGCAGACCGACCGATCGATCGATCGACCGACCAAACACATCGCCGGACGAGACGTCGTGCATCTCGCGCATCCTTGGCCGTGCTGGAGGAAACTTGGTTCGCGCATCGATGGTGCAATGCAACCTCATGACGTCAAGCTGTAGAGGGGCTCGGGGATAGTATGGCTGGCTGGCAGCTGGATGTGTTAGGTCGGTGGAGGAGGGGTCGGCGGTAAGCTGGAGGTGAAAGGGGAGGTGTTATAAGTTGGACGTGGTTCGTAGTTGAGAATATAAATTCATCTTTCGAAACCTCCATCTATTAATCCCGATCATCAATCAATCTCCAATCGCAAACATGCCCGACGTTCGTCTCCCCGTCCCTTCCGGTATCGAGCAATTCATCAGCTAACCACTTCCCCCCTCTTCGACAGGCCAAGGACCTCTCCCCCGAAGACCAGAAGATCCTCGAGGAGGCACACAAGAACCGTGACAACCCGGACCACCCAGCACACAAGGACCACCCCAAGGTAAGCCTCAGGTTCATGAACAAGTCACGAAGAGATCAAAGCACACTCCGATGGCTAACGCTCGTCTATCACCGCCACAGCACGGGGAGTTCCTCAAGAGCATTCCTAAACGACTCGGTGGCGCCGCCATCTTCGGTGCAGGTGCAACGGCAGGAGGAGACCTTGTCAATGGTATGATCGGAAACTAGAAAGGGAAGGGGCTGGTTTTGAGGATATGCTGCGAAGATGCTCGTCTTAGACTTGCGTGAAATGCTCCTTGCTTGTCGTCGAGACAGCCTGTATTTCCAGACTGAACTTTCATGTATCAAAGGACAGTCGATCATCAGTCTTGATGCTCTCCATGTATTCTCTGCTGTATCTTGTTCGACAGGAGAGGAGCCTCCCAGCGCAAACATCTCCAAGGAAGATTGTTTCAGACCAACACTCCCAAGTACTCCGCCGTCCCCGCGTATCCATCCAGCTGTTCCCATTGCACCAGGAAGCGATCGACGACACGACTCAGCAGACGTCCGCTCAGACTCGGCTTCTTCACTCGCGCCCACGACTCCACATAGACCGTCCGCATCTTGCCTCGAGTTTCACACCCACCGTAGTTGAAGAAGCGCAGCAGGAGACTCGTGAGGACCATGATCGTGGCGGTAGCAGGGCCGTTACAGAAGATGAGGTCTGGAAAGTCAATCTCCCCAGCCTGAGACGCATGTCCATCGCGCGTGCGGCTGACATGTCTGGTGAGCACTCCCCAACAGGCCGCCAAGCATTGTAGCGATGAGATGGGCGAGGTATACAGCGGTTGATGGATCTTGCGTGCGCGAGGCACAGTCTCTACCACGTATGTCCCAGTACCCAGCGTCGTCTTCATCCCTTCTGAAATCTGCTGCGTGCTAGCCAGCTCTTCAAACTCCCGCGCGCGCTCAGCACTGATGCTGTCTCCCTCACTGACGACCCACGTCCTCTGCCTGAACTCGTGCCAGTCTATCCTCTCTTGCCGATCTGCAGACGTGACAGCCTTCGTGAGCATCGACATCATCTCCGCGGTGTGGCCGCCCGAGCCGAGGACGACGAGGATGTGTGTAGGCTCATTGGGATTGTTCCGGCCATGGCGGATGGGTTTGCGACGCGAGGGGTTGAGGATGGCTCGAGCACGGCGTGCGGCGGCGAAGACTACGATCACGAAGAGCAGATTGAGCGACAGGAAGAGGAGCAGGAATCCAAACATGGTGATGCTCGTCGTATGCTTTCTCTCGAGGGATACTGATGCAAGGTGTGGTGTATGGAAGGGAAGTAGAAAGACTTGCGCTGGAAATGTTTACGATGTGGTTCAAGGTGTCATCCAAGACATAGCGTCCATACGACTCTGCTGAGACCTTCAAATGCAAGTTCACTGCAGCTCATTCTCACATACAGTATGAGGTTCGTGAAGAGTACGACGTGAATGGTTCACGATGCGGCAAGCTCAAATTCATGTCGTGAAGTGACGGTCACGTGCAATGCTTTCTCGAGCTCGAGTCTGTGACTTCAATGCCACTGCTCCAGATTCATGAACATTGATGGCAAAGGATGGGGTGGTTGTACAACTAATGCTTGATATCCAGGCAATTTGCTATAGCAGACGTGTTCGAATCTCATGCTGAAACTCACGCTCTTTGTCATGCCGCATGGATATTTGAATGTCCCTGCTCGTTACAGACGTATGCAGTACGTTGGAATTCATGTTTAGATTTCATGTTTGTCTTCACATTGAAGCAGTCGATGCTAAGCTAGACGAGACCCCTTCATCACGCCTTTATAGCGGCCGCCGTGGGCTTAGTAGAGGATAAATCGACATCCTCACTTCGATAGTGATCAGCCACGATACGATACAAAAAACTCGGCGCGCAGCCCCCGAGGTTCGTGATGTACAGATCCACCATATCTGCAGCCACCCAATCGTAGAGCGGATTGACGATGTCTACGTTGTCCATGAACTCGCCGTCGTGGAACGGGACCACCTTGCTGGGATCACCGTATTCGATCACTTCCTCGGTGTCGAACGGGTAGACGGGCGAAAGCTTGTAGACTCCACTGAGCACAACCACGGGTACCCGATGAGAGTGAGCGACAGCGGCGATCGTCGCCGCGCCAGCTGCTGCCAGAAGACTTCCATTGGCGAGGACCGTGTGTGGGGCAAGAATGACCTTGTTGATACGCGACATGAGTGCGAAGACCGCCGAGTCAGGGATCAGGATCACTGTGATACCCATTGCTGTCAGGGGCTTCCATCGCTCGTCCCCGTCATCTTCAGCTTCTTGTGTCGACTTCTTGCCACCATTGACAATCACATCGTGAGTACTCTCGTGGTCGTTGGGATATGCTTCCGCATGAATTACGGTGAACTTGCGTTTGCGCGCCGCGTTCATGAGGAACTTTTGTACTGTCTGTGAAGAGGTATGCGTGAGGATGATCTCATTGCTGTGAATGTGGTCCAACGCAAATTCAGCGATCTGCGTATCGACGATTTCGAGCTCATCAAGCAACTCTTTAATGCCATCGATGACCTCCGCTTTGATGTCGAGTTTCTCCGTTGATTCCACTATATCCTTTCGAGGAGGGACTTTGCCAGCAGGAGAGGTAGTGCCCAGAGGTGGCGTGCCCATTGGCGTCTGAAGGATGTTGAATAGAGAAGTTGTTGAGCCGGGGAGTCCTGGTCTTTGCACCGGGTTCTGCATTCCATCAAGAGACAGGGACCCTGAGAAACTTGGAGAAAAGGCGCCATGTAGTGAGCTGACATGCGATGAGCTTGAATGGGGTGAAGCGAGCTCTGACACCCGATCGAACGAGCGAGAGCTCTTCTTCAGTGCTGGAGTGACACTACCGTCACTGAGCACGCTCTGATCTTGATCTCTCTCCGTCACCTCGCGCACAATTCCCAAAATCCGCCGGATCACATTGCCGACTGCCAGTTCACGCGGTTGAGCGCCCACTAGACGTCGCCCGACCTGACGAACGCGGTTGATGAGCGTCTGGGCATCACGCGTACGATCCTGTGCCACTACACGAAGCAATAATTGCGCAGTGGCAATCGCGCATGGCCGTGAATTGCGTATTTGGCGGCGTTTCAGCAATGAGACAAAAAGCTCGACTGATGTCTCGATATCATTTGTCTTGAGAGATTTGAGAAATGTGGAGAGCGACGGCGTCGGATACATGGTCGTGGACGGCATCTTGTGTATTATTTTGACGTGCGCGAATGAATATCGCCAGGCTCTGTTGGCGTTCCGTATTGTGAGTCAGTTGAGCAAAATGTCGTCGTTATACTCTGTTCTGCACTCCGACCACGCCGTATAGTCCGCTTCGACGGTCTGTGCCAACTGGCAAATACGGTGTTCTTTCGGACAGTCCTGAATCGAAGTCGAATGGATTGTGTGGTATCCCGATCTGGGTCTTTGATACTTCACAGCTCAATGGGGAAATGTGTTGGCTGCAGACGATGTTTCAAAAGACCTGGGCCCCACTTTGGGATCGGGCCATGCGCCAGCCACAGCTCCGTCGTCTCGATATATACAGTACATGCATTCGCTGTAGCTGGGAACAACCACATCATTCGCGACCGCAGCAACACCACAGCGCTTTGCCTCATTCTTGTTGTTTCGAGATCGCATGACTGTGTAGTCCAAGTTTCCAGGTGCTGCGATCCGAACCATCCTGCCATAGCACATTCCATCTGTGGGAGCCTCGGCAGCTAGGTACTGACGAGCACATCGTATCGTTCTCTCCACAGGTTCAATACAGCCAGGAGAGGATTCCGGACAGGATTGGAACCTGTATCACCTACGATTCGATGGCATGCTAGGGCCATGAACAGTCTCAATATCGTCTCGAGGTTGACTGCTACACCTCCGGACACACCCCCTCGGTCTAGGACGAGCTCCGCCGCGCGGGTGCATACTCTATCTGACACGCAGAACGAGCTTGATCTTGTCTCGGAAAAGCTCGGGGAAGAGGACAGTAAGAGTGAGAATGAAGATGTGGGCATCGACGAGAAGACGTCGCTGCTGGTCTCCCATGGCGCCCCGGAGACGCTGAAACCGCGACCTGGCTACCGGATATGGGACATGCCTAGACGCTTCGCCCAAGCTGTCCTAAGTGGGGTCTCGATCGTTTTCACGGTCGTTACCGCACCTGTACGATATGTTATCGCCTCTTTCTACGATGGAGAGGGTCGCTTCTCCGCAGTGATGCCGCTGAAAAGCCTCAAGGGCTTATTCGGACGTCGACGGCGAAGAGCAGGCAACAGCGTTGAGTCAGGGGCAGAGTCGAGAAGTGAGAAACATGAAGGCAAGCACTCGATACAACGGCGCACGCGGGGGGAACATGCATCATCACTAGACGAGAACGCTTCAGCGACGACTTCAGCCGCATCTTCAGACGCCGAGCATTCCGACAGTCCTGCCAAACGCACACGATCCAGAACGGCCGCTGCTCAACAGGGCGGCGAAGGTTTGCAGACCAAGAAGGGTGGACGTGTCCAATTGTTACATAACGACGAGGCACTGCGAAAACGCAAGTCGCAAAGAGCGCAGCATAAAAAGTCCGCGGATCCGCATGACATCGCAAGAGTCGCTGGCTCGCTCAAGTCACCCTCTTCCGCTGCTGTAACGGCTAAGCTCACACGTTATCCGCGTGCCCCGGCACCCCCAAGGCCTCTTGTACCGCGCAGGCAAGCATCCTACACAACCCTGCCCTCCCTTTCAGATACACCGAAGAAGACTCTCATCATTGATCTTGACGAGACACTAATCCATTCAATGGCGAAAGGAGGACGTATGTCGACCGGTCACATGGTCGAAGTACGCCTGAGCGGTCCGGTATCAGCATCTGGCGCGCAGATTGGCCCGGGAATTCCGATTCTCTACTATGTGCATGAAAGACCAGGGTGCCACGAGTTCCTGCGGAAAATCTGCAAATGGTACAAGTTAATCGTGTTCACAGCTTCCGTGCAGGAATATGCCGATCCCGTGATAGATTGGGTGGAACGCGAGCACAAGTATTTCTCTGGGCGGTACTACCGACAGCATTGCACGTTCCGAAATGGCGCATACATCAAAGACTTGGCGCAGGTAGAACCCGATCTCAGTCAGGTCATGATTCTGGACAACTCGCCCATGTCGTACATCTTTCACGAAGGTAAGACAATCCACGCGCAGCAGATCCACACGCTCAGTGCTGACCCGAACTCTTCCAGACAATGCCATCCCCATCGAAGGCTGGATCAGCGATCCCACCGACAACGACCTCTTGCATCTCGTCCCATTTTTGGAGGGGCTGCAATATGTCACCGATGTCAGAGCTCTTCTTGCGCTACGGCAGGGCCAAGCGCAACAAGCCTGATCCAACGCTGCGGCAAGCAATTGCATTGAAATGGATGCTACAAGACCAGATGAACCGACGAACAATTTTGCTGACAGGATTTCGTGGACGCCCCATCAACTGGCGGGCGGAGACATAGCGGAGGCGCTCTTAGGTGTTCTTGGGGGAATCTACCGTATTGTACAAATAATGATCAAAGCATTTTATTCTGGCCAATATGAGTAGGGACTTATTACTGTGTATCGCATGTACCTGAGGGAATGTCCGTTTGCGACCTTCATGCATGTGCGAAGTGGTGCGCCAACACTCCGTAGGTCAAGATTCCCCCAAATCTAGGGCTCTGAAGAGTGGATCTATCGCAGACAACGTCACTTGGGGAGCTCGCCGTGCGGGAGCTATGGGTCTTCATGGACCTCGTCAGCAACCCCAACCTGGGCTATGATCCTCACTTGCGAGCAGAGCACAACTACGCAAGGAAAGAAGCTTCAAGCCGATATAGAATTCGAGTAGACGTCGATTCTTCTAGTCTATTGCGGATACTTTACCCGAGATAGAATTATAGCAAGCGCAGAAGCGACGACAATGCTACGCATCGAATGTAAAGGCACTCCCTTTGAGGTACGCGACTTTCATCAAACATACATACGCAGCATGCCTCTTCACCATTATGTATCTTTTGCTGATCACAACACTCCTAGATCGGCCACACCCATGGCAGTCAAGCCAAGCTACAGATCACACGCAGCATCACCTTTTACACCGATCTGTTCCAGCGCTCGACCAAGCTGTCATGGCCGGAAGTCTGCACGCATGCGCTGCGCTTTAGACCCTGCCTCCAAGCCAAGTTCCCGCAGTATTTAAAGGAGATCGCGGGCATCGCAGAGGGCTGCGGGCGCTCCGAAGCGGACATTCTGGCCATCAACGTGCGGACGGAAATCACCTTCGGCATGTTTTCCGATGGCTGCACAGCGCTGAGCTGGCAGACACCGCGCGCGAGCTGGCTGGCACAGAACTGGGACTGGGAGCCGGCGCAGCAGGAGAATCTCGTCTTGCTCGCGATTGAGGCGGCGGATGGGAGGCCGCGCGTGAAGATGGTCACGGAGGCGGGGCTGATTGGGAAGATCGGGTTCAACGATGCAGGGGTGGGTGTGTGCCTCAATGCGATTCGGCAGCATGGAGCGGATCCTGAGCGGCTGCCATGCCATGTGGGACTGCGCTTGGTACTGGATAGCCGCAGTCGAGAGGAGGCGATGGCGAGGCTGGAGGCGCACGGCGTCGCGACATCATGCCACATGCTTGTCGCTGATGCTACCGGCGGCATCGGGCTAGAGTGGACGTCGGAAGGTCTAGAAAAGCTGGAGATGAATCCCGCAGGTCAAGTGCTGCATACGAACCACTTCGTCGACCGACCCGCGGGCGGCCCAGTGGCAAACGGAGGAGACTGGCTAGGCGATTCGGAATTTCGACTTGGGCGAATCCGTGAACTTGTTGCGGCGCTATCCACCTCACCAAATGATGGCGTGAGCAAGCAGCAGATTTCAGGGCTGTTCGAGGACGAAGCAAATTACCCAGGTGCTATCTGTCGCAGACAAGTCGATGGAAAGACAGATTCGCAGACACTGTTCAACATCGTCATGGATCTTACGGCCAAGACTGCAACGGTTCGAGTAGGTAGACCCACGGAGGCCGAGGAGACCATTGAGTTGTCATTTTGAGATCTTTGAAGTCCGGCCTAGGATAGTAGAGATAGTCGTTCGAACGTCTTCAATACAGGAGCCTCTTTCCTCTGCTCCGACGAGGCTAAAGCATCCCATAGCACGCCCTGCCCACCCATCGGCCGCGCTGCGCCATCATTGTTCCCATCAACAGCATCGCTACTATTCGGAGCGCCATTAGTTGAAGACGACGATCCAAAGACCTCCGTCATACAATTCTGGCACGCCTCCTGTACATCGCGCATTGCTGCATCGACAGCGACTGCACGCTCACGCATCGCTCTACGCATCAAACCCTCTAATAATTGACTCACGTCTTCGCTGACAGTGTTGAGTCGTTCAATCAGGCGAGAGATGGAGTTGATGAGATACTCCTCTTCATAGACCGTGCCTTTCTTGCCGCGAGCACGCTTTCGCTCTTCTCGTCGACGATTCTTCGAAGTTTTGCGCGTGGCATTGGTGGCAAGGGTGCCAGTGGTGTTGTTGGTGTACCGAGTCATGAAGGTACCAATTGTCGAAGCATCCGTGGGTGCAATCGAGATATTGTCCGGGACATCTCTTTCATCACCCTCGGCAGCACCCCCATCGAGAAATGCCATAGGGTCATCAGCTTTCTTCTGTCGCAGATCACGAAGACGAGGAATCTGTGCCTGTAGCTGCGATTTCATCTCCGAGAGAAGCTCCGTCATAGACGCGGAGCCTTCTATCAGACCCGGGTCAACCAAGCTGGCGAGAAGATCTGGTCGACAATGCTTGCCAACAAGGCGCATCCCCTCTGCAAAATGATAGCCCTTGCAGAGAAGCTTGACCGCAGTGTCGAGGTCGCTCAGATAATCTAGGTAGATAGTGGCAGCGGCAGTGAAATCTTTAGACTCTTCTTGGACGTTTGCAAGATCTTGGGCAAGCTCCGCAAGCACCGTATCATCCACAGGCAACAACGTCGCGGTTGCAAGCGACTCGCGCCACATACCAGCTGATCTATACGCATCATATGCAGCCTTGCGGTCGTCGATAAACTCGTATGCCAAAGCAGCGTTCTTGTACCTGTTCCGGCTACTGAGGAACTCGGCATTGAGCCGCATCAGCTCGCGGAGACGAGCGTTGTCGTATCTGTACAAGTCGGTCGCAGCGCCGTAAAGCTCATGCTTACCCACGTACTCTTTCAGCTCTTCGAATGAGTTCAAGGCATGAAGATGGGTCAGTGCTTTCCGATATCTCTTCAAATCATCGTCAATGTGGAAGCGCTGTCTTAGAGGCTCTTTCTCCTGCAAAGCCTGGAGATACGGGAGATATTCTCGAGGATCTTTCTGCGACTGTTGCGCAACCAAAAGTGCAACATCTAGGTCATATAATCCTAAAGCTGTTTCATACAATTGATTGACATCTGCCAGGAAGCAAATGTGATCGACGGCTTGCTCTAGATCTTCCTGTTTCTCTTCTTTCTTCAGCTTCGATACTAGAGTCAAGCCAGCCTCTAAAGCTGGAGGGTTCTTGCACACGTGTGCCGTGATGACGTTCTGTAGGCTTGTCTGCGTACGATTCAGCACTTGGAGGAATGCATCGCAGATTCTGTTGACCTTCGACTTGGATGAAGGCCCTGCTGCTTCGTCATGACCATTAAGTCCACCAACTCCGTTACCGGGCGTCTTGTCGGGTTTGACCATGGTCTCCTTGTACAGCGTTTGCGCAGTGTCCTCTTCCGTCAAGGAGCTCAGGAACAGATCAACATATTCGGCTTTGTTGACCTGTTTGAGGAACAGCTCCACATCCTGCATGAATTGCACAGGATCGTAATCATGAAGGATGTTCATATCTACCCTGTGCGTCCTGCAAATCAAGAATGCCTTGTTGTAGTCTCGATCAGTGACGTTTGATCTTATCGCTGCCAGCACCAATGCACGCGGGTAGATTGTCTCAAGGTTCCCTCGAGGCATCTGTAAAACCAACGAAAAGGCGCTAGGCATGACGGTAACCAGCTTTGCACCTCTCTCGATGCTGCGACACCGTTCGTCCTTTTCTGGTTCATCTGCAGGGATCTCAAGCTCGCCAGCATGGAGATGGACAAACTTGAGTAAGTGTTGGCTTGTAGTATAAATCAGATGTGTAGCCGTCACCAGGAAAGATGTGCAGCCAGGTATCCGTATTTTCTGCTGCATGCTAGGCGCGATATGAAGACTCCCCGACTCGGTCAATCCGAATGCCACCGTGGCGCCTTCACCACCATACCAAATTTCCGCAACAGGGCACGCTACAGGCAACGTAGCCAAAGAGCTCGATACCGTGGCTGTGCAACCCTCCGACTGCAGGTCGTAAATCGAGCCTCGATGATCCTGGCAGAACACTCTCTCGCGATCAGGGCCAGTACATAACGACACCGGCATGGTATGCGGCTCGCTAAAGTTCATCAACCCATCCGTAAAGGACAAGAGCTTCGAGGTGCCCTTCTGATCGACTAAGGCGACGCAGCTGGTCCCTTTATTGGGAAGCCAGGCAATCTGTTGCCAGAAAGCTGACTTGAGGTAGGACTTGTCAATCTCCGTGAATACAAGAGATGAACCTCTCAATGATGCGCGCTTGGCGGGCTTGGCGACAAAGTCGAAAGTCCAGATAGTGATTCGATCATAGTGGAGGACAGCCATCTGCGTTCCGGTGGGATCGTATGTCACGTCCACGGCAGAGGCAGGTAGCATAAGCTCGATGAACGCCATCGGTGGCGGGACATTGGCTTTGCGAAGAGGCGTTACCTTGAGCGTTCTGCCATCGATGACAGCTACTAGCCCGAGATCGTGCGGCGGGAGAGTGGACCCACGAGCAACAGCGAAGGTATAGTTCAAGCTTCGCACCTGTTCTCTCGTTGAACCGATCAACTGAAGAGGCTTTTCTGAGTGCCATGTAACACGAGTCCCAGCTTCTGAGCTCATGCGGATTTCCTGCTTGAGATAGTAATGGTAGTTCCCCATGGTCCAGAGTTGGATCCTATCGACCAGAGCCACGGCAAGCACGGTCGAGTCTACGTTCCACTTCAGATCGATGTGAGTGCCGATCGTCTCGCGTTCTTCCTGGCTGAGCCGTAGGTCGAACTCTCCATGTCGCAGACCATTCCTTTCGAAGAACACCACGTCGATCCTTTCCGGCAAACGCTGGACACCAGCCAACAGCTGCCCGCTTGGCTTCCAGCTCAGTGCGGCTTCGAGTCCGTCCACAGGCTCACTGACACTCTCCAGCACACCTTCGCGGCTGAACACACGAATCACCCGCCGTTTCAGATCCGTCTCCACGATCCGGTTGAGCGCAACAAATTGCCCATCGCCTCTCCACGAAATCGACGAGCGTCCATCATCGATGGCACTCACCACGCCCTGGTCAAACTGCTCCGGCACAGTCGGATCACGCAGCGCCTTTGCCGCACCACGACCCTTGAACTGCGTCTCCTTCTTACCCCAGCCGACCGAGACATGATCCGAGACGGTGAGATCCGCATCCGAGAGCGTCACACTGGACAAGCCGTCGAACTCGCGCGTCATGAACAGCAACGTGTCGCCTTTGGTGGCGATAGCCAGCAACTCCTCGTCGGGACTCCAGGTGGCGGCTTCGATGCCTGCATCGACCGAGCCGACAATCTCAATCAGGCCTTCGTTGGGCAACGCATCCTGGCGCACGATCACGATGTCCCCGCCTTCCAGCACGAGCGCAATGATGCGTGAATCGGCGAAGCAGTGCAGGTCCAGGATGCGATCCGTGGGCAGGTCTGGGTGCGGCGAGACTGCATCCCAGGAGGTTATTGTCTCGCCATCCTCTGGGGTGACAGCATTGGAAGGAAATCGTTTTAAGGTGATGCTCTGTTGGGCTTCACTGGGGCCAAAGGCACATATGAGCTCATCGCCTGCGAAAGCGGTGGCCGTCAGAGGTTGGGCAGAGCCGTCGAAAGTTATGGCCCGGTGCCGGATGTTACGAAGGTTACGCATGGTCGTGACAGCATTGTTCTCTACCGCACTGCAGAACTCGACATTTATTTCATGCTAGATGTTCGGCGGCGATGTGTATCTACACAATTCAAGGGCATATATGAACCTTTTTAAAAGAGCCTCATGCAGAATCGCAGTTAATTCGCGGCTACGAGCCGAGCCAATCAGAGACCCGCATTATGCTCACGACTCAATGCGAAGAGAGATATGAGGTTCAAGAAGGATGCATTGCTTCTTGTATATACACAAATGGAACTCGCAGAACATATCGTCCACGTCCCCTCACACCTGTATTCACTCTTGTGGTGTCTGGGCTCTGTCCCTCCCCATCTTTCCTGACCACTAACCTCCTCAAACCACTGCCGTCATCCCATCTATTGGTTCTTGTATGTTTGCCAGACTATCGCGACCCTCGTTAGCACACCCGCAGCCTGCGTCCGCGCAGCATACCTCGTCGGGATCTTACCAGCAATGCCGAACGGCAGACCGAATCCGGTGGCTATAGACCCTCAAGCGTTAGCCCGCGAACAGTTCCTCCTCGGCTATGCACCATGCATGTGTGTGGGGAGGCTGCGCATACCCATGAAAGCCCAGTATCGCACGGCGAAGAAGCGGGTCATCGGGTTGAAGGGGATGTTGCTGCGCGGGCCCTCGGGGTAGTGGTATGGCGAGGAGAGCTGGGCGCGGGTGGAGTGGAAGCCACGGCGGGCGACCTGGTTCATGGGCCGGAGAGCGGTTCGTGAGAGCATCTTGATCGACAGGTCAGTTGGTTGTGAAGGTCAGACAAGGCCTGGAGAGTCGTACGGTGAGGAATGTGTGGGCGCGATGGGAAGTTGTTCTCGAATGTCCACGAGAATCTCAAGAGCTGTAGGGCCTTGGTTGTCGAGGTGCAGGAGGAACGCGGAAGCTGCGCGGCTGTAGCCGAGCGATATTGCTTGGCACAACGATGCTGGCGAAGAACTCCTACTGTACATTTCTCACCTTATACATGGGAGCATCATGCATTATTCTTGTACTACACGTGAATACCGTTGAGCGCGAAATACCCTTGAGATTGGCACTTGAATCAGGTGTTGTCTTTCATTTCTCATACACATAGGAAAGCTATCGTGAGCACATTACTTGTGCGTTGGTCGTTGGACCACGCAACATGCAAGGGTATCCAAACATTCGCCATCCGCGAACAGCACACTCTTTCATAGCAATCCAGTGGGATCATGTATGATCAAGTCTCTCGTCAAAGGATAATCTACCACCAGTCACCTTGGTCTTTCATGGCAGCAGCGACCTTGGCGAAACCAGCAATGTTGCTGCCAGCCACAAGCGACGGGTACTCGCCTTCGGCGGCCTTGACGTACTCCTTGGCCGTGTCGACACCCATCTTGAAGCATGCCTCCATGATACCCTTGAGCTTCTCGTCAACCTCCTCGGAGGTCCACTTCAGACGGGCGCTGTTTTGGGCCATCTCGAGTCCAGAGACGGCGACACCACCAGCGTTGGCGGCTTTGCCAGGGGCGTACCAGATGGCATCACCCTTCTTCTCCTTACGTGCCTTCTCGAACACCTCGATGGCTTCCTGTGTGCAGCCCATGTTCGAGCCCTCGGCGATGAACTTGGCACCGGCCTTGATGAGAGCCTCAGCCTCCTCGGGGGAGACTTCATTCTGTGTGGCAGATGGGAGGGCAACGTCAACCTTCTCTACGTGCTCCCATGGGCGGGCACCATCGATGTACTTGAACTTGCTCTTGTACTCTGAGCTCTCGGCGAGCTCGGAGATCTGCTTGCGCTTGACCTTCAGGTCGGCGATGACGTGAACGAGGTCGGGGGTGATTCCCTTTTCATCAGTAGCAATGAGCGCACCTTTGCTGTCGGAGAGCGAGATGATGGTGGCACCAAGCTCGATGGCCTTGAGGGCAGCGTACTGAGCAACGTTTCCGGAACCTGAGATGGCGACCCGCTTGCCCTCGAAAGACTCCTTTCCTCCGGAAGCGTACTGGATCATGTGTTGCACGTCTGTGACTTGTCAGTTCTGTAGTGCAATGTTTCGTCCTGGGAGTATCGTACAGTAGACAAGACCGTAGCCAGTGGCCTCGGGTCTGATCAAGCTTCCTCCCCATGCACCGCCTTTGCCGGTGAGAGTTCCCTCCCATCGGTTCTTCAGCGAACGGTATGCACCAAACATCCATCCGATCTCACGCGGCGAGACTCCGATGTCACCAGCTGGTACATCGGTGTCGGCGCCAATGTGCTTGTTGAGCTCACCCATGAAGGCCACGCAGAACTTGCGAATCTCGTTGTCAGACTTGCCCTTCGGGTCGAAGTCGGCACCACCTTTGCCACCACCCATGGACACTGCGTACGATGATCAGTCAACGATGCGAGAAGACAAGTCAAGAAACGGATCGACTCACATCCGGTCAGAGCATTCTTGAAGATCTGCTCGAAACCCAAGAACTTCAGGATGCTGAGGTTGACGGTGGGATGGAATCGCAGACCCCCCTTGTAGGGTCCGAGGGCCGAGTTGTATTGTACACGGTAGCCACGGTTTGCTTGGACCTCGCCCTTGTCGTTCTCCCAGGTGACTCGGAATTGAATGACACGCTCGGGGATGGCCGCCACCTCGAGGGCCTTCTTGTACTCTGGGTGCTTCTCGAACAGGCTGCTGTTCTCGAGGGTCGAGGCAAGCTCTATACGGGATTCGTCAATATCCCGTTTTCAGCGCTCGTCAATACTATGTGGTGTCTCTCACCCTTGTACGCCTGCTCGAACTCGGGCTCAGAAGGAAGGTTCGACATTTTTGCTAGGTCGCGTGCTGTGTTATAGAGGTTGTGTAACGTTCCAAAAGCTCGGATCGATCAATCACTGAAGCTTTTGCCGTGGATTGAGAGTTGTTTGGTGCAAAGAGGATAGTTTCTTTACACACACAAGAGGATGAATAGAGGAGAGGGAGAATGAAGAAGAAGAAGAGGAGAGGAGAGGAGGAACAAAAGATATGGCTGGCCCACGACCCCCCAAACCAAAACATCGACGGTGTGCATCGCTGGTCGGCGAGCCTACCCTGCAGACGCCAAACTAGAGCTATCGCATGTCGACCTGCGGCGTACCAAGCGACGTCCAGCCCACCAAAAAAGCACTGTAGAGCTACAGTATAGCTCGACCAGCCCCACAGACGTCACGACCGGCGCTGGGAGAATCGAGGGGGGTCTCGCCGCCAATGGCTCGACGCACCCGGATCATTGCCGTGCATAGCTACTACGGTCTTCCTGTGTTGACGCCTCTCAGCATATTTGCTGCTATGCAGCTCCATGCCTCAACGAAGCGATCACCAGCAACAGAACCGCAGCGAACAGACGCAGCATCTCGTCATCGCTCAGGGACGATCTTTGCGTCATGGCCTCCCCAGCGCGAACGACGGTCAACGATCCACGGCAAGATACTGGGATCTGTCGGCGGTAGTGCCAGCAACATGTGCGTGTGGGTGGGGCCCCCCGGCGGTCGAGGACGACGAAGTAAATGGGAGAAGGTTCAAGCAGCTGCGGTCGTTGGATAATGCGATTGCTGATAAGGATGGCGGGGCGGGGTGTCATTGGCTGCGCGCGCGCTGGATAGGCGGGCGGGGCGGGACCTGCATCTCCACGCACCCAGCGCTCGACTGTCGATACATAAGGTACTACTGGAGTCTGTACATGAGGTGTTGATCGATCATGGGTCCGTCTGGTCCTGGCCGAAGAGCGGGTGGAGTACGCCTGCCCACCAGGTAGAGCTACATCTTACGGTGTGGGCGTGCTGGGGCGCCGACATCGGAACTCATGGGTCTAGATTCGAGGACTACGGCCAGAAAAACACCTTACGAGTCTCACGTATGATATGGAACACGCCAATGCGTTGTGCAAAGGCGAAGAGGCAAGGCATTCGAGTCCACCGGTAGTCTCTCATGATCGTGATAGACAAGCATGACATCAGTGGTGATGCGGCTCAACGGAGTTCCACGTTGACGACGGATCCGTTATCATACATGTGCTATCAGACCACGGCACGAGGCATCAACAACACCTAGATAACTCTAAATAGACTCTCGCATGTGAGCTATCATATCTTGCGTCCTCCTTCATCTACGATATCTACTTCGATCAGTCGATCTTGCAGTCCTGTGAGAAGATTGACTCAGAGGACGTTCTCTTGGCAGGAAACCGCACACATGCAGCTCGTGTGGGTATTTGCCTTGTTGATCTACAGATGCCATGAAGATGTGTAGTCGATGTCATGCTCGAGCTCCGTCACACTCGCATCGTTCCTTCGTATTCAGCTTCCGATTCAGCCTTATCGTTGGGAAGAGCTCGTCTTGATTCCGCTCGACAAGTTGTATCACCACTATGATCTTGTCTGCTAGTCGATACCAGAGTCTTTGTGAGTCTCACAGAGCGTGTCCTGAAGAGCTGCGTACGCCAGTTCCTCTACTGTCTCCAAAAACGTGAAGACAGTGGCAATGCTGGCTGGTGCAGGTACTGCAAGGTTTACCCAGCGACTGCATGGTACCTCTTTGCCGTCTTCTGCATCACGGTTCCACATGAATAAATCCGTTTGCACAGGAGGTCGACAGAGTAGCATGCGTTGCCACGAGGTTTGTTGGAATCTAAGCCGGTATCTAGCTTCGTCCGCGTACCGACCACCGTACCTCGCCGGCGACTGCCAGAAGGAACTATGGATTATCATCTCGAGGTACCGCACGTCATTGGCGCGCGGTGCAGGTGAATCGCAATGGGTTGCAAAGGGGTCGCCCAGCAGCTACAAGGGGATTCACCTTGATTACAGCGGGTATTGTAGCTTGCTCTCTTGCCTCTGCACGAAAGAACAGGCGACGTTGGATCGAATCATTCTTGGTGGCAAATCGGATAGGCGTGTTCACACGTTCACTGAGCAGAAGTGTAGGCTTGTCCACAGACTCCAGTATGCAAACGAGCAAGTCGGGATCTGAAACATTTTGCTGACGGCAGACATCTTGTTGCCAATATGTCTAACAGTAGACAATGTCTCGTTGATATGGAGCGTAGTAGGCTATTCCGTCATCGACGTTCGGGTATCTTTGGTTTGTTTGTCTTCAGAAAAGACAAGGATGCCGATTCTCGAGGTCCCAGTGTAATCGTGATCTGCCTTAGATATGGCGGTACTGTGTCAGGAAAGGAAGCTTTTGATTGACAGCAGGGTCGTTACTTTCTGCTGCGCGAAGTGGATGACCCTACCTCCTGCTTCGACACGGTGTATGCTTTGACCCTCAATGCATGACCTATGCCGCATGTTGTTTCAGTGTTCACAATGACAGCTTCATGGCGACTCAGAGTTCCGTTGCTATTCACTCTTCTTCGGCAGTTTCGGTCATGTCAAGGTCTTTCAGGACCCGTTCGATCTCTCTCGGATCACTGATCCCCCATACACCACCTCCCTTGACCGCGCCCTTCATACCGACTTCTTTACCGACAAGATTCCTGCCCACTTTGCCAGGTCCAATGCCGAGCCATCTGCGTACTTTCTCTTCCTTGTGCAGGTAAATGATACTGTCGTGCCACAGGACTGTTTCCACGCATGATCGTGCAAGCAAATCTTTGAGCTGCTGCTTGCTTTCGAACGGTCGCGCAGTCACGTTGCTGATGGCTGGCATAAGACCGGGCCAGATCACGACGTCCTCCCCAGGTGCCACAGTTGAAGGATGTGCGAGAATGTCTTTCATTAATTCGCCCGCGGGTGCCATCAAAGGTGAGTGGAATGGAGAGTCGCTCTTGAGTCGTACGGCTCGTGGGTCATGACCGGCAAATTGTCGCAGATGGGTAAGAAGCTCGCCGATTCTTTTGATACTGCCAGAAAGCACAATCTGATTCTTCGAATTGTGATTGGCGATCAGTACTTGCTGAACGGCTGGATAATCAGTGTCCGAGTGTGAATCAGCTTTTGAGCCTTCGGAATGATGTCCTAGGAACTCATGAATGGCGTCCACCATACTAGCCAGATGATCTGCCTCGCACACTAGTGCAACCATGCCGACCTCTTCTCCAACCTCTTTCGAACAGCGCGCCATCACGTCCGCTCTTTTTCGAACCATTCTCAGCGCATCTTCTTCTCGTAGATACCCAGCCACAACCAAAGCTGCGAATTCGCCGAGCGAATGTCCCAGCGAAAGGTCTACTCGCTCCGAGGTCTTGAATCCGAACTCTTGCTCCAGTACCCGGACAATCATGATTGATGTAGCCATAATGGCAGGCTGCGCATTCTCGGTCGCGGTCAGAACGCTGTTTGGTCCCTCGGCAATGATCTTCGATAACGAGAATTGTAATGTCTCATCGATCTGATCTAGGATAGGCTTGACTGTGCGTGGAAATGCTTCTAACCAGTCCGTAGTCATGCCAACTCTTTGTACACCTTGGCCGGAGAAGAAGATCGCAGTCTTCGGTCGTTTCTCCGGCGATGTGGTTGACTGCCATCTTGCTTGTGTGGACGCGTAACATGCTGCTCGTAGATGTGTCGGAAGTGTGAGAACGTTCCCAAGATGTGCCTGCTTCGTGGAGACGTTCCGAACAGCGCAGTTGAGTTTCGCAGCCATCGTGGCTGTGTGGAGGAGCCTGTCGTGAATTCTCAAGAGAAAGTAGATACTCGTGCAGTCTGCTATTCAGACTCCTACGCAGGTAACAATAGTGAGGAGTATTCAGGTTGTTCGGCTCAGAGCTCTCAGCAATCATCCTTGGCTTCTACAATCGTGGGGAGCTAGCCTCGGAGTTTAAAGCTGCACGTGGTCGTCAGAGCCTCAAGGCTCACCTACAAACCCTGACCAAGTGTGATGTGAGGTGTCCTCGACAAAGAATTCGTATTTTCCGATATGTTGCACAGAGGCACTATATACTCAATGGCGTTGAAGGTTCAGTCCTTGCATTGGAGGCTGTTGGCAGCTTGAGCACGATCGAACGTAGAACGCTGAGCATCATAAGAGACTAAGGTATGAGGTAAGAATGGTTGGTCGACGATCATCTACAACATACTGTAAGTATGAAGAACAAGGGGTTTCGCCATGAGATTGTTGCTACTCTCTGTAGTGTCTGACACCACATACACGCTCATTCGCATGATATAGCTGAGCAAGCGCAAAGCTTCACAGCAGAGGACTCGACGTAGCAGATACGCATGAGAATCCACAGACCTTATTCGACCAGGCCGGGCCGGACTGTATCAGGAAACATCAGCAATAGCAGGTGTGACCTGACCGAAGAAACACCATAAATGCGGGAAGGACTCAGACTTCGCTGGCTATCATTCGACTTCATTGCAACCAGTCTCTCCGTGCTCCATGAACTTGCGTCACAAGCCACTGGACTATGATGACTACAAAGTGAACATCAAGCTACTGCTGCTCAGTATCCAGCAAAGAGTCTAGTTGATAGCATGCATGGGTGTGAAAAATGACTGCACAGCCAAGACAAAAGCCATCACAATAGAGATCCCCGAGTCCTGGCGAGCCTGGAAGTTCCGCCACCAGACGCTTTGCATCTTTAGTAGGCTGCCAAAACGGAAATCCTCTGGAGTCAACATGCCGTACGTGCTTATCGAGTTGAAGAACGGACGATGTCAGCCGTGAGTGGACCAAGACAATGCTGTTTTTCGGCACTGCCCGGTCCATGTTTCGATGAGAGAGAGTCGGACTTACGATCGTGCTGAGTCTTCAGATTGCAATACCGCATGTGGAAGTCCTTCAGTGTCGCCCCGTGGAGTTTGGTCCATTGTATACAGCTCAAAGGCGCTTGGATTGGCCACGTTTCTGCAGGTGCTCAATGGCAATGAAGACAAAACCATGATAGGTAGACGGGACAGGTGTTCGACATGCGATCTCGTCGAACATCATATGTACCTATCTGGAGATAAATGGAATCCACTGAGGGCAATTTCCGGTCTGTTAAAAATCTGTTTCATTTGTTGTTTCACGTGATTGACACATGTAATGTTGACATGAGGTGATCTTGGAGATGAAGAGATGTCACGACCAGTCTACACGCCACTGCGTGTTTACTTCACATTGGCAGGTGGTCTTCTCACAACCTCATGCCACACCCCGGCTACTCTTTTTCTTTCACTGCATCTAGACTCCCTTTTGTGTGAGCCGGTACATTTCGCCTGCGCCATTCGAAACTGCTCGTGTGGCGACGGCAAAAGCAACAACGAAGACGACAGCGAGTTCTCAACATTACGTTCACAGAGCATACGCGTGCACTGTACCGAATGCTTGCACGGGTCCTAGACTTCAACCACCAACCATGGACGACGCGGTCGCGCAGATGATGCGCGATCTGGGCAACGAGCGCAGAGATGTCCTGTCCGCCCCGGCCGAAGCCAATGTCAGCCGTCGGCAAGAAGACGCCATCCTTGCGAAAGTGGAAGCAGCACGCCGCACACTGGTAGCGAATGTCGGCACTGACGCGAGAGCCCAGCGGCTGCGTGCCTGGAACGGTAAAGAGAGATGCCATCACGCGATATTGCACAGCTGACAACAGTAGACGAGTCCACCTTTGAGCCTGACGGGGTGTCAGCACAGCTGGAGAACCGTATGTCTGGCCAAGGCCACCGCGAACGCCTCAATGCCAGCCTCCACCGAGGTCAGCGATACGACTCGAGACGTGAAATGCAAGAGAATTGTTTTGGAGAAGAGCGAAGCATGTACTTGCAGGAAAGGGCTGTCCGCGGTAGTGGTAACTACAGTACCAGGACACCATCCACTGCCCCCAGTCACTTCAATGCAATGCCACCACCATCGAGCTTGAACGCTACCACGCCCCGCAGTTTCGGTCGTTTGGGCTCTCGTCCAAGAGTTCCGGCTCGATCACCGCATGCCTCAGCTCGAGCTCGTGCGCCTTCGCCACGCGCAGCTGGAAGACCGCGTTTCGTCAAAGGTCAGCGGGTGACCAATGGCCCGAATGTTGGTGCCTCCACAATTGCTTCGTATGCAGTCAAACCTCCTGCTCCAGTCAGCGTGAAGGCTCCCCCTAGCACTGTAAAAGCAGCTCCTAAGTCAGACACGAGACTCCAGACCGACCCAAAGCCTCCAACACCAAGCTTTAAACCGGATCCTGTGTCGGACACCATGACGAGGGCCATGGCAACAATGAGGGCCAACGATTCTGCTTCACGTGCCCAGGCTGGGTCTGGCAAAAGGACGAAGGAGAATGTCCGACCAGTTGCGGCTGTTGATCGTGATGCTGCTCCACTTGCTCCAAGCCAGCCTGTCGCCGGTGCGAAGACTGGGGTCGTTCCTACACCTCTTGAGCCTACTCGGACTCTTCCCACAGGTGCAGGTATGCCGCCTGCTACAGCAACAGTAGCAGTATCCGGATCGAAAGTCCCAGTCGACGTTGCAAACCCCGGCGTGGTCACGAAAGGCACTACTCCAACGCCCACTTCATTCACCAACGATGCCCCCTCAACTACACAACTCAATGCTGCGCCTAAGCCTTCATCGAGCCAGGCCGGCCTATCAACTTCTGCGTCAAGACCTGAACCAGGCCAATTGAGCATACTTGTGACTGATCTAGCAGGCGACCTCCTCACATCGTTACGCTACACGCTGGACATCGCCGTCCGCATAACGGCCTCGTTCAAGTTCGACGAAGGCTCGATGCCTGTGCACGAACTCGCCGATCAGCTGGAACGTCTGGCTCGTGATCTCGGAAGAAGCGCGCCTGGCCTCGAGGGGGTGAGGCGGGCCGCTGACGGGCTGATGGAGGAGACCTGGGGCGCTCTGTTCAAGAGGTGAAGCCACAGGAGCGAGGCAGAAGGAACATGGAGAAGCTCTATGGCGCGGCGTGAGAGTTGCTTAGAGCGCGGACTGCCAGTAGCGAGTCTGGTTGTGGTGTAAGCGGTCGTTGTAGGCAGGGGGATGGCAGCCGCCACATGTGTAGACGTGGCACATGCGCTTCAGGACCGGTAGTCTGGGAATCGGTCAAAAAGGGCTGAGGGCATTCGATTCGGAGCTCTCTGCATGCTTCACGCAGATCCAGGCTGACGGAAGTAGCAAATTGGACCATTGCGTTCTGTAAATTATGGCATATGTCATGGCAGCATCATGTCTCATCCCACCTACTCCATATCTTCATCTGCTTGCCCGACCTCATCACCTTCGTCGAACTCCTCCTCTTCTCCCTCCTGTTGGCCACCCTCTTCACCCTCCTCCTCCTCCTCGCTGCTCTCCCCCTCTCCATCACTCTCGCCTCCGCTCGCCTCATAATCCTCCTCTTCCTCATCCTCCTGATCCTGCAACAATTGCTCCGCCTTCTGCAGCTCCGTCTGCTCATCCTCCGCGTCCGCATCCCCCACCACCACGCCATCTTCTTTCTTCGGCTTGTTAACGTTATACGCCTTGGCGCGTCGCTCCTGCGCCATCGAAGCGTCGTTGAGCCCGTGCCGCTTGACGTAGTCGTCGATGCCCGCGAAGTCCGCCTGGTCGATCATGCTGAACTCGGTATCGGCGGTCCCGGCGATGCCGCCCTCGGCATCGCGCGTGGTGCTCGTGACGACGAGGTTGAAGGTGCGCTGGAGCACGGAGGTGTAGGAGATGGCATCGATGGTGTCGAAGGAGAAGAAGGACAGGGGCTTTTTGAAGCCGAAGAGCACGCCTTTGGGGAGGAAGAAGAGATAGCCTGGGGTTGGCGTGTTAGTGTCTTGAAGGAGGATTGCAGCAGAGGGAAGAGAAGGAAAAGGTCTGTACCATCTTTGCTCCCGCGATGCGCTTTGACGTGGTATGCTTTCTCGCCCTTCCGATGGGACTGTGGTATACTGCTCGCGAACTCGGCTTCGAGCGGTCTGATGACCTTCTTGCCATGCTGTCGAAGCAGCGTATTCAACTCCTTTTCCGTGATCGAAACATATGTATCCTCCTCGCCGCCCGTGACCGATGCGCCAACAGGCGGTGTCTCGTTCATAGTAAAGACGACTTGCTCGCACGGAACGCCTGCGATAGTGACCGCGCCAGGCGTAGGGACCAAGCAGAAATTCCATTGTCGTTGCTGCTTCTCCGGCACTGGCAGACAGAATACCTGATCGATCTGCTCAATGGACAAGCTGTACTCAACGGCCCCAGTCTGCGGATGTGCCAATCGGACCTCTGCCTTGCGCGAATCTGTTGCTTCCGCCACCACTTGTAGCTTCAGCTTCTTCCGTGACGGCATCTGGAAGCTGACATCCTTGCACTCGAAGGCGACGCTCGGGTTCGTGATCTCACCATTTGCGTGGCCGTTTGTCTGTGGGACTGTTGAAGGCGCATCGTCGAGCTTGCGCTTCTTCGAACCGTTGGATTGCGAGTCATCCGTAGACTGTGTTTTGTAGTGGGCAAGATCGAGGAGAAGTTTGGCCAATGTTTCGGGGTCGGGGTGACTGCAGACCGCAGCATACATGCGATCGTATGCTTGTGGAAAGACGGCGGCGACAGCATCTGCCCAAGCCCGGTCGACGGCGCATGTTGTCATCTTGCAGGTGACGAGATGTGGACAGTGTACATACGAGGAGAGGCAATGGAAGCTCTCGGTGTTTGGATCAGCAATGTATGGCACAGCTACCCACATGTACTTTACGCGTGTCGCGTCATGGGTGCGGAAACTCAGTATCGAGGACGTTGTTGCGCGACACGTTCAGCTACAGCGATGAAGTCCTACCATAAGAATATCATTGCCTTTGCCATGTGATATACAGTGCTTAGAGACAAGCTTAAGAACCTGTGATAGATATCTAGGTACATGTTGCTTCTGAAAGCATCGATGTTTATGCTGCAGAATTGAGCAAGCCACTCTCGTTCCCATCGCTCGGCTTTCAGCTGTCTTTACCTTGCAAGTCTAGGTTGCGTTCCTCGGTGAGATAAATTGTAACAAGATCTGTTCGATATCTGACCACCGATTGCAGCACCCGGAAGCAAGTGGCCATACATTACACTACACCATCCGCAGAGGACATTGGCACGGAGGAAGCCACTTCGACTGGACACCACTTTAGTTTGCTTTGCTTCGCAGGGGTCTCTGATCCTTGAGATCACAGGCCTCGCCTGGCACAACACCCATCTCCACCTTGATCTGCTCGGCGGTAGCACCAGGCTGTTCATGCGGTCTGAAATGACGAACGCCGGGTCTCACATCGCCCTTCAAGCCCAGCCTTAGTTCTAACTGATGCTGTGCCATCGATTCCTATGGACGATCTTGCCCGGCATAAGATGCTCTCCCAACTACCGACAGCGGTGTCGTCGTAGCTGCATGCGCCTTATACATACTTTTGCTAGCCATACTTTAGCTTCAGGACGAGGCTTCCATTCAATAGATAAATTAGACGCGGCAAAGTCTAGGACAATATTAGCCGAAGGAGTACTCCGTAAATGTTTTGATCCGTGACATCCAGCTTGGCAGCCACTCCAGCTCCTCCTAGCCAAGCCTATACCAAGCCATTCACGATCGTAAGCGTGATGCGATTGTGTCGCTCGCTTTTGCGCTTGTCGTGAGCATCTGGTCCGCTGCACGTTGTTCTTCTTGCATTGCATTGCTTGTCTTACTCATGAAGTCGCATGCCTCAGTGGTCGCGTTCGTCGTCGGTATCTCAGCTCTCGTGTGCTTGGCATCGGCGGCGTCGAGTAGCTCTACCGTGCCTGTAACCAGCACGTTTGCAACTGAATACCCCGTGGTATCCTTGTATCTGCCGATCGCGGACGCGACTCATCTTGTTGCCAGCATCATCACTGCGGTAGTGTGCAATTGTGATCTCATTGTTGGTGCTCGTGTCTGACCATATCATTCCAGGCGCAAAACTCTGCCTGGACGCAATATGCCATCGACTTTGCCCATCCAAGCGACGGCGCTTCTGAGATCCAGCTTCCAGCATGTGGTCTCGCCACAGCTATTAACGTCACCGCTGGCGAGAGTACACTGGTGTATACCACAACTTGTAATGGCACAGCAGCGTATGCCACTCGTCTTGTATCGTTGTACCCGCCATCTTGCTAACAGCTTGGCCTAGTTTTGCAGCATCAACATCAGTCGCAGCGGTGACGACCATCGATTGTATCTTGTATGGCGGGAGTCGGGCGTCGCAAGCTGTCTGCACTGCGCAATCCAACATTCCCGGTTTAGGTTATGCGGTGTCGACTGTCACTCTAGCGGAGACGCAGATCACGTATGTTCCAGTGACGGTGACGGCTGGGGCAGGGAAGGCCGATCTGGTGGGCTCGCAGACTGTGGCGGCCGATGCGACAGTGGCGGCAGCGAGTACGATGTCTGGCATGGCGTGTGCTGCGAAGGCCACAGCACTGGCGGGCTGGATAGGAATGGCGGGTATGGCATGGTTAGAGATGACTTAATGGAAATCACGAAATACTTTCCGGTCACTGAAACTTCTACTGGCACGAGTAAGTGGTCATTTCGTACACATGTTGACACCGCGAAGCCTGATACATGATGTGCATACATGTGCGCGCAGGTCGCGGCAGGTGAAGTCGAGACAGATCACGGGACCGGTACAAGCACGACGAAATGAGAAACGAGACAGCGCGTTTGTGGTAAACTTGCTTGATCACTGCATGAATACCTGTCAAAAAAAAGTCCCAAACGCCATGCCCCGAAACAGAGCCCCTCAAATTGCCGAAATCCAGAATGCCATGCCCCAAAAGAGGCCCCTCAAATTTGCCGTTCAGAAGGAGGTGACCCGACAAAGGCCCCTCAACTTCATGACCCAGTACGCCTTGCCTGGTAACAGGCCCCTCAATGCTGCCCATAACGCCTGACGCCGGTCCACGATCAAGGCTTTCGCAACGCGCGTTGCGTGACTTGGCTGCGACTCTTGTCGACCCTGCGATGGACCTCTGACCAGAATGCTGCCAGGGTAGAAAGGGGTATCCCCCTCGCCTTGCGTTCCGGCGTCTGCAGCTTCTCATGATCGGCCACCGGATGAGCGCCGTGTAGGCTCCGTGACGCTTGCGCGCGGGCCCACATGTCTAGCATCATCGGCCTTGCCCTGGCTTCGCCGGTGAGACTGGCCCAGTCCGGCAAAGCAGTGGGCGGATAATGCTTGTCGAGCCAGCTGGTGATGACTTTATCGTCCGCAGTTTCGTATGGCAGCTGTGGGCAGCTGTCCGTGAGCCTGAACGTGGGTATTTGAGGTCCCCCGTTGCTCGCAGGCTGAGATCGCTGTGGTCGTGACCGCCGCGTCGGAGCCGCGAGAGGCGCTGCCGTCGCATTTGACGGTCCAGCAGGGATATTGCCGGGCGGCGGCGGCGGCGGCGGCAATGCCAACGTGAGGCTGGCGGGATTGACCGCCATCATGTTTGATGGCCCGGCATGGACATAGCCGGGCGGCGGCTGCGGCGACGCCGTTGTGAGGTCGGCAGGACTTACTGCCGTTCCATGAAAATCGTTCATGGCAACATCCCCATCAGCATTGCCAATGGTGTCGGGCATGCCAGGGAGAGGGTCGGTCTGCATCTCGTCAGCAGAAACAAAACAGGCAGTGAGTGTCCAACTTACTGGCTGGGCCGCTTCCGTGAAGAAGGGATCAGACCCGGCAGGCGCAAAGGGCCCGGCATTGTATGCTGGCAGGCCGAAATTGGGGTCGAGGTTCTGTGTCTCATCAGGTTGAGCGCTTTCAGCGGATGAGGCACGACTTACTGGCTCAAGGCCATTTGCGAGCGCGGGATAGGCCCCGGCAGCCGCGAGATCGTTCCCATAACTATATGGCAGGTAGGGGAGGACGTTCTGTGTCTCGTTAGTGCTATCCGCGTGAGGGGGATCGGCACGACTCACTGGCTCGAAGCCGTTCATGTTCTGTGGATGGTCCCCGTCATCCGCAAAGTTCATGCCATCATCAAGTGGCAGGTAGGGTTGGACATTCTATGTCTCGTCAGTGCTATTCACCTGAGGAGAAACGGGACGACTCACTGGCTCGAAGCCGTCCATGGTCTGGGAATAGCCCCCAGCAGCCGCGATCCCACTCCCGAAACTATTCCCCATGGGGAGGTTGTCGTCCTACATCTCATTAACAGAGAACTTGCTAGGTGAAGACTGGATGACTTGCCTCCAGAAAGTTGTCCATTTGCTCGGGAATGAACTCTGCGGGCTCCGTCTCACCACCAACATGCCCAGGCATGGCGAAGTTGGGGACAGTCTGTGTTGCTCGTCAGCAAATACTTTGCCAGATAGGAAGGGTTGATGTACCTGCTCCATGTTGCCCCATGGCTCGGGATCGAACCCGGCAGTCTCAAGGCCATTGTCCTCAAGGACAACGGCGGCGTCAGGGATGATCTATGTCGCTTGTCAGTGTGGAACAGAGACCGGGCTGGAGAGTTGACGTACGGGATCTTCGTCCATCATTTCCGGGAAAGTCATCCCGGGGCTCATGTTGCTGCCGTATTGCAGCCACTGTGGGTTGATGTAGGTGGGCATTTTGACAGATCGAGAGGTAATGCTTGATCTGTGGTGGTCTGGTACGGGAGTGTGACGTGGTGAGATCTCGCAGTTTGGAGTGGCACAGAGTCTTTGTCTTGGGCTTGGTCTTGAGCTTGGTTCTGTGCTTGGTCTTGGAGTATGCGAGAATGTTGGACGAGAGCACGAGTTGAGACACGGGAGGAATTATTTATGCCTGAGAGCCCTACCTAGCTGTCTACGCTGTGGAGATCGCTCACGTACAGTAAGAAGATATGTGAGTGGTACCAGATATTGAGCTTGTTGCAAGAAGATATGTGACTGGTACCAAATATTGAGCTCGTTGCAAGAAAATTACGAGCTTGTCTTCGAAGCAATACGCTTTTCCATTGTGTATCATGAGAGTTAGAGGGGACGAATTGCTCGTTCCAATTCCATTCCGGTACGAGAAGATAGCCCTGATCATGCTGTACGTTCCCATACCCATCATGAGGTATATACGGCCATCTCTCCAGGGCATGGATCGTAGTGAACGAAAGGACGACCTCTGAAGCATAGCGGACTAGCGCGGCAGATCTTGGTAGATCATGGTAGATCAGGGTAGCTTTGCAGATCTGAAATTGCTAGCGTCTCTGTCAGCGTCGAGTAAACCATACAGATTCACCCGTATCAGCGAACGTTGGAAGCACCAGCAGCATGAGCGACAGCGCTAGAGATGTCCTGTGGCCCATTCGCACACTCGTCGATCACAGCTCCTGCTAGGGACTAATACTCATTGCTGCAAGAATCGGGTCGTACACGAAGCTAGTGCTAGTCGGTGATTATCTTTGCGTGCACGTCTTGGCCAGATTGACCGTATCTCAGGCTATGGCACAAGATGAAAGGCATTGCCTCTTGAGCGTGGAGAAGATCGTGTGTAGCTGAGTTGAATGTCTGTTCTGATATGAGTTAGACCCTGACTGTCAGCGCCGAACACCGTAGCTCCTGATGGCCCGGTCGGACTGTGACTCTTGTCCTCACGATCGCTGAAGCACCAAGCTCCCTAGGCATGCACGATCCGTTCTTCAGCTTCGGTACTCAGGCCAGTAGCCGCCATCGTAATGAGAGTACCGTATGGTCAGAGGCTAGGGTGAGTGGTAGTCATAGCAAAGCTCCGCTGTGCCGAGGCAGCGATCTGTTAGTATCTCGGCACATTCAATCGTGGGCCCAAAGGGACAATGTCTCGAAATCCCGTATGGGTATGGGTTGTGCGACGATGGCAAGTGCCGACGCACATATTCCGTCGAATGGGATTTGGGCTTTTGACTACACCTCGTCGACACCTCTCCAGCACCACCCATCATCGCGAAAGGCAAGGACACACAGCGTACAAGAATATTGATCGTCGGTACGGTCGGTATATTGATGAACGTGAGTTATGTCGTGTTGATGCGCTCATGCGGACCATTGACAGATTGAGCTCGCTAAAGTGTTGACCGCAGGCTAACCGAATGACAGCGACGAAGTGTATCCAGGACCATACCGACACACTTCAGCCTGACCCATTGATCGAATATAACATGCCCCGCCATTGACTGCAGTACTCTGCGGGCTCCAGATATCTGCACAAGGTGGGCTGCAGGCGTGTGGAAAGAGATGGCGACGAACAAACAGAATACTTCCTGACAAGCCTGAGGCGATAGAGCAACATCGTACTGTCGTGGCCAGAGATACGGTAGTGTCAAAGACGCTCGAGCATCGAGTCCTGATTGGAGGGAAACTCGGTCCACCTGATCATTGATCTGTTGGCTTTTCTTCCGGAGTACGACCGCAACTCCGAAGTCGGTAAGCACCTGTAGGATGATCCCAAAAGTCTTGCCGGTTTATGTTGACTAAATATTTTAGAGACTTCCTGATCGCCTCTCTCCTGCGTTGGCTTGTATCATTCTCACGCCAGGCACAAAGCTCGCTTCCTGCATCAGCCTCAAGAAGCTCTGGCTGTAAGTCTCTCGCTGTACCAACACTCCTCCATCACGCTTAAGCGCTGATCATGGTGGTAAGTAACTGTGCGCAGAATTTTCTCCTTCCGGGTCCGAGCAGATCTCATCAGACCCTCCCACTTGATGAGGTATAGCACGTCAGGTACTTTTGTCGAGACTCATGCTGATAGTACTCCTGCTCTTCCAAGAGGTGATGTTGAAGTAAAGGCTGGCGCCGATCCGAACGTTCCAAAGCCGAAATTGTAACCAGAGTCTAGCCACATATGGGAGTTGTGAGGTTGAAACCGCCGATCATTGCCTGAAAGAGCCAAGAACGACCGACTTCTTGCCTCGTGTGTGGCCGTCGACACTGTTACTGTGTGCATCAACCAGACGAACCATTCACCAAACACTCCAACAATCATCGAGCACTCGCAGCAAGTCGGTCGTGAATACATCGCAAGCTTGTGCGCCGTGTAGTCGTGAATCATCTTGTGGCAAGTTGTGAAAAGTGCTCACGGAGGGGAGACGCCTTAGTCCTTGCGCTGCAAGCCGGATCCCTCGAAATCAAAGAACGCAAGCAACATGTCCGTGATCTTGTGTACAGGTATGTGGATTCTACAGGCGCTTAGATCGCTCGAACTGACTTAATATATAGCTGGCTACGATCATACCATAAGGTGAGTTCGTGCCTTTTGAGGACGTCTTCGCTTTCCTTGCGTCTTCACCGTCACCTCGATCCGAGATATACATGGCCAAGCATGTGAACGAGTCTCCAGCAGCATCCACGCAATATCTATTCGTTGGTCAAAGTGAGTCAGTAGATATGGCCTTCAGTCCAAGCCACCAACGACTGGATCTATTGGATGGCAGACACTGTTTTGCGACAACTATGAGCTCGAGGACTTCGGAGACATGTTCGCACCGAGGCTAAGCATCCGGGCCACGACTCGGTCACCCCAGTCTAGCTATGAACGTGGACACCACGCTGCGAACGGACCAGAAGACGACCTCATCACTGGGTCATCTAACGAGAGGTCACCTGGACTTCATTTTTCGATACCGAAGACAGTTACATTTGCCACACTAGATACCATTCTGTGCGAGAATTACTGCTTTCGTCGACTGTGCTAATTAGACTAGATTTTGGGAAGCTTTAAGTGGTATATGCTCGCGAACCATACCACATCCAGACTCACAGGTGAACCGCCTATGTATTTCGCCAGACAAACGATACCTAGCAGCTGCAGGCCATCACACTGTCAAGCTCTACGACATCAAATCGACCAATCCAGCTGCAGTCTTGACGTTTGAGGGTCACACCGGGAATATCACCGGCGTGGCGTTTCATTGCGAAGGGAAATGGATGGTCACAAGCTCCGAAGATGGTGCGTGAAGCGGATGTCGTTAATTCCATCAGATATAATTTGACTAACGCCAAATTAGGCACTGTCAAGATTTGGGACACCAGGACGGGTCATATTCAGCGGAACTATTCCCACGGTGTGCCAGTCAATGATGTTGTGATTCACCCCAACCAAGGCGAGCTTGTCTCCTGCGATCGAGGTGGAAATGTGCGCATCTGGGATCTGGGTGAGAACAGGTGCAGCCACCAGCTGGTGCCCGAGGAGGATAAGAGTGTAGCATCAGTCACGGTTGCGACTGATGGCTCACTTCTCTGTGCGGCGGTCTCCAACAGTGTCCACGGTGCTGTGTATGTTTGGCGCCTCGTCACGCACAAAGATACGACCGAGTTGAAGCCAGTGACCAAGTTTCGGGCACATGGAACATATATCACTCGCGTTCTTCTTTCACCGGACGTCAGACATCTAGCAACCTGCTCTGCTGATCACACCGCAAGAATCTGGGCCATGGACTTGGAACCGTACGACAATCTCCCTCGGGATGAGAATGGTGATATCATCTCCCAAGAACCACCACAACCTTTGGAGCTTGAGCAGGAACTCGACGGCCATCAACGATGGGTATGGGATTGTGCTTTTTCTGCAGATTCCGCATATCTCGTGACGGCGTGTAGTGACCACTATGCCCGACTGTGGGAGCTACAGAGCAAGAACGTCATACGACAGTATAATGGCCATCACCGAGGCGCTGTCTGCGTTGCCTTGAACGACTACTCCGAGACTCGATAAGGCTCATCCGTCTTTCAAGGCTATCGTGAGCGCACGATACGTCAAGAAACCACAACGAGACGACCGCGCCGATCTTACTTATGACTGTATGAAGGAGTAGACTGGTATTTGCGGCTGAATATTCGCGGGATCATTACGATTCTGGTCAAAGCATTCTCTGAGGATGATCTCGACCGAGCAGAGACCGTGTCCCTGTTGCTGAGACCGACTCTCACGCCAGAGGTGGTTTAATGAGGTTGTCGGCTAAGCCACGGGAGAGGACACTATGGTATCTGATCGCAAGAACCTACAAGCTGGCGAGAACACAAGGTCCAGCCGACTGAGGTTCAGATATGCTCACTAAAGTGCAGACATGGTGATCAATCCTGGCAGATGTTCTAGGTATGTCCCAGCATGCACATGAATCCAAGAGATCTTGGGATCTGTAGATATGCATGCAACTATAGTGGACCGTACAGATGTACCATGATTTCTCCCTAGGCGAAGTATTTGCTATGTACTTTAACTGTGAGAGACGTAGAATGGTATGTGCAATCAGTGTTAATGCCTCAGGCAGCAACATCAGACCTCCCAAGTCTGCTCGTGTTCCCGGTAGACGAAAGGCAGCGTTCAACAGCATCCGCACAATCACAATGTTGTCACGATCACGACTACGGCCTCTAGCCTTCCGCAATAGAGCCAGATATAATGTGCGATCTAGACGGACTCTGACCGCCGCACCAGGGCCGAACAGCGGCCCATTTCTCGAACGCCGTAGCGATCGCGAACTCCCCTCTCTCGCCTCGTCGAACAGATGGCTACGCACCCTCCCCGTCTTCGTCGCGATCATGGTCGGCAGCGCTCTCGCCATCTTCAACTACCAGAAAAGCAATTCGTCGATCGTGAGCAGCACCATGTATGCTCTGCGGACCAGCCCACAAGCGCGAGAGATCCTGGGCGACGAGATCTACTTCGCAAGCCAATTACCGTGGATCAGTGGAGAGATGAACCAGTTGCATGGCGTGATCGATATCTCGTTCTGGGTTAAGGGGACGCGAGGGAAGGGCAAAATGAGGTTTCGAAGCGAGAGGAAGACGAGGATGGGATATGTGAGTCTTGCTGGCAGCTGAAGACGACTGGTGGATCAAGATGCTAATACACAAGACAGTTCGAGACGGTTGCGTGGACGCTAGAGCCTGAGGGAGGGGAGATGATATCCCTGCTGCAGGCGGAAGGAAAGGATCCATTCCTGCAAGAGACAGCGGACAAAGTCACGGTTCAGAGATGATAGACATGCTGGGGCTGTTGAAATACTGACCATTGCGATCTTCCTTCGCTGCCAACACTCCACTCTGATCTCGGACTCTTGGATCCAAGGTGCGGACTCCACCACTGCCCATTGCAAGGTCGAACAATGTCAGCTTTCAACGGAAGAGGTATGCTCGAAGCGCATATGATACCACTTCTAGTGATGAGCACTCATGCCACACCTGAAGCACCACTCAGGAATGAGGATAGTGGAACCACTGCTATGACGGCCGAGACATGCTAGGAACTGCTGCAACAGCACAGCAATCTCTTGGCCCAGGCCAGGTTCGACGATCTGTGCTGGCCGAATATGTTACCTTACTGCATACTGTACTATTGATCTGGTGTATAATACGGTTGTAAGAAGAGGAAAAACTGTATGGAATTATCACTCAGCCAGTATAAGCCGTTCTACTATGTCTGCTCTCTATCCTTTCCCAGGCTACATACCGTATCTGCCCTCTCCGCGTGCCGACCGGCTGAAAGCGACCACATTGAAATACGAGTTGCTCCGTCTTGTCTACAAGGTTCTAAGAATTAGCGTGCCTCAATACCTACAGTCTGGACCGCTGCGATTACGGCTTGACCTTGTGCCTACACAATGATGTACTGTATCCAGCTCCGAGTGCATTCGTCATGGTCTGTGCATCCCTTAGCCGCGATCTGGTCGATCGACCGAAAAGCCAATCTGAGCGGCGCCCGAGCTATTCTCAATCGGAATCCATGACAGCATCATCGCAACCACATTTCGTGTATAGCCAATGTCCTCACAGATCATTCGGCGGCGGTGGTGATGAGTAGATGACGAGATCAAGTAAAGTCCTTTTCTTTCCACCCACCGCCTCGACGACCATTTCAATACCTCGCCCTTCCTATCAGATCATGTTCCATCTGTAGCTTGCTCACCATAGTCCTGTCATGCCAGACGGAACCAAGCCCCTCCTGCAGTCAAACGGATCGCAAACGCGCTTCAACATGGCCAAGAGCATGGAGAACCAGAAGAGAAAGAGAGTGCTGATTGTGGGAGCTGGCGCTGCTGGTGAGACACTCACGAAAGAATCAACGCTATGGGATCATTGACTGACATGGCGATGTAGGCATGTCCTGTGCCCACCATCTCGCCGAGCACCCCGACAAATTCGATGTCACTCTCGTCGATGCCGTGGACTACTGCGGTGGCCAAGCCTTCAGCATTCCCCTCGACAAAGAGAAGACGGGCGCCTCATGGCTCAACCAGGGTGTTCAGGGTGGATCGTACATCTTCCACCACACCATGACAATGTTTGCGCGCAATGGATACTGGGCCGACCCCGTCAAGCTTCAGGTGTCCTTCGGCAAGGGTGATCAGTTCTGGAGCAACGTCTTTCCAACTATACTGTTGAAGAAGCACGCTTCGGAGGTAAAGAGGTTCTTTACTATGATCAAGATCGTACGCTGGTTCGAGGTGTTCTTCGCATTGCTGCCAATCAAGCTTCTGGTGAAGCTTTTCTGGTTCAGTAACGAGTTTGCAAACGTCGTGGCTTTGCCGATGGTCGCGCTTTTCCTGGGTACCGGCAATTATGCTCCGGATGTCCCTTCGATGGTGTTGGAGAGACTGTGCACCTCTCCTACCTACGGCATGTGGTACCCCCCGGACAAGGCGAGCGTGGCTTCGAACCTGCCGCCAATGGTCGTGTTCCCAAATTTCAGCGACTTCTACGAGACATGGAGGAAGAATCTGATTAAAAAGGGCGTCAATGTCCGTCTGTCAACGGAGGTCACGCGCGTGGTGCGGAGAGATAAGAAAGGTGTATCTGTCAACATCATCTCGAGGACGCCGGTCAAGGACGGCCATAACCCAAACTCGGCGTGGGTGGGCGAGGATGGACGGGGCTCGGGTGCAGACGCTGATGCGGAAGAGGTCACCGAAGAGTACGACGAGATTGTTCTGTGTGTTCTCACCGACACTGCGAAACGTCTGCTCACACCTACCATCACGACGCTTGAGTCTAGAATCCTCGGCTCTGCCAAGTTTGCCAACGACATCACCGTGACTCACCAGGATCACAAGTACATGGAGAAGCACTACGAAAACTTCTACAACGAAGACCTAGCGGTACGCAAACTCAATAACGTCGACATGAACGATCGATGCGAATTTGCCAAGGACAGCTTCAAAGCCATGTACCTGATTAAGATGTACCCTCAAGATCTAACAAAGCTCGAAATGTGCTTCGACTGCACGAACTATCAAGCCCAATTTCCCCCGGATGTGCCGTTTGATAAACATGTCTTCCAGACGATCTTCCTCAACAAGGAGCGCGATGGCCACCTCTGGTCGATCGACGAGATTGACGAAAGCAAGATCATTCGCAAAGACTGGTGGCACCAGCTCTGCCACTCATGGACGCACTATATATTTGTCGTCCCTTGGATGTGGCTGTTGCAGGGAAAGCGACACACCCGCTTCGCCGCGTCGTGGACCATGGTCAACGCGCACGAAGTAGCGTGTATGTCAGGCATTGCTGCAGCGGTCGATCTTGGCGCCGAGTATCCCGAGGACCTCGAGCGCGATAAATTCTCTCTGTTAGCTTTCCGACTCTACTACCTGCTCGTCTACGGACGCTGGTACCGTCGTCGTGCCACGAAGGACGGTCCTGGCAAGGACTGGGCGACCGGTAACGAGTACGGTAGTACGTACGATGGTCCAGGCGTCAATTCCGTACAGGAGCGCAAGATTTGGCGCGAGGAGGTGAAGGCTGGCCGGAGTGTGGAAAAGTTCTAGTTGCTCAAATCACTACATAATTGGACATAATTAATTTCCCCTCTGCTGCAGTCGCATTGAAAGCATTTACTCATGAAGCCAAAGATCCCGCACCATAAATTACCCTCTCCTCCTTACAAAAGCTCATAAGCATCATACACGACCATATTCCCGTTCCGTCCCGAACTCGCCACGAAGACGCTCGAGTTCACCCACGAGTATCGCGGGTCCCCCGTCTCCAGCACCAGCTGCAGGCGCATCTTGTACTGGTCCGCGGTGATGCTGGTGTCGTCGCCGAGCTTCTCCAGCACGGCTTTGGGCCCCGTGCGCGTGCCCGTCGTCTGCAGGTAGAGCGTGGCGCCGTCGTGGGTCAGCAGGTTGTAGCGCGTGTTCAGGTGCGCGGTCTGCTGGTCGCCATCGTGGTCGCGCACGATTTCCCAGTCTGCGGTGGTCAGTTTGTGGTGAGATGATGGTGGCGAAGATCTGGGGGCTGGAGGATGGTGGGGAACGGAGTGTTTGGGAAGGGAACATGCAACGTGATCGTACAGCTTCTCCTCCCATCGTTTTCTCTTGTCTATCATATCCAGCGTATAGCCACAGGTAGCGACATGCCGTAGTCAACGATGCCAAGTCAGAGTCAGAGCGCGAAGATACTACCATGCCCACTTCCCTCTTCCCCCTTTGCCATATACCTGAGAATGGTAGGAGAAGCAGTAACAGCAGTACCCGGCACAGAAACGAATAGAAAATCAAACATACCTCCCCCACCCCCCAAAATCTCGCCCCGAAGCTTCGGACCCTCAAACCGGCCGCCCTTGAAGATGACCGTGCTGCGATCGCCATAGGGGCCGGCGCCGATGTGGCGGAAGGTCTCCATGTCGCACTCGAGGTGGAAAAGGAACTCCAGCGCCGGGACGGGGAGGGTGTAGGATGGGTTGGTCCAGGTGGTGTGCGTGAGGGCCGAGATGGATGGGGCGGGCTGGATTTCTCCTGGTTTTGGGCGGGAGGAGGAAGAGGGTGACATTGTGATTTCTAGATCTCTGTGGTTTGGTGTTCTTGGTTGAGTTGTGGAAGATGGAGATGGGGGATCGGAAAAGAGATGATCGAGAATGGAGTATTTGTTACCTTACGAGGTTTTGCAGCAGATTATATGGGCGGGAACGCATGACGTTCCTCCTCCCGCCTCTTCTGGTCGTGATGTACATGAACAGAATCTAGAGGTGGATGCATGGAGTGACGTCGCAGAGCCCGGCATTGCCGTACGGAACGTGGTAAAAGAGTTCAATGGGTTGAGTAGCTCTAGATGATGTTGCTGCTCGGCAAGTGACGGCAACAAGACACAGCTTCAACACCTTTCGAGCACATATGGACTTCCGGTGAAGAAAACGCAACTAGGCATTGCAAACATGTATATATGTGTAAATATATACGAATATGGGTATATTGTCTCATAAGTTCATTGCCTTTTGGGGCGAGCAAAAGCTCCCCCGAAGCTTTCTCCATCTACTGCTTCAAACTCAAGCCGATGCTCGAAAGATATGCGCATCGTTGCTTTTGGTCCTCGGGGACCGATTCCTACGTCAGAAAGCATTAGTATACAGCACAAAATCTTGAGGGGAGCTCAGCGACGGAGATCACACACCATGTGGGTATTGTTCGTCTGCAACATCAGCCGTTGGAAGCTGTTTCCGACCGTCCACTCTTCCCACCGCGGTGTTCCGCGAAGACGATGAGTGTTGGGGTCACCACAACGAATGAAGCTCGTCCAGTACCCTTGGACGATCGCAACGCTGGCGAAATTGGTGCCATTGGGGTAGTACGAGAGGGGCGCAGGCGAGTTGACATTGAACGGGCCCCAGATGGCGTTGATCTCGACGGTGTGACTGACGCCATAGCCTATTGCGATGAGGTTAGCAACGAATTTCAGGCCTGTTATGCTCGTGACAGGCTATGACGAGGCGATGTCTTACCTGCGGCATCTCTCGCCGGATCGATCACGTTCCAGTGATAGTTCCAGCTCCGTTGCAAACCCATATCTGAATACGTCTTACTGATGAAAATCCCAGGGCAGATGTAGCGCAATTCGCCGTAGCCATTGGACGCCTCTCGCCAGTACTTTCCAGTGCCATTGAACATCCGAGTGCCGTTCACGGGGTAGAGTGAGTTGAACTTGGCCAGCTGTTTCAGCGTGATGGTCGGAAACTGGTTCTTGATGAAAGTATCTGTATCGCTGATGTTGTTCGTCGATGTCGGGACGAAGATGGTTCCCTCATTCGTGTCATCACCATAGATCGCAGGGACTTTGACGAACTTGCCCTGCGCATAAGCACGATACGTGTAGTCCGAGATGAAGTCGAAGTCCAGCGTCGGACCGTACATATATAAGGGAGCGCCGGCAGCTCCAGGGAACGGGGTGTTGATATTGATCGCTTGCAGTTGCGTAGCACTGAGCCTGCGCAAGCAGGCAAGCGTGTCCGGATACGAAGCGCATTCAGCTCGTATCACGAGGTTGTCGTACATGAACTGACTTTCTGACACTGTTCGTAACGCGGAGAACGATTGAGACTCTGCCGCCGAAGCACGGAAGAGCCCATCGTCGCGTCCACCGTAAGCTGTAAGATGTAAGGTGACCGACTGAGCGCCAGCGCTGTCGCCACCAATTGTCACAGCGCAGGGATCCCCTCCGAAGTGATGGATGTATTCCTTCACCCAATGCATGCCAAATCGTTGATCCAAGAGTCCGGTGTTGATGCTGCCGCCACCTTCCACGACCTCCTCGCTCGCCAGGAACCCGTATGGTCCAACGCGGTAGTTTGAAGTCACGACGATGATGTTGTTCCCGCTCGCAGTAACCAGTCCAGATCCATTGAAGTTGTTGTTGCTGTTGGCATTGAACCCGCCACCCTGAATGAAGAAGTATACTGGTAATTTTGACCACCTGGTAGAATTGCTCGGGGCGAAAATGTCTTGGAACGATCGTCAGCTAACATCCTCATCTTACAAGTCTATGCGCCATATCAACGCAAGAACATACCCATAAACAAACAATCCTCATCGCTCACATTACTCGGCGGACCACTCGCGGTCCCGAGACAATACGGCCCATGCGCATTCGCATCCACGGTGCCATTGCTCGAGCGCAAGGGAGGCTGAGGCGCGGCGAAGCGCAAAGGACCCAGCGGCGGAGCAGCATATCGCATCCCCAACCATTGCGTGACGCCGTTTGAAAGAGCCGTGCCTCGATATGAAGTGTAGTTGAGGTGGACGAGGGGGTCAACAGCCGCAGCCAATGGCGCTAGTACAAGGGGAAGACATGTCCACGGGAAGATGAGCATTATTACCGATGCGCGGTGGGGATACTGCTACACTGACTGAGACGAATGGAGATGACCCTCGGAGGGGAATGAAGAAGACGACAACGTAGAAGAGGAGGAGGAGGCGAGAAGAGAGGGCAGGTGGGTAGGAAATGCTATATATTGGCAACGGTCTTGCACCATGAGGGCAGTAACTTACCTTACATTACTGGAGCATGCGGTGACCGCTTAGATCGTGCCGCAAGTGTATATCGTCGTATTGCAGCGCGTGACCAGGACAAAACTGCCATTGCCCTTGCCGGGGTCGGATGACACATGTGATTCGGACGAACAAGACCGAGGGGGTATCGCAAAGTGATTACATGGAGGCGCGTGCCGGTGAGGAGGTGAGTACGCAAAAGTCAAGCCGAATGGTGATGGGGCAGAATATGCGGGAATTTGTGGAGCCGGTCCATGCCGTGCCGAACAGTAAAACCATTGCATTGCATTCTACACGTTCCCCGCCTTGTCGATCTATCATATTCACTTTCGCATTCATTCGGGTCTCTCCAATCGTAACGATCGAGATACTGTCGGGATACAAGATGCTGATACAGCAGACTATAAACCGCCTAGTGCGCACGGCAGCTTGCACGCCGCCACGCCTCTCATCAACCTTGCGCCAGAGGTCCTGCGACGCAAGGGGAACGCAAATGATCATCTCGTCAGTATTACAGGGAGGGGTATCGTGGAATGCATGAATCGTAGGCGAAAGTCGAGACATCAACTTGTCTGCTCTGCCGTGCGCACGCGCAGCTCTTGCTCCTCCTTTTCCGCTAGCTTACGCATATCCAGCAGCGCATGCACCTTTCCCATGATCGCGTCGAATTGCTCAACCACTGCCGGAGTCGGTAGAGGGATCAAGTCAGGCACCCCAATGTGAGTCAAGATAGCCGCAATCTTATCAGTCTGTATCGTTGATTTGGCGATACGTGGCTTGGTGAGCTTGTCAGATGCAAAGGTGACACCGCTCGGAAGCTTGTCTTGAGCCTGCACCACGCCGTATCTGACCATGTCCGCCTTGGAAAGATCAACGGGCAGCGCACTTTGTGGTGTTGCTGATGGTAGTGAATCACGAGTTGGACGACGTCCTAAGGCGTTACTCGCGTCTGGCAGACCTGCATTTGAGTCTCGAGGTCGGGCCGAAGTGGGCGTGGCGCCCGTGAAGCCGTCGTAGGATGGATTGCCTGTCGGTCGAATCCGTTGCGTCTTCTTCATGCGATCCTGTGCGAGAAATTGCTGCCATAAGGTTGTCAACGCTTGAGATGTGCCATATTGATAGCTGCTCGTGTTTGCAATGGGATGATCTAAGCGACGACGAAGTTCCTAGATAGCCTGTGTTAGCACAACTTCAGCACACTGCAACCAATGCTGTACGTACCTCGCGTTCACTGTCCAAGGTCGCCTGGTTCAACATGATACGTTGCAGCTCACTAAGCAAGACGGTCTCCTCATCGACCTCGTTCGGCCGACGGTATAGATGACCTTCCGCGAGCTTCTTGCGCGAGGTCTCTTGACGTGGGTTGAAGTTCGAAAGCGTTTCGTACAACTCGTATTCCGGCGCGGTCATAGATGTGATGGGTGTATTAATAGACTGCACAGTGGCTGAAATACTATAGAATCGAGCCTTCAGATCTTCCATGGTGCGATCCTGACCGAGCGTGTAGTGATCAGCCACCACCGGCCATTTGCCATGACATTCCTTGTAGACGTTGACGAGGTGGTCAGTCTCTTCTCTCGTCCAATCCGAGTGTGAAAGGTGTTTGTCGTAGGTCGGCGTGTCGTAGATGGGTACATCGACTTGTACATTGTATTTGCTAAACCTATCGGTCAAAGGAGGCTCGCCGGCGGCAGCGACTCTTTGCCACCGCTTTACCCGCAAATTGTCGGACCTCGTTGGTACAGCCGAGACTTGGGAGGTCCAATGTGCTGTACGTCCTCGGACCCGCAGGGCAGACTTCTTCATGCGGTGTGGGCGGACTTCGCGGGCTGCGAAGGTGTAAGTGAGTGGAGAAGACGACAGTGAGAGGGGCATCATGCTTACAGGAAGCCGAGGGGACGTGGCGGGCTACCGTTTGTGGAGGCAAAGGCAGAGCTGGTTGGATCATATCCGCTCCTGCGTAGCATTAGCACCATCTTAGTCAACCGGAGCTGACTTTCGTTGCCAACATATCAGCCAGCACCTACCCAACAGCGCTTTGATGTCCTGCCCTGACGCCATCGAGTATTGCCTCTTTGTACGCTTCAGGGGTGATTTGGAAATATTCACGCGGCAGGTGTGTTGCTTGTTCTTGCCGTCGCAAAGCTGCTTCTTCTCCTGGTTGTAGCGAAGTGGCTATTTCTGAGACTAATGCAGTGTCTGCGGGATGCTGGCAGTAATTGTCACAACAGACAGGACGAGTGCTGTCTACTCCGCGGCGCTGAGGGTAGTATTTATGCTTCCCCGAACCTAGTTTCTCGCGCAGCCAGTTGCGTTTGGTGCCACGCTGTCCTGGGTGCCTGGCAATCATATCAGCAAATTGGACGCTCACGTTGGGTGATGTTGTGCCAAGGCTGTGGGCGAGAGCAGGGAGAGTGCGAGAGCGTGACACTAGATCACGACAGCTGGCATCGAATGGATAATTATATTCCTTTACAGCTGCCAATGTAAGGCGACTGAAAGTAGGTCGTGGTGGCGCAAGTTCGTTTGCACACAATTCCAACTCATGTGGCCGAACTTCCAGCAGGAGCAGCATTCGCCGCATCGATTGCGCGACACATATCATGCGCCTCATATTTTCGCGCAGTACATTTCTGTAAGCTTTGCATATCGAATCGCGATTCAGGATTCAGAGCTCCGGAAGTGGCCATGGCAAGCCAACCACACGAGTGTGCTTGTCGAATGGCTGTACATCGACGATTTGAAATACATACAAGTTCTTATGCCACTCGCGACGCTCGAGAAAGCTCGCAAGTATGATGCCTCCAATCGTGAGGCAGCATGAGACAAAGGCGTTGGCGAGCATAGGAGACATGCCGTTCATGCGGAATCGTTCGGTCCAAGAATATCAGGAGAGTTCCAAATGATCCTTCCAGGTCTGTAGGCGCGCGCGGTTGGAAAAATGAAGGGACAAGAAGACTATACGTACAGGATCTTGACGTGGATGTGGAATCGTTCGTACGCGCCGACGAGGAGGATTGCAGCGACAGTGATGATGGGCGCAACAATCGGGGCTACCAGAACCATTCCTCTCGATCACGGGCGGAAGGGCGAGTACTGCATGTAGGCTAAAAGGACAAGCGGCGGATCAATGGGTTGATGGTTTGTAAATGTATATTATTGATGGATCTTGAAGTGCTCGTGAAGTAGAGCAGTCGCGAGATTCATGCTTAATCACGTGACTAATACCTGAGGCAAACACATTGAACTTCGGGAGGATGGCGAAAGGAAAAACACTGTGCATTTACCTGTTCACATTCCCAGCATATAAAATAAGTTGATACAATACACTTCTGCCGCAAGACACATGACAGATCATTCGACCGGAAGGCATCTTTGATACAATAATAATTGTAAGACGAATGCACTACATGGTGCCAAAGAATGCTGCCGCACATGTGTGCCGATAAGGCAGTTCTTATGAGCGTAAGTCGGAATTTATTGCCAAACGAGCTAGAATATCTGCATACCGCTATAGCACTTCTCCTCATACGAGAGAAGTATCATGCCTTAGCGTTTCAAAGTTCCCGATATTGGTCACACGTCGGTCAACGCCTGGAATTCTGCTGAAGCGGGATTCCTAACAGACGGGCGCGGCTCGCCGCATGCCAGCGATGTAACAAGACTCGGGACCAGGACGTAGCCACGGAGACCATGGAGGAAATCTCCCCGTCAGTCGGCGACGACTTTACCGTGCGCGTGGGCCAGCTTCGCCCGGGGACATTTCCACGACTAACCGCGACAGCTATGATCTGGGGGAGAAGCGGAACATGCCCAAGTGGAGAAGAGCGATGGGCCAGCGATTGACGAACCACGGAAAATTCTTCACCGCTGCCAGGTTTATCCTTGCGACTGTATGCAAAGTGGACCTCGTGTGGAGAAGCGTATCGACGGGCCTTTGCCACGATCCACACGACTCTTGTCGGACGCTGCGATGTTTTGTCCACGGTTTGATCAGTGTCTGGGAAGACTGCCATTTTCAACAGTGCGTAGACGACGTGTGCAAGCGACTGAGGGGCCTACCGTTGGTCAGTCTTCAGGTGGTTAGCGGCGGGCATCGCGCATCTTCAATCCAGGTACGGATAGATGTGACCAATCGCAGGGCTCAGCCTCAACGGCTCTGCTCATGGGAATGCGGCCTTTGACTACTTTAGCTTAAGGTGAAACCGACGGTGCAGCTAGAAGAGGCCAGAAACTGTCTCTATCCCTGCTGCGCATGTCGGGAGTATCAGCTGTGAGCCTTGCACGGACTTTAGCACTTGCTTGCTGACAGCCAAGGTTGATCTTGGGACTGGATCGGAGGTGTCGTGCAGCTCGCTATGAAGACGGAACCCCAGTTATGGACACCTGATGATACCACGGAATTCACCTCGTGGGCCCGTATAGCGCCAGTATCTTCGGATTGTGTTTAGGTGTAGACCGTGTTGCTGTGTAGCTTGGTTGTGGCATGCGATTGGAGCCAAGTGTTGGGTAGACTGGCGCGGTATGTGGTATGTTCCAGGGGGGAGACCACGATTTACGACAGATCCAGCTCACTTGCGGCAGCCAACCACGGCTCGTGCGCCGCGCCCGCGCATCCTCCCGCACTATTCACTCGTGTTGCAATACCACCCGCGCGCATACAAAACTGCCCAACTTCCCCTGCCAACCCATTCGTTTCTGCACCACGATCTCTACAGGCTTGACGTCTACCTTCACTTACACTCGTTCTCTAAGGTGTCCTGATACCTATTCGTTCGTCTTCACATTCTTTTCCATACCCAACCCGACAATCGCCAGCCGATTCAAACACTCTCTGTACTTGACGAACGAACATAACGCCTCGCCTACGACAAACCCTCCCTACAGCCTCTAGCCTACTCCCACGAAGACAATCACTCGCACGCTCAAGATGCATACCAAAACCACTCTCGCCCTCGCTGGCGCATTCCTCTCCCTTGCTGCGGCTGTGCCCATGAACAAGCGCGACATTGTCTGGGTCACCATGACCGAGGAGGACATCGTCACGGTTCCTGTGACAAAGACCGTCTGGGTCGAGCCTGGTCAGCAGACAGATGCCGCACCTACGTCCGAGTCTGTCGTCGCGCACTATGGCCACGGCCACGGCCACGTCTCCAAGGCTACGTCCACCATTCAATCCACGGTCACTGTCGAGCCTGTATCTTCAGTCGAGGAGTCTGCGACATCTTCGCACGAGGCCCCCACGACGTCCACGTCCATTTACATCGCACCCTCGTCCACCTCGACTTCTGTATATGAGGCACCATCAACCAGCTCATCCTATGTAGCCCCTGTTGTCTCATCCACTTCGGTCTATGTTGCACCCACTCCTTCGACCACGTCGACTTACGTCGCACCTTCATCTTCGACCACGTCAACTTACGTTGCACCTACACCGTCGACCACTTCAACCTGGGCTGCCCCCACCACCAGCTCGACCTCTGAGTACGTCGCTCCGTCGACAACCACCGAGGCTGCGGCAACTACCACCTCATCTGCCGCAGAGTCCACGCAAACATCGAGCTCTGACGGTAGCAGCTCCCCCATGGCCGGCACGTCCTACACTGGCGACCTGACCTACTATGACCCTGGCTTGGGCGCATGCGGCATCACCAGCGGCAACAGTGACCACATCGTGGCCATTTCCGAAGCCATCTTCGATCTGTACACTCCAAACGGCAACCCCAACAACAACCCACTGTGCGGGACGCAAGTCAGTATTACTGGTTCGAGCGGTTCCGCATACACGGCCACCATCGTCGATCGTTGCGTTGGTTGTGCGGCTGGTGATCTCGACCTCTCCCCTGGTTTCTTCACGGTCGTCGAGCCTACCGGCGATGGACGTGTGCACAATGTGGACTGGAAGTTCCTCTAAGCGGTGACTCCACAATCAATCCCATCACGGAAACCATTAACGACCAAATAACGAACCGGGAAACTAAGAAAGAAAAGCAACATAGACGGCCTCATCCCAAGCATTTCCATCGGGTCTAGCCTTTTTCTTCACATTGCACACGCTTTCCTCTTCCTAAGCGAGCCTGCCTGGAGCCGGCGCTTATCACAATTCCTGGCGTTTGTGCATCGATGTCTTGGACATGAGAGGAATTAAACGGGGTCAATGGATGATCGATCCAGTCGATTTGACAGTGTACACAGAACCGCACGGGCTGGAAGGGTGACGTGACGCACGCTTGTGTTTGTCCGGCCCCTTTCAGGAAACGAAATAGTTCTTGTACCTACTTGACCCTACTTACTTGCTCATGCTTCTCTTTTCTTCTTCTGTGACTCTGTTGCCTCTTCTGCGTGATGTGTATATCCCGACTCAGTCGTGATGATTGTCGCTGCTCGGTGCTTACCGAATCGCAAGATCAATCATCTGCGAGGGATATCCGACCTCAGACCTGCCTACTAGATACAGTGCGAAGATATGCCCGAGGTCATCGAGAACCATCAGCCTCGTTCCGCAAGGTAGTCACTGAACATGACGGTGCCCAACCCGCTCGGTCATGTTGCGGAAAAAGAATCCGCGAGCCTACCAAGGTAATTTCTTTTGACATTATCTATTCACCTGGTTCGTGCGTTTGGCGGGCAATACCACAAGTCATGCATGCAGCAATTCGACATGAATCGCCATCCTCTTGAGTGCTGGTCGGGTGCAGGACATGGGTGACTTATCATTTACCTCAGCTATGAAATAATCGCATCCTCAGTCACGATGGGATAGGTACCTTGTGGAATGCACGCAGTTCGACGGTAGCCGAGTCCCGGAGAGTTCAGCTCGAACCATGGAAGGCTGTTCTGCAGTAGGTGGTGCGCGGGGACGCACGCGTTGATGGTGGAGAGCTTATAGGCAGGCGATGGAGACACGGGTAGGGTAGGGTAGGGTAGGTATTTATATCTTTGGATGGGTCTTTCTGCTAGGTCGGGGTGCTGGACGCGTGGATGATGAGGACTTCAGTGAGCATGGCAGATTCGATGTGGTGTGATGGGGCCACGATCAAGCTGGAGCATGGAGAGATGGTCGCAGCATGGAAGGTTCTGCTGGGGCATGTCTGCAGAAGCTCAGATTCCGTTCCAGAGTCCAAGCTGTCGTGATTATATGAGGGGCAGGCGTCGTGATATGTAATAATGTTGAGGTGGAGGTGATATGATGCGGTGAGATAAGCAAGCAGCGGGTTATTATTAGTGACAGGAGAAGAGTGGGAGGGAGGATAGTCCGGGCAACCAGGGCAGAGTCTCAGATGGGCGGATGAGCTGATAATAATGACCGGCAGCCTGATGCTCTTCTCTCTTCCACATCCATCTCCACTTCATCTTCATCCTCATCTGACGTGCACCTGCTGTATATACATGACCCCGTCTAGGAGATCTCCGCCATTATTGCAGAGACCGAGCCAGCACCGCAATTGATTCTAATCAATCCTCACGGCAACGCGTGTTCTGCGTCAGCCGCAATACGAGCCCGCTACTGTCCCAGCGTTTAGGCCCGGGCAAAGCTTCGTTTCAGCGCTGCGACAGGAGTTGGAGCGCAAATCATCACCTCCTGCCTGCACCTGCGACGCCCGGCCGTCCACGACCACCCTCACTCACCGTCCATCCGTCCTCGCCGACCTTCTGATTCGAACTGTCCGTTCAGATCGACCGGATTCACGTTCCATCGAGAGCTGGCCGGGTGCAAAGGAACGCAGGATCGGGTCCCTTTCGTCGCATCGGCACGCGGCAGCCCGTTGACCACCGACCAGTCAGCGTCCAGCGTGCAGCGCGCGAAACGATTTGCGCCCACCCGTTGCAACAATGGCGACCTCGTCTTCCACCAATTCCACCAGTACGTCTGCCTGTCTTCTTCTCCCTTCACCCTCATCACTTGACCATTAATCTCTGCCCCCACGAGCCTGTGCTCGCCGTCTCTCGTTTTGATCCCTTTTGCGCCATCCGCCTCGCACACTCATCAGCACCACACCACCACCACCCCGTTCGGCCATCATGGCTGACACCACCGCAGTCACGGCCACCACGTCGACCGGCTCCTCCACCTTTGGCGTCACGTCTTCCACCTCCGACATCTCCACGTCGTCCTCGATCATTTCCACGTCCGATCCCATCACCAGTGAGACCTCGTCGATAACCACCACGTCGGAATCGACGCCGACCACCACCACTCCAACATCCACCACTCCCGATCCCACCACCTCCTCCACCTCCACCACTGCCGCGCCTGACACCACCACGAGCACCCCGAACAGCGTCACCTCCACCACAACCACCGAGTCCTCGATCTCCACCGGTGACACCACCACCCTCACATCGACCTTCACCGTATCGAACACGGATGGAAGCGGCGGTGGGTCGACCGTAACCAAGACCCTCACGTCCACGAGTGGCATCAACACCGGCACATCCACATCGACTGGCTCCACGTCGACCACCGCTTCACAATCTTCCACTTCGTCAGCGGTGTCACTCAGCAACGATGGCTCGAATAATGGTAGCTCCAACAAAGGCCTGTCGACCGGCGGGACCACTGCCATCGCGGTGGTCATTCCCGTGGTTGTCGTCGCGCTCCTCGTTCTAGCGGGCATCTTCTTCTGGAGGAAGCGTAAGCAACGAAAGGAGGCCGAGGACGCCCGTCGCAAGGAGCTGCACGACTACGGTTTCAACCCCAACAACGACCCGACTCTGCCGGCGGTAGCATCAGAGAACGGCGCAGAAATGGCCGAGGACCACAGCAGCGGATACCGCGGGTGGGGTGCTGCTGGTCTTGGTGGCGCTGCTGCGGCCACGACCATGGGGTCCAACCGTGCACATTCCACCACCATGTCGAACGGCCACACTCACGGTCAGCTCTCGGATGGCGGCAGCCAGGGATATGGTCACGAGTCTGGTTCTCCTGGTCTGATCGCGACAGATGGGCACAGTGGAGACGCGCTCGTCAACCAACGCCGGACGATGGGCAGTGACGAGTTGAGTGCGCTCGGTGCTGCTCCGCTCGCCGCCACCAACGGCGGTGGTCTTCGACGTGGTATTTCCAACGCCTCCTCCGCATACTCCAACGGCGCACACTCAGAAGCGTCCGAGGAGCCTATGCCGTCGTTGCCATCCGGAGGCATCGGTCAAGCCTACGACTACCACCCGAACACTGGCGGTTACGGGTACGGTCAGCACGGCCCTTACGGTGATGGGTCGTACGGCGGTGGACAACAAGACAGCGGCATGCCCATCGTCCGTGACGTGAGCGCACGGCGGAACACGCGGATACAGCAGGGTGGCAGCTACCAACAGGCCAACAACGGCATTGCACAGAACTTTTAATGACGCGATATCCTCCTCTTCCACCCACTTTTGATATCTGGGGTGTTTTCTTCCTTTTTTTTTTCTTTTTGTAGCTCCCATCTAGCACGACCGGGCGTATGTGTGGATCTGTTTGGTTGGTTGGAGAAACCTGCTTCTTTCTTGAACAAAAGGTCCCCCGCACACACTTCACATACACTTCACACATAAATGGACATTCATCTCTCTCATCACGGTGTGCTTGTCGCATTTCATTCCATGTGACATGCGTTGCCTCTGATCATATCCTGTCTTCAGGCCGCCGACCCGAGTTGTATTTGATTCTTGCACGCATTTCCCCGGTGCTTCTGCGCTGGTCACTATCTACAATACCTAATACTCTGTTATATCCCTATGACGAATGTCAAAGAAGTCACATACGCAAATCTGCTTTGCTCGTTCTTCTTCTGGGTAGACAGTATTCAGAGCATGTGGATTATTCTCCATGTTTGCCTCGTGTTGTTTGCTCAGTCACGTGTGGAATCTCGGGATGGACGGGATGGATGGATGGATTAGGAAGCAGACACCGCACGCATGCGAGCGGAGCAGCAGGAGTGCACAGAAGACAGTAGCAGAGGTACAGTAGAAGAGACTCGATCGTCCATGTCGGCTGGGGAGTGCGTGCTGTGCTTGCAATCTGTCCGTCAGGTAGGGAGGCAGGCAGGCAGGCAGGCAGGCAGGGAGTGCGTCAGTCAGGCAAGCGAGCAAGCAGGGAGAGCATTAGGTTGAGGTCAGGTTGGAGGCAGATCTCGCAAGGCGATCTACAAAATACGATACGATACGATACAATACAGGACTGGATTGGAGGATACAGGACAGGACAGGATAGGATAGGATAGGATAGGATATGCAAGCAAGCAATCGATGCCGACGGTACACAACTGATAAAAAGCTCGAACGAGCGCTCTTTGATCTTTCTTTCATTTTCTGCATCCTTTTCTTTCCATTCTTCGTCCTTTTCTTTCCCTCCTCGACCTTACGCTCAATGGAAGTATACGAGCCAAACTCGATTCTTTCTCTGTTGCGGAAACATCTTAGAGTGAATCTGATGAGACGAGCAATAGTGTAGGCGATGTGGAGGCAGGGCCCACCCTACTGTACTGGTGAGTGATACTGTACCTCTTACGCCCGGCTCTTCTGTTATGGGTCAGAGACATTTGCTGGACTCGGACTGTGATGAGCCAGGAAGAGAAACCTTGTCGTTGGCATTGGACGGCTCTCGATATCCATACGCAACGGACTATGGATGCTGAAAGTGAACATTCTCGCAAACATGCCTACCAATGTGCCGATAGGTGACGTCGAACGGCAAAGGATCACTACTACAGTATTGTACCGTATGTACTGTTTGTACTGTACATGTAGTCGCCAACCCCACAAATTGTGGCGTCACGCCAATTCTTCCACGCGTACAGGAGGTAGTTTACTCTACCTTGCCCTTGACATGAGTGGCGGGTACCATAACGTGATGTATAGGCATGAGTCGGCCCGTTTGCTGGCCAGAAGAATGGAGTGAAGGTCTCATGCCGATGGCCACGTGACGCTACTGCATCTGGTCCGGTCCATTGGGACATGAGTCTTTACCTCATTCATGACAATTCGAATGACAATCGGTGTACTGTACGTGCGTTATATGTGCTTCGGCTGCATCGTCCTCGCCTGATCAGCGAACCATTCATGAATAATCAGCCGCGGCGAAGTACATGAACGCAGTATGGGGTACATAGAGTTACACGACAGCGCTCGGGAACTGGTCTCGAGTAGCGCCCGCATGAGGCGCTCGGTACCAAAGCTACCTGTAAAGACTTTCCGCGTGGTTTGCGGAGTAAGAAAAAGTCACGAGTGACCGCACTGCCATCCGGCAAGAGAAACGAGAGCGGCACGCCGTCGCTGGCCCGCCTGAAACAGCATCATTATTGATTTTCGACTTTTCTTCTGTATTGATCTGGTAGAGATTTCTTCCCTGCTTGATCACTCTCTTTCGTCGCTTGATCGTCTTCCAGTCTAAGGATCTTCAAACCGCGCCCTCGGATTTTTAGCTGATGTCATGGACGTCCTCGCGGCAAATCGATAATTCTGCTGACCTACCGACACGCTTCCCAGCGACTTTCGCGAGAGGAGATCCACCAGCAGAGCCCGGAGAGATGGGCTGGTCCGACCAGACGACTGCAGCGGAGGATGAATAACAGCAGTCATGGCGACTTTCAAGGACGCAGCCGAGCCGTGCTGGCCGTCTCGATCACGACCATCGCCCTCGCCACCGTCTTCGTCTTGTTGCGATTGATCTCCAGAGCCGCCATCGTCGGCCGCGTCGCCATCGATGACTACTTCATGATCTTGGCGTTGATCATCGCCATTGGTCTGTCTTCCACGCTCTGTTTCGGCGCGGCATGGGGCCTGGGACGGCATGAACTGGATGTCCCTCGAGAATGGCAGCCGACGCTCCTCCGCGCGATCTATGCTTTCGCCGTCATCTACCAGCCGGCCCTCATGGCGATCAAGACGTCCATCTTGACCTTCTACCTCACGCTCTCCAAGACGAGCCGGGTGTTTCGATGGGCCTGCTTCGGAACGCTTGCGGTGGTGATTGCTGGTGGCTTTGCGCTTACCATGCTTACTACGTTCCAATGTGACCCAGTCTCGGCCACGTTTGACCTCATCACGCCCAAGGAAGCTCATTGCACCGACATCGTCACGATCTACCTCTCCTCCGCTCCACTCAATATCTTGACCGACCTGGCCATCCTCTTCCTGCCAATGCCCATCTTAACCAGCATGCGCCTTCCTCGGAAGACCAAGATTGTTCTGATCATCACCTTCAGCTTTGGAATCTTCGTCGCGGCCGTCGATGTCGTTCGGATCGCCTACCTGCAGTCTGCTGCCATGATCCGCCTGGCCGAGCTCCAAAGCCACAGCAGCATATCGCAAGACAAAACCTCCGATTTCACCGACTTCAGCTTTTACGTCGCCTTCAGCTTCATGTGGTCCGTTATTGAGGTTAACGTTGGAATCATGTGCGCGTGCGTCCCTGGTCTGAAACCACTGGTTTCTCGGTTTATTCCGTATATGCTTCGAGATCCAGGAGATGAACCGTCTACCAGTGACTCTTTTTCTGCACCTAGTGGCGCATCAGGTCTGCCAGACAATAACAATCTCCCAGCTATGCCTGACGACGTGCTTTATCGCGATTTTGGTAGTGTCAGTGGGCCCTCAGCGGGAAGGGGCGCATCTACAGATGCCGAGCCTATGGGTATGATGGACTTCCTGACCACACCTGAGATGACAGAACTCCCCATGGGAATGTCTCGGATCGAGCGAACTGAAACCGCTCAGACGAACACCAGCCGGCACACGCGACTGGAGGAACCAGCGTTTTTCGACTTCGTGAAGATCAACAAGAAGAAAAGCTTGGTGCACATGACCAACCGACAGTCGATCTTTCCCATTTCAATGGTCACCGTGCTGTTCTTCATCTGGGGCTTCGAGTATGGCCTGCTGGCTGTGTTGAATCAGCAATTCCAACGAGTCGCACAATGGACGCCAGGACAAGACACCGCCACCCACAGTGCTTACTTCGCGGGTTACGTCTTGGGTCCTCTCACTGTGGGGAACTGGGTCTTGAAACATTGGGGATTCAAGGCCTGTTTCACCATCGGACTGACTATTTATGCATGCGGCACGCTGATCTTCTGGCCGGCCGCTGTTTTGACGTCCTTTCCCGCCTTCATCATCTCGAATCTCATCGTCGCTTTCGGGCTGTCCATCTTGGAAGTGGCCGCCAATCCTTTTATCGCGCTGTGCGGTCCTCCTCAATATGCCGAGATCCGTCTCAACTTGAGCCAAGGTGTGCAGGCCATTGGAAGTGTCGTGGCGCCCCTGATCGCCAACCGAGCATTCTTCCACAAAAGCGCCAACGCGCCCTCACTAGTCGACACGCAATGGGCGTATCTCGGTATCTCGCTGGCGACGATACTCTTCGCCGTCGCATACTACTACCTCCCTCTTCCCGAAGCAACAGATGACGAGCTTGAAGATGCGTCGGAGCGCCTCGATGGTGCCAACGCGGCCAAATGGCTCGACGTCCCCGTCATCTGGATCATACTGGCCTTCGGCGTCCTCAGCCAATTCTGCTACGTCGGCGGGCAAGAAGTCAACGCGACCTCCTTCAACCCCTATATCACCGCCGCCGACCCCACCTACAACGCCGCGAACTACATCGCCATCGCCCACACCGCCTTCGCCGTCGCCCGCTTCGTCGGCGCCGGACTCGGCCTGCTCTTCAAACCCCGCCACCTGATCGCCTTCTTCTTCGCCGGCGCCATCCTCTTCAACGCCCTGGCCACGCACTACTCCGGCCCCACCGGCCTCGCCATGCTGATCCTGACCTTCTTCTTCGAAGGCCCGCTCTTCTCCCTCATCTTCGGCCAGGCCCTGCGCGGCATGGGCCGCCACACCAAATCCGCCGCCGTCGCCATCACCGCCGCCGTCTCCGGCGGCGCCGTCTTCGCCCCGATCGCCAGCCACCTCGCCTACGCCGCCGGCCGCACCGCCGCCTACAGCCTTGTCGTCGCCGTCGCCGCCTTCGCTGCCGGCACCTCCTTCGCCATCCTCCTCAACGCCCACCCCCTCGCCCGCCGCATCGTCGACCCCATCCGCGACGCCACCAGCGCCCCCGCCTCCCCGCCGCCGCCTAGCCGGCCCGGCTCCACCAGCAGCGCCGTCAGCCGCGCGCTCGAGTTCTTCCACAGCGGTCGCCAGCGTCGCCGGAGCGAGCGGGACTCGATGCGGAAGGACGCGTCGGCGGGCACCGCCGAGGTGGAGCACCAAGAACGTCGACGGAGAAGTTAGTGGTGTGTAGAATCATACTCCGTGGATCGGATGCAATGTTCATGATGTAGCGATGTTTCTATTGTATAAAAAGCGTGTATGTAATTCTCAAATCGATTTCTCCGTACTACACCTAGGTTTCGATCTTCGGTCTTGTCCTTGTCTTGCCGGTCTGCCATCATTTGCCCCTTTTGGTTGCCCCTAGTCTGACCCCAGGCTATCTACTCGTTTCCGATGCCGCCTTGGTAGTGGACGGCGTATGTTGCATCGAAGAGCGAAGATTGCAAACGGGGCGCGGCGTTTATCATGACATCAACAACAACATACAAGCATAGTCAAACACGATACATAACGCGAAACAACGACGACTTGAACGCAAAGGATGAAACTACGAAGTTTGCGGGCACTTGTTTGTGTATGACTTTTCCATGTTATCGGTATAATATCTATAGCTTTGCGTACGGTTGCGATCGAAGGGCATGATGATGATGATGTCTGAGATGGCTACCACTGCTACCGCAATGATTGACGCGATGACAGGTCGGTAGGACATGTTCATGCCTCATCAGACGGTGTGGATGCTTTTCCTGCTTTCGCATACCGTTTCTCGTCGCCCATCGCGCTGCAGAAAATGTTGGTCGACTGCCTCCTCTGCCGCATTCGCCATCATACTCGTCGCTTCGGTGTAGGAACAGGCACGAAATGCAAGCTTATTTCCGCGCATGGCACGTTTCTGCTTGACCGCCGTAGCACATCACACACGATGAGTGACAGCAGATGACACTATTCCGGTGTCTGCCGATATCCATTCTTCGTCTGGAATACCACGCTCCTTCGGTGAGGGTACCGCAGTCGTCGACATCATCATCGTCGTCGTCCTCAACGGAACAGATCCTCAACGTCAACGTCATTCGTGGTGCCTCGCACAGTGTGCACCCCTCTACTCAATTCTATGTCTTCGTTCAGTCAGAGGTCATCGTCGTCAAGCTCGCTGGGCTTCAGCAGTCCGCCGACTTTCATTGCACGCTCGCGTTGCATGGTCTTCGCATCCGTCGCTTCCTTTTCGGCGATGTCGTTGTAGAGCTCATCGTTGTCACCTGCGAACTCCTTCAGCGAGATAAGGAAATCACGGAGGATGACCTTGAATCTAGAAATGTCTTCGGTGTTGCTGAAGAGGTTCCTGATGAAGGCGGTTATTTGAGCAGGCTGGAGGTTGGGAAAGGCATTCGAAAGAAGATTTGCAACAAAGTTCTGCAAAAAGTCTTTGTTGCTGGTGCCCGCGGCGGCCTGATCAGCCGCGTAGATTGGCCCTTGGATCTTGTCATGGCCGACCAGCCAGAACATGCGGGCGAGCAGCATGGACTGATACTTGAAGCCCGCCTTGTGATCTGAGTCGGTAAGCACGAAAAAAACGTCCTGCAGGATAGTGGTGTAGAAGCTTCGGAAGAAGGCGTCACAGGTAGCCTGGTCGGTCTCGGCCATATTGGAGATGAGTTCGATGCACATGTTGAGACCTTCTCCCTCCACTGCACGATTGTCGTGCTTCGAAGCCCACATACAGCTGTCGATGACGAGCTTGAAATGCTGCTGGTCTAGTTTGAGCAGAGCCGGGAAGCACCGCTGGTTGATCGCGCGAAGTAGCTTGAAGAACTCCACGCGATGCTCGGGGTACTCGGAGAAATCTTTGTTGATCATGTCGAGGGTGCATTCGAAAACGTTGTCGAGGATCGCAGGGACTTGCTCGGTCATCATGCCCTGGAAGAAAGTCAGTCAATTTCTCGCAACGTGAAGCCAACTTGCCCACCATCATATATTTAGTGGTATGTGGGGTCCAACGTACCTGTAACTTCGTGATGAGCACTGTGATGACACTGAGCACCTCGGCCTCGCGCGCGTCGGGAACGTTCCGCTTGTAGTCAAGCAGGATGGCTTCCAGGAGCTGAGGAACCAGCGTGCTGTGAATCATCTCGAGGTCGTCAGCCTTCTCGACGTACGTCGTGATGAGCTTCAGTATCTCCTTCTTGATAGTTCGCAAGCCTCGAACTTTGGGCATCTTGGTGGCTATGGCGCCATCGCGTTGCACGGACTCATCAATTAGTTGTGATGCTGCACGGTACATGGTGAGCATGTCCATGTAAATACGACCAATTTGTGGGTAGAAGTACGATCCGATGCTGCTGCACGCTGCTACATTGGTCTTCATGATATTGCCGATGATCTTGATTGTCTCGGAATCTTGTAAGGTGTTAGGATCTTGATGGGCTGCCTGAATGATCTGGTCCCATGCAGCATTGGGGAAGCTCATAAGTTCTGCTATCAAGCGCTCTTGCGTGTTCTTCGATCCCTGCGCGCTGATCATGTAGCCACACGCTTCATAGAAAGTATGGACTTGCTGTGGTGATAGATCTTGAGTGATCTTGCGCATGTTACGCACAATCTCATCTATGAACGGCTCGTTTTCGCCTGTCTGCGACATGACGAAGTGGCGCTTGCATTTGTTCGCAATCTTGATAAAAGTGTCGCAGGCCATATCTTGCACACCCTCGTGGGTCTCATGCATGAATTCGAAAAGCTTGTTGACGACGGTCTTCAAGAACTTCCAGTGTGCCTTGAGAAATCGAGGGTACTGACCCACAATGTACATGATGTTCGATGCAACGACAGCTTTGTTGTCCTTGCCACGCTTCATCTCCGTCAGACCAAGTAAGTCCTTGATCACGGTGACCAAAAACCTCTTCTCCGTCTCCTCGTTCATAGCTCCAGATATCGAACCGATCGCCCAACACAGTGTGTTACAGTTGGCCCAACTCCACTCGGTGCCATCTACTTGTCGCGCCAACTTTTCCGACATTATCTGTTCAGTGTCCACGACGTCCAGATGTGTCAAAAAAACCAAGCATTCGCGTGTGGTTTTGTAGAGTTGAATCGTGTCGGACTCCTTGACGAACTCACGCACAATCTCACCTTCATCATTCTCCACAATCAAGACCTCCTCAGGCCGCACCATCTTCTCAATCATGACTTGACGCAGATTGGAAAGGACATCTCCGTACTTGTGCTTGCGAAGTGGATAACTGGCCAACGCCGATGGGTTTGGAGCACCGCCGTTTGCAGACATTCCAGCAAGACCCATGTTGATCAAAGGATTAACGTCTGTGATTGGGATCTGCTGCATTTCGTCATATAGTTCCGACACGAGCTTGGTCCAGTATTGCAAGCAGATTTTGAAAATTTCGCGGTCGTCGATCTGGCTGATACGAATGAGGTAGAAATGCCCGTGGAGCAAATAATCCCGATTGGGGAGATTCTCAATGATCGACAGATGGGTGCCGAAAAAGGTACAAAGGAACAGCGCCAAGTTTTGCACGAACTCCTGATCTCGGCCGTTGGAGGAGGCGTATGTGGACTTGAGGTCGAGGGACAGAGGAATGATTTTGGAGATGGTGGTCAAAGTCTCGGTGAACATCTGTACCAGCCTTTCGTCGAAATCATGCTTCGTTTCAAGCCCACCGATCTCTGTGAGGCACTTTAAGGTGATGTTGCGGAATTCGGGAGTCTCGAGGAAGCGACTACGCAAGGTCTCGATGAGCGACACGCCGCCCGGAGGTGTCTCGAAGATGTATCCCAGCGGAATCCAATTTAGGAAGCGCAACAGAGTCTCCAGCGTAGCTTTGATCAGACTGGGTTGATCAGCAGTTCGGAGGATCTCAGAGCAGAGTTGATAGATGTTGGTGAATTCATTACCCATGCTTTGCTTCAGCTGATCAGTCTTGGTGGAGGTCATCTGATCTGCAGAGAAATCGAAGACCTCCTCCGACAGTAGACGTAGGATGGCCATATTGTTCTCGCAGATTGGTAGGCTGCTACGACAACTCGAGATGATCTCGTTGATAAAGGTAGGCCAGTTGTGCGGCCACTCCTGCTTGAGAATGCTCACCAAGACCAGGTTCAGCTTGTTGAGTAGTGCCCTCTCTTTGCGTAAGCTCTCCTCCGTGCTACTTTGTTGAATGATGAAGTTGACCACGAAATTCCGGATGCCTTGACACTGTGTGCGTGGGATGACCTTCCAGCGAGTCATAATCACGCTGTCTAGTACTTGTAGGCCAATGAACTTGGTTTGTGGGTATTGCGCATCTTGCAAAATCTTATCCACGAGTAACCATGCGTCTGGATTCTCTTTGAACTGGTTGAGGGTTGCTTGGGCCTCTTTTTGCTGGTTGCCGCGACCTTCATAGAACGCACGCACCGTGGCATCGAGCTGCTCGATGCTCATCGACATGGTGACGTTGGTCGTGTGGTGGTTGGACAGGAGTCTGGTTGGGGTCTTGCAGCGCGAGCCGTGGGAAGGTTGAGCCTAAGGAGGGGTGCGATGCGCGCAGACCGCTGTGATGCTGCTCGGAGCTGTAGCATGCAGCAGTGAATATCGTCACCCAGAAGCTTGTGCTGGGAGGTGCGCTTCACGACGTGCAAGCGTAGGTTGGATCGTGGTCGAGAGGAGGAGGTGAGTCGGGTGTTTGTTTCTAGAAAGCGAACAGTCTTGAAGAGACTAGAGAGCGACTACTGTGTGGCGGGGGAGCGCGTGAAGACGGCGATGAAGGTGGATTAGTCAGGCAACACTTAGGCAGCTGCAGCTACAGAGCATTCCCGACAGCTTCACTTGTGCTTCTCAACCAACGTCCGTTCAGCCCACGATATCCCTTCACTATCCTCGTCGGCATTGACAGCACTCCTTCGTGCTGCCAGTCTGTGCGTTGGCAAGTCCCCATAAGAAACAGGAATGCCCCGCTCGTCACCTGCCTCGTCGAGCATTCATCCCGACCAGTCTCGGGTTCTACAGCTTCTTACATGTATTATGAGGGACATGAGATATCCTAGGACATGCGTCAGACTACTCCTGCATCTAGCTTGTCCAGTAATGGTCTTCGATTGTACGACAAAAGACCATTCAATTTTATGTAGAACTCTCGGTGAGACTTGCCTTCCAGAAGGGAAATGTCTCTCCAGAAGTTTACCGCTCATTGCGCTTGAACATTCGGTATCCACGAGGTAATGAGTGAGCCTGCGAGAGCGTTGTCAAGTACCGCCGTACTGCATCGTGACTCTCGTTTGTAGGATCACGGCGTATGGATATACCTCAGGAAGGACGGTCAGCTCTCTCAAGTGATACCTTAGGTACAATTCAATGTCTCTGACTGTAACTCTCATGTAGACTGTGCATGAGAGGTCCGTCAGCATAGGAGTTTAAATATACTCGGGCTCGAATTGACTGATCGGCTGGGAGAATTCCGTTCTTTTCCTCTTTGCAAATACATGGCTCAAGCGTTCAGCACGTCTCATCGTCTATGTGTACCCATATGGCGGTGTTCATCATAAACATGCGAAACATGTTCCGCATAAAGTCGTGGGACAGAGTTTCTCCACGCCGGGTCTTGTAAGCACATCGATACCTTACTACTTTCCACAAACAGAATCCCACCTAATGAAGCCATCTCGATTCTCCTGGACAGAACAACCCGCTTGAAAACAGATAATATCACTTCTCTAGCTTCTCTACCATGAACAACCCACCCAGGACAACCTCGCGCCTCCGCGGTCCCATGACCGCAACTCCAGCCGCCACCTCAGGCAGCCAAACCATGTTAGAAACCCAGGCCGGGCCCTCCACCACGCCCTCTGCGACACTACGTCTGCGCGGCGCCGACCCGGCAGAGGACTCGCACGTCCGCTGGGCCGCCGACGTCGTGGACAACGAAGGCATGGGCAAGAAAAGCTCCAAGGTCTGCTGCATCTACCACAAGCCAGCGGACGCGGGCGAGAGCGACAGCGAGAACAGCGACTCGTCATCGTCGTCCAGCGACGCGGACTCCAACGGCGAGCCGGATCTCAGTCGGGCGCAGAAGGCGGGCGGTTCCGGCGGGCGAAGAGGCCGTCATGCGCATGGCGAGCATCGTGGCAAGGCGAAGGGACCGGACAGGAAGCCGAGCCCGAATGCGTATGAGCGGCAGCCGCGACAGCAGAGGAAGAAGGATTGAAGGGGTTGATCACCATCTCATTGTAGTGGCTGGGGAGAAATGCTGTTTGCCACCACTATTACCTGGAATCTAAGGCCAAGCTCTGCGCACGAATGGAAGCATCAGGTACTCTATTTGAGCGGCAAAGGAACATCTCGTCCTGCGTTTGTCTGGCAACAGAGGTTCAGCCTAAAGCAGTCTTCCAAGAGCCGCAGCACGAACATCGCGGCAACCAGTGATGTACACACTGCCTGCTGACACCGGCACCTCCGGACAACAACCTGAACGCTACGCAAGTTAGGAGCACGTGGCCGATTGTGATACAGCGCATCATCTCCGATGCTTCAAGTTGGGTATCAATATGGTCCGGCATACGGGAGTACTCATCAGAGTATCAGGATGATCATTTTGACAACCACAGCAGAGGGTCTTGAGGCTATATGTCGACGACTGTCGGCTCAGCTTGACAGCCAGCAGGCGATTCTGTTTCGCGAACCCTAGGTAGATGACAGCGCGAAGACGAGGTTAGTCGTGGATGATAATAGCTCCGTATTCGAGTAGGTACACGATTCCTATCTTGGCCAACACCCGATCGGTATCTATCTGAATCACGTCGACCCCAAAACCAGGCGCAGCATATATACATCGTCCAAGATCGTGTCCAAATCTCCCTTAAAAGTCCATTTACGTGGCCCCTTATGCATACCAACGTTTTACAATACTTACAAAGGCGCACCATGCATCACTTGCCAACGTCGTTTCGTTGTCCTTGTATCCGCTCGCTCTAGTCAATCAGCTTCCATGTGCTCGAGCGAGATCTAAGCGTTTGCCGGCGAATCAGGCTTCAACGCTGGGTTGCCCTTGCCAAGTTTCGAGTCGGTCTCCAGCGTCTCGTCAGGTTTATCTAGGTAGTGTCAGTGCCTTCAATCCAATCGGTGCACGAAAACAAGTTCCACGCAGGAACGAGGGGCTCAGGGGGATACGATCTTACCATGCCTTGCGTAAAGTCCAAACTCTTCATCAGAGTACTTGCCCACGCGCCCGCTCTCGACATCTTCTCTTGTTAGCGAGAGTTTGCCTTTCGGCAGGCCCATAGAGCCGAGGAAGGCGACACTGTCCGTCCATTCACGCTGCTTGCGCGCCTTGCTCCAGTTCAGCTCCTCCGCCATAAGATCAATGATGGTCGGTAGCGCTTCCAGGGTAGCCTGGGCGTTGAGGAAGGCAAGACGGGTGCGGCGAGCAACGACATCGACGGCAGTCTGGGCATATTCATGTCGTACTGCGTAGCGCACCTCGCCGTCCACGAATGGGTATAGTTCTGAGATACGCTTGCCGCGGACGGGGTAGCGTTGCTCGGTGGGCTCACAGAGCGCGGCGACTTTCCAGGCGCGGTCGCCGTAGGCGGTTGTCAAATGCTTGGCAACTTCTGTTTCAATGCCGTAATGCTGAATGAGGTTGATGAACAGCGTCTTTGAGAAGCCGTGGGCGCCGATGAGACGGACCGCATGAGTCTGGCAGGAGCCGTCTAGCGTAAGGTCTTCGTGAAAGCCTTCCACGCCCGACACAAGGGGAGGTTTAGCAACACCGGAAGTCTTGATACTGGGGAACTCCTTGAGTGCTTCGTCGACAGCTTCTTCAGCCATCTGGCGGTAGGTTGTCCACTTGCCACCGGAAATCGTGATCAGACCGGAGTCGGAGGTTGTGACGAGATGGTTGCGGACGAGACCTTCGGATTTTGACTTCTTCGGGTCGCGAACGAGAGGGCGGATACCAGACCATGCAGCGAGGACGTCACCACGACGGACGTTGATTTCGGGTTGCAAGTAATTTTGCACTTCCTTCAGGATCCACTCGATTTCTTGCTCGCCAGCAATAGGGTTCTGAGTAATATCACATGGCGCATCGGTCGTACCTGCAATAGTGTTGCCGTGCCATGGCAGGAAGAAGATCACACGGCCGTCAGAAGTGTGCGGATCGATAAGGCCCATATTCGAAGGAGAGAAGTAGCCTGGGAGGATGACATGCACGCCTGAGCTTGGAGCCACGATCTCAGGGACGGATTGGTCGTCCATCTGACGAATAGCATCCGTGAACGGCCCAGTGGCATTGATGACTCCCTTGGCTTTGATGGTGAATTCATCAGAGCCCTTGCCATCTCTTTCTTTGACCAGATCCTTCACTCTCGCTCCGCAAAGCTTCCCATTAGCGTCCCGTTCTAGACCAGTGACCTCCATGTGATTCACTAAGGTTGCACCGTACAATGCTGCAGTCATGGCCAGTGAGACGTTCATGCGGGAGTCATTGTGAGCGCCATCGTAGTAGACTAAAGCGCCCCATAGACTTTCTCTCTTGAGCATGGGGAAAGCATCCAACGCTTTGCTTCGGGTCAAGAAGTATGACGTCTCGATGTTCTCCGAACCAGCAAGGAAATCGTAGAATTTGGTTCCAGCCCAGAAGTATGGTGCTTGCCACCATTTCTGGACGGGAATCATAATGGGAAGCCATGACGAGAGATGCGGTGCGGTATCCAGAAAATAGCGACGCTCGCGAAGTGCCTCCTTGACCAGCTTATATTGGTTGTAATCAAGCTCGAAAACGGCTTTCTCGAGGTATCGCACTCCACCGTGAACGAGCTTGGTACTTTTGCTGCTCGTACCGGAAGCGAAGTCATCTCTGTCCACCAATGCGACTCTCAATCCACGAGAGGCGGCATCGAGGGCGATACCAGTACCAGTCGCTCCACCGCCAATGATCAACAAGTCGTACGGATCCTCTCCGTCGTCCTGTGATTGCTCTTTTCCCCCAAGAAGCTTGTCCTTAGCCTGCTTGAACGCATTGCCAGCGCTAGCCTTGAGGTCCTCGATCTGTTCCGCGCGTGTCTTCTCTTTCGGAAATTGTGGTGGTCTGAACACACCTCCTTCACCAAAGGTAGGGGGAGGGACAGATGCACCCTCTAGACCGGGTACATCGCGTGGACGGTAGACAAAGTAAAGGGAACCTGCGCCGACTGCGCCCGCGGCGGAGAGGTAGCCCAGGCCTTTGAAGATGCGTCCGGTGGTGCGGCGCGACGCCATTGCTTGATGAGGTCGGAGAGGAGCACCGAGCCAAGGAGTGAAGTGAAAGATCAAAGAAAGCGCCGGGTCAACGCAAAGATGGAAGGGTTGAGGACCGCGCGGGTCCACTTGAGATGTCGATCACAGATCGTACTTTGGAGAATTCAATGCGCTCGCAATGACAGTGTATACCGCTCTTGTCAAGGTGCGGCAGATGTGCATAGATTGTTGACGAATGCGTATGGATCTTGACTACTGCATGTACCGAATGAAACCATGTGTTCTCGTTCCGACTGATCCATCCATTCGTCGTCATGTTGGACGATTTGCGCGCCGTCATCACATGTCAAACGGCTGATTTGGAGCTTCGAAATTTTAATCCCGGCAGCATCTGAGATGATGAACGAGAGGCATCTGCATCAATCTGCTTTACGCGACCATATTGTGCCATTCTGCACCATTTGTGACCTGATCTACATTCGCAGAGAGAATGGGATTCGTATGACCACAACAGTAGTATCATTTGTCCAGCATAGTCAGAACATCGCGCAAGATCAGCCGCATGATTCGAGAACTTCCCTACTAGTCCTCCGCCAGTGCGCGGTTGGCCGAGCTTCGACCTCGTGTGCTGCACCTCGACATCTTCTACCTCAACGGCATCCGCACTGCCGTTTATAAGATATGCCTACTCATACTACCGCTTCCATCTTCGTCAGGGAGAGTATCGTCTAAGCACATGAACCCACGATAGCCGGAAGCTTGACATTCGAGCCACAGGTCAGTCAATTGCCCGTCTAGCATCACGAATCACGGCTCAATCATGGTAGGATACCTTAGTCTTTCCTTTCAGCATGTCTTCTTGGGTGCTACCTCCCCGTTTGAGCGCATATGCTCGTCGCTTGACTGCCTTTCCGAGCACTTCCGCCCAGCTTCAGCAGGCTTACAGAAAGAGATGGAGTTCGACAATCGCAGCACGCTACACAGGAGCTGCCGATGGAAAGAGTGTTCCCATGAGACCTGCGGCAACACATCCCAGTGCCAGCGGCCTTCAATGGCAGAGAAGACATACCCAAACGACACCGCAGGTGCCAGACCTATCCTATGAACCGCCGACGACAGGACTCCTGGCCCATCTACCTGCGTCCTGGGTCCCCTACGCCGAGCTCATCCGTCTCGACAGACCCATCGGAACCTACTACCTCTTCCTCCCATGCCTCTTCAGCACGCTGCTCGCCGCGCCTCTGACCGACCCGATGACCCCTCCCTCCACCATACTGACCACGGCCGCCCTCTTCTTCTCCGGCGCCCTCGTCATGCGCGGCGCCGGCTGCACGATCAACGACCTGTGGGACCGCGATCTCGACCCACACGTCGCGCGCACGCGTCTGCGGCCCATCGCCCGTGGTGCCGTGACCGTCTCCCAGGCCATCCCCTACCTCGGCGCGCAATTGCTGGTCGGTCTCGGCATCCTGCTGCAGTTCCCAGCCGAATGCTTCTTCTACGCAACGCCCAGCCTGCTCTTTGTCACCATCTACCCTCTCGCCAAGCGCGTCACGAACTACCCCCAAGCCGTGCTCGGCCTGACCTTCTCCTGGGGCGCCTTCCTCGGATTCCCCGCATTGGGCATCGATCTGCTCGCGCACACGCCCGCGCTGGTGGCCGCGGCATGCTTGTACTCCAGCTGCGTGGCCTGGACCATCGTCTACGACATGATCTACGCCTACCAGGACATACGCGACGACGCCAAGGCCGGGATCAAATCCATCGCGCTGGCGCAGGAGGCGAACGCGAAGGTCTTCCTGGCTGCGGTGAGCGGTGTCCAGGTCAGCTTGCTGGCGGGCGCGGGCGTTGCGTTGGGCGCAAGTCCGCTGTATTACTTGGGCACGTGTGGAGGCGCAGCCGCGACGTTGGCGTACATGATCCGCGTGGTGGATCTGAGCAGTGTGAGTGATTGCTGGGCGTGGTTCAAGAAGGGCGCGTGGTTCACCGGCGGCGCGATCACGTTGGGGCTTACGGGTGAGTACGCGTTGGCATACTACACGGCAGAGGAGAAGGAAGTGGTAAGTGGAGGGGGTGAGACTGTAGCATCTGAGAACAAATGAATGAATATAATACGTATTTTATCACGTATGCATGGTGCATTCGATTTTGGCTTTACGGTGCTATCTATCCATATTTCCCAATTTTCGTGAAATCATTGACAGAGAGACTCGCCTGATCTCTGCTCCAGCGGAGACTATGTAGAGTCTGGCTGGATTCAGGTCTCATGAAGACTGTGTGGGCGATCGTGACAAGTCTCATGCGGCCTACCTGTGAGGTACTTAGCCGCTAGGTGCGACTCTCACGCCCAGCACCACCAGGCCACAAGCAGCAGCTACGCGCTATCTTCGCTTTTTCAGGCTACTCACACACCACGACGAGTCGCGCGAAGCAGTACGACCTGGCACGGTCGTGTCTAAGTGAGTCAGAAAGTGTCCAACCTTCAGATGGATCATTATGCATTATTGCATCCATGAGATGAACCCTTGCGATCGGCGTTCGACTCTCCTCGGAACGTGTCACAATCATGCACTTTGCGTTCAGATCTCGACCGCTTTCTTCGCCATCTCCAACGCGCCCTCGAACGTGACATTGCCGCCGATGAATCCGCCAGCGTGCACAAACACGCAGCCCGGCACGCCACTGATCTTGCTGAGTTCTTCGTCGCGGACGCCTTTCCATGCGTCGGGCAGACTCTTGCGGTTCTCGAAGCTGCCAGGCTCGAGGCTGACGGCGCGGATGCGCCATTTGCTGTCCGGCTCACCATTCTCGGCGAATAAAGCGTACAGCACCTGGCCTGACACGCCGGCTGCGGCCTCGAGGCTGTAAAGATGGTCGGACCACGGTACGCCTTCGGGTTTCCAGGGAATGACGATGATACGGCCTTGGGGATCGTACTGCGTGCGTGCTTCGAAAGCCTCCTTCACGACAGCGCGTGCAGGGAGCCAGGAGCCTGCGGTGTCTTCCAGCTCCAACAAGAATTGCTCGCCAACAAACGCACTTGCCTTGAGGAAGCGGGCATCTTCTTCGGCAGAGTTTGACGCTTTTCCACGTGCGGCGGTGCCGTCGTTGGGTGTGGTGGAGGCGTAATTGTAGCGGCTGACCACACTGGCAATGCTGAAGCCTTTGTCGGAGAACTTCTTCTCAATGTCCGCCTTGCGAAGTGCAGCCGGGTCGTAGACCGATATGCCGTTGTCATTGCCATCGAAAGCCTCAACGAAATCCTCGTAGATCTTCTGGTAGAGCAGCTCCATGTCCGCACTCGCTACCTCAATGCCGGTGACTGCATGGATGATGTCCTTGCCGTAATGCATCCAGACAAGACCCGCGCTCGACAGCTTTGTAGACTTGGCGGGGAACGTGGCATTGAACTCGCGCTGATGGTGGTCGTAGCGCAAGACATTGTTGTCGTGCACGCCGCCTACATCAACGACGATCGTGCAAGTGTTGAGCAGCTCGGGATCTCGAGTGCGAACCAGCGAAGCTTGCTGGTAGGTTGGTAAGAGGCGGAGGAGGAAGACGGCCAGCGCCTCATCTGCGTGAAAGTGGCCGTTGTGAGTGCCAATGACTGGGGTGGACATCTTGATTCGCTTGTTTGACGGTTCGGACATGAATCTGTGGGGGATCTGTGGTGGAAGTGGGGTGTGGAGGTGCAGGTGAGGAGGATAGCAATGGACAGAGGTGGTGGTCAGAAGGGTACAATGCCGTTGAGCTGGTCGTAGAAGCGAGAAACCAGATCGAGAGAAGGACGAGCGGCAAATATGGGTCATGGAGGATCTCGAAGCAAGTGAATATTCCAAACGCCATGTTTCGACGGGCCCTCCACATGGAAAAGCTTGTGTCTGCCTCAGGCGTCACTGACGTGAAACCAGGGTCAAGCATGTGATACTGGCGGTCGTGGAGTCTTTCTCGGCCAAATTTCTTGCGCTTAACGACGACGAGATCGATGGACGGCAGCAACGTGACCCCGCCGCACCTCATCGTCCTGGCGGTCTGCTGCCACCTGTCGCATCTCGCATAGATTCATCGACGACTAGAAGCTCCAATATTGAGGCATCGCAGCGCCAGCCGTGACGCGAAACCCGGCTGTAGAGGGAGAGGCCAAGTACCTATACACGACGCGGGAAAGTGTGCTGCTCTACGGGTCGTCCTTGATTGTGGATCGGTCGCGTGCAAGACTGCAGCTGTCTACCCTACCTCACTGCTCACTACGGTCCACTGCCGGACCCATCTGCCACTACATTCTGGTTTAGACGCGTTCTATCACTCACCGCCTCTTTTATCGCCGTCATCTCGTTGGGAAGACTCGAACTCGCCTCCAACCCATGTGAACAGAACACGAAACAAGTGCGGTCAAGAACCACGACTTGACTACAACTTTGGCGCCGCGAGATTGCCTTGAGGATCTCCAAGAACACCGCCAGGATGCTATTCCGCTTCATCAGTAGCACGCTCTTCCTCTTCTCGATCGTATTCACCATCCCGCTAGCCTTCGATGTCGGCGGACGAACATGCGGACTCGCTTTCAGCCTGACGCTGGCCTCATACTACTTCTTCCTGAGCTGTCTACGACTTGCAACGCCGACGCGATCGAGGTGGAGGAAAGCTGGACTTGGTCTTCTCTCCAGCCTGCAGCCTCTCGTGATACCGACCCTTCTGATCTGGAGTCTGAACAAGTTCAGCGTGGAGAACGGAAACGAGTCGAGTTGGGTCTCAAGAGCTTTTCACAATGCCACCCGTCCGCTACAGAAGAGCTCGAGCTTGAGAGAGTGGGTGTTGGGCACAGAAGGCTTGCTGCAGTATGTGACTATCGGGAGCTGGGATAAGCTGTTGACCTATTCGACACCCTTCTTCCAGCTGGTCGAGGGTTTCTGCAGTCTACTTGTCATCCAAGCTTGTGGCCAGGTCACGCGGTACTTGGTCAATTCGGGAGATGGAGGTGACGTGTGGATGATCGGTTTGCTTATCTTCTCTGGCAGCACCATCACGAGCTCAGTCTACTTTCTCTGGCGAGTGACCACATTCCCTGGCTTGGATAGCCAGGACGCCATTCTGATTGGAGTCACGATCACTTGCGCTTTCTTCTTGTGCGTCTGGGGCATAGGTAGTGGGCGCGGTAACGTGGTCGAGAGCAGTCTCCTCTTCGCGTACATCACCCTCTGCATCTACCAGATCTTCACCGACTACCAGCCAAATAACCCCATATCCGACCATGTGCAAACCACAGCAGAGTTTCCACCGCTTCCTCCGGTGCTCATGGCGTCCTACAGCACTCTGGTCCAAGCGTTTTCAAGCCTGCCAAGCACTTTGCACGACATGTTTGGCTTCATGATCGCAGCTGTGCGCACTGTAACACCATCAGTCATCATATCTCTCATCTATCGCCTTTTTGTGCTCTATGCAGCCGCACGGATCATCCCTGCAGTGAGGGAAAGTGGTGCGCGCGCTTTATCACACGACCCAACCATGGAAGAATCCGAGAGCGTTTCGACTCTGATGGGCTTGCTTTCGTATTTCTCGCCATCAATCTTGATTGCCGTCTACACGAGCTTGCTGATGCAGCATTTTGCGTCGGCATCTGCAGACCAGCCAGGGGAATGGTGGACCAGCCAAGGTGGCGAAGGCGGTGGTAATATGTCGCGTTGGGCAAACCTGGCTGGCGTCATGGCACTATACGCAATCGAGCTGTATCTCGGCAAAGGTCACGACGATGGGCTGACAAGTCACTGGAAGCTGGATTGAAGTGCTTGCAGGGTTGTGTGAACAGTAAGGACTCGTAAGGAAACGAAGATGAGAGAAAGGAGTTATACCACTAGGAACGCCACCATTCAATATCACCAAAGATCTTCAGCCAGATCAGCCGATCGTAGAGAATGCGGCAGAATCTGCTATCACCGTGGATCCCCGCTGGACGAAGTCGAAACTGGTGGGTGGCCTCAGCCTGCGAACCCAACACCAACAGCGGCACGGATGGCATGTCTGCCATGGCGCGCGGAGAGACTCATAGAAGTTCGACCCACGAGTCGTCGTTGGGCTCCAGCAGGTCTAGGCATATGAGGATGACGGCATTGTGGACGATGCAGAAAGGAGGAAGCAGGATGGAACTTGAGTGTGAGCGAACCCCATCAGAGAGATACCCCTATCCACAGTTGAACACACGCATTGCAGACATGGCGTGAATGAGATTACCTTAGACACTTGCGTAATTTGGAGCGTTGATGACTCTCGGCAATAACAATCAAAGAGCCATTGTGCCATTCTCTCACTCTCGTCAAAACTTGTATCCCTGTTTCCCCCACGAACAGTTTTACATAATGTATGCGTGGGTAAGTGTGGTTCCTGGCGATCAATTTCCCACCCGCGTCACCGGCACGTCAGATCTGCCACCTTTTTATTTATGCACCCCGCACACATGAACAAAGTTCCAGAAAGCCGCCCGATTAGCGCCTTACAAGATAAAAATTACATACTCGCATGTGAAGACGCTGCCAGTGCGGTGCGTACTCCAGTACGTCAATGATGTCAAGGATCACGAGCGCCAGTTCTTTGACCCGACGTGTGAGGGACATGGAGTATGGTCATAGAAGGCAGTAGCGGTCACACAGGGTAGGTGCACGCCGATTACTTTCTCTAGTTCTCACCGCGTTCTGTGTCTTTTTCTTCCACCATCTGTTCAATTGTGCTTCACTCCATTGCTCGTTGTTATTCGTCTGTTCTACGGGAGCAAGAAGCACATCTTCGTCATGGCGTCCACCCACCACTTCCACGCGCACAAGCTGTTTAACGTCGAGGGATATGTCGCCCTGGTCACGGGAGGTGCGACAGGCATTGGGCTGATGTCAGCGCAAGCTCTCGCTGCCAACGGTGCGAAAGTGTACATCACCGGCCGCCGCATGGAAGCGCTCGAGAACGCCGCCAAGACGCACCAGCCCGACGCCGAGAGCAAGGGCTCCATCATCCCCATCGGGCCTTGCGATGTCACCGACAAGGCCGATCTCGAGAAGCTGGTGAAGCAGATCGAGCAGAAGGAAAAGTACATCCACCTGCTCATGTGCAACGCGGGCATCGCAGGGCCCAAAGCCGAGCCGGAAGCCGAAAAGGCAACGGAGCTGAAGAAGACGCTGTGGGAGAACGAGTCGGTGGAGGAGTGGAACGAGACGTACAAGACTGATGTCACGTCCGTCTACTTCACCACCGTCGCCTTTCTGCCTCTGCTGCAAGCCGGTATCGAGCCAGCCGGACCGCTGCAGAAGTTCACCCCGTCTGTCATCACCACCTCGTCCATGTCCGGACAAATGCGCCATGCTCAGGGCCACTTCAGCTACAATGCTGCCAAGGGCGCTACCGTACATCTGACGAAGATGATGAGCGCCGAGTTCCAGCAAGCTGGCATCCGTGTCAACTCCGTGGCACCAGGCTACTTCCCCTCGGAGATGACGGCCAAGAGCTCCGGCAGCGACCAGAAGAGCGATCTACCGGCGGAAAAGGTGCAGGACAAGGGGCACGTGCCGATCATGCGTCCAGGCAAGGATGTAGAGATGGGCATGACGATTCTGTACCTGGCCAAGAACGAATATGTAAATGGCATGGTGATCACGGTCGATGGTGGCGTGCTCAATGTCGTCTCCGGTTCGTGAGCAACCCATGGGCGTGGAGGAATGCGCCAAGACGTTGGATTGTCTGGTGTTTAGAGCCTGATGATCATGGCGCATAACGCTTGCACTTGTGTCCCATGAAAAGTGAGCATTACATAGCGAGGTGTTTCTAGGTGTTGGGTCCGTCAAATAACATGCATGAGTTGTCATTGCTTCCTATCATTTCACCTTATTGCTCTGGACATGGCAACATTTGCTGCATCCATGCTACAACCTCCGCCCGTTGATCACGCGTGAGTCCTGCCATAGACGAGCCAAGCACAGACTCCCACGACTCGATCTCGTGTAGTTTCTGTCCAATGGACTTGTCCGTGAGCTCGGGCGACTGGTCGATCTTGGTGTTGCGGATCTTGACTGATCCACTGGCCAAGGCGCCATGTTTGGCGATGAGCTCAATCTCCCAGCTCGGCGCCGTTTCGAACTTGTTCGTGATTGCGAATTGTGGGGTCTGCAGATAAGTCCAATCGCGGGACTGGGGAGTTCCGGTTAGAAAGGGATATATAAGGGGATTGGTTCACGAGGACAGACCTTCAATTCCTCGTAGCCAGTACGGACGACTTGGTGCTCGAGCATTTCGTCGCCTACGTTGATCGATTTGGCAGGAGAATACGTGTTTGCGAAGTGCTCTTGCACGGACCGGATGAACTCCTCGTTGTCCAGAAGGATGTTACCGACGGGCGAGCTGACACTTTCCACGCCACGAGCGGTGATGTATGGCTTCGCTGGCGAGTGGAGATAGTCTGGGATGATGCTCAGATTGGGGCTGGAAAGCAGGCAGGTGCCATGATGCAGTGCCCGGTTCCTGGTCAACTTGTAGGCTGAGCCGGAGACTTTAAGCGGTCGTGGGCTTGTACTAGGTCCAACCTGGTACGGAGTGGCGTGCGTATCAGCGACATCGCTATCGAGGTGGCGATCACCTTGGTCGAGCACAATGTCGTGACGCTCGTTGACCCGGGCGCGGTCCACGCCACAGCCTCGCAGCGCGCGCACGACCATCTCAGCATGCTTGTCGCGCGTGAAGATGCTCGAAGGACAGATGACCGTCCAGTTCACATTGCCTTCATCATGGAACACCGTGCCGCCACCGCTGCGTCGGCGCACAAGATCCACTGCTCCCAGTCCGGACGGCTGAGAGCCTGAAGGATTTAACAGCTTCAAGTTGACTTCGAGCCATGGATTCTGATTCCTCCCGATGATGATGCTGGGTCGGTTGACATACAAAAGTAGAACCGCTGATTCGGGATGGGACTTTTGTAGGAAGTAGTGTTCGATGGAGAGGTTCAAGAATGGATCTCGACACGTTGAAATATAGGATTGAACAGGTCGCGCCAATGCAGTCTCCGAGAGCGTCCTCCTGCCGATTATTGGGGGCTGCGCTCTTTTCCAAGCGCGGGTGCAAGCGATCATGAATCTATCATCGCCTCCGGATTGGTGGTAGAGGTGCGAAGAAGCTCTCGGTGGTTCAGGGGCACTCCCAAAAGGTGTCGAGATGGCACGTGCCCTTTTCGAAAGAGTCGTAGGTACAAATGACGGAGTCTGTGTGAACTCTTTCTGAGTAGACTCCTCACCTTGGCCAAGTTCGAGTGTGTCAAGATCACCATTATTCACATCGACATCGTAACATCTCTTGACCGTGGAGGGTCCGGCCGGGAGATCTTCGGCACACGCGCTAGAGTTAGTACCTGCATACAACCTGAAACATCACTTCACTTATTGAACTCAAGATATCACCGCACGTTGACCATACTTAGCCTTCCATGGTCACCCCTCTTCACAACCCTCGATCAGCCATGTAACGATGGCCTTCGATCTCCGAGCGCATGGCGATCAGCCTCCCATGAGTACCGCCGAGCTCATTCAATTCGTGAAGAAAGAGCTGGAACAAGATGATGAACTGCAAGCCAAAGGCACGCCTAATGGCGCTGAAGAACTTGCTCGAGAGTCACAGACCGGTGCTACGTTGGATCTGAGTCGCAAGAACATCAGTGCTTTACCAGTGGAGATCATAGGGTTGATGAAGAACAAAGTGGAAAGGTGAAGTGAGCCCACGTTACAACGGGCCGCATTTGATCTAACGTTCGCTGTTCAGGCTCGCGCTTTCGCATAACCCTCATATCACTTTACCGACGCAGATCGTGCAGTGTGATCGATTGCGTTACCTGAATCTTCGATGGAACCAACTCAAGATATTTCCAGAGGTGGTAGGTTCAGTTTGAACTTGTGCGCCGAGGTGATCCCAAGCTGACACATCCAAGGTTCTTCAATTGTCGTCTTTGGAAATCCTCGACATCAGCAAGAACCGGATCACGTCAATTCCTGAGGAGATCAAGAATATGACGTCGCTAAAGTTCTTGGCCATCGCTCGTAACAGGATCACACGTTTGCCACTTGCTCTTGGGGAGATGAATAGCTTGCACAAGTTACAATATGAGGAGAACCCGATCGAGTTTCCTCCGCCAGATGCACTGCGACCGACTGTGGATCGCTTTCCATCCTCGGGCGAGCCGGAGAAGGAGAAAGATGCTTGTCAGCAAGTTAAGCGCTTTCTCAAAGCTGCTGCAATGCGTGAAAGGCTTCGCCCTACGTCTTCTGACGATCTGAGGTGTGTTGTACATCGTGAGGAGTTCCTGACATATCTGATTAATGAAGCCGTAGCGAGAGCAACGTGGAGACCCCGCGTCCACCCAAGCGATCTGCAACAGGGGGTCGTTTTCCTGTTAAGCCAAGCATCAGTAACATCGAGAACATCGATGACCTCCAGTCTAAGTCGCCCAATGCAAGTGCTCCGCCTATTCCGGTCAAGTCACATGCTAGGCAAGCGTCTGGAGCAATGCCTGCCAACTTGAACCTCAACACCAGTCCAGCTGTACTTGGTAACAGTGACCCAAGCAGGAACAGAAGTGACACCACATCCACGACCGCATCTTTACGGTCAAGGCGTCAAGGATTTGTGCAACGCAAACAGCCGGAACTCAACGCTGTAACGGAATTGTCCACCTCAGCCTCCAGTCGTTCCAGTCAAGCAACCATCAGACCTCCGGCCCATGGTCGAGCGAGCAGCTCGGTATCGACCACGAACGGCCTTTCAACCACGATCAGTGGTGGTGAGACATCATCGGGTGCTGTCAGTCCTGTCGAAGGCTCGATGGGTCGGCACAACTCTGTCCGTAGACTCTCCAGCCTTCCGGAGAGTCGACACTCAAGGCTCCACGCAGGCGAGGTGGTGAAGGCTGCTAGGCGACTCGTCTATGTCCTCTTACAGTTACACCGACCAGTCGAAGACTTTGTGCGAGTGCTTGGTGAAGGCACGCCCAAACGTTCAGTACCGGGTCGCTTGCTCTCCAGCGCCAACAATAGTGTGCTGCAACTTGATAGCTTGTTGGGCCGTCTCGATAACAACCTCGCGTATGGCACGCCAGACGTTGACAACAATCTAAAATACATCGTCTCGACATCGATTGCCTCACTGCAAGCTTATGGCGCCGTGGCTAGAGACCTCAAACAACATGTCCAGAAAGCTGCAGCTGCGGCTGATGGTGCTTACGTTCGCTGCCTGATGCATCAGATCTTCTACACTCTGGTCGAAGCTCGCAACATCTGCACCATGCTTGGTTTCAAGATCAGGCCGGCCAGCAGAGATGTAACTCGAGTCCCGCATGCGATCACCAGCCGTGTAGTCACGCCTACGCCAGGGAAGCTGGTCAACAGTAAACGCTTAAGAGGCGCCACCATATTACGAAACATTCAAAGCGGCACATTACAGAGCGAAGCTAAGGTTCGCACCATGGCACCTTCTGTTCCCCTCAGTACGGGTAACAGCCGCACGAACACCATGACCTCTCTGAGCGCTGCTACGCCACGTTCAACAGATTCCTTCTCGCGAGCGCCGTCCATGACACGCAGCAGTACAATGCGCAGCGTCACCGATGAAAGCGACAATGATGAACAATTCGATCGCATTTACATCAAATTACAGAGTGCTTCGGACATCGTACATAAGTCACTACCTCGTTGCCGTGCGGAATTCATCATCCGCAAACAAGGCGCAGGAAGCACTGGTGATCATCGTGTTGAGCACCACTGGGGTGTTGTGATTCAAAAATGCGACGCATTGAACTATATCAATAGCTCACTGCTCAACAGGCTGGGCACTGGTCTGAGAGATCCTGCAATCCGGCCTCAGGGAGATTTCTTCCAGTTGTGTGACACTTATGTCCGCGTGAGTATCCCCCTCCCCTTTTTGCTCAATGACAGTATTGACATGGCAGATTTACAAAGTCCTGGACCGACCTTGCGAGTGAGCTCAAAGAGCTTGGCCAGCGGCGCGTCGATGTCGCAACTCCCAAAGACCTGCTACGCCCAGTGCAGAAGGCCGTCAAGGAGGTTTCTAAGATCATCTCCGAGTCGCCTCTGTACCATCAGGCCATGCGTCCATCTGGCACTGCCGCACCTTTTACTGCTGGCCTCCAGAATTCTTTCCCGCCACCGATGTCGCTCGGGCAGAACGGTTACGCAATGCCTCATCCTGCCACACCACTATCGGCTGCGCTAGGTCCAGCGATACAAGCGACTGTGGCAACCACACCAACAAACACCGAGTACTTCACTGCCATAAGATCCACGCACGATCATGGCTATTCTCGGAAGTGATCCAAGGTATGTTTTCTCTTACAATTTACATGGCTTGGCGGGCGGGCGGCGGCGGCAAGGTTTCGGCGTGGCTTTTGATTATGGTCTGCGTTCTTCGAGCTCGAACACAGTTCGGTGTCTCGCAAGCACAGATAGTAGACATCTGCATTGCAAGGGCGCATGACTGCTTCCTCCAACTTGGTTCATTTCCAACGGCGTACACATGAGATCATGGGCAGACCTACGGTTGTGGGCAGAATTGTGGGATACGAGGCGACGGGCAATAGCATGGTGTTCACGGGAAAACAAGATACCCAGATGCATCACATCACGCACATTGTATTTGTAACGATAGGACAGAGAGGCAATGATATGGCGAGACTGAGAATGCATTGTGTAGTGGCATGTGGAGATTCTAGCAACCTATGCTGGCGGCACTGAACATGTCCCGAAGGCTGCAGTCCCACCGCTATTGTCGTAAGATCTTGTTCCCATTCACATACAGTGGCATCCCATCCTGCGTCCCATTGTGCAACCGCTCTCCAGATAACGGCGTAGTGATTTGTGCAACAATGTTGGAACGACCCGCTTAGTCGAACAGACCGAAGCCCATGTCGTCGTCTGACTCCTCCTTCTCTGTATACGCAAACTTCATCAGCTGATGTCCTTCCCCTGCTTGTTTGGTATTGGCACGACTTACCCTCTTCCTTCTTCTCCTCGACAGCCTCAGCGGCAGCACCAGAGTCTCCACCAGCAGCGGCGCCACCAGCGGCAGGGGCAGCAGCAGCTCCACCACCGGAGCCGACGTTCAAGAGCAGGCTCTTGACATCCTTGCCCTCGAGGGCCTTTGCGAACAGGCTCATCCAGATAGGCTCAACGTCGGGGACTTTGGCGGCAGTGATCAAGGAGGTGAGCTTGTCGGCCTATGGTGGTTGAGAATATGTCAGTACGGCTTCCTCTTGAATGTCTCGCAATCGGCCGAAGCGAGGTCTCATCAACGCTGGCAATTCGGGAGACCTACGGTGATCTCGACACCATCATCGGCGAGGATGAGGGCGGCGTAGGACGCAGCGAGCTCGGAGGTCGACATGATTTCGTGTATCAGGTAAGTTGTGGCAGAGATGCTTAATGCGTTCTGGAGTCGACGCAAAAGACTTCTTCTCAAGGCCGTAGGTTTGAAAGTTGTGAGTAATCGCGAGCGGAGGTCTTAGCGGCTCTGTGTTTGGCGATTCGTGAGCTGTGTGCTCGAAATTTCGCTTAGGTCAGCCGAAGCTTGGCGGCTGTTGACGCCTGAGGCATTCACTTTGCCGCGAGAGAAAATGGTGGGACTGATGGCTGGATGATTCGCTGATCCTGTTCCAATTGGGCTCGCATTACTCCGGATAACTTGTCGGACGGACCTCCGATGTACTTTGTGCTTCCCTGCTATCATATGGTGGCAAGAATGGTAAGCGCAGGCCGTGCACGTGATCAAAGGATGATGATGGTGCACCCCTCATGACCTTGTCGTCACTTGGGAGTGTGGGGAACTCAAGTGCGGGCGCAACTCAGTCTACCGGCACACTCCACTCCAGACTCTCTTCCGCAAAGATATCGTGCATCGGACCTGCATTCTACCGACCACTACTCACATCTCTTCCTGCAGACTGACTGGAGGCTGCAAACACATTCTACTCGAACGCCGATTACTGCCACGCCATCATGACAGATTCCCCCGCATTCCGCATCCCTCTCGACCCCAAGGAGCAGCCGATCCTTGATCGCATCCTTACGATCCGTGACCACCTCTCCATCCTCAAGCAAGACCGATCGACATACGTGAAGAGCGAGGATGTGGTCAAATACTACAACCAAGTCATCGAGCAAGTGGAGCAGCTCAACAAGATCCGGGTGGACAAGCGCGATGAGCAAAACCGAGTCGATACGGTGCTGGACGACTGCTTCCAATTGATTTCACTTTTCTTCCTCACGATCGGCCGGAACCAAGAAGCGCCTGCGGTCTATTCCGCCATATCCACGGTAAAGCGTCTGCTGGATCATTTGAAAGAAGCTGGCTTCTATTCATCGAAGGATTTGACCGCGATCGAATACTATATGGGTCACTGGCAGAAATCGATTGAGCATGGACGCGATACACACTCGGAGGCTCTCTTGACTCTCCTCGATGCTCGGATAGCAGTGTGCAGAAATAGGCTTCATGAGCTGCAAGCTGCATTGTCAAACCTAGACCCGAAGATGATGGGAACTTATGAGAAACTGGTGTCGATACTACGCACGCTTTCGGCGTGTAATTGCCGGACCAAGGTAAAGGTCAACATCAGAGTGTGGGATGACTTTTGGGCTGACACGTACTAGTTTCCCGCGCAAGAAGTCAAAGAATACGAGCAGCAACTCTTACAGATTCAAGCTGAGCTACATGATCACCGAGACCCACACGAAGGGCAGACCGCCGAAGAAAGATATGCGGAACGGCTTCGGGTACTCAGTCTAGCAGATGGAGATATACAGACTGGTGACAAGGTGACAAAGCTGCTGTGTGAAAGATGCCTTCTCTGGGTCGAAGTCATCCAAACGAAGTGCGAAAGCCCCTGATCACAACGAGCCATGTTCATCGTGCTGACCTTCGCATCAGACAAGGCAAAATCGATGACCGATTCCATGATACATACGAGAAACTGCTCAAGATCCGCAACACCCTCGAACAGATGAACTTGACACAAGCTTGGTCGCTGCGTGAGACAGATCTTTACTCCTACCAACGCCAACTCGATCGGATTGACGAGTCTCGAGTCGATGGAAACTTCTTGGATCACGAAGGCAATCCCGCCGATCTGCATTCGCAACGGACACTGATCTACCTTCTTCGTAAATGCTATGCTTTCGTCTTCCAATACATCGTCTCGTCAGAACCGGTCTCCGAGGCACTCCTACCGATCTACAATCAGCTCATGACGTTGAAACGCTGCCTTGAGGAAGTGAAGAAGAGTGGTGGCGTTGACAGTCCACGAGAACTGTACCCGTACTCGATGAAATTAAATTCGATTGACAACATGAAGAAGGATGGCAAATTCATGGTTGGCGACGACATTCCTGAAGGACAAGGTGCTGTGACCCTTCTGCTGGCAGAATGCTTCGAAATGGCGTATGAGCTTCGCAATGATGCAGCGGAGAACAGAGAGCAGAACGGTGATGATGAAGGTGGAACTGCGAACGGCGGGTCGTAGAAGGATACCGCAACTTCTGCACGAGCCAGGCAAAGATAGGCGAAAACAGTGCGGATTCAAATGTCCAATCGCGGTCTATTTTGAATCCATTTGCCTTGTGGCAGCGGACTGGCATGGCGTTCAAGGCGTTTCTGGTAGCGTACGACAGCAATACTGTACATTGTTCACAGACTCGGTGTACCCATTGGATTGACACAGATGGCCACTTTTCTCGGGAAAGTTGCTTTCAGGTGACCTCAAACTGCCTCCCAAGGTCTGAATGATGAACAAGGACACAGGCATCCACATCATGAATGTAGCAAGGTCGGTCAGTCACTTTCTATCTCTATCCTATCCAAGCCCCAGTTCGGCTCTCTCCCTTCACTTTCCTCACCTTCCCTATTCTCATCTCCATCCACATCTAGAAATGTCAGATGATCGCCGTACGAGATACACAGCTCCTCGCCCGCCTCCACGTCCCGCAGGGCTCGATATACAATCACCGCATTCTGCAAGTCCCGCGTCCACACCACGTTCTGCTGGTACCGCGAATGATTGAACATCGAGCCTAGCCCGAGCACCAGCGCTTGGTACTTCGGGGCGGGTTGTCTGCGGTCGATACGCCCATCGCTGCCGCTGCTACTCCTGTCGCTGGTTTCTGGTTGGGAAGCTTCTGGCTTCGACGCCGGCCAGTTATACGTGTAGTGGTACAGCACCGTCTTCTCGATATGCTGCTCGTTCTCGGTGGGCGGCAGCAGTAGGACGGGTGAGGTCTCGAGCACAGTGCCGCGTGGGATGAATGCAGTGGCAAATACTCCTCGGCCTGTGACAGTACAACTCGTTAAGCTTCTTGGAGACGATGGGTATCAAAGATGAGTAAATGCGCAATAGGGTTGCTGCACAGCTGGGTACAGGTTTACCTTTGGGCGTGTCAGAGATCAGACACAGCGAGGGACATCGGGTCAGGGAGATTTGCTCTTGCGAAGGCGATGTCATTTTCTTCTTCAGCTCTAGCGAGGGAATCGTACCCTCCCGGTGTGCAGTGTCGATCTAATAACTCAGCGAACTAAGTCATCGTATAGCTGTAAATTTGTGGATATGCTCATTCAAATCAACCAAATCAACGTAGACGTTTACATGTCCCATGTATCCTGACTGTCACATGCAAAATTTCCGCGAACCTCCCACTCGACACTAGAACAAAACAGGTAATTCTGGAGATAGAGTTCACTCCAGCATGACGCACCAGACGAGCGATCGTCTACTCAACATCGCAACGCCGTAACGGCGACAGAGTATGGCATGGCGCACCACTCCCGCACCGCGTCGACCGCGTCTGCCGGACCCCATGCCATAAGTCTCAAGGTCCTCCGGCTCTCACGCCCGACGCTGTCGACACAGACCGCTCTCCCGGCCACCAACTTCGGCAATGGCCTCGACATACCCTCAGCCGCGTCAGAGGCCTATCCGACCGAGGAGGGAAGCTCGTTCCCGCTGACGCCGCTGCTCGTGCTGCCCGCTTCGTTCGGCGCGGCCTATGTTGGCGAGACGTTTACCTGCACGCTCTGTGCGAATAACGAAGTCCGCGCCAGCGAGGGTCGAAGCGTAAGCGGCGTGCGTGTCGTCGCGGAGCTTCAGACGCCGAGCGTACCGGCCGGCATGGCACTGGAGCTGGAGGGTGTGGGAGACATGGCCGGGGAAGTGGAGGTTGGCGTGACGATGCAACGCACGCTGCGGCATGAGTTGAAGGAGGAGGGGCCGCATGTGCTTGCGGTGACGGTGTCGTATACGGAGACGCTGGTGGATGGCACAACAGGGGCGAGTCTAGGGGGGCGCGCGAGGACGTTCCGCAAGTTGTACCAGTTTGTCGCGCAGCAGCTGATTGCCGTGAGGAGCAAGGTCACAGAGCGGAAGCGGAGGGAGAAGGGACTGGATCGGCAGTGGATACTCGAGGCGCAGCTGGAGAATATAGGCGAAACGTCCGTGGTGTTGGAGAAAGTGTGGTTGAAGGAAAGAGAGGGAATCGTAGGCAGGGATCTGAATGGACGTGACGATGAAGGGAACAAGGACGTGACAGTCCTGAAGCCCCAAGACGTGGAACAGGTCATGTTTCTATTGGACGAGAAGAAGACGCCGGAGGAAGTGCAGGGCCGCATTCCTCTGGCTCAGCTGACCGCGGACTGGACGTCTGCTATGGGAGAGCGCGGTAGCTTGACTACTGGATGGCTGGCCACCCGTAGCAGGTAATGAGGTGGGTTTGTGGTAGAATCTAATCTTCCCAGTATGCAGATTGTCGAAGTGCCTGATTCCAAGGATGGCTTCGGAAACGTAGCCCGATCTACACCACGAAATCATTCATGCGTGCCCTTCTGCATTTCAGCCCATGTTCCAGTAGAAGCATGTTGGGTATGCTCACTGCCCACGCATCGTGAGGAGCGATCAACCAATTTACGATCATGCTACCACGCCCAGAAACTCCGTCGCGACTACTTGTCGATTTACCTATTCACTTCCAACAAAATCCATCCTCATAGAGTGATAGGATAGACGTGTAACCGAAGAAAGACTTTGTGACTCCGGCAGTGCACAGCTTGATCTTGCCAATGCACGCAAGGACAAACCAGCATAACGCGCGCGGTATAGTTCGTGGATAGGTACCTCTATGCTGGCGATGTACTGTACAAGTTTACAATCAAATCGCGATTTTGGCTTCATTGGTGATGTCTCTGACATCCTTCTACGGCTCCGACATCAACGTCCCGAAAACAAAGAATCACGGCCTGGGCTGGCTACTTTGTGCAATGTCATAATATATAGCCGCGACAACGCCGTGAACGTAGAATGCTAGGCATGATCTGCTCCTGCGCTAGCATATTTCACCCATCAATCCAATAAAGAGCTGATTGATGCAAGTCAACGCAGTACCAATAGCCACGAAATACCCTGCCTAAGCGATGTTTCGTGGCTGGAGAGCATAGCTCACCAACATCACTTAGGGTTGGATCGTGGGTATGAGATGGTGGTAGCAACAGAAGGAGGACAGCGGAGGCAATGCTACTCAGCGTTGTTGTTTTCACGACAGGTCTCAGTAAGCGAGAATCTCTCTCCAGGTGAGATCAAAAAGGACTGATGGTCTAATCATCCTGTTGTAGAGGATACCTATCGTCCGGCATAAAACCATGAGCCGGCGGAGGAGTACATCTGCGTCAACGGCAACACTTACGATCGGAAACGAGGACACCAAAAGCCAAACACATAGATGGAGACACGACGAGTCGCACAAGAAATCCTGAAACGAGTCCATTCGTGTATACTACGCAAGGTGTCGCGCTGTAGCGTCCTCAAGACCTGACCATCAAAATTCGTTCCTCGAAAGGGGTGACATGAGTTTCATTACCCAGATAGCGTATGGGTAGTCATCCACCTACCCCTCTCTATAATATGTAGTGTTTCATGCCACGATCGTCCTCTATAGCACGACGACCTTAACAAGCAATATTTGCAAGGCAGGCGAACGCAGACACTGAAATCAGTGATGCGAAGCACCGTCTCTAAGCTACAGACAACAGGACTGATAAAGCGAGCCAACCCTCAGTGTCCACTGTTCAGTATCGGCAGCCGGATGTCTCGCACGTAACACGTTGCTGGACGTTAGGCCCGATACGGACCATGGGGTAGAACGCCCGACCCCAGTTTGGCGTAAGGGAGGCTTGACAGCAAGTCGGAGATGCGGGTGAGATGGGGAGAATCGAGGGGTGCTGCATGATGATCCGGTTCAGCAGCAACTGACACAGAGTTCCAGGTCCGACAAGCTGCAGTCCGAGATAGACCGGCGGCATGATGGCCGCTTTAGAGTTGGTAGCATGCGGCACGACCCCGTCCCGCGCGAGACATTATTCGATCTCAACAAATGACAATTCCCATCCTCGGCCGTCAAGCCACACATCCGGCCATCCGGCCCCCAGCAGCATGACATTTCCGGGCATCCAGTGGCATCTGTCGTGGCAGCTGAATTTAGACGTCGAGTAGGCCGTGGGTTGAGAAGTGGGACCGCTCCCTCCCAGAGTCCCAGCCAAAGGCTCCGGCTGACATTTGCTGACCTCTGTAGAGCCTATCTCGAATACCGTTGCTGCATATCTGCAACAGGTTAAGCGTGCCGCTTAGTGCGCTGCGGTGCGCCACTCATCAATTGTGCCTGGAGACCGAATCTCAGGAGCTGCCAGAGGATGATCGCCGACGCCAAGCTGTTCTGTAATATACTACCGAGGCGCGCCGTTCATTGGGGGACTCTCACTTCGACCCTCATCCTTTTGGTGCGACTTGCTGCTCCTTCGCTACGTCGCGCCTTCTTGCACCCACATCGCCCAAGATGACCTTCCGGACGCGTATCATCGTCATCTGCACGGTATTGCTTCTGCTCGGCACCCTTGGCCGCTACTCCCCGACGCCGCCCACGACCCAGGACCTGGCCGCGTGGACGAAGAAGTTCCAAAAATTCCAACAACCGCGAAAGGACGGCGGGTGGCCGCGAAAGATCTGGCAATCATGGCGCAGTCCCGTCGCTAACATGGGTGATGAGCTACGATGGTTCGCAGAGACCTGGCCGAAGCTGAACCCCGACTACCGGTACGAGATGTTGATCGATGATCAAGCCCTGACCTTCGTCCGGGAAAATTATCAAAAGCGACCGGACATCATCAGGGTGTTCGAAGGTATCGTGGACTCTCAGATTCGTGCAGATTACCTGCGCTATCTGATGGTTCTAGCGGAGGGTGGTGTCTACGCGGACATCGACCTGTCATGTGAGAAGCCTATCGATGAGTGGATCCCCGAGGAAGCCCGCAACCACACCACATTCGTGGTGGGCGTAGCATTTGATTCAAGAGGAGGTGACATCCCCAGTGAATACATGCCAGTCCAACTAGCCCAGTGGGCGTTCATGGGCAAGAAGGGAAATGCCGTGCTGCAGCATGTCGTAGACCGTCTTACTCTTACCATTGAAAACTACCTCAAGCCAAAAATGAACCCATGGGATGGTCCGCACATTGAAGAAATCATCCATGCCAAGGTGTGTATTGATGCCTGCGCGATGATGATTGGCGACTGACTCGTAGCTCAGGTGTTCACAAAGTCCGTCCTCGAAGGATTGTCCGCACAACTTAGACGACCCATCACGACCATGGACATCTCCAATCTCGACCAACCAAAACAAATCGGCGACGTGCTATTCATGCCTGTCAGCAGCTTCGCGTCTGGTCAATCTCACTCGGGGAGCAAAGAATGGGGCAATGACCAGGAGCTAGTCGCACATCATTGGAAAGGATTCTTCAATTGGAGACATAGGCTCGGTATCGACGAGTAAAGCTGCCGCATTCGATCGAACAGGACGCTACGAAGGACTGCTCGATGTCAAGCTCTGCTCCGGGGTCCCAAGCACTTCCGGGGTGGAGTGAAGGATGACGACCATGCGTGGGTCCCGCCTCACAGGTCTACTGGTTGTGCTCGCCATGGTGCCACCAGAATGATCTGCTGGGGCGATCGTTGTGCCACACGCTTTCGGGATCCGCACAACCACGGCAGCGCCTGCTATGGTTGGTCAAGTGCTTCTTCGCGCATGTCTATGGTATCGCAGGCGCTTCATCGACGGAAGCCACCGAATCGCGCTTTTTCAATGGCGCGGAAACATATCTATTGACGTTACTGCCCACTGCAAGAAGATGCAGCATTGCGTACATTTTTGGGTATTCAACCAGTCAGTGACATCGAAACGATTTTGCGAGACTGGAAATTGGGCTTTTTCACATCAACATGCCAGCTTTGCGGCGTCGGTACACGCACGACCTCGTGTCACCCACTCGAAGCAGGGGGGCTGTATTTGGCAGGAGTTTCACACAGCACGCATTTCTTGGGGCGTTTTCTCGTGTTCGCATGTACGATCGGGCTTTGTTGTTATCCTCTCAACATCACACAACTCTGGGGTGGCTTTTTGCAGCCCTAACGTACACAGTGGATGAGGGATGGCAGGCTGACGAGAGGGGATACTTCGTGTGTGCATAGCTTCATGTGCTGATATCATAGACGTTCTTCTTACCAAACATCAAAATGAATGCAGCGAGTCGCTTTGTGCGGTCGTTGTGTTACTCTACTCGAGGCTCAACAATGCCGATATACTGCCATTGGATGCATGACTATGTAAAGAGCCTTGAGGACTCACTCACGTAAGTAGAACCTCCTGACGCCTGGTTGGTAGGTCATCTTTTTCGCGAAAGATGATTGGCACTGTCGTTTATAGCTACGGAGGTATGGTCGCACTTATGACATCCAGGACTCGAAGCCTGCAGACGTAAGTTCTTCGCAACATCCCGACGTTCCCGTGCGCTTCTAGAAAGATACCAAGTAGAGGGCACTCCGAAGGTACTCGATCGACAGCCAAGCGGCGAGAGGTACATCATCTAGCAGAGCCTTGCTAGGTCGATGTGATGGATGGGCGTATGTAGATGTGTTCGAGACAAGCCAGCCACAGTAGGCTCGTACATCTCTTACGAATAGCAAACCTTATGTATTGCAGCATACGGTGATTGGGCATTTCGATTTGGAGGTAGACAGAAGAGCGTGCAATATAAGGTATGCTTCACGCCAGTCAATGAACGATGGGTCTCAACATGATGCAATATGTGAAGTTGGTCTTCGAGATGCGAGTGCTATATGCCCACATTGCTCGTACGGGGTGGAGGACCAGAGAAGACTCAAGTTTATCATTACACGTTGAAGAAAGTGAGGCTCGATGGTACCAACGCCTCACTCCAGTAGAGCTCTCCTGGCCACGCTAAGATAAGGTCGAACAAAGGATCTTCCCGCCGCCACGAGTCGAGTCATATTATTGTAATGTCAATGCGATCTGGAGTGGGGTTGCGCACAGAATCAGCTTCACTTTCGAACTGTTGCTCCCGCAGATCAACATCATGGCGAATATGGAGATCCTCCCCGAGAAGGGCAAGAAGAACATCCTAATCACCTCCGCGCTGCCTTATGTCAACAATGTCCCGCACTTGGGAAACATCATCGGCAGTGTGCTGTCAGCAGACGTCTTCTCCAGATATTGCAAGGCACGCGGACTGCCCACCCTCTTCATATGTGGAACGGACGAATACGGCACGGCGACCGAGACCAAGGCGATAGAGGAGAAGGTGACGCCGCAAGAGTTATGCGACAAATACAACAAGCTTCACAAAGAGGTGTACGACTGGTTTGAGATTGGCTTCGACCACTTCGGCCGCACGCCGACGCAGCAACAGACCGACATCGCCCAAGACATCTTCACGAAACTGCACAAGAACGGATATCTGGAAGAGCGAAGTACGACACAACCGTATTGCGAGGAACACAAGGGATTTCTGGCCGATCGTTTCGTAGAGGGGGAATGCCCGCTGTGTCATTACAACGATGCACGAGGCGACCAATGCGACAAGTGTGGGCATCTTCTCGATCCGCTCGACCTTATCAACCCGCGGTGTAAGCTTGACGGCGCAACCCCGCAACCCAAGGAGACCAAGCATGTGTTCTTGCTGCTTGACAAGCTGGAAGATCAGGTGAAGGCGTGGTCGAAGAAGAGCAATGACGATGGCGCATGGTCAGACAACGGCATCAACATCACAAACGCGTGGCTAAGAGAGGGCCTGAAACCAAGAGGCATCACGCGAGATCTGAAATGGGGTACCGCAGTACCATTGCCTGGCTACGAGGAGAAGGTGCTGTACGTGTGGTTCGATGCTTGTATCGGCTATGTCTCGATCACGGCGAATTACACCAAAGAGTGGGAGAGGTGGTGGCGCGATCCGGAGAACGTGAGCCTGTACCAATTCATGGGCAAGGACAATGTGCCGTTTCATACCGTCGTTTTCCCCAGTTCACAATTGGGCACGGGCGATAAATGGACGATGCTCAATCATTTGTCGACCACGGAGTACTTGAACTACGAAGGAGGAAAATTCAGCAAGAGCAGAAATATCGGTGTGTTCGGCACGAGCGCCAAGCAGACTGGGATTGCTGCGGATGTGTGGAGATATTTCCTCCTCATGCGCCGACCCGAGACCAGTGACACGGAGTTCCAGTGGGATGGGTTCATCGCCGCAAACAACAATGAGCTGGTTGCGAACTTTGGCAATTTCGTGAACAGAATCCTGAAATACGTCAACTCGGCCAACTATGACTCGGTCATCCCCAGCCCTAGCAAACTTGATCCAGAGTCTGATACAGCCAAAGGTCTGGCGAACCATATCAAGGAAGCGAACGAGATCCTCCGCCGATATCGCGAGGAGATGGATGCCGTGCATCTCAAGCAAGGACTTCTCATTGCCCGGGAATTATCATCGCTTGGCAATAAACTACTCCAAGACAACCGCCTTGACAATGCGCTGTTCAACAACGAACGCGACCGTTGTGATGCCGTGGTACACCTTGGTGTGAACCACGTACATCTGCTGGCCTCTGTGCTCGCACCGTACGTCCCAGCCACCACACGCTCCATTCTTTCTCAACTACAAGTGGAGCTGCTTACCATTCCGGACAACTGGGAGGCCGCAAGCATCTCTGCCGGGCACAAGATCGGCAAAGCAGAGCACCTGTTCAAAACTATCAAGCCTGAGAAGGAGGTTGAATGGCGCGAGCTGTTCGGAGGAGACGAGCTCAAGAAGCAGAAGGAGGCAGAAGCCATGAAGAAAGCTGCCAAGAAGGCCGAGAAGGAACGGAAGAAGCAAGAGAAAGCTGCTCGCCGCGCCGACGTTCCAGCAGAGGCGAAACCAGTGGAAAGTGGGACTGTTGTCGAGGAAGTTCAGAACGGGATCGAGCAGGTGAGCATCGCATCGAAGTGAAGTGAGGTTGTTCTTGGGGCTGTAACGTGCTAGCTGTCCAGCTTTTCTGTCACCCAGGAAAGGGTATTGTGTTCGGGGTTTTCAACAAGCACAGCGAGCATGAAGAAATGCATCGCGGCGCTGAGATATTCTGTGGTTGAATGGAAGTTCACGAGACTCATAGCAAGGCGTTCAGGGAAGTGATCGACGCATGACAGCTCAAACCACGCCATGTCTCCAGCATGATCTGGACTGCATAGCACATGAACCAAATCTGCCGGAACGCTCGCTTTTTGTATGGCGGGTGCTAAAAAACCTCGAGTTCATTGTCGAATGACGTGAAGTCGCATCCTTATACATGTATAGCTCTTTCGTGAGGGTCTGCTGCATCCCGAGCGTGGTTTGCCCGCACGTGCTAAATAGTCCGAGCTTTCCGTCGACTAGAGGCGGGGAGGCTAAATATACAAACGGCTTCACGCTATCTTCTCAGCTTCTCCTCGATGGACAACCCAAACGGCTCGGCTGTGGGTTCCGGTTGACGGGTCGGCATGGACACCAACAACGAAGAAAGACGTGATTAAACTCAATGCAATAGGAAGTGCGCGAGAGCAGCGAGCAGTCTGAAGTGCTGTGACCTCACCGAAAGAGGATCTTAATGCTTCAACCAAAAGTTCTAGCACAACGCCAGCAACCCGCGAAGTGCCCATGATTCCAGCAAGGCTGCCAAGAGAGTGATCCGGCCGCATCGTCCATGTCGATCTTTGCCTGTTCGTCGGGCTCCCACGAGGTCTTCCTGCCGACCATCTTCCTCAGCTGAAAGTCTGTTTCGCAATTGACCTTTCACGTTCGTTGGTGGCTGACCCTCCGCCGTTCGTGCAAATTACCGGCCTATCATGCACAATGCTCGAATCCTACGACCAGGGCCATGGGGCTGCGCGGTGCACCAGGCTCGTCTGGCGTGCTGCATGCGTTTAAGCAGTCCTGCAGCCGTGAGATTGTAGTTTGTCGGCTCGTTCTGCTTTCCTTTTCTTGCTGTTCGTCTAGCTGTTTGGAGGCATATATCTTTATCTTGGTCACCCTCGATCGTGTATTCATTGCGCATCGCATATTGGACGCCATTGTGATTGACATCCCCCGCGTGGATGTCGAATCTGCCAATCAGGACGATGGACTCGGGCGCAAGATACAGCGCGTTGGAGCATGGTGGGCTGGAGCTGGCTCCCAACACCGGCCCGGAGGTCTTCCAGCCAGACACAGGGAACGAGTCTAAAGAGGTCGTGCCTGGATCAAGCCCTCCACTGGAGAGACGGAGATCGAACGATGCAGCGGAGGTGACGCATCCGGGACAGTATGAGCAGCAAGAACCACAGCCGGAGGAACACGACGTCGCACCATATTACGCTGGCGACAACAAGGGTTACTATGGCGGTGCCGCTGCTCTCCCGGTCGCAGAGGGAGAAAAGGTCGGCAACGAGAAGGCTGGACGACGGTATTGCGGCATGAAGAGACGGCTGTTCTTTATCGTCATCGGAATCATCGCTTTTGTAGTGGTTCTTGCTGCTGTGCTCGGAGGTGTGCTCGGGACCGTCCTTACAAAGAACAACAAGTCGTAAGTCAATACACGTTTTCCTATCCCGACAAAGATAGCAGGACTGATCAGACACGTCAGTCACACCGCCAATAATAATAGCGATAACAGCGGAGGAGACAACAGCACCGACTCGGACAACTCGACTGCGATCTCGAACACCACTTCGGTGCCGAATGCACCTGCTTTGCAAGCTATGACGAATTCCGGTCTTGCGACCGCGATCGTATCGAGCGGGACCGGCAGACTGCTATTGTATTACCAGGACGAGAGCGGTCGCATCATCGAGAACTCATATCTCAACGACACATGGACCCTGGAAGATAGCAGCAACATGGAGAACTCCGTGGTCGTCGCCTCTGGAGTCCAAGCAGGGAGCCCACTCGCCGCAATCACGTACGAACTCAACGGCCTCAACGCCCGTCAGGTGTTTTTCCTCGATACTTCTGGTCTGCTGCACGAGACCTTGTCGATCGTGAACAAGGGAGGCATCGGCGTCCAATGGAGTGATCCTGCACTGGTATTCACTCAAGCTGCATCTCCCAACAGCATGTCCATAGCCGCTTGCGCGAGCGGCGGTCCCATGAATGGCACCAGAGTCTACCTGGGCACTGAAGATGCCACCAACGGTGCATACATCCAGGAGCTTGGCTTGGATTTCGGCGGCACGCAATGGGAGCTAGACACCAGGTTCTTTGGCGCCGACCCCGACAGTGGCATTTCCTGCGGCATATGGAACGCTACCGATCTTTCATACCAATACCTAGATCTGTACTTCCGCAACACCAGCACCGGCGCGGTAACGCAGAACTCGTGGGACTATGTCGGGAACAACACCAATTGGTTTCGTGAGTGACCACCTCGAGCTCCCGTGTGACCTGGGACATGCAGATGCTGACTTTCTCGCTTAGTGGGACCCATCTCGCCCGACGATCTCGCCCTCCCGCAAGGTGCCGACATCGCCGTCGTCGAAGACCCCGGCGACAGCGAATACGTGCACTGGCCGCTGTCCAACGGCACCATCGTGCGCGGCTACTTCAACCCCGCCTCCGCTGACACTGTGTTCGGCGGCACGATCCTCGAAGCCCAGATGGCCGGCTCCGGCTCCAAGCTGGCGTCGACCTGGACGTCCGACGGCGCTGTGCTCTTCTACCAGAACGGCACCAACGCCTCCAACATCTACATGTCGACCATTTCACGGAATGGCGCGCTCATCGCGGATGTCGTTATTGTCTGATCTTGGCATCTTTGTTCTTAGCATTTTCTTCCTTGTTGTTCTCTCGCGGCACACATATCATGGGTCCAGTCCGAACCTTTAGCGTTTCTTCTCCCTCTATAGCACTTTCGGGCAGGGTCTGAGAGGTCAATGCAGACCAGCGCTTGTACAGTCGTAACGGTAAACACGAAACATATACCATTGACCTGTACTTCTCGGGATCTCATGTGCAAAGTGGTGCTGGTTGGATGTACGGCCCTCTCTCTGCTGCGTAGGAGCTGCGCATGACTAGTGTGGCATGGGCATTCACGTCTTATGTGCGAATGTTGCCTGGAATATACACGGTGGTCAGGTAGTACGGATATCGACTCTTGACAGCTCCAAGCAAAAACTCCTGACAACATGGCCGGCCATGTCGAGTTCTCAAGTCTGTATGTCGACATAGAGAAACGGCCGGCAAAATGGCACTCGCTGGAGCGGATCTCGCCCAGAGACGATGGAGACCGGGTCTCTTAATGGCAGAGTCGTCCATCGCTGCGTTCCGGTGTTGGCTGGAACTAGGACTGGGGACAGATGCTGGCAGGATCGTGCCGGCCAATGGTAGTTTCACAGCACCCATGTTTAAAACTCTATCCCATCTCACGCGTGTCTGTAGTGTTGGCCAAAGCGGCCGCCTCCCTGGCATGCAAACACATGTGAGAATATGCGTCATGGCGAAGCACTGATTTCTGAGCCGCTGTCTGGAATGGAGTATGATGTTCTGAGCCGCTGTTGAGAGCGGTGCCATGAGATGTGATCAGCATCGGATCACCCGTGTGCATCTCGAACAGTGTCCAATAGAAATGAGCACTGTGTGGTTGTCCTGGTAGATTCTGTAAACTGCCGTAAGAAAGGGATTGGGCCATGCAGCCGACTACCACTGTGAAGTGTTCTCGTAGAAATGGCCATGGTGTCCAGAGAGCGTGATTCTGAAGTGCTGTGTGATGCGAGCAGGAAATATGATGTATATATTTTATGGAAAATATCATCTTCCATCAATCGGTGAGATGGCCGAGCGGTCTAAGGCGCTAGCTTAAGGTCTTGAGCTCATTCGAGTTCATTATCTGATTCGCTAGTCCGAAAGGGCGTGGGTTCGAATCCCACTCTCATCAACATTCTTTTGCTCCCATCGTGTTCTTTTTGCATTCTATCATCTACGTGCGGAGGATAATGATCTCAAGCGTCGTGCGAGGCTGCATGGTATTCTATGCTTTTGGCGAAGTGGAATTCAACCGGGATGTCGAACCGGAGGACCCAAGCGGGCCGCGCTAGCTTCCGCGTCATGACACGCTAGTGTGCTCCCATAACCTCCTCGAAACGATACGACCAGACCTTGTCGTGTGCTCTTGTATACATCTCAGCTATGCAGCATTGAAATTGCAGGGCGCACATGATGCGTTGTTCTCCTCCGAGTATTTCGTCAGAGACCTGTACCTGTTGGCGAGCCAATGGTAGCAACATCCTTCACGAGTGCGTCATTCAATGGCCTCAAACTATGGCAGTTGAAGTACAGCGCGTTCTTGCTCGGTCAAGCAACTACAGGGAACAGAAAAGTGCTGGAGAATGTAGTCAAGAACTGTGTAGCTGGGCGATCGCCAGCTGTGAAGAGAACGACGCGCATTGTTAGCGTTGACATGGGCATCCGCAACTTGGCTTTCTGCGTCCTCGAAGCTCCATCGATTCCCATTGCGGGAGATAACGCAAGCTCGATCGCGACCAATCTTCGAATCGAAGCATGGAAGAAAATCGATTTGGTCGACACACTATCACGAACTCATGAGGTCATTCAAGATCTCGACGCAAGCAGCAAAGATGGTGCTAAAGACATATTGAAGGCATCATTCACACCGTCTGTCATGTGTAAAACTGCTTACGATACGACGCAACTGCTACTCCAATATGAGCCAGATGTCGTTCTCATCGAACGGCAGCGCTTCCGCTCGGGAGGCGCAGCTGCTATCCAGGAGTGGACTATCCGGGTCAACATGCTAGAGAGTATGTTGTGGGCGTGCCTACACACCCTCGGACAGTCTGCTCGCTCGGGAGAGTTCCCCACAGTTCATGAAGTAAGCCCAGCAAGAGTTGCCACTTTCTGGCTCGCTGGCGCGACATCGCCGAGCATAGCCCTTCGTCCACCTCGAGATATCTTCGTGGCAAACAATCAGCATGATAAGCAGGCTGTGCAGCTCGTGCGTGGGAAAGCTGAGAAGAAAGACAAGATCGCTATCGTCAAGGGCTGGGTCGATGGGAGCGAGGATCATACATTGAACAAAGACGTAGCATTACATTTTGACGGCGAGGCTGCAAAAGTAGCCGAAGTATTTCGCGCAGATGGAAGGCAGCGTACGAAAACACCTCGCGGTGCAGAAGTAGATCAGCGTTTCGGGAAGCTCGATGATCTGGCTGACTGTCTACTCCAAGGCGCGGCCTGGGTCAGATGGGAGGAAAATCGGAGGATGATGAAGGCTGCGCTCGTATAGCATTGTAGGTAATAGACAAATCGGTCAGCACAATTTTCACACACTTCCATCACGTAGGGATTTCTGCCCTTGAACGGGGAGCAGGGCATGTACAAGAAAACTTCACAGGGCGACCTCTCCAGCACTACGCTACACCATATGGTGACAGCCTGCCGAATGGGCCGCTCTCAGCGAAACCCCTCTACGGAATCGTTGCACGAAATGGCCACTTGCTTCTGAACGTAGGTGCTGTTTGGGATAGAACCAATGGTCAGATATTGACCAAAACTTGATGCGTTTCATCTCGCACAGCTCCTGAGTCTGGAAGTGCCTGACTATCTGTACGGTGCAGCCCATGCGCTACTTGATTCATCTCTAATGCCAACATACTCGCCGCTCATTCGAATGTACACATTTCTAACATGGGTATAGTCACATCTAATCCAACATTCTCACCCCTAATCCACATATACACATTTCTAACATGGGTATAGTCAAATCTGATTCCAACATACTTACCTCTAATCTATATGTACACATTTCTAACATGGGTATAGTCACATCTAATTCCAATGTACTCACCCCTAATGCACATGTACACATCAACGCGATTATACTGATCTCGCAAGTCTGTTATGATCCTCCATAATATCAATCTACCGACGATGACTGCTAGTCCTGTAGAAGGCTGGAATATCGCAATCGAGAGGCGTGACTTTTGCTCCGTCCTCGGTATAGAGCTAGGTGCTTCACCGGATTAGAATTAGCGACACATCAGCAGTGCTTGTTACGACATCTTCGTGCTTGACATATGACAAATAGCCTTGTCTCCTTACTTTCGGGCTTCCTAGATTACATGCATAGAGCTCAAAGGTGTACATGATGGCGTGTTGAGTACATGCAGGCGTCTTTGATTCTCTGTAGCTATGGATATCGTCCAAGAATAGCACGGCATAGCACGGGAACAGTGGAAGTCGCGGAACTGGCTGTAGCCGCCCGCCACGAGCGTGTCCGTGCGACGAAACGGGTTTAACGCGTATACCACCTTTGTCGTAAGCGTTCGTGTTTCAGTGGGCGCAGTCAGGGCCGTCACTCACTTTTTCGCCCAACATCCCTGGATTCACCCCAGCTTCACCCATCGCCTCTCTCATCACGCTCGTTTAGCATCCATATCACTACTCACGATTCAGGTGTCAAGCGCCGCAGTCGCCGTGAAGAACGTCGCCACTCTTCGCCACCAGTAAATTCCACGATCGGCGGTCAATCTAGTCACTAAGTTTCGAACGGTCAGCCAGTGGCGGACGTCAACAGCGACTTTCTCTCTCTACAGCGAAACGCAACGTCACCAATCTACCGGAGAGTTTGTCCCATCATCCCGGCAGGCTTCTGCGACATGTTCTCTTTCTTTTCTTTCGACTTTGCTTCCGTGGACCAAAAGGACATCCCCGGTGGCATCATGCCGAACAAGCGACAGCTGGCCGCGACAGGCTCGACCTCCACCAGCGCGACTTCGACGTCTGCGCCAGACACCACGAGCTCGACCGAATCGGCGACGGCAATCACTTCCTCCACGTCGGATCCTGTAACAGAGTCGACGGCCACTTCATCGGTAGAATCGACGACCAGCTCGTCGGTAGAGTCCACCGCAGACTCATCGACGACGACGACAGCCGACCCAACCTCTTCGACCGCTGTGACCTCTTCAGAGTCTACTACGGATGCACCATCCGAGTCGACGATCGTCTCGACTGTGCCCATCACCACGACCAACTCTGTTGGATCAACCTTAACGTCTAGCATTACCACATCTGTTGTCACTACCAAATCCACATCAACGGGTATCGTATCGACCGGGTCTGGAAGCTCAAGTGATATCGTTGTAGTCGGCTCCTCGACCATCAACCGCTCTACCCTCTCATCTGCCACGACCATTACCAGTGCTATTGTTAGCTCCTCCACCGAGGTGTCAACATACACCACTTATTTCACGACCGAAGGCCATGCCGAGAGCTCTGTGGTCACGACTAGTCGTGTAGTGTCAAGCACTGTCGGCCACACGACAGCGACCATTACTCCTGCACTATCTGATGATGGCGGGAGTGGCAGCTCTGGCGGTCTTTCCTCCAGCAGTAAGAGCATTATTGGCGGAGTAGTAGGTGGTATTGGAGGAGCAATACTTCTAGGCGGTCTTGCCGTCGTTGCATGGAGACTCTGGGGAAAGCAGAAGCGACGACAGGCATTGCCGTCAGATGACCTCTACGATCCTCAGGAAGGTCTTGGACATGAAAAGACAACCCCTACACGGCCGCTTTCTACCAGTCTCGACAACTACCATAATCCAAATGGCCAAGTCAACACGGCTAGCAACTTCTAAGCATATCATCCGGAATACTTGGCACTGCTGGCCAAACTCACATCTCATTTACACCAACACTATCGTTTAAATGGACCTCTTTTGTTTGCATATGGCAGCAGTCGGGACATCTGTCAGCCTAAAAAATCGCGCCTGATCTTGCATTTCAGCGTAATGATGGGACATAAGGGCATGGGGCATAATATGGCGTCAAAAATCTATATAAGCGGCTAGGTGGCAACTCATTTGGTGTGCTTGGAATCTGTCTGGCACTTCAGGGCTGGCTCACTGTCAAAGCAGTGTGGACTGGGACTCGACCACCTCAGTGTACATTAAGAATGAAATCATAGCGACATGGAGTCACGAAGCCTAACGGGCAGCATATTTATTGCGATTCAACGATGAAGTGAAGTGTTGAATCTGAGCGTCTTTCTATTCCACGGCGATGAGAATGAGGATCACCACAACTATTGGTACAGCTGTCAGAGTTGTCTGACGACAATTCAAGGAGACTTGGTGGCTTTGCAGCTCGGCCCCTGTTAGACTCGAAGACGAGGTATTCAAGACAATGCCAATATCAGGCAGGCTTACATGTATGTGGACGCACATTTCATCAATTATCTTGCTGCTTAAGGAAGTCGGACCAAGAAGGGATATTGACACCTCAGGCCGCAACTGTTGCCTGGCCATATCGATAAGCAACGGGCTGTAGTTCACGAGCCAAGCTACAGCTACAGGCTATTGATCCTTCCTGCCTGCAACTTAGCCACTTCAACCAGTGAATTGACATATCACTTCGTGCCCTTCGGCAGACCGACATGACACTAACATGGCGGCATCATGTGTGTCATGGTGGAGCCGGGCCCATCGTTGCCTAGGCATAGTAGCCTGATATGCAACCCGTTGCTGGAAGATCAATCGCTGGAAGGATTCGTACAATCTAATATATAAGTGGCCATCTTTTCTCCTTTATGTCACTTCCATTTCATTCTGTCCTCGTGTCACTATTCGAACTACCTCAACCACAATACTCATCTCACTTGGCTGTATATACCACGACCCGTTGCAACAAAATGGCACGCACGAAACAGACTGCTCGTAAGTGCACTAAAGGCAGAGTGCCCACCAGCGATGCAGAAAGCGTGGTCGACATACCCGAGATCGATAGCGAGACAGCAGCTCGACTCAAGGCGATCGAAGAGGGCGAGATGCAGGCTGAGCTCAAGCACATCGACCGCAAGTACACCGAACAGGGCCAATTCTACTATGCCGAGACCGTGGAAGAGGAGATTCCAGAGCAAGTCAACTGGTGGTCCAAGTTCGCGCTCTGTCTGGTTCGCCACACGATGCAAGGCCACCCGAAGGTCATCGAGAAGGTCAGCTTGCAGATCAACTCGCAACATCTCAAGGACATTCTCAAGGACAAGATCCGGAGCTTTCCCGGGGTGTCTTTCCAGACAAAGGCAATTACCATCGATGAACCGTATCATGTCTTGTTCCATTGTCGTAATGAGCTCAAAGATGCCGCTCACGATTTAGAAGATGACAGCGAGGCGGCTCAGCATCTCGATCTCCTCCTCGACTTTATCAACCAGCATTTCAAGGAGACTATTGAAGAGACTAACAATCTGCTCGAAAAAGGTCTCATCAGCTATCAGTATCTTTGGACAATCTTCACACCCGGCACCATTATATACTCCCCAAGGCAGGGTCAACCAAGGGCGTTCAAGCTCAACAGTTATGCCACCACTTTCAGCCCACCCGGCTTGGCCCTTGATTGTGACTACGTCGATTTCGATGGTGACCATGTGGGCACCAACGCCACCACTCGTTCCGTAAGCGCCTTCGCAGGGGTCGTACGCATCTCTGACCTTCCTGCCTACCCTCTCGAGTGGCATCCGGATGTGGAAGGGATCAAATCCCAGCTGATAGCTCGCGGCCGTCGCTTCGAAAAGTTGGCTGGCATGAGCTTCCACTGCTATGAGGGTGTTGCCATCGAGCATAGCGATCACCTGCAAAGCAGGTACAGCTTCAGTGGCCGAGTAGTGGTCGATACGAAGACGTTCCATCGTATAAACGCCCACCTAGCATTCCGTGTGAATGCCTTCATTTCAAAGGCAGAGCAGAGTCCCCAAGTCGGCCTCATTGAAGAAAGCGACGAAGAACTTGTCGAGGATTTCGACGATGCGGCGCATGCAAAGTCCAACGTCGATCCGTTGAGTGATGACCAGTGCTTGCTGGCCTCCGCCATGACTCGCGGATTCTCGTTTACCGAGAAAAAGTGGTTCGATTTCTTCATTGACCAACTGTCGCCTGCCGACTGGGACCCGGAATGCTTCGACCAGCTCGTCCTTCCGGCCGCGCAGAAGCAGCTTGTTCGGGCCTTGGTCACAACGCACATCAATAAGCAGAACCATCTTGATGACATTATCAAGGGGAAAGGTAGAGGTCTGGTCATGGTAAGTCATATTTTTCTCCTTCCCTTTTTCGTAAAGCATACACTGACGGACAGCCTTTTCAGGTCCTCCACGGTCCTCCGGGCGTGGGCAAAACGCTTACCGCGGAGACTGTTGCCGAGTACTGCCAGCGTCCGCTGTACATGGTATCCAGTGGCGATCTTGGTACCCACAGTTCCAGCCTTGACGAGCGCCTCAGCCGTATTCTTGACCTGGCTTCGACCTGGAAGGCTGTGTTGCTGATCGACGAGGCCGACATCTTCCTCGAGCAGCGGTCTTTGCACGATATGGAGCGTAACAGCTTAGTCTCTATCTTCCTGCGTGTGCTAGAGTACTACCAGGGTATTCTGTTTTTGACGAGTAATCGCGTCTCCACTTTCGATGGTGAGTCCCCCTCGAATCTTCCAAGAAACGAGCGCCCACCGCTCCATATGTATGACACTGACATGAACCCTCTATAGACGCCTTCAAGTCTCGCATCCACGTCCCGCTGAAGTACACCGATCTCACCGCGGCCTCACGCAAGCAGATCTGGAAGAACTTTTTCCGCGCGACCAAGGACGACCATGCGACGACGGGCGGTGCCGCCATTGACGAAGCTGGCTACGACGCACTTGCCGAAGCCGAACTGAACGGCCGCCAGATCAAGAATGTCATCCGGACCGCGAGCAGCCTGGCGCAGTTCGCCGAAGAGAAGCTTGATCTGGCCAAGTTGCAGCAGGTCATCACCATCCAGGCAGAGTTCGAGCGCGACTTGGATACGGGAGGCGTGATGGCTATGCACTGAGTACGGATGAGGGAGGGAATCACGAGACACAGCTTACTCTCTATTGCTTTTCGGGGATGCGAGATTGAGATCATGGTAGGGCACAACTCCGCCTTTTCCAACACTAGCTTTTGATTTCAGATAGTCGCTGTGAGACAACTTCTATGGACCGTCGACCACCAATGGGCACGTTCCATCCCATAGCCCGCGTGCTTCGAACTGTACGAGTGGCGCGTTCTCCTGGCCGAGTACCACCAGGCCTTTCGTGCCATTCGGCTGAGGACTATATTCTGGCCACCCAAGCGAGTTGGCCAACCCGGAGGTCGGACAGTGCGCGAACGCTGCCCAGGCTCCACGCATATAGCTGCCGAGCTCGCGCTCGCGAGTGGTGGAGTCGGCGCCAGACGCCTCCTGGTCGGTTCCGAACACCACAGCGATTTCGGCGGAGTGGTAAGCGCGGCCGTCCGAGGTCGGGATGTCGAGGTTGGGGAAGGTGGGCATGTAGCGATAGCGCCAGACGGGCACGTTGTGCAGCCAGCGCGCCCAGGATTGCGTGTTGGAGGGGCACGTGAAGTCGCTCTGGGTGAAGGCGTCCCAGTACCCGGCGGGCTCGACGACGCCCGCGCCAAGCTCGATCAACTCGAAGAGGGCGCCTTCGTAGTCGTTATTGCCCGCGAGCAGCGGCTTCTGAATGAATTGACCGGCAAGTGACTGCTTGGTGTAGTTGGCGAAGACGAGCTTGCTGTCGATCGTCGGGCCAAATGCAGCGAGGATCTGTCCGGTCGGCGGCGCGGTCTTGTTGAGCAGCTCCTCCATGCTGACTTTCGCGGGGTTGCGCATGCATGCTACCACTTCCTCGGGGGTCTGGGTTGTGTTGTCGCCGCAGCCGAGCGTCTTGCTGAGCGCGTACCATTTGGCGGTTTGTACATCTTGAGCATTGTTGGCACCCAGTCCGAACGCAGACCCCGACTGAGCGATGGAGCCCGCGATGATGGGGTCTTCTGTCCAGGCGTAGTTGTAGTACTCTACGCTGGCAGCGCCGGCAGACTCGCCAAAGATGGTGATGCGGTCAGGATCGCCGCCAAATTGTGCGATGTTGTCCCGGACCTGTACACATTAGTGAGCGATCTTTGCGATGAAGTTTCCAGACATCGTAAGTCACTTACCCATTCCACAGCTAGCCTCTGATCCAGAAGACCCACGTTCTGCTCCAGGGCCGGACTACCAGGAAACCCGAAAATGCCGAGGCGGTAGCTAAAGCAAGAGTCAGCAAGGGCGGCATTGCGATTGACATGCGGGAGTCGAATAGCACTTACTTCAACGTGACGACGACAACGTCCTCCTGGTCCACGAAGTACTGACCAGAGTACGCGGTAATGTTGGTGCCGCCGGAATAAAAGGCACCGCCGTAGATCCACACCAACACGGGCTTCTTGGGGCTTCCAGACTGCGGTTTGCTCCAGACGTTCAGCGTCAGACAGTCCTCCTGCGGATGCTGGTAGCAGCCCGCGATGGCACAAAGCACGTTGTATACGGTCGTGGGCAATGACGTCGGGATTTCAGCCTGGCGAACCATTTGTGGGCAAACATTTCCAAAGGCAGCGCCTGAAATCTCCTTGTCGCTGCGGTATGCTTGTGGTGGGGCGAAGCGAAGGTCACCTACGGGAGGTTGCGCGAATGGAATTGCCAGATATTCCGAGACCTGGGTGGCATTGGAAGCTGCATGTCCGTGAACAAGGCCGGAGGTGGTTGAGACTGCCTGGCCGACCTTGAAGTCACAGTGAGAACAGTCCTGGTTTTGGGGACGTGGCGGCCGATGTGGACCTGGGCCCCAACCATGATGTTGTGCTTGAATGGTCGACGAGAGGGTGAGGAGGCAAGCTGCCAGCGTGCTTGAAGAGGTCCTCATGGTGGTCGATGCAAGCGTACGGCAGATTGGACGTAGGTAGGAGGGACGTTCTCCCTTTCGACGACCAAGCTGCCTGCCATGTCATTATATAACCACCCATGCTTTTAGCTCCAATGCCGCTTCCAGACGGACCTCGGGCTACAGGGATGCCTAGGGTCGTTCACAGTGACGTTCTTTTTTCTATACGAAACCCAATGTTGCGTCGTTCAATGCACTCTAGATCTGGGCCCGAGGTCGCGGCGCCGGCAATTCCGCAATGCTTAAACACACGTTCCCCGCAACTTTTCGGCTTTGTGGTTGGACGCAAGACTTCTACCCCTCTGCTACTTCAGACTTTTGAATATGTGAATCGATTTGCACCTCATAGCCTGCAAGTCCTAAGAACGGTGCATCCGATCGAGTCGGTGTATGTTGCGAACATATACTTTATGAAGTGTCCTTTCGCCGATGCTTCGCGCGCGCAACATAGAACATGTTGAATTTGTACAGACACCATGAAAGCAGTGAACTGAAGGGTATAAAGCTACTATATAACAAGTTGTAGTTCAGTATGAGAGCTGCAGCACTCGATTGCCTTGCGACTATTTCACGTCTCCAACCAGTCCAGGAACTCTGGTGTGAAATAGCTTACAATGATCGTAGCACCAGCTCGTAGGATACCCTCCGTTGCTTCGAACGCCATGGCTTTCAGATCAAACACGCCAGCTTTTGCCGCAGCGTGAATCATAGCATACTCTCCACTCACATGGTAAGCAGCAACCGGCAGATCTTTGCCAATCTCTTTGGCATCAGAGATGATGTCAAGATACTGTGTCGCCGGCTTCACCATGATGATATCAGCGCCTTCACCAATATCTCGGTGAATGGCTCGGCGTGCCAGGCCGCGACCGCCTGGAGGAAGTTGGTAACACCGTCTGTCGCCAAAAGCAGGTATGCTACCTGCTGCATCGCGGAAGGGGCCGTATAGACAACCGCTGAACTTAGCACTGTAACTCATCAACACTACCCTGTGAGCGATACCAGCCTCGATGAGCTTAAGCTTGATCGCACGAATTCGTCCATCGTTCATGTCTGAAGGTGCAACACAGTGAGCACCAGCTTCGGCATACGCCATGGCAACGTCTGAGACGCGGTCCACGGACAATGCGTTGTTGAGCGAACCGTCCTCGTGAAGGATGCCGCAATGGCCGTGTGTGGTGTACTCGCAAAGGCAGACATCCGCGGTGATGAATAGCTGAGGGAAAGCTCTACGAATGAGACGGATGCCACTGATGACAGGCCCTTGTGGGTCGTCTGCTGCCGTACCCAAGGCATCCTTCGCTGACGGGTGAAGTGGCACTCCAAATAGAATCACACTCTTGAGTCCCTTCTCGACCAACGGCTTGAGGAAGGGCACTAGCTTCGTAATTCCCATTCGCTTCTGGCCTGGCAGACTTGGTATCAACGTCTCTTCCTCCGGGTTGTCTGTGATGAATATAGGATAGATGAGCATGCTCTTGGTGAGCTGACGTTCGGCCTGCCATGATCGTGCGAGCGGATGTGAGTAGCCACCATGCAGCTGGCTGGAGATGTCGCCTGAAATGCTGACGCTGGTGGCGGCGGTGGAAGCGTACGATCGTGCGCGGGAGATTTGCGAGCGGGTGTCATTGGTAGCGTTGGTGTGAGCTGAGCCGGTGCGATCGCGGTAGGTCAAGTCGTTGACCAGAGTAGAGAACGACATTGTGGTCTGAAAGATTATGGTGGGGTTCAATGAGGGTCGAGGTGGTGAGATTTGTTGACAGAGTGTGTCTGAACGCTGGGACTTTGGCGCGATTTGAGGATACACTCAGGGACGTCTGTTGCAGTGAAGTAAGTTCACTTCACTACGACCGATGATATGGAAGAGAATGTGAAGTATCAATCAAGGTGATGGAGGTGGCCAGATGACACCATCTCTCAATATATTGAGGATGCGGGATCGGAAGGGCAAATAGCCAATGAGCTCCCTGCGATTACGTTCGGATCTTGCCTTGCAATCGCCTCCATACAACTCTCCGAGGAGTTGAACAACATGCTTTCATGGGTAGGTTTGCGCATAACCTTAATTTGTGCTTCTGTGGGAGTCAAGGTTGGGACTTTGTTTCAACGTATTGGTGCTAAAATTCACTTCCTCTGGAGTATTTGCATCCACAGGACAAGGTCTATAGCACAGAAACAACATCCAGATATCGAATCCCCAAGCTTCATAACGCCAGCGCTAACACATTAAAATCATCGAAGCATTTGCATAACGACAGCATCATTCATACCTACGACCGCGGACAACGTGCAGCACGACTGCCGGATGTCCTGAAGCCTCAGTCTCAAGCTGCTTGCGCTGGCTGAACAGCGTTGGGCGCGACGTAGGCTTTAGACCCAAGTTTCTTCATCTCTTGCTTCTTTGCCCACTCGCGACTAGCTTGTCGACTCCGTTCCGCTGCAGCAGCGCGAGCCTGCTTGGTAGCTTCTTCCTTTTCGCGCTTTTCTTTCTCTTGGGCCTCCTTTGCCGCAGCAGCACGATTGAAGACTTCTTTGCCCTTGTTTGTACCCTTCGAAGGCACACGCTGAGCAGTTGTTCCAGTCGTCTCCGATGACCCGCTGGCGGTGCGTACGCGATTGATGTTGGCCATCGCAGTAGACGGTCGCTTGCTCACCGTGATAGTGCTCGAGCCAAGCTTGTTGTTCGTGCTGCTAGCAAGTACGGTCTTGGTTGCTGGACGTGGTTGCTGTGGCGCAACACTGTTGGCGCGACGATGCCCAGCAGGCTGGTCCGTCTTGACCATCATCAGGGACTGACGAAACTTGCTGGCATTGTTTTCGCGGACAAATGGTGCCACTTTCATAGATGAAGGAACAGGACGAGCCTTGAAAGTCTTCTTTCCATCGGTCTCTTTCCCAGCCCGCTCTTCCTTGGCTGCCTTGAGTTTGGCTGCTACAGCTTCTCCAGGCAGCTGGAAGGTTGACTTAGTCGGCGGTTTCGAGGATTTGACCTGCAGCTTTGGTGCAGGGAAAGACATTGACATCGGTCTAGGCTTGCTGTGCGGAATGACCACTTCTTTCTTCTCCGCCGCACCAGCATCGGCACTCTTGTTGTTGGCAGCAGAGTCCCTAACACTGTGCGAACGTCCAAGTGTCGACTGCCGAGGAGGGCCCCACGAAGGGGTCGATTTCACGGTACCATGTGCCATCGAAATGCGTGCTTGAGCTCCCTTGGTCATTCTGACAATCGGTGCTTCCTTCTTATTAGTCTTGAGACCTTGCGACAATGCGACAACGTTGGGCAGTTCGGCATTGATCTTATCAACGGCATCTTCAAGAGCGTCCATGGCTTCAATCGCGTTGTTTGATGATAAAGTCGAGGTTCTCCGAGGTGTGGATGATGGTGTTGCTGCTTCAATAGCAGCAGTCTCGAGGTCATCGTAGGTGGAAGGGCCAGCCGGCGTAAGCGAGATCGTTGCGATGTTCGAGGTCGGGTCTAGCAATGCCATGTCGGTAGGGGGCACCTCTTCGAGTTCGGTAGCACGCGAAGGTGTCGTCGGCGGGCTTGTCTCGATAGGGTCCATGTTCTCTTTATTGCTCGTGGAGCGCTTCGAAGCTGCCTCGTTACGGAGCTTATGGACTACGTTTGGCATGGCGGATGGTAGGGGAGAAGCAGGCGCATCCAACACGCTCATACCTGTAAATTCCGCGCTCGCCTCGAGCAGACCTGGTGCCTCGTTGCTCTGTGAATACGGTATCGCCTCTTCGATTGGTGCGTCGAGTAGCTGTTGGAAATATTCTGCTTTCCCAGTTGAATGTTCTCCTTCAGCCTGTAGCTGAATCGATGTCTCTGTATGCTTAGCTTTGCGACTTCTCGTCGACCGTCCGAGAGTAGTAGGTAGGATCGTAGATGTAGTCTCTTGGTTTTGCATGGGCTCGTCCTTGTCTGTGTACCCCTGCATTAGCGTCATGTGACTTGCAGGGCACGAAACAATGAATCCCTTCTGTTACTAACCTTGCGATGAAACTGTAGTTGTCGAGATCACATGTTCAGCCCCAATTACTTCGCTCGGGATGGAGTCTTGCGCATCCTCTGAGCTTCCGAATGTGCTCACTGGGCTTGTTGCGCCAGAAGTTGTACTCTTCTCATTGTTGGCCTTTCTTCCACCCTTCTTGCTTCTCGTAGTTGACTTGTGAAGAGCCTGGCGATGCTCGTCTTCGTCTGGAGTGGACGACTGCTCTCCTTCGGACTTGTTACCACTGCTGTTAGGTGTGATCTCGCCCAAAGGTTTGCGCGACGAGTGGCTCTTGCTCAAAGTGGTATCCACGAGGTCGAGGGCACCGCTATCGTTGCCATGCATTTCGAGCAATACGTCTTCGTCAACGTGCAGGTCTTCGGCGACTTGCGCAGCTTGCGCGCGTGTCATGCGAGGCATCCTGGCAGACGCTTGGAGATCGAGTTTGTGACTATGCAAGATTAAGGGCTGCTGCGCGTGCCAGGGGACAGACGAGCTAAGCCTCGGATTCCTGTCCTCGAACACCGAGAGGTAGGTTGTTGAAAGATGCGAAAGTATGTAAGCTTGAGTCCGAAGGGCCAACAATTCGATACAGAGGGATCAATGGGAGAGACGTGGTGGTGAATCAACATGTTGAGTTGTGCTCGTTGTTGCAGCATCATGTTGTTCGTGCATCCAAATACAGTCTAGTGGCGTCTCACACCCTAGCAACCATGTGCCACGACTTCATCGACCATCTCCGCACTCTCCATCAACTGCAAGCATCGTGTGCCAGCCCATGGCAGTCGACACCATTGCCACGTTCGAGATGATGGCTTTCGTACAGTAATTATGATCAAAAACCCCAGCTCTTATCAACAGCACGATAGTGAGATTTGTGTCAGTGTGGTGCAAGCTCCGTGCGGGTTGCACCGGAACTCCATGGACACGACGCATTTACAAGAACGAGCTGTGGACGCATGGGCTGCAGCGATTATTGTTTGATGATATAGACGCTCACGACACCATGCAACCACTATCATCTCGCTTTTCACACATCGAATGTTGATCGACAACCATACCGGCGCCCGCATTGTGAATCTTCCGAGCTTAAAAGATTGAAATGCTTGGCGCTATGGATTCCTTATCTTCAGCGAATGAATACTTCACGAATCTGTCAAACGTTGCTCCATGGCAGTCTCACCGATGGTCAATCTCCGCAAAGCCGCGCAGCATCAACTCTATCAGATCTTGGCTTTGGTCACAATGACGGCTGTCACTGTCGATTGACTTACATGATTGGCCCGGGTGTGAAACATTCCCTCTTCACGATATGAATGTCATGGATCAACCGCGATGTTCTTATCAGTGAAGCAGAGCAGTTCCCGAATGCTTCCAAATCATGGTTCAACGTTGGCGTGTACTCTTTCTTTATACCATCGAAGTACATGCAGTTCGCTCGAATAGAGCGCTGAAGATTGCGGTTCCAACCATGAGGTCTAGTAAGTTTCCTGAAGGCTCCGGTCAATCGCATCCTTTATTAAGTCCCTGGGCGACCTCTTCACTTTCTCTTCCTTCCTGTTCGTTTTGTTCCCTTAACAAGTTATCTACCTGTCTTCTCCGCCCGCAAAAATGGCGCATCAAAATGTTGTCGTCAATTGCTACTCCCCTGCAGAGGCTCTGGAGCGATGCTCGCGGTCCGGTGTCGCCAAAGCGAATATGCGCATCGACAAGATCTTCATGAGCGCCTTCAATGCTGGCTGCCTGCTGTCATTTGCCTGCGCGGCATTACTGAGCACGAATACAGCGCCCTGGTTTCAGACTTATGCCCCGGGACTGATCCGCACGATTGGTGCTCTCATCTTCCCCTTTGGACTCGTCAGTATTGTGGTCACTGGATCCGATTTGTGCACTGGCAGTTTCATGGTAGGAGGACAGAAGCAACTCCTCTAGCAACACACAAGTTAACACCGTTCATCAGATCACGACTGTCGCAGCTCTGCACCGCCGTCTCTCACCCGTCAAGATGCTTATGCACTGGTTCATCACATTCTGGGGCAATCTTGCTGGCTCGCTCTTCGTCATGGCAATCATTATCGGGTACGGAGGGGTCTTCGACGCCGCTGCATACAAGACAGAAGTTTTCAACTTTGCGTCTGCGAAGGCACTTGTGCCAGAGTGGCATTCGATCTTCCTGAGAGGCATTGGCGCAAACTGGCTCGTCTGCCTGGCATGCTTCTTAGCGGCCATGTCACGTGAATTTTTTAGTGTTGTGATTGCTATATGGTGGCCGACTTTCGCCTTCGTCTGCCTTGGATTCGGTAAGTTGCTGTATGTTCGTTGCAAGGGAGCAGGTCGTCAGAAACAATGGATGTGTTCGGTCGATACCAGGCCTGGAAGGAGTTGTGGTTGTACAGCGGACTTTACGAACTTGGCGGACCCGTGACCAAATATTCGCATTTGGGAGACATGTGCTGACATATCCAGATCACGTGGTGGCCAACATGTTCTTCATTCCACTGGCCATCTTCTTAGGCGATCCCAACATCAGCGTCAGTTTCTACATCTGGAAGTCTCTGATACCTGCACTGATCGGGAACATCATTGGGGGCGGACTCTTCATCGGCGTGCTGTACTGGTATCTGGTAAGTCCATCACTGCATGCCGTTTCGTAGCGAAGGGCAAACACTAATTGCATCATCTAGCACATCTCTGGAGAGTCTGGTCCAATACCCATTGATGGAAGCCACTATGAGACTGACCAGATGCCGCTTGTGGGTCAGAATGCTCATGCTGCTGAGTCTCATTCTCCAGAGGGAAGCAGCCATGAGAAGACAGCCGAGAACATGGTTTAAGGATAGGAACAACATGCTCATCTACCACTCAATAATGACTCGCGCAAATGGTACACGATGCAGTCGCTCAGATATAGGAGTACGATTAGGAATCACTTCCTCGGAAAGTATTCGCGTTATCTGTATCAACAAGCTTGACGTATGGTCTATCCTACTTGAACATATGACAATTGAGCCGTGATACCAAACCCCAGCCCCTGACATCCTCTGAAAGCTCACCTTCGAGCCACATATGAGGTCTAGGCACTCCACATGGTTGGTGGCAGCAATCCACCATCTGTAGCAACTCGAACCACGCCGCTGAAACCACGAACAGCTGCCCTGACTGGCCCATCCATGCCACAAGGCGTCAGAATGCGCTTCCATCTTCCACCTCCGCACAACCAAGAACCAATCTCCTCTTATCTCCTGCCCATCCCACCCACCCTCCAAGTCCAGCTCGCAAGCCAAACCCTCTCCCCACGCTGTCGCTTTGCCATTTCTAAGCTGCCATGTAGCCGAGAAACCCTGATACGGACACCTGCCTCGTCATTGGCAGCGTTGCACCAAGCAGATTGCGAACGCACCACGTTTACCCGGCACCAACCGGTTTGCATCGCTGGAAGCTGAATCAAGCTTCGCAGGCTAAGGATAGAGTACAAGATAAGCCAGCTGCACGATACATGCATGTGTGGATGCGTAGGTTGGTGTGGCATAGGGGAGCGTAAAGTTGGCGGAGCGCGATAAGAGAATCATCGGCCGTTTCTGAAACAGTAACTATCGATCCGGACCAGGGATCCGCATGTTGCACCTCAGTCGTCAGCTCGTCGCTTTGATCGACCAACCCGATTGCGAATCCTGCTGTACCTATCACTGTGTATCGTTCATCTTTGTCCTCGTAAGCGACTGACCATATCGTGCTAAACTGCTATTCATCGATGGTCGTTTCCTGTGCTGCGTGACCATGTCCGGTGTCAGAATGGTATCGCCCATTGACGCTGCTGACGCTGCAGCATACGTACACACCCTACCTACCTCATGCAGCACATCGTCGACCTACTGGTCAAGTCGCATGCAGTTCGCAGAGAAGTCAAGTAAGGTACATTATAGATGTAGACTTCTGGACTAACGCATTACAGCATCCCCTGCTTCCTCGACAAAGGCATGGGGAATCCACCCACCTCACAACCCGCCACCACCTCCAACCGCAATAAACGCATTCGCATTCGGAGTCCGGCTGCACCACCCGTCGCACAATTTTTCCCCTCCTCCTTCTCGCCACCCATAAATCTCATCGCGTGTGCACGAGTCACGTCCCTTGCCTTCCCGCCCTCATCCTCAGCCCAAAACGTGTCGCGACGCACCGCCGTCGTCTGACTACTGCACTGGCCTTGGCGGCACCGCGCCATGACCAATCGTGGCGAGTATCCGTTAGCCTCGATATAGATCGGCCGTGTTAGCGGGCAACCTTCTCCAGGGTGGAGTGTGGGGTTAAGCTATGTCTCGAGCGGCCGCTTGACCGGAAGCGGAGTCTTTTGCGCCGGGTGCTCCGTGGAGAGAAGAAGGGCAGATCGGCATGGACGGGTCGAAGGGTCTCTCGCTAGTCTAGCGGACCTGGACGGATTTCGTGGTACTGACATACTGTAACAGCGTGTATACTGTACTGTAGGTACATTGCCACAGCGACTTCTGACATGTTGAGCACAAGTGTTTACAATAAAGAAAAGGGGGAAATGTCAAGTGCTGCCGATCAATGGTGCTGTACCCGGAATGCCCTGCGTCGTTGAACCTAAGGTAAATATGCATCTGCCCAACTGCGAGCGCAAGGGAGGTGGACATCCTCCTAACAATACCTGCCACATATGAACGACGAGCAGCAAGCAACCCTTCACCTGCACCTACTTCTGCAGACGAAGCTCGTCGCTAAGACAAGGTGCTGTGTAACATCTGCGTCCCCCTATCTCCAGCACAGCACAGGCACCTAGACCCAACCCCACATTCACACGTACCTATGTAGATATGTACATACCGTAGAACGTGTGACATCTTCGCTCAGCCAAGCCTCCAGCCCCCAGGAAAGGGAAAAAGGCGCCACCATCAAACCCGGGGGGGAATTGAGCAACCAAGTCGTCACAAAAAGAAAAGTCCAAGTATGGGGATGGCGTCTTGCCCGTGCGGAGGCCATACTACTGTCTCGCGTGGACAACCGAAAAGGGACGATCGCAGGCGCGCGGCGCCGAGCGGGGCCGGTCGATGATTCTGAGGATGTAGGAGACTCCGCATACAGGACAGGACAGAACTAGGTCCACCACACGCATAGAGTGTTGGCTCAAGGAGAGGTAGGTTTGCCGACCTTCCCAGACGGAGCAGAATCATGGCATCATGTGTATGTAATGCCTTGTCGCCAGGTGTGCCCGTGTCCGCGGTCAGCAGTCGCACACATGACGACGGTGGACTCTTGGACCGGCGGGCTGGGCTGAGCGGAGCGGGCAGACACGCCGTGTCACGAGGCCTCTCACTCCCTCGAGATCTCTCACGCGCCCGCTCGGTTCTCGGCGCTGCTGGTGTGATGGGAAATGATGGAAGGTTCGCGGACGAGGTGACATGCGACCTGAAGCACATAGGTTCCGACGCCGGTAGACATCATAGCGATTGAGGTGCGGGAGAGGTGGTCAGGTGTTGATTGCCGCGATATGATGTGGTGGCTGGCGAGGCGACGATGTACTGCGCTGCGAGGTTGTCCTGCACGGGGACTCGGTTGGCTGGCTGGCTAGATGGCTAGACGTGTCTGCGGCTATCTTCTCATGTACCGATTCCGTGGCAGCATGGCATTGGAGCGATTAGGGAAAATCTTCGAAAACAATCAGCACATACCCATTGTACCTTATACACACACGCAGCGATGGGTGACTTCGGTCGGTCGCGATAACAAAGCATCAAGACCCATGCAGCAGTCGTGTTCCACTTCGGAAGCGTTTGCCGATCTTACTGGGATCCGGTATATAGGCCAGAATAGGGTTTGAGACGCACACGTGCATTCGCTCGTCGTTGGTGGATACCCTAATCGCCTTAACGTGATAACCTACCTGAAGCTGCCGTGAGCACGAGTCGGGGAATTTTTTTCTTTCAAAGAGTGGTGTGCGGGTACGCGGAGGCTATAGAGGCGTTGGAGATCGATGGAGCTAGTGCGATGTGGACTATGCGGTGGGAATGGAGGTGGCGAAGTTGGGAATTGAGCGGAGGGAGAATGGACGATGGAGAAATGAGTCGGAATGGGAGATGATGGGTCGTCAATAGTGGTGAATTCCTCCCTGGTCCTATCTATCGGCGGTGCTAGCTACTGGCCTTTCAGCCAGGACGTTCCTCAATGACTTGGGCTCATTGAGGAAGTACTCCTCCCATATCGAGGGGAGGTCTGCGATGCCTCGATACCTTCCAACTGACCATCTCTCCTCGGTCTTGTCATAGAAGAATTCGCATGCTTTCCCTTCAAAGCAATGTCATCAGTCTCTGCCACATGGCAAGACTGATCTGACATGTCATGACGGTCTTCCAATAAGACTCCACGCAAAAGCTGAACCCCTTCGTCATGCGTGTAGTGAAGCGCTGGGGGATCAGTGGATGCAGCCTGCATTCGATCATTCAACCAAGCGCTCTTTTAGTGTTACATATCCAAGAGTACATGCCGCGAAACCCGCAATAGCGAGAACAACGACGACCACGACGAAACTCGTCAGGAAGAATGTCGAGCAGGTCCATCAAGTGGGTAGGGGATTCGTGAAATGAGGACTTAGAAAGCCTGGTTCGTGCAGCAACACACCACGGGATTATCATGACGTGGGTGAAGATGTTGATGAGTACAATGCAAGATGGCCATTGCACTTATACCCCGGATCGTCGTTTCGATTGCTTGACTTTGTCAAAGGAGCTGTAGTAGCTCTGAAGCTCTGCCTTGGCCCGCTCAGAGACGATCTCGCGGGCGCCGGTACTCGATGTGCTGATGGTAGAAGACAGCGACGACCGGGATGAGGATGGAGTGAGAGAGCGAGGCACAGGGTCCGAGTAGTGGTAGGAAGAGTAGGATGAGAAGTAGGATGAGGTGGGTCGTGCGTCTGTACCAGTGGATCTGGGCGAGAATGTGTAGTTGGGTGATTGTTGCTGAGCATAGCCGGAACTTGAATGCGTTCGGGGTGAGATGGGTGTCGATGATGTGGCATTCGCAGCAGAGGCTCTCTCAAGGTCGGCCAGACGGCATGTTTGTGAGCAGTAGGCGCCACCGTTGTGTGACTCCTTGTCACAGGCGATGCAGAAGTCGTTGAAGCAGTCCATGTTGGAGACGATCGAAGGTGGAGTACTTCGTCGAAGTAGCTTTGGAGTGATGAGAGGTAGACTGTGGACAGCGGGATTGCGGAGGATGAGTGCCGCAGAAGAATTATATGGTGGTGAGCAATGGATGGCGATGATGATTCGCAGCAGTGCAGGGTCGATGGCGTGCTGGGTAGAGAGAGATGGCGATGGAGTCGTCGATATGTAGTACAATGAGGGATGGTGTGATACAATTATGAATGGCGTAGAGGTCAAAGTGGATGAGATAGAAACGATAGAAAGCACGTTGGTGGACGGGCGAGGGAGAGGCTGGATACAAGTAGGCAACGAAGTGCAGGCAACATGAGGTGCAAAAGAGGAGCCGTCCGTCTGTGCTCTGTCTTGACTGTTCTTTGCTGCAGCGTGTACCTACGTACCGCTACCAGACAGTACAGGTACCGCACTTTCCGGGCGACCTCAGGCACAAGTCATCAGCAGACGAATGAGCACGGTCCAGGGCCAGTGGAGTACCTAGTAGGCAATAAAAATCCAAGTCCGGGTCCGACTGCACTCACGCTGTGACTCTGGGGACGCAGGTTCAGCATCCAGGGCCACGAGCAGCGAATGGCGGCCCCGTAGCGCTTCGAGAGGGTGGGCCACGAGAGTGGGATGTCTCCCGGCAAACGGACGAACCAGGTGGAGTTATGCAGGCCAAGTCCGTAGTTGGCGTCGGCTGGACCACTCGAAACGGCTGGGGAGTTTGATACAAAAGTCGCAGCGCGGGACTTCCAGCTTCCCAGCCAAAAGTAATCGTGCATGGCCCCAAGAGTTCCAAGCGTCCATTCCATCTGGAACACGTATGAGGCTACAGGTGGAACAGGCACTGCAGGCCGTCTGTGGCGGGCGTGCCATTCCTTGGACCGGTCTGTGAGGACATCTCTCTTGTGCTGGGGGAGAGAATGTGTACTGTAGGCACTATCATGATGGCAACTCTTCCATCCCATCGTCTTCGACACTGTAGTCCTGGCCATTGGTTTCTTGGCAGCATCACTTTCGTCGCAGACTCGATGCACGCGTAACCGCCGTCGTGACAACGCAATAAAACATGGCTGCATGGCCGGTCGGCGTGCTCGTATCCCCGTCTATACTTCCCACTATCGTCACGCAAATGACGAGCTGGATGAGCACAATAATGTGCTCATCACGCAGCTTGGCCGATGCATCCGTCGCTGGGTTTCGAGTGCAGCCATCAGCCATCCACAGACGTGTGCTTGCTTTCTGGGTCGCTTAGAGCAGCTCTGCTAGGACTGGGATGGGCGCACAGCAGGCGTACATGTACTGTAAACGGTAGTCTGTACAGTCCTCTTCATCAATGGATCGACAAATGTGGGGCGCAATCATCTGCACCGGTCGAACCACAAGTCGACAGTCGTCCTTGAGTCTGATTAGTGAATGGCGGGACTTCCCTCGAAAGTTGATCGTCTTGGACAACACATTGGATGGCGATCGTTTGCGCTCATCCTCATGCAATTTCATCAGTACACTCCTTGCATGATGTGCGTCCTCATGCAGATGCTTCTCAACCGCAGCGATCTTCATGAGGGATTATCCGCAAAGTTCGCCATGATGCCATCCTCTCTCGAACCGTGTCAAGCGCTGCATTGGACCGTTGCGATCTATTAGCAATCAACGCCAGGGCTGGCACGGTCCACACCACGGGCGGGTATCGATCATGGCGTTTGGAAAGCATCCACATCTGCATTCTATGGGGATGATAAACAGGAGGGCTCGGCGGGTTCGATCACGAGTTCACAGCTGTCTGAGAGCTTGCGTACACTCACTTGGATGGACTGTTACTGTCTCGATGGGTATGCCGCTGAGGAGCAAGGCGTCAACACGAGGCACGGATACTTGCAGCTCGCCAAGCATCACGAGGCAGCCCTCAGCTTGGCCGATGCAGTGGGTCGACTCACAAACCCTGGATGTGAGCAGGATGGTGTTTCGAAAGTTGTCTCGGAATAGCTCCAGATGATCGCTCTCCATCCCGGTGCTCGTCAAGGCGAACATCGAAAAGCCCTCCGCCCTAGGGCATGCGTGCTGCGAACCCCCACGCTACTGCCGCTCCATCAAGCAAGTCGCATGCAACACAAAGCACCACAATGCTGAGCATGATGGTCCGTTCGCTGATATACGATGGAGAAAGTCGGAGAGGTCCCCTGTAAGACACCGTAGTGGACGTGGCTGTAATGGCTCAACTGTCTTGCCTATCTTTATCTCGCCCTGCGAGGGAGATGAGCTGATCAGCGCAGCGTTCAAACCGTTCTGCATTCGTTCATACGTAGCAGACGCCAAGCTTACGACACCAACAGGTCGAACAGCAACTCGGACTGCCTCACGATGGTAACAAGTATCTAACCTACCGTACAATACCTTGGAGATCGCCGGGCTGACTTCCATTGTCGTCCGTATCTATCTCCTCACGCTCATCGTTGTGTGTGCTGGATGGTGCACAAGCATGCATTGGGAATATCGACTACCTGGTCGATGCCACCAGGACTGTTTGAAGAGGCGCCGTCCCCGCAATTGCCCGTGCACAGATCCATGGCCTATAACACCAAGATATGGGGGAGAAACGCAATGATCAAGCCGCGAACCGATCGAAGAGCCCTGCCGGCAGTCGATGATGGCCCCGCCTCTTGCACCAGCGACTCGCTATCGCTTGGTGGATGGAGCTTGCCAATAACTCGTGCCGAAGGTATTGGTCAATCACGGAGTATGGTCCGGTGAACCCCCAGCACATGTGCACGCTGAACAGTTCTCAACCGATTGAGAATCTGCCTCGCGTCGACCATGGGATCTCGTCTCAAGACGAGTCAAATCGCAAGGCGACCCCTGGTGCCTCCAACGGTGCCGCGCTGCATTACGGACATGCAAAGGCTGCACATGCAATAATAATCAACCCAGACATGTAGTTCGATGTATCGCGTAGCACACGCAGCTCCGTCGAAGTGATGTGTCTTGCCACGTCTCCGGCCAAGCACGCACCACTTTGAAGCATACCTATGCCGGCCATCACACAATCACAGCCATACATTCCGTCGCTCCACATTCGTCGTGCTGCACTATGTTGATGAGCTGATGTTCCTCTGCATCGAGGCCGCACAAGCGAGGCAGAAAGCACGGCACGGGGCGTTTCAGCAGAAGGGGAGGCTGCCTCAACGCGCTTCTGGTTGAGAGGGCAATGGTGGAGACTGATGGTGGCGTATCCTGCCGCAGTCGGGTCCAGGTCTGCCTTCAAGTTTGCCTGATATCACGTCTTCACTCCTCTGTCCTATGGTGGCACAGACAGGATCCTTCACGCTTCGAAGTTACACGACATGAAAGCTTGTGGCACAGCCGCAATATGTCGCCATCTTTAATGCATGGGTTGGAAGGTCCAGACTCAAGTCACATAGGGACATGAGGTTTCCTCCTGGCAATAACTGACCAGACCTGGTGCCGGTCTACATATAACCATAGCTGTCCATGTTCTGCCAAGCGCAATGCTAGGATACTGCTCAATATTGCATCCATGGTTCCCGGCCTGGGACGGCACTACTCGGCACTGGAAACGTGGTAATAGTGTATCATATTGACATGGATTTCGTCGCGACTAGCAACAACAGGCCTTGCTTTGCACGTTTTTTGTCTTTCTGTGAAGCAATCAATGATCGACAACGAAGAAATGACCATGATCCGGGAGACATTTGGAAATACTGGATCGTGCTCTTTGGCCAGGCTTGCTTCACATACGTTCCCTGTGTGCACCAAGCTCAGTTGTCCACATAGTTGAATCTGAGCATGTTCAACCTAAATCACGGCCCACATGGTCCCGTAATCTGAACAGCTTTTTCTCCCTGTTGTGTGAAGCAAACAAGGTGGGATGTGCGAAACAGCCTAACAGCAGAGGTTGACCCGGTTCACGTGATACCTTCGGCTCAGCACATCATCCCGGACACCAAAGGAATCCTCACTTCCCCGTATCGAAGATTCCTGCATGTCGACAGACACATATTCGATTTACGAGCACAGGCAGTCACGAGCAGAAGCTCACATGCCCGTTGTAGTCCTGGACCGAAAATGACAACGTCATTCCGGTACAGCCATCATCCAATTCTGACGGAGAGATGAGGTCACCTTCTGGCTCAACATAAGTGTATTTCCATCGCTTCCGCATTCAAGACCATTTTTGCCACGCATTACACATCACACCAGTAACTCTGACAGACCAGCTAATATGTCTGCCGACAAACCACAATTCGAGTCTGGTAAGGATGACCTGATCCATCGTTGTTCCGTGTAATGGAGAAGCTAATTCTTCCTTCGAGGCCACAAGCCAGACGTCGAGCAACAGAGACCTCCAGGACACCAGCATGAGATGGACAAATCTCCATCCGTGGCCCATGTACCTACTCCAGATGGCGGATACCAACTCTACAAGGCTGCTGGCAAGCTCCAGGGCCGTAAAGCCTTGATCACTGGTGGTGACTCGGGCATTGGACGCTCGACAGCCGTGCTCTTCGCCATGGAGGGTGCAGACAGCTTCATCGTCTACCTCCCGGAGGAAGAGAAGGACGCACAAGACACCAAGAAGATGGTCGAAGAGAAGGGCCAGAAATGCTACCTGTACGCCGCGGATCTCCGAAAGCGTGAGAACTGCAAGAGCGCCGTGGAAGAGGCCAAGAAGCAAATGGGTGCCATCAACATCCTTTTCAACAACCATGCATACCAGATGATGACCAAGGACATCCTCGACCTTCCTGAAGACCAATGGGTGGACACCTTCAACACCAACATCCACCGTAAGTTGTCGCCACAGCATCCACCCTTCTGCACGAATCATTACTGATCGATACATGTCTAGCATTCTTCTACCTCTCCAAGTACACCCTCCCGTACATGACCAAAGGCGACGTCATCATCAATGATGCCTCCATCAACGCTTACATCGGCCGTCCCGACCTGCTCGACTACACCTCGACTAAGGGTGCTGTGGTCTCATTCACCCGCGGTCTTGCCAACCAGTTTGTGGACAAGGGGATCCGCGTCAACGCTGTTGCACCGGGCCCAGTGTGGACCCCATTGGTTGTGTCCACCATGACAAAGGAGGCTTTGGAGCAGTTTACCAGCCCCATGGGTCGTCCAGCCCAGCCCAGCGAGATTGCCAGCTGTGTAGTGTTCTTGGCCAGCTCGGATAGCAGCATGTTGAGCGGGCAGGTCATCCACTGCAACGGCGGTGTCATCGTCAACGGCTAGATATAGTTTAAGGTATGAGCTTACGAGGACATGATGCTCCCACAGCATACGAGACATGATAACATAGTAATCTCCGCATGAAGAAACATGAAAAAGTTCAGCTTGTCACATTTTCACCTTCGTATCGTGCCATGAAGTTTTCCATTCAGAAGCCCAGCAGCGCCATGCGATTCCAATAAACCCCACGCCTATGTAAGCTTCTGCTTGATGAAGAACGCCCGCAAGTAGCTCAACTGCCACGCACACGTCAAGCCCAACACGACCAACTGGATCAACGTCCACCGCACCACCCGCCCGTTGACGCTCTCGCTCTGATCGCGGAACTCGGCCTCGCGCTCGCGCTGGAAGATCTGCTCGCGCCGCACGTCCTGCAGCCGGGCGGTCAGGTCGCGCACCTTCTGCGTCACCTCGCCCATCTTGTCCTTGTCGGAGCTCTCGATGCGCGACGTCTCGCCGATGACCATGTCGAGCTCGAGCTTGATGCCGCCGGCCGTCGCGCCGTGGAAGAGGAAGCCGCCCGGCGCGACGACGCCCGTCGCCGTGAAGCACAGCCGGTGGTCGCCCGCGTCGGCCGCCGAGAAGGTGAACTTGCCCGAGTGCGAGGCGTGCTGGTTTACGACGCGGTGGTCGTTGTCGAACGTCTCGTCGACCATGATGCGGATGCCCTGTGGAAGAGGAGAATGTGATTAGTCGAGATGCTGGGTTGAGAGGGAAGCGAAAGGTGTTCGGGAGACGGGGGAAAGGTTACCATGTCGTTGTTGGTGACATAGCTGCGGGATTGCTCGTTCCATTGCGTGGCTTTGTAGTGGCCTGGGAGATGATCTTGTCAGCGATGCTGTTCTTGCTCGTCGACGAGGTGGCCAGATGAATCGTAGGACGGCGCATACCAACGACCAGGGTGTCCTTGGGCAGTTCCTCGAAGAAGCATTTCTGTGCGCCGCTGTCCATGTAGAAGTACAGCGCCTGGGCCTGCACGAGCAGGTACGCTAGGCTGAGCAGCCTGAATGTGGACGGCATCGTGTGTGTATGGGTGCTGAGGGCAGCGGTGGTGTGGTGGATGGGTACAGTTGTCGTTCGCACTGAGGTGGCTTTCTGATGTCCCTGAATCGTGGAAGCGGCGGACGTGCCAAGACTTCACTTTCAAGATTGCCCGCGACTGGTGTTCAGTTCGACATGATCACAATCTTCCCGATCATAGGATAAGCTCTACACAGACACTCATGTCACAACAATGCGACGAAGGTAGACAACATACAATCAGTAAATTCGGATTGCTTACACAGGTCGATCAGTATCTGATACGATGAGGTCCCGATGCGTAGACATGAGAAGTGTTTTCTAATGCATACACTGACATGTTTGCTTGAATAGAATGGCAGATAGCTATGCAGAGCCTGATCATACCTCGAAAATTGCATTTAGTCGCTTGTCATCTGTTATCCACGAGCTCGAGAAGCCACTTTGCCATGAGCTGGACATGATAGATTCTGTACTCATTAGTATTCCTGTCTTGATTATCAAGAGACTGACTTCCAGGGTCATCTCATCCTAGCGTCCACCGATCGTGTCAAGGATACCACTAGGCATCGATGGACTTTTGACCATACCGCTGTCAATGAACGGCGTCCTGTCCTACACGCCAGATTGATAATCATCAGCTTCTGACAATCCTTCACAAATGTCCTGCAGAAAAGTCGGTGACCTACCATCCACATCTGCCATGATCTCAACCGGGGCTTCTCACTCTCCACATCGTCGACCACACCTCGCGCACAAAAGGGACTTTCGGCAGTCGTGCCGTCTTCCAATTCCATGGTCAAAGTCCCCATCATCATCAAGTCTCCCACGCCGTCAGACATATACACCTTGTCCACATCGTGATGTCGATAGGTGATGTGCTCCCCACAGCTTCGTAGCCAGTTGTTGATCTCTGTCATACACCGTCAGCCGCTTGCTCGTTATGCTCGAACGGCAGCTTTCTGCAGAGGTCGTGTATGGTGACCAGTTACGTAGATATGTGCTTAGGTGTTGCGAGACTAACGTTTGGACCCTCTGAATCTCCGCTTGTTCATGTAGAACTCGCCATACGTCGAGAAGATGGTATCGACAAGCTCACCGCGGCCATACGCATCACAAGTGTCCAGTAAGGAATAGCAGCGCTCGAGCAGGTCTTTGATCGTGGCCGGGACTTCTTGCTGAGTAGGCCAGCTGGCGTAGTCCATCCTCTCGGCCGTGGAGTGCTTTGTCTCGCGGTGAATCGATCGCAACTCAGGAATCAGATGAGACTGAGATCATAGACACATGTACTTGGAAATGGCTGGATCTTGGCGCGCACGGTATAGTCGAAAGGACCCAATTGAAGAGAGAAGGAGATCATGAACGCGACATGGCGTTGAAGGCGAACGCTGCTCGTATGACCTCGCCGCAAAGACGACGACCGTTGCTCCTCAGTGAGGTGTAATGGAGAAGTCGACCGGCGGATCGGACACATGTCAGTACTACTTATACTCCCCCGAGGTGACCTGACCAACTTCAGCCTCTCTCTACGCTAATCCGTACCGAATGCTGTACGCCCCAGGCGGGGAGTCTGCATTTGTGGCCGCAACTGTATCTGGACAATGGCTTGGACGTGAGTGGCCTGTGCGCACTTCGCATCTATTCACTCTCGTTTAGCAGCTTTACAGCCTCTACCTTGACCTCTCAGAATACAATTTTGGTGAAGTACAGCAGATGTCCGATCGCGCGGCCAATACTGGTTAATATCTATGTCATCTCGGGTATGTCGATGGACCTCGCAATGCTGAGGATCTTTTGTGTTGCAAGCCACCTCGTGCTATTTTTCCTGGCAGAGCATGACTGTCTTTCTGGCCTCGTCTATCTGAACCCGTAGGAAATCTACAAACCCAGCATCCAAAACGCCACGCTAAACAATTCAAATTCACAAGCCTTTGTGCTTTTCTGGGGTATCATGGCAATCAACCGCTCGCACCAATCGGGCCTCGCACTGCTCCACCATCTTTCCTCGCCCATCTGAACATGTGTCCGCCGCCCAACTAGAACAGATCTTCGGCCTTGTTTCTCAACGTCCCTCGACCTGTCGTGCGGCCTTCGAACAAGTCTTTGCCTCTTGCGGATTTGGTAGGGAACAGTTCCTTGATCTTGCTTGCACCGAGAATGCTGAACTCGTCCTGGCGATCTGTCGCACGCCCTTTGCCTTTGAACTCGAATCCGGCGTCGTCGGAACGTAGAAGACGGATGTCACCAAGGGCATCGGCAACTTTATCTTGGAATAGATCCGGGGTAGTTTGACCGCGACGTTCCGGGAAGAGTTCTTTGGTCTTCTTCTCAGGGAACAGCTCCCGGCGTTTCTGCTCGCGTGCACTGTGGGTGTCGCGACGAAGATGAGGTGGCGTTCGCGATCGATGTCGTGCAGTCTGTCGTTGTGGTTGCTCATCCTGAAATCCGTACTTCCCATCACCATCGCGTAGTGGCGATCTGCTCCGGCTGTCGCGTAGTCTGCCTGCTGCCTTGTTTGCGAACAAGTCCGTGCTGCCATTTCTGCCTCCTTTCCGGTTGTCTCCTGGGCTTCTACCATCTCTGTCATTGCGCCTGGAAGAAAGGCCGTCGAGAAGTTCTTTACGCGCAGGCTCGGACTCAGGATCATCGTCATAGAAGTTCTCATGAAATGGTACATCTTCTCCCGAGTTCCGCCGACTAAATCGGTTGCTGTCGCGTCCTCCTCTTCCACGTCCACGCCCAGATCTGTGTCCGCGAGGTCTGCTGTCTGGATCATATTCGGGGTTGAGCAGATAGAAGCGACTTCGATCTTTCGCACCTGGAGCCTTCACATCTGACACCACTGCCTGTCGCACTTCTAATTTGACATCTGGATGTGTAGACAGAGGTTTCGCAGGGCGGAACTCTAATCGGTCATCCACGTCTGCCGCGGAAAATGCTTGTAATGCCTCTTCTGCTGCCACCTCGGTATCGTAGACAAAATTGGCGTGGTTGTCATCGATCCATTGTACACGTTTGAAGAGGTCCATAGAGTAATGCTCCGCCGCGTAGTTATCCACATCTTGAGGCTTGAACTGCTCCAGTCCACGAATATGGATCTTTGCGACCGGTGCCATCTCATTCACTTCGCCATCCTCTGCTGCATCCTCGACGCCTCGCATTGACTCCGGCTCCGTGGTAGCCGCCAAAGTTGCAGCCTCTGCTGCTATCCGATCCGCTTGTGCTTGCATCGCTTGCATCTCATCATCCTCCTGAAAATCAATGTCCATGTCGATGTCATCCATGTTGGCGGCGATCAGGTGGACCAAAGGATCTGAGTGACCAGCGGTATGGATGTGGGTTGTCTGGGCTGCCTGGAAGTCGCGAGTTATGTATGTTCTTTTGCATGGAGTGAACAAGTCACGGCTATGCAAGTGAACGATTGGCTTCGGCAGGTTACATGCAGTAGCAGCGGGTGCACCCACTAGCGTACAGCTGAAGCTGGCCATAGACGTATTGGTCGAAGGCTATGGCGCATATGTCTGAGGAGGCTAGTCATTTGCTTTGCAGCTTGCATGAAGGCATCAGATTTCATCTGCCGAGTTGCGTTTTGCTACAGCAAAGGCTCATGTATTCATCATTTGGCGACCACCGAACAAAACAAACAGATTGCGCCCTACGATATGACGTTCGTCAATGTTAAGGCGTGCATGTCATAAGTTAGCGCGAAAACGGTGTGAACCCTTGCAGCAAACCCCACATCGTCGTGTGATCTCAGACGGCACTTTTGTTTGAATCTTGACTGCTTCTGATCTCGCTTTTTGTGTCTTGTTTCTCGACACCCAGACCTATCGTGTGCACGCCTCAATCCGGAAAGCATGGCTGCAGTGACTCCCGACTCAGATCTGGCAAATCTGAGTCTCAACGGCGATGCCAACGTCACGAAACAGAATGGATCAGTACCAGGACAGAACGGCACCAACGGCGAGCTAGAAAACGGCGAATCCGATGACGACGAAGCCAACGACGGCGACGATCAACAGCAAGCTGCTGGAGCGGACGGGGCTGCCAAAAAGAAAAAGAAGAGAAAGCCGAGAAAGAAGAAGAAGGCTGGCACCTCCAATGTGTCTGGAGGCGGCGCCAAAGCCCAGACAGGTCCTCCGAGGGTACCTGTCTCACAGCTATTTCCTAACGACAGCTACCCTGTTGGAGAGGAAGTAGAGTACAAGAACGACAACGCCTATCGTACGACAAACGAGGAGAAGAAACATCTCGACCGCATGAACCAGGACTTCCTGACTGATTATCGAAGGGCGGCAGAGGTGCACCGAGAAGTGCGCAAGTATGCCAAGGCCACCATCAAGCCTGGTATGACATTGACGGAGATCGCAGAGATGATCGAGGATGGTACTAGGCATCTCACAGGCCATATGGGTCTAGAGGAGGGAGACAATATCCTAGGTGGCGTGGCTTTTCCGACGGGACTGAGCTTGAACCACTGTGCAGCGCACTACACGCCGAATGCCGGCAACAAGATGGTGCTGAAGCAAGAGGACGTCATGAAAGTGGACTTTGGAGTGCATCTAAACGGGCGCATTGTGGATAGTGCCTTCACCGTTGCGTTCGAGCCACAATTTGACAACCTCCTGGCTGCGGTGAAGGACGCGACCAACACTGGTATCCGTTCCGCAGGCATCGACGCCCGCCTCGGTGAGATCGGCGGCGATATCCAAGAGGCCATGGAAAGCTACGAAGTCGAGATCAATGGCCAGACATACCCGGTCAAAGCTATTCGCAACCTCAACGGCCACACGATCAGCCAATACAGCATCCACGGTGGATCGGCCGGCAAGAGCGTCCCCATCATCAAGTCAAATAGCAACGAAAAGATGGAAGAAGGAGAAGTGTACGCCATCGAGACTTTCGGCTCGACCGGTAAAGGCGTCGTGCGCGACGACATGGAAGTCTCGCATTATGCCAAAGTCTCAGATGCGCCCAAAGTGGCGCTACGAGTAGCCTCGGCGAAATCCTTGCTAAAATCCATCGACAAGAACTTTGGTACGCTGCCGTTCTGTCGCCGATATTTGGATCGACTAGGACATGAGAAATACCTGCTCGGGCTGAACAACCTCGTCCAGAGCGGAATCGTTGCCGACTACCCACCACTCGTGGACATCAAGGGGAGTTATACGGCACAGTACGAGCATACCATCCTGCTGAGGCCGAACGTAAAGGAGGTCATCAGCCGTGGCGATGACTACTAGATCAGCTTGCCGCTTAACGTGTCACGAGCCTCATGTGGCAATGACGATTCCACAAAATGTACTTCCTATTCAGCTGTTCTTCACTGGACGGTCAATTCAACCGCTCCATTCTCTATTTGCATGTTCCTCACCTAAGCTTTCCGCGTAGCATCAAACCACGGAATCCTCCCCTCGGCCTTCTGAACTACACAGAAGGTTTCCAGTCTACCCGCATGCCCCCAGCAGTCCTTGCGTGCGTGAGACCAATCACATTCCGTCCTCTAGCATGCACAGCTCGGTCTCATCGTCATCGCTCTCGTCGATATCAGCTTGAACCATCTCCCAGTCTCCGTCCTGAACCTCCTCGACACCGCTGTCGAAAGCTTCGTCAATGTCATTGAGCGTGAAAGGTAGCTCGCTCTGTTCGACGCTCACCCAGGCGAGAAATCCGTCACGGTCGACACTCGTCGCTTCTTCTGCTTCTCCGTCGTCGTCTACCTGCAGTCTCTTCTCCTCTTCCTGCACCGCCACATTGAGCTTGTCTCCCTGATCCTTCGCTGTCTCCTGCTCCTCTTTCTGTACAGAGCTGAGCATGGACGGCTTAGTGTCAGTCTTGTAACTCATTTTGAGATTAGTGATACCGTGGTCTTTGGGAGCGACAGGCGCAGCTACAGACACCTCGTCGCCACTGCGTTCTTGAGTATGCACAGGTAACAACAGGGGAGCTGCAAATGTGGACTCTTGCACGCTTCCTTTGGCCGACGCGGGCTCGCCGTCTGGTTCTTGTGCATACCTCGGCCGGTAAGAAAAGGGTTGCGACGGCTTTGGGGTGTAAAGCGGATCTTCTGGAGCAGCAGGAGCCTTTACAGATTGTGCTTCGACCCATGCTGACGTCCGCACCTCTGTCTTCGCGGCGGCAGTGGAGCCTGGCGCAGGAGGTAATGAGGGCGGCGGAAGTTTCGATGATGTTGATCGCTTATCTCTCTGACCACCCTGGTTCAAGCTGTTGCTGAGATCGTGGTTCTGCTTCGTCGCGGAGCGACGCCAAGACGTGGAAGATGGTGCTGCCAAGCGTGGAGAGCTGGCACGGCTGATCTCCTGCGGTAAGGATGCTTGACCATGTGACAAAGGAGATGGAGACCATGACTGCGGACCGCGTCGTTCGACTGCTTGCAGTTCACGTTCGCTCAGGCGCGAACACACAGCCCACGGGAGAGTATAGCGGTGCACCATCTCCTTCCTGCCATCTCGGTGGCTGATGACGATCTTCGGCTCGTCGCATGTGCCCCGTCTGGTGGCTCCACGAAGAGAGTGTAACGGGTCAGCACAACCCACCGCGTCAAAGATAGAGACACCTTCCAAGACCTGGAGTGATCTCCGATCATTCGTCGCGGAATCGTAAGGATCCATGATTGGCGTTGTCGGTCGAGGAGGTGAGAGACAACTGAGAAAGATGACGATGAGGATGGCAGATGAGTTGGAAGGAATGCAGACCAAGAGATGATGGCCAAGTTACTGCTCTGCTCTACCGCACTAGACGAGATTTGCTCGCTGACCACGGCATAAGCTTGGAGCCTGGTTTGTTATTCACATATGTGGTCTCCAGAGCTCGTGAGCTAGATTCGCCTAGCACCTACTGGCCGAAGCTGACGGTGAATCCGGCTTGCTGAGCGAGCTCGAGACCAGTCTTGGGTATGTGAAGGTAATCATCATCACATTTCTCTCTTCGCGACCCGCCGTGATACTTTGAACATGTCCGCGTCATCGTCATAACGGGAGATTCTGTTCGAGTTGTCGATCACCAAGATATGGAATCTTTAGCATCGAGGAATTCGTACCTTCTCACTTGGCCACCTGGTGTGCACAACCTACCTTACTATTCACAGATGGCACCACCAGCCCAATGTTAGCCAGGCTGAATGTCACGCCTTGACCTTGAGATATGTACATCGCGTCGTGCTGTCAGACATTCACAATGGTGCACCCCATCAGACCGCGGCTTTCACGCCGGCAGTCGCATCAAGCTTCGATGCTGTACTCGCTGCTGGGGACACTGTAGGTTTGGGAGAGATTTCACAGACTGTTTCCTGGAATAGATCGTAGTGTGAGCTGTTACTTGTTATTGGAGAAAGTAGACTCAAAGAAAAACTGCTTGCGCCTAAGCATCTGAATGTCACCACGTTTATATGGCCGGTGTGTCGGCATAACAGTTTTTCAAACATCAAAAGGCGCGCTGGTGCTGCCGGTCGTGCGGAGGAACATTCGAGGATTTTGCTAGCAATCATGATGGTTGTAGGTGACTCGTACGAAGGCGCGCAAGCGACGTGGCTCAAGCTTGACAGCCCGCGGCAGTTTGGCGGCGCAATCGCCTCATTGTCCATCTCGCTTGGCACTGATGCATCACAACTCGATCCTGATGGTCTGCCACCGAAGGTACTGCCAGAGACCAATGCAAGCGAAACCGCATGAGAGGCGGTGATACAGCTTGCAGAGAAAGACCACCTCACAGTGCATCGGCTCGCACGACGGTATGCTGGGTATGCTAGCCTTGCCTTTGTTGTCTCGCTGCAAGACATTGCGAAGATATGAAGCAGTGGTTGAGACAGTGACTTCGCGATGGTTTCACAATCGTGATGCCATACCTTCTCCAAGGTTCGGATGATATGGCGCAAAAATATTGGTGCCAAGCCTAGAGGATCGTTTCTTCGGCGAGCGGAGATTGTATCTACATTTCTCGTAGTCTCGAATGGCGCACTCGGGATGTGCGATCACTCGTGGGCCTATGTTGGGTTTGAAGGTGTCCGGCGAGGCCAAAATCTAACACCATGGATGTTTATATATTGTTCGGAGATTGTCCGGAGCCTGTGCATCAACGACAGCGCATCTCCTGTGCGTGTTGCTCATATCGAGTGACGTGTCTGGACGAAGATGTGCCGAAATTGCCAGGTTCACCGTGCCGACTTCGTACTGATCACCCCTTCACTCTCGGATCCAGCGCCAACCGATTGGGAGCCTGCAAGTCGACCGCCCCATCCAAAGCACTCTTAAAAGCCAGGATCTCCTTGATAGCTTGCTCCGCAAGGCTGCTGTTCGTAGCGTCTTCGAATCTGATGGTAGCGTCTACCATGTACGCTCCACTCGGGTCCAATACACGACACTCGGACAACAATGGAAGCGGAGCGTCGAGTGGCTCTAATGCGCCATGGCCTTCCGCCAGCCAGCACATACGGTACATGCGAATAATCACGTTCTTGTGGATGAAACGATGTCCGCGTAGAATGTACTGGTTCCGGTATCTAGCGAGCGTGTATCAGTCAGCTAATGGTCCAGAGCAAGGTCTGACGGACAAATGTACTTATTGTCTTCGGTTCCTCCGCGAAATGCTTCGAGCTCTGCATCTGACATTGTGCCATGCACAACTGATCGAGATATCACAACTTTGGATCCAGCTTCGGGTAGGTCTTCTGCACGTATCGTCCACGCTCCCGCGCCATCTTGGCTATCACATGCGAACGATAGATCGCGAATGAGGTGGCGGTACGTGAGAGGCTTGTTGTTGTTGGCCTGGATTCCTGATTTCGCTGTAATGGTTTTCTTCGTGCTACCCTTTTCCGCGGTAGCTTTCAATTGTGCGTAAACCAGATGCTGCTCACATATTGGCACTGGTTGCATAGCGGTCGTGCCGGCCAGGATGTTGAGGACCTGATCATGTCGCCGTGCAGGCACAAGCGAGTACAGAGCGTACTCTTGCGTTCTCGATCGGGTGTTATGGTCCATGACTGCAGCTTTCGTCAAGCTCTACAAGTCAACGTCCAGACAAATTGTGATATGGCCCGAAGATACGTCCATTGGTCAATTCGGAACCCTCGTATGCACCGGTCCAATGTGAAGCAGATACGCTTTGGAAAGTCACGCGACTTGTGATATTGGCATGTGAAAATGTGTAGCAACGGCCGCGGCAAAAGTTAACTCGTTTCAATGTCAGAAGCTTGCGGTAAAGGCTGCACCATGGGACTAAGGCATGGAGCTGCAGCAAAGGTACGAGGAGAGGCCAATGATAAGATGATACGAATGCGGAGCTGGAGGAGATGAGCGGGTGCTGTCGCAGCATTCCATGTGCGATTGCGCCGCGGGCCCGGCCGGTCGGAGCTGGTCGAGCCGAACGACAGCTTCTTTGCTGTAGATGGCATGCTTCCTATATGACCCGCCGCATTTCGCTTCACGAGTCCTCTTAGCTCTCCGCGCCCTGCCACACACCTAGACACCGACACGAACGACCGAAGAAAACTCCAGATTTCTATCGATCACAAATTATCAATCTTGCGACGCGAGCTCGAACAACCCGAAGAGATACTGCAACAATCAAGCACGAGACCGCCAGGATGCAGGCAACAAGAGCCCTCTTGCAGCAACGTCAACCTCTGATCAAATTCATCGGCAAACGAACCATCCCCCAAAGTATGTCGTCGCGTACATACCCTGCTGCTTCATGTGTACGTGTTGCTGACAGCGATGCAGAAATCGACCACGCGCCGCACGTCCACCCAGCCGCGCCGACAGACTCGCTCCCACAATCCTTCGCCAGCTACCGTCAAAAAGCACAATCACACGGCCCTCTAGGCGGCAAGGAGCAAGCACCGCAAAACGCAGCGGCTTCGAGTGCATCTGCTCCCAGCCAGGTCGCAATACACCCGTACGGCGCGATTGGAGGACGCTCAGCGAAGGAGCTCGGCTCAGTCACGCCGGCCAAGGGAGAGGTGTGGGATAGAAGCCAATTGCCGCAGCGGTTCCACCGGACGCGATGGACGGAGGCGGAGATTGAGGCCATTGAGAGCGGAGGCGCCAGCTTGTTCTAGAGATACAAATTCAAGATTTTGAGAATGTAACGAAATAAGTCGAGTTTGTCCCGATCTCGGAGCACATCCCGGACTGATTTGTGCACTGCTAGCATTGTTTCATCGACAAATGCAAAATATGAAGATACTGGCACTTCCACCATACATTGCGCTGAGAGTATGTAGACCACGACCTTGAGCGTAGAAGCTGTGTAATGACAAGGGGACAGTTTCATGACGCAGGTTATCAGTATTCGATTACTGAATTTGCCTATGGGTCGTGCCACGCGTGATCTAGGAGTCACAAGCATTACTCAGCTTGACGAGAACAATCGTGTCCTTCGTAAGGCCGGGGTATAAGTCATGCTTGGCCTTGAAGTGCAACTCATTGATAGCGGTGATTCCTTGCAGCAATCCGGCTGTTCGGCCATTGGGGCAAGAACGTCGTATCAAACGTACGACTTCTTTTGGTGCTTGGGGTTGAAGCATATCCCGATAGCACCCAACAGTACCTGACTATGCAGCATTTGGTACGGCCAAGGACTGGCATGGGATGCTCTGAGTAAGACAGGACGCAATGCCCAAGGTTAGATAGCCACGGTTCCCTTGGTGTTGGCAGACCTGACACGGCAAAGCCAGCCGTTCGATGAGCGATGTAGACCATGTGATGAGGAAGCGCCAACTCTTCCAATCAACAGGCCTATTGGAAATACTTTGTGGCTGTATGGATAATGGATCATGGATCATGGCGAATGCGAGGCAGGCCATGTCCGCGGAAGCTGACGGCCAAGACCTGCAGGGTTAACGTATGGAGATGCTCTGGTTCCATGACGCTTTGCCGCTTGTTTGAGTCGAATCGTGTACCGGCAACATGGCCATAACGATCGGCACCTTAAGGATGCGGCGTGCATAGTCACATGTAGCACATGGTTCTTCCTGGCCTCGTGGTCTCCACGCACGGCCGCGGGTCGGCAGCTGAGGATTATCCAATTATTTACTATTGAACGATGCAAGCCAAGACCGGCCGCTGAGATGACATATTCGATCCGTTGGAGGAATGACGTTAGGTACCGCTTCGACCTCGTCACTGTACGGCGGTTGTTCGCCCTCACCTACTACGTTTGCATGTCGTCTTCCCAGTCTCCCAGTGGATCTCGGAAATCAATGTGTGCTTAGCAGCAATGTTTTGCAAATGCCGTTGCTGCCGATCTGCCATGCCGACCGTATTGTGTGCAGAGTTCTGTGTTGCAGCCAAGACCTATGATGTAAAAGTCGGACCGTAGCAAGAAGCCGTCCCGGCGCGCGAGCACCCTCAAACTGTAACTCTGCTCCCGGCATCAACGATCCGTTCATTTGCTGACGATTTCCCAAGTCACGAGCCCCGCCGATCATATCTGCTCTCAGCCGTGCCAGGCCGGTGACTGGCCGAAGTGCGCGGCATGTCGTCAAAAGTAGCATGCGTCTCCTCTTGTGGAGGCCGTGGGAAGCGGGAAGTCTGTCCTTTCACGAGCCACTTTGACTTTTAAAGTCTGACCGGCCCCCTACTATACGCTTCTTGTTATTGTTCGACTGAGTTTTGTTTGCGCTTCACTCTTCCAGCATCTGGCTTGATCGTTGGCATATCGCGACATCATGGGGTTGTTCTCTCGGAAATCGGGGCAGTCCCCGGCTACTTCCACTCCAGATGAAGTGCCCCAAGAATTCGAGAAGCCGGGTGTGGACAACTCACCGGTTCGCCTTTTCACTCCGCGCATCATTACTATGGCTCTGGTGATATCGATCGGTGGTCTCATCTTCGGGTAATAACGTTGAGATGGGAGGTTGCAATAGTTGTACTGATGTGTATATGCAGCTTCGATACCGGTCAGATCAGTGGCTTTCTTGAGATGGAGGACTTCTTGCGGCGATTCCACAACCAAGGAGACTCGCCCGATACCTGGGCGTTCAGCGCTGTTCGATCCGGGACGATTGTGGGTCTTTTGAGCATTGGAACTCTGATCGGAGCACTCGGGTCTGCCCCAATTGCAGACATCTTTGGTCGCCGTATCTGTATCGTGAGTCATCGTCACTGTGTCACGCATGCACATGCTAACGATTGAGTCAGATCACGTTGTGCCTGGTGTTCTGTGTTGGTGTGATCGTCCAGATCTCTACGGAAGACCAGTGGTACTCGTTTGCCATCGGTAGATGGGTTGCAGGTCTTGGAGTAGGCGGTCTGAGTGTATTAACCCCAATGTATCAGAGTGAGACTGCGCCACGACAGATTCGTGGCGCAATGGTCAGCATGTACCAGTTGTTCATCACTCTTGGTATCTTCATCGCAGACTGCATCAACTTTGGAACTCAGGAGACATATGAGGGTACTGCAACAAGCTGGAGGTTACCACTGGGGATCGGTTTCATCTGGCCAGTAATCATGATCACGGGCGTACTCTTCCTACCTGAGTCTCCCAGATGGGAGTATCGTCGCGGCAAAATCGACAAGGCTCGTGAGACCATTTCGCGGTCCTATGGTGTTCCCATCAATCACTGGGAAGTCGACAGGGAAATGCGCGAGATCAAGGAGAAATTCGACGCGGAAAATGCCGGTGGAGGGAAGCACAAGTTCTACGAAGTCTTCACCGGACCTCGCATGGCCTATCGCGTGGCTCTGGGAATGGGCTTGCAGATGCTTCAGCAACTCACAGGTATGTGTCTGATCGATCACCACGCAGATAGATCTATGGTTACATGCCAAATCTGTCAACTTGTGGTCAAAGTTCTCGCCATGATGCTGATGAGCGTTTCTTAGGCGCCAATTTCTTCTTCTATTTTGGAACCTCCATCTTCCAGGGTGTTGCAATCAACTCGTATGTTACAGCAATGATCCTTGGAGGCGTCAACTTCGGAATGACCTTCTTCGGACTGTACATCGTTGAGCATTTCGGACGTCGCAAAGCCCTGATTACAGGAGGTCTGTGGATGTTTGTGTGTCTCATGATCTTCGCCTCTGTCGGTCATTTTGCTCTGAATCAGACCGAACCGCAGCTTACGCCTCACGCATCCGTGGCATTGATCGTCTTTGCGTGTCTGTTCTTGGTCGGCTACGCAACCACCTGGGGACCGATCGTAAGTCATTCCACTACTTGCTCCTCCATCCTGCCAAATGGAGAGATGCTAACCTTCTCCAGCCGTGGGCCGTCATTGGCGAGATGTTCCCGACGAGATACCGTGCGCAAGCTATGGGCCTTTCCTCCGCTTCCAACTGGACATGGAATTTCCTGTATGTTCTCCCTACAAAATCCACCAGCATATGTCCGTACTGACCCATCCCGCAGCCTCTCATTCTTCACCACCTTCATCACCCGCGCCATCGACTTCCGCTACGGCTACATCTTCGCCGGCTGCACCTTCGCCGGCGCCGTGGTCGTCTACTTCTTCCTATGCGAGCACCAGGGTCGCACCCTCGAGGAGATCGACACCATGTACATTATGCACGTGACGCCGTGGAAATCGTCCAACTGGACCGCGCCCGAGGGCGAGGAACTCGTCACCGCCGACAAGCTCTACCTCGAGCCGGGCGCGCGCGGCATCAAGAAGGCCAACGCCGCTGGGATGGAGAGCACCGAGCAGCGCGACGAGGTCCCGCCGCCGACGGGACAGTATGGCGTGCACGATGTGTCGGGGAGCGGGTATGAGCCGCACGCTGGGGGCGTGAGGAGTTGATCTGTCTCTTAAGCATATGTAGCTCTAGGAAAGATTCACGCTCTTGCAGTAAACAAGCGTTTGGTATTGTTCTCTGGATGTAACTACTTATCACTCTTCATCAATTTTCACACCTTTCAAAATTGACTCAGTATGTCCGGTAGCAATTTGTCGGTATGCAGAGCCCAACACGTTCGTCTGGAGATGACGGCCCTTGCAACGTCGTAGTATGATCAGATTCGGAATAACGATGATAGCATCACAAAACCAGAACGTAGATGCAGTAGATACTGGGGGTGGAGACTCTCAGAGTCTAGAAATATTGAACGCTGTACAAGATCTACTCAAACACACGACAGGTGACTTGACCTGCGACACCCGGCAGCCATCATCATGCTTTACACAAAATCAAACGTGTCGCCAGTCCCGCCCAGCATCCCCTTGACGCGATCGCCCCCGACAACGCGTTCCAGCTTCAGGCCCTCGAATCTCGAGAACATGACTCGCACGCCTGATTCCTCAGGGGAGACTCGCCCCTCATTAAGACTGGTACCGATATAGCCCTCGACTAGCTCGCGGTAGAAGATCGGATTGTCGGGCAAACCGTACATGACGACGCGTTTGGTGCCGCGGATCTTGAGCCGGAAGAAGTGGTGGGCGCGCTGGGTGTATAGCAGAATCGAGTGGCGACCGGAGAGGAAGTGAGAGCGGGCACGGCGTTGCTCGGACGTCTCGGTGTAGTCGTGGATGGCGCCGAAGCTGATGTTCTCAGTCAAGGTGGCTGTGGCGAAGAAGTTGCGGATCCGGAGGAAGTCGAAGTAGCTGGGGATGAAGACGAGGATGCCTTGGCAGCCATCGGCTGGCTTGGGCAGACGAAGGAGTGACGGCAGTATGGCGGTGGTGAAGTATTTGAACCTCGCATCCGGGTCGGCGGCTGGTGATGGGGCTAGGAAGCGGGAGAAAGTCTGCTTGACTCCTACGCCCGCTGTCGAGGTGATGATTTCGCCAGTACTCGGAGCTGTGAACTTGGCTTTTCCAGATATGTTAACAAGCGAAGTATTGTAAAGGCGGTTCAACTCTGGAGTTATGTACGACGAAAAGATTAGTGTTTGGCGAAAGTTGGCGGCGTGTCCGTCCAGGTAGAAGCTGCGGACACGATTGAAGTCGCAACCATGTGCATCCTGAACCTGAAGATTGAGGTGGGACAAGACCAGCTCCACATGCGACCAATTTTGCATTTGCATCGCATCTGCTTGATCTATTATGCAGATTTCGATGGAAGATAGGAAGTCGTGATCTCGCTTCTTGACGTCGTCATGCTCGATGATCCTTTTCAAACCAAGGGGTGAAGCGAGGATAATGTCCGAGCTGTAGAACGCTGCAAAATATTTTAGAGTCTTCCGGGTAAACTTCAGCCCTGTCAGGAAATTATTGTCGTTATTGCCGGAAAACAGCTCGAGATAATCCTCTGGCATGACTTCCCGATCGTCAAGAGGGGCTGTGAATGAGTCCTTGAAGCGCTGCTTGTTTTCTTGTTGTTCTGGGTCGAATAGCGAGACGGTGGTGTCAGCATATTCCGCGGCCATTTGTCGGGTCTCCAGAAGAATCAAAACCTTTGGTCGAGTAAAGCCTTGATCACGAATGTCCAGTTCCGAGGGTTCAGTGGCGCGGGCGAGCCTCGCATTATTCTTCAGAATACGATCACGACCTTTGAGAACGTGATTGAGCGCATGTAGACAGGCCATCTTCCGAAATCTGGAGGCGTTATGAGGCGTTCGATTGCTGGAAAGGACATCGACATAATTTGACATGTATGGCGCAAGGTTTTGCTGAAATGCGTCCAGCGAAGAGAGTGTGCTTTGTGCTGTCTTAACAAGCTTCTCTTTTAGAGGCCAGTCTGACTTCTCCGTAATAGGTTCTCTCACGGTGACAGGCTTATTATGGGATTCTGGGACCATGATACTCAGTTGGCCAACTCCCTTCAGCTCCAAATTCTGAGTCCGCCAATTCTTCCCTTGAACGGCTTTCAAGCGCTCCGAAAGCTCGTTATTGTTCACTGAGGCGAAATGCACTTCATACGGATCGGAAATATCGTCAGGTTCATCACTGCTGGGAACTTCTGAGACATTGTCGGTCCCATCCTCATCATCCTCAGCTACATCATCCTGGGCCTGCTCCGTATCTGAGATATCTGAGGCTGTAAAGGCGTCGTCTTGAGCGTCAATGTCTGGGCTAGCACCATTCATGACTGGCAAATCTTCTGCGTCCTGAATCTTTCGACGCTTAGGTTTTCGTTCTCCATTGTTTTCATGAAGAGAGTGAAGAAGCATATTGTAAGCTCTGCTCTCTGGTGCTTCGTCTGCAGATTCGTCGCTGCTATCATCGTCGTCGTCATCATTGTCCTCGGTCAAGACTTCTGGAGAGCCTCCACGCTCACTACCGGATGCTAGTGGTTCTGCTTCCTTAACTCGCTGACTGTCAAACTTCTTGTAGCCGCCTCTTGTTCGTATACCACTTCTTGCAAGTTTCGATGAAACAGCTCCCCCTCCTCGACCTCGACCTCCAGCACCCCTACCACGAGATCCGGCTCCTCTTCCTCTTCCGCCGCGACTGCCACCTCTTTGGCCTCTAAAAGGAGCCATGTTTGTGCCTTTCCAGTTGACTTGCAACTTGCGACGCTTCTTAACAAAAAGTTAAGCCGATGCGCTATCGATATCGGATCGGCTTCCGACAGAAATACACGCCGCCAAGACTTCAAGACAATAATCTCTATCCCCACCTCACGACTTGCGCCCCTCTCATCCTATACTGCTGGGACCTCCAGAGTAACGCGATGATGTCCAACAGCTTCCTACATCTCGCGCGCCCGCTTGGGCCTGCTGCTGTCGCCACACAAGTATCTTCGACCGCGCCCGTAGTCGTCACAGTCCAGCCGCAAGCCCTATTCAGCATACTCGATCATGCCTCACGCCGGCCAGAGGAGGGAAGAGTGATCGGAACACTCTTGGGAGTACGCTCAGAAGATGGCACAGAAGTGGAGATTCGGAATTGCTATGCTGTCCCGCACACCGAGACAGCTGAACAAGTAGAAGTGGATATGGAGTACCAGAAGCGCATGCTGGAACTGCACCTACGTGCTGCGCCAAAGGAGGTGCTTATTGGCTGGTATGCCACGAGCAGTGAATTGAACACCTTTTCGGCCTTGATCCAAAACTTTTACTCGCAACAAGGTGACGGCACATTCCCGCATCCGGCTGTACATTTGACGGTTTCAACGGTTGCTGGCCAAGATGTTCAGGCCAACGCTTATATCAGTGCACCCATCGGCACTACCACAGAACGTGCGGCAGAAAGCTGTCTGTTCGTTCCTGTACAACATGAGATCAAGTATGGCGAGGCAGAGAAGAGTGGATTGGAATTGATTGCAGGCGCAAAAGACCGGGAAGATCGGTCGCAACTGCTTCAAACCGACATCGAGACCCTCGAACGCGCCATTGAGCAAGTTCTTGAGATGCTCGAGCGAGTCAGCAACTATGTCTCCAATGTGCTGGACGAGGAGGCAGAGCCAAGCTCGGCACTTGGACAATTCCTCATGAACACACTTTCTCTTGCGCCCAAGGTTGAAGCTGAAGATATCGAGAAAGACTTGTACGTTGTATTCATTCCCTTGTGCCTGCTTATCATACTGACCACAACAACAGCAACAACCACATTCAAGATGTTCTTCTGGTGTCATACCTCACAAACACCATCCGAACACAAATAGACCTCTCCAACCGCCTTGCCACCGCAGCACTCACCATGGGAACTGGTGATGCCGCACCAAAGGATGGTGAGAGTGGAGAAGGAAAAGGTCAGCAGAAGGGTGGTCAGAACAGGGGAAACCGAGATGGACAGAGATCAGGAGCTGGCCCAAGAGGTCAGCGCAGTGAGCAGTAGGCCATTTGAACCACTGCTGCAGAGTTTCGCATCGGCAAAATCGAAGTGAAGCTTTGTAGAGACTGCTGGTCAGAAGTTCACGCTGCAAGTGTCGTTGCGGACAGTCTTGGCTCCATCGCACGCCACTCGATTCTACTTTGCTCGAGTTGTAAGCTCGATTATCATAGGGAGCGCTTCTTATCGGCGCAAAACGTGAGAGGTATGATTTCCAGCCAAAGCTGGACGGCTTCACTCAGAATCCATAATGTCGACCTCACAAAGTCGGCCATCGACGCGTTCACCATGGGTATCATATCGTACTGTGTGTTCCGCACCCAGTGCTCTCCCAGAATCATGAACTCCAATCCGCAAACCAAACATGCCGTCTGCCCTGAGCACGACTGAGTAGTCATGATCTTTGCAACGCCAACGCCATCGCTAAACGCAGTACATTTTCGCAAAGCAACACCCCAACCCTCATGACGCTCTCCTTTTGACCTCTCTCTCGCCATCATCCTCTGCCTTCCGCTTCCCTCTCCGCCCTCCTTTCCCCTTCTTCTTCCCGCCAACCTCGCCTCCCAGCTCCGCCATCTCCTCCAACGACGCACCAATCCCATCTCCCTTCCCGAGCCCCTCCGGATCGAATCCACGCCGCTTCTCCTTCAGATCGTCCACCTTCCACATACTCTCGAGCACGCGGCCCAGCAAAGCCTCGTCGCGCCGCAGCACCCACTTGAAGTCGTCGACCTTGATCTTCTGCCGCCGCGAGTACGACGCGCACAGCGCTGCGTTGTGGCACGTCTCGATGATGAAGTCGGTCAGGATCTCGTCGAGGACCGAGATGGTGGACGGCAGCTGGGTGTGCGTCTGCGAGTGTGGGTTGGAGCCGTAGGCGTACAGCAGCGAGATCAATTCGTTGGGCGAGAAGGTGGCGCCTTTCTGGCGCGGGCGGGCTCGAGGCTCGGCCATGGTGTGTGGGGTGTAAGGACAGGCTCTATCGAGTTGCTGGTGCGAGACTTGGACCAAGAGTGGTAGGCGTGGACGCAAGAGGATGGCAAGTCGATGTCGCGTGTGAAGTGAGCTAGCTACCTCTAGCATGTGAAAGAAACACCTGGGACGCCAGTGCTCGGCTTGGCGTGGAGAGAACATGAAGGTCGACAAAGGGACAGCTGGATCTCCGACTTTAATACCTTGATTGTACAATAAGGCGACTACATCCAACCAATCTCACAGACTACAGATACGAGTCTTCACTGATCTCGTTTCGGACGTCTCGAGTTTAGAGTCCCAACGACTCGATCTCCCTCCTTCGTCCGCCACCATGTTCGGCATCCTCAAATTCCAGACCTTCCTGATGGTCGTGCTGCTATTCATCTGCTCGTGCACCTACATCCATGGCGTCTTCCCCGCCTGGCTGGATCGCAACAAGTCCGGGTGAGTTCTGTCCTACTCTGGGATGCGCACGTTCAAGTGGTTCCATGGTCTCTTAACCCACAGACTTCGAGATGCACGAGCGAGAGCCTCTTCCAGGAAATCCTACGCAGAAGACTGATTTGTATTTTTGCTAGACCACTGGGTACGTTCTGGCGCGCGGCGCGAATCGGCGAGCGGCTGAGTCCGTACGTGAGCGTGTGCTGCATGGCGATGGCGGTAAGTCACGCATCGTTCGGGTAGGATTGATGGGCGACGAAGGCGGGTGTGCTGACGATAGAATGGCAGGTGAGCTTGTTGATTGGTGGCTGAGTGGTAGAATGCGTGATCGAATGTGGGTTATCCAGCATGGAGTTCGGAGTTTTGTCGATCGTGAGACAAGGAGGTGCGAACGAATGGCCTTGAGAGTTGTCTACCGACTCTGTATGTATGCGTATTGCGATAGAGATACAGCTGTGGTAGATTCCGCCAGCAGCTATCATTTGGTCAGATCATCGCTTATCTCAAGACATGTCTTTCATGAGACCTAAGCAGATCATGCCAGAAATGTCTCATACGAGTCTACGGCATTCATCGACAGCCATAAAGTCCCACAAAAGACTACCACGCTCCGATCCTCCAACGTGAAGTCATGAAACCCAGCAACATCCCGCCATCCTTCATTCACCCATGAGCCAGGACCAAAACCACATCCGTAAAAACTAAAGGGTATCCCCAAAGACCACCAAACGCATATCGAAAGTCAACACTAAGCCCATTCTCTGAACGACCATACTCCTAACCCATCGTGACCCGTCATTACTGCCTCAGGTCCCGAGTTGCTGTCCGTGCAATGCCGTGATATTGATCATGCCGGCTGATCATACTGCCGATTGGCGATGTGCCTGGTAGGGGCTCGTCAACTGTGATGTCTGTCGCGTTTGTTCCGCTCCTTGCACGTGTGTTGTGCAGGATCGCCTGATCTAGCACGCCTACGGAGGCGCCGGTGATAGCGCCGACGGACTTGGACCGTACTGGTTGCAATTGGTTGTCATCTTCGTGCTCATGTGACATGGGAGGCACAAATCCAGCATCAGATTGGGCACGTTGGGGCTCGTCGGTCATGGATGACACGCTTTGGCTGCGGCTATCGGTTGAGCCACGATAGGACTTCGTTCGGCCGAAAGTCTTGCTCAGCCGGTTCAAGAGACCAGGACGTTTTGGTCGGTCATTGCGGGACGCGCTGTGCTTATGCACATCGTCGCTGCTTTGGTGACTTTTGACTGGTGGTCTAGGTTGTTCAACAGCCTTCATGAATGCACTATAGCTGACTGCGTTCTCCTGTGCTTCACGATGGATCTGCGCTAGTGCTTGTTCCGTCGCTTTGACGTATTCTGGGTACTGTGTCCCACATGCATCCGCAATCAGGCGCAGTTTCGCCGTGTCCTGTACTGCTTTGAACTTGTCATTGGTGAGATGCCAGCCGAAAGCCCTGATATCGAATCTCATGGCGCGGTCGACACCCTCTTTCACGTTTAGTATGTCGATGAGGAAGTCCACCTTTTCTTGCGTCAGGCTGAGGAAGTTCTGAAACTTGCTTCGATCGGCAATAGTCCAGCTGGTCTGTATGATCGAGTTGCTTCTTCTGGTGCTGAAATGGGCGTATGACTCGGCGACCTCCTGCAGCAACTCGTATTTCTCCCTAAATCCTTCCAACCGCGCCGGATCCAGCGTCTGATGGCTCCCACCGGACAGCTTTTTCGGGGGCGCCAGACCATACTGACTCATCATCTCCTCTCTTGAATGGTGCGTCGAGCGATCCACAATGGCGCTCAGAGCCTGCTCGACCACCGTACGGGTATCTGGCTCGTCCAACCGGGCATCGCGAGCAGCGAAGAAGGTCGGCTCTTTCAGATCAGGATACGCAGCACTTGGGTGACGGGGCACTGCGCGGTCGGTGACGGTCTTCGGCGGTGATGAGATGCCGACAATGTCCCCCCATATCAGCAGTCGTGCTTGTTGAATCCCGAGGCTCGCCAGCAGAAGTTGCTCCTCCCTCTCCCACTTGGGTCCTGAGCGAATCAGTCCGAATGCCTCCACACAGTGGCTGAACAAGTTGGCCAGCGCCAGCGCTCCTGCAAGCTCTGCCTCGTGCCTGGGCTCTGGCACATGCTCGACATGGTCCGAATCTGATTTGGCCGTCGTCATGTCAGTGTTGCCCCGCTCAGAGGAGCGGTACTAGAGGGACTGGGTGGTGAGCTGTTTGCGGAAGCTTGGAGAATATGAGGAAGAAAAGACTCAAGGATGAATACCGAATGGTAGCAGACAACAAAAACTTACGAGCGCACGAGAGTGCCTATACTTACACCTGATAGCGTCGCAGGGTCCATCAACAAACCAAGAGGCTTCGAGTCATCATAAGCCTCTCACATCATTGATGTGCACCAGGTACGTTACCGTACATAGCACGAGACGGAGCTGCCCCAAAAACCCCTCACTCGGCTGCGACCCTACAATTTGGGGCTCAAGAAGCATCTTCGACATCATGCGCAGTTACCAGCCTTTGCTAGCTCGATCACAGATGGACTTTGTTGCCGAGACATTGGATCGAAGCGCTAAATGTAACGTGCAGGTTCTTCTCGGTGTTGTTCAGATTTTTCTTTGTCAGAAGAAGGTGAAGTGCGGCAATATTGCTTGGCCACGACACGCCGGATTCCGGTGTCGGCTCTGTCCGACGTAACTTTTCGCGGTGGGAGCATTTAACCACAGCTAGAGGTGGGTATGTACATGCTTTCTACATGGTATGTATGTATATACCTTGCTCGGGTATGGACATGGTGTGGAGAAAGCACTTATACAGTAGATACACGAGAGAGCCGAATATTGGTACAAAGCTTGAAGTCTTCTAGTATTGAAGCTTACCTAGACAGGCCTTCTATATGAGTACATCAAACACAGCATTACTTTCGTAGCTAAGGTATGAAGTGTACACGGTCATGCTGGTAGTCTATCTCAACGATCATAGGTACGGCATCCAGCTCATGCACGGTATTGCCCTCCATTGCTTCTCCTAGAATATGTCGACTGAATGCGAAGCTTTTTTTTGCGGCAGAACAACTTTCCATGATGCTGCACGTCACGCAGAGTAGTCTTGTTCGACAACATTTCTCGTGTTTTAGGGGGATGCTTCGCAGGCGTTAGCCACACAGTCGCGGCAACGCAGAACCAATGCGTTTCCCGTCGGCGGTGTGGTGTTGCAGATGTTACGCTTCGCTCATAAGTTCTTGTGGCTCCTAGGATCTTGTGGTTCCTTGTTCTGGCATATGATGGGGACTGAAAGGTCTTTGACCCTATTGCTCGAGCTCTACGGCTGTAAAAAGCAACGGAATCTCTCGTGCTCCAAGGTTACAAATCCGACCAAGCAGTACAAGTCGTCGAAGAAAGCATGGGTCCTGCAGTGGTGTAATGTATTGAGACCCATTGGAAGCTCAATGAGGCGGAACGAAGTGTCCTTCTACACCGTCGACAGTGGTCTGTGGCATTCCCGGATCTCTCCCGCGATGTTCCGGACGTTCGTCCTTGCGTTCATCACTGCCATACTGTTCCTGACCACCTTCGTTGCCACTACCACGATTTCCACCTTGCGGGTGTTGCACAGCGCCGTTTTCATCACTTGGCGCCCGTGGCCCGACCATCCAATCCTCCATTGCCAACCACGAGCTCCATGCTTTTTCTGCTTCGGTCAACTCTTGTATCTTCGCCTGATCCAGAGGTTTCATGAATGGCACCGACTCGTCTCCTCCACCGCCAGAACCATTATCATACTGTTTCTTACAGCTCCGCCACCCACCATGTTTTGCCGCAAACAGGTAATTCCGACGCTCGCAGTCCACATGTGGAAGGACTCCTCGTGTGTAGTCGTCGCCAAAGAAGCCGTGCAGAATGGGCGACTTATCAAAAGCGGTGACGATCAGGCGTCGAATGTATGGCACCAAGGATACAAAGGTCGGATTCGCAGACTGGCCATTTGCGCCTCGGACCGGTGATGGCAGATTATTGTTATTCGCGCGGAAGTTGAAGTTGTAAGCTTGGTTGCTGTTCTGCTGGCCCGGACTCGACGAGTAGATAGGGTTGTTGAGCCATTGGCACGGCAATCGAATGTTGATCAAGGCACACACGGCTTGCGTGGCTGGCTCGTGTTGGGCGTGGTCGAGGAAGAAGCGTTGACAGGACTGGTAGGCAGGGTGCCATTCGAGGATATCGAAGCCGGGGTCCGTCGTAAGTGACGGAGGCGTAGGCGCAGACTCTCGCCCATTCGTGTTGTTGTTGTTGTTGTTGTCGCTCATCATGGGAAAGTCACCGTGAGCTTGCCTCTGTTGCGGTATGTGCTCGTGCGGATCGAATTGCTGAGACCACCGATTGTCGTGAGATCCATTGTAGTGGCCAGAGTTCTGCATCTCTGAAAACAATATAGTTTACTAACTCCGAAGACAACCGTGATAGCGTCCAGTAGAGCTCAATGGTGTGCATATGTTGACGCAGTACATTATGTTAGTTTGGTGATTGCAGAAAAGGCATGACGTCACGGACCCTTGTCAAATGCATGTGGAGTCAAGACTTCGAATGCACTAAAGTTACAGACAACCTTAGCATAACAAGATAAGGTACTATCACAGTTCTAGGCATTCTCAATGATCAACAAACTCGTATTGACTGTCTTGTATACATTGCTAGCAATATGTCATTTGAAGTTGCCATTGTGAACTCTGCAATGTACTCGTATGCCTTCAGTAGAACGCCGGTCGCCGTGGAAGATGAAATATTAACCCCAAACAATTCGGTGCTGCTCATACACCTCACGTTTTCTCAGGGTTTTGGCCTGAGTTTCATCAGGAACATACCTGAACCTGAGCGATGGAGACGAGGACAAGTGATCGCACCTCTGAAGCATTGGCTGGGATGCTTGTTCTGGTGATATAGCTAACAACATATCCCCACTGCTCAGCATCACGTCATAATGAGATAGGACGTCAACACAATTGTTCCGTGAGGCAAGAAAGCAACATTATAGACGCTGCATCCCCATCGTCTCTAACATCTCGTCCCAGAGAAGATATTTGCAGTTAAAGCAGCTTCTCTTACAAATCTACCGTTCAGATTCACACATTAGGTGATCATGGCAGGGAACTTCTCGCTTTCGACCCGCATCGCTTTGCCAAATGGCAAAGCTATGCCTCAGATCCATCTTGGTCTATACTTGATGTCTGGCTCCGAAGCTAGCAATGCTGTTCATCACGCCTTGGATGCTGGTTATCGTGCATTTGACTGTGCTCAGATGTACCACAACGAACGGCAAGCGGGTTCTGCCATTTCACAGTACTTGAATGCTCAATCCGATCTCAAAAGAGAAGACATCCATTACACGACAAAGCTCGCGAGTAACGGAACATATGATCAGGCTCGAGCATCTATCAAGAAGAGCGTCAAAGAGTGTGGGCTGGGATATATAGACCTTTTCCTGTTACACTCTCCGTATGGTGGCAAAAAAGCCAGATTAGAGAGCTGGAGAGCGGTGGAAGACTCGATCCAGGACGGAGAGGTGATCACTGGTGGTGTCTCCAACTTCGGAGAAAAGCATCTTGAGGAGTTGCTTGCCTCGAACCCTCGAATCAAGCCCGCGGTCAATCAGATCGAAGTTCATCCATTCAATACTCGGGCGTCGCTCACTGCATACTGTCAATCGCACGATATCGTCGTCGAGGCATATGCCCCATTGGCGAGAGCATTGCGTATGAAGCATCCGACGATCGTGGAATTGGCGAACAAGTATGGCTGTACTAGTGGACAATTGATGGTGCGATGGAGTCTGCAGCACGGATATGTACCCTTACCGAAGAGTGTGAGGAAGGAGAGGATCGTGGAAAATGCAGGTGTTGGCGGCTTCAAAATCGAGGAGAAAGACATGGAGAAGATGGACTCTCTGGATGAATACCTTGTGACTGGTGAGTTCTCAAACTCTGGCGGAAACATCGTGTAAATTACTGACATACTTCTCCTGTAGATTGGGATCCTGTCGATACTGACTAGGTATTTGCGGTGATCAGGCTTGGTGACCGTAAGACTCGGGCCTGGGTATCATCATTGCATCGTTCCCACAGGGTTCAGGAAATGATGCCCATAAAGGCAGAACCATCAGCCTTGAGCTTAAGATCCTTCTGAAGTACATCTTCTGTGCGATAGAAACCAAGCACAGTAGAGACCATGTACTTCCTGGAGCTTACAAAGCTAAGCAGTGGTTTCGCGAGGCCAACTTGAAGCAAGTGATTGGCTTTCATGGTCATGTCGAAGTGTTGGCCGACACTGCAAGCTATAACCAGTTTCAGGCGATGGAGGAACGGAAGTACATTGATTTCGTCTCCTGGCATATCAAAACTGTACTGAGCTCTCGTCTTCCCCTTATGTAGACCAGACAATCAGTTTCAGCCAGTCATTACTCGCACAGCTCATCATGCATGATGTTTTCCCAGTGAGGACAGAGGCGCAACTGCCCATGTGGCTGTACAACCTCATTGTCAATTTGGAATCGAGAAACATACAGATCTCGGCGTGCCTTCTCGAATGAGGACGCCTCTGCGAACCGTCGTCACATGACGGACATCACGCGATTGACAGATAGCACTAGATCCCTGAAGTCCTCGCTATTTGCTCAGTCGAGCCGCCAGATCCCGAACGATGCCTTGCGAACGCTTGGGCTGGGATAGCAAATGATTGTGCGGAACCCCCAGGCAGAAAATGCGGGAAACATCGCCGATAGAACGCAACGAGTGTACAATTCCGCGAGCGAGGCGATGTAGGTGTGTGAAAAGGATGGCTCAACTCGTCTTTCTGAGGACAAAATGCGACTTCGCATCACTGAATCGCGATCGTACGTATCTGGCTCTCCGATTCCAAGGGCGCACGAACCCATCATTTCTTAGGCATTCAGGAGCCATGTACAGCTTACGCATGATCTCTGAGGTGTAGTATGCCTTGTGATGACATGGACGTGGAGCGACAATGTAGAATCCCTGGCTTGTAGGCTGTAGCTCTGCATGCAACATGAAGTTGTACTGGCTTTATGCAATCTATGCACGGCAGCTAAGGTATGCTGCTTATCAGACGCGACTTTTGCCAGAATAGGCTAGTCATTCGCGTACATCTACTGCATCTCCATGTCTTACAAGTATTCACCAACGAACTTGAACACGAATTCCTTCTCGAGGTCAGGTTGGCTTGACCACAACAATCGACATTACATAGCGGCGAGTAATGTTCCTCGACAATGCGCCTCCGAAGGATCCCGCCGCAAGGGCGTGGTATCAAGTGTTCAAGGAGCACTGGCTTCACAACTCTAACGCTACTCACCTTGACGCTCTGCTCAAGAACATAGCCCGTCGACATCGGACATCCCCCAATGTGATTGCGTTCATCCTTATGGGACTTCGCCATCCAACGTCCGGATTCGATACTCGTATTATTGTCAACTATGCCGCCAGTCTTCTTCAAACCAGGATTATCGGCTCATCACACCTGCTTTCAGCTTTACTGAAAAGATCAAGGTTCGTGAAGTTGCCAGGAAAGCGCCAACCTGCTGCTCATTGCACGAACACTCCAACGCTCGAGGAGATGTTGTTCACGCTCATGTTCCACTTCCATTTACCCGGAACAGAAGGAGAAATTCCGCTAAAAGCACGGGACACGCCACGGCTTTTACCGATTCTCACTCGATGGCTGCAAGTCGTGACTGAACACGAAATGGTCCAACAAGTGGAGAAATCGGCCCTTCATGTGGTTGACTCTATTACATCCAGCATGTACGAAGCCCTTGCTTCGCTCGCGCTCACAGTTTTCAATAGTGGGGCCGTGAGGCAAATTATGAGAGAGTCTTGGTGGAAGGAGCAAAAATTGACGATTGTCACTGACATACAGAACTTTGACATACACGTACTACAGTGGACGCATTCTCGGTTCGCGAACAGCTTCAGCACACTTACTAAACTGTCTCCATTCCTGGACCTGGACGACCATGGACGGCCTATGTTTACGGGACAGCAGGTCATGGAATCTGTTACCGATCTACCGATTGTGCAATCTAGAGCAGGTCTGTATATCTGGATCAACGCTTGCTTGTGCGGCAGACCGTTCACCGACGACATGAGCATGTTAGCATATCTCCAAGCACGGCACCCTGGTGACAATCAATCATTGGCTGTCGATCTCCAGGTTGCTGCTTTCGACGCTTTGACCAACTGTCTGCTCCGTAAAGAGTCTCGGCAGAGCGTTCACCTTGTACGGGCCTTTGTCTGCAACAAAATTCCTCACCTTCTCGTGATGCTTGCCGGATTCATGCCGCCGATGGCAGTAGAAGCTTGCATACAAATGGCATTCATATCAATCACAGTTGATGCACTGCCACCTATAAGCGCGGGCGCCACGGAAGTGCGTGAAACACTCAAGCGGACTCGACTAGAGTACCTGCAAGCCTGCGCCCTTCACGGTCTCATCTCCGCAAGTGTGGTTGGGATCATTCTGCAGGAACAAAGTGTGTCCCTGCCTAAGGTAACAAGGTATACGAAAGACGGACTCGTTGCGCAATGCGAAAATAATCTTGGACGCCTCGACTCTCTAGCTGAGGAACTGCACATCATGAACGGAAACGCTGGAGCCATCGTTGCATGCATCGTGAGCATTATTCGCGCGTTCTGTGCTAATAAGGACACCATGTCGTTGAAAACCACATGCAATACACTTATAAAACGACTGTCTGAGCTGGATATTGTGGTGCTCTTTACTCAGCCATCAAGCATCATTGGCCCACTCTGTCTTTTGCTCAATACCTGGGTACATGACCAGGATCAAACAGAGTTTACCCCCTCCTACGAGGAATTCGCTTCGATACTGCTGTTTGTCCTGGTCTTTGTTCATCGATATGGTCTCGAGAAAGCAGACCTAGGGTTGCCTGCAGGGACTGATGGCTTCATCTTCCAGCTTTTACGCGAGTTCTCGAGTAGTATCCCACCATCGCAGCTCACCACCGAGCAGAACGCGCAACTGTCGAAGTGGGTAGAGGGGCTGTTCTCCATTGATGAGCATGGCGAGGCTAGCATAATCAGCGACGAAGTCATGCGACACTGCCCTCCTCAAGCCTTTTATTTACTCGTTCCTACATTATTCGACCAGAGCGTCCTGGCATGCAAATTGAATGCTTTATCAATCTCAACCTTCAAAGGCGGTCTGGAGCTTTTGCTCGAGCCCTGGCTGCTACCATCTCTTGTCGGTGGTCTGACGTGGCTGGTCAAGCATTCTTGGGAAGAACATGGTGACGTTAACATACTCATGCAAATGCTCGACAAATTGTTAAAACCGTCAAGTCAGGCGCAAGAGACACTAGCTATGCACAAAGCAGTGCTCGGTATAGTGGCCGATCCACTCATGCGATTTCTGCAAGATCTGTCAAGCAAACGTGCCGCAAAAAAAGATATCAACGTGCTGATTGAACTCCTGAAACCCTATCGTGGACAGAGGCGCATCCACAGTACGGCTCTGGTCGACGTCAGGGAGTGGTTAGCGGGATCCGGAGGTGGAATATCGTCGTGTGTACGAGGTACGATCCGGGACATGGTCGCTTGGACTTCCAGCATCGGACACAATCCTCCTCCGCGGTACACCCATCTGCTGTTCACGACAGCATTCCAGATGCTAGGCGCTGATGGCGTCCTGAACGCTGTCATCGATGAATACAAAGAGCAGACGGCTCTCAGTACCGGGCCTGTGGCACTTGATATATGCGCTGCTTTGGTCTGTGCGCCGTACCCTGCCGCTCCAGGGCTGACCTTGACTACCCTCGCAGATGTTGTACCTTCAGGAACAGGAGCTGCGCTTTCCATACGGGACACCCTCAGACTCATAGTAACAGACATCAAGGCTCTGATGGAACGACCAGCAAGTGAAGCAGAGGCTATCGTTCGCTTGCACCGCAGAGTAGAAGCGCAAATGGCGGTGGCGCAAGTTCCGCAGATACCGCTGAGCACACCGACCCAGGATGAAGCGACGAAGCAAATCATCAAGGATCTTGGCTTGGACGAGACTGCACATGACACAGCTTTGATCGAACAGCCTGCCGGCACCGATTTTATGACGGACAGCCTCGCGGCCAGCCTGGGAGATCCGATTAGCCTCGAAGCTGTGTCGGACGAGATCAATAACCTGACGACGGACCACAACGCGATGGACATTGATTTCAACGACCTAGGGATGAACCTGGGCCAACCGACCGGCACGGGCGTTGAAAATGGCCAACAAAACGCTGAAGATGACATCTTTGCGGGCTTGGACATGAATGTTGGGGACTTGGGTGATGATGATTTTCCATTCAACTAGCATTATTTGGAGACCTATCGCTAGCAAGAATCTCGCAAATGGGCTGTCTGTGATTAAGACTGCTCGGAGCATGGACATTGGCGTGTGCGTGAACGGCGTATCACTCACGGGTCGAAGTGTGGGCTTATCGATCCGCTGTGTTCGAATTCAGCATACCAGTAAACTCACGGGTCGAAGTGTGGGCTTATCGATCCGCTGTGTTCGAATTCAGCATACCAGTCAGGCTTGTCCGCTGCACCTATGATATCGAGACAGTCGTCACTGGCTGCAAATTTGTTTCAATGGAGAAAACACACATGTATTTTCGATGGCTTTACGACCTGCGAAAGTGAGAGTCTTCCTACGCGATGTCGCATGTGCCTCTCCTGCACAATCCAATCCGGCCAGCCAGCCGGGCCACTCACAGCTGTACACATAGTCGCGTCGCACATCGTCGCTACGTCGGACGTTATATGTCGTGCACCCCTCAGAAGTCGTCAAGGTTGGTTTACCGCGTCTCAGCGCTCGGATATGAACCACGTGGTGGAGCCTGGGACCACAACGACCATCTTCAGGTTGAGGTCCACATGTCACGATTCTTGAAATTGGCAAAGCGATTCAACGGACGACTCCACCAGGTCCATTGCCTCGAAGAACTCCTCGTCCGATACCGTGGACTGTACTTCGAATTCCTCCGACAGCTTCTCCGAAAGCAGGTCTATCCGATGTCTCTTCCGGAGCTTCTCGAGCAGCGTCTGCAACTCAAATGCGACTTGAGAACGTTCTTCGTCAGTCTCCGAGACACGCGTGTGCCGTATGTCGTTGAACACTCCCATTGCGGATTGCCCGTCTTCGTCTATGGCATCTGGATCGAGCCCGTGGAGAGACGAGATACCGTCCGACAGCACAGTAATCGTTCTCAGGTTCCCTACGACAGCAGCATCGTGAAGCAATGTTCTTCCATTAGCTGCCGAACGATCAGCTCGTGCACCCAACTCCAGCAACAATCTCAGGACGTTGTGGCTATTGTGCAGGACGCAGGTGTGGATCGTCGAGTATTCTTTCTCGTCAAGCGCGTCGACATCCGCGTTGAGGCCGATAAGTCGCTGTGCAGATTCGAATCGATCACGTATGGAAGAACGATGCAAAGCGGTGAGCCCAGCTTTATCGGTCAGATGGATGTCGGCCCCGTTTTCGAGTAGAGGGTCGAGATACCGTAGATCATCGCGAATGAAAGCTGCCATCGACAGGGCAGTCTGGCCAGCTTTGTTCTTGGCGTCGACCCGAGCTCCGGCCATGAGCAAGGGACGAAGCGTCTCATGGTTGGAAGACATGGCGGCTTCTATAAGCGGCGTCCAAAGCGCATCGGTACTGAGATTAGGGTCGGCTCCGTGTCGAAGTAGGGTCGAGACTGCGTCGAGGTCGCCTCTGGCCGCCGCAAAATGTAGCGCCGTCTTACCCATCACATCTTTCTTGTCGATATCGGCGTTGGAGAGGCTACAATATTCGTCGAGTGAAAGACTCGAGATGCCCAAAACGATCTTATGGACAGACGTGAAGTTTCGCTCATCGATGAAATCAGAGTACTCTGTTGGCCCTCCGATGACGCAAGGCTCAATGGTCCGAAACGGTAGCTTCTGTAAGGAGATCTGCCAGCAAGCTTCAACAGCTGAGGTAAAGTATTGGTCCTTATATTCTCGATCGGCCTTCTGGTCTAATAGGAACTGTGCAGTGGAGACGTGACCATTGTATATAGCGATGTGCAAAGCTGATCTACCATCCGTCCCACGGATGTCGTACGGTGAAGCCAGGCCTCGCTGAAATAGATCTTGAATGCCGGCTGTGCTGCCCTCCCGGGCATGGGCGAACAGAGCAGCGTTGTCTGGAAGGACTCTCATCACCCGGAGGTTCATCGTTGGTTGGGTACCAGAGTCCCATCTAGCCACCACTTCGACCATACGATTGAACATCCAGCGGGGAAAATAGTAAGATGCATTGAGCCTGGACTGATGTCGCTCTTTGCACCGTTGTGTGCTGCATTTTGAGGGGTACAACATGGGTGTGCCACTATATCTCATGAACAGCAAACCAGTAACCTGATTCATCCACCGCGGAGTTTTAACAAGGGCTGTTGAGTGGCAGTTGCAGGAACAAGATTTTGGACAACTAGTCGTTGAGACGATCATCTTGAAACAAACAGCTTCTTGGTCTGAGCTACCCGCGAGGTCTGGCGTGCCGGTGGTTCTGTCGGGAGAGACTGACTGCGAGCGAGACGGCAATGCAATCCGATCTGGCGACAACAAATCGTCCAGGGAGGCTGGTCTAATGGTTGTGTCAGACGAAGCTGAGGGCGAACGAGACCGCGCAGCATCTGCACCGGTAATCTGCAGCATCATTGATCGCATGACATCCAATTCTGTCTTGAGAGAAAGCTGGGATAGCTCGATAATTCCACGCATCTCCAGGTTAATTCCGCTAAGGAACGATCAGTCAGTGATACGTGAGACCGAACCACATGAGAATCATACGTGTTTGCCACCGTCAGTGCAAAGTGCAGAGATTCTCTTGCCTCACGAACCGCGTCCCGATGCTTCGTCAGCGTCTTCTCATGATAGTAATACGACCACCTCGAGGGTCTTGCTCCAGAAATCTGCAATACGGGCTTAGTGTGGTCCGTTGGACTTGATGATCTCGACACATGACCTCCCACTTCGGTCGTTTTGAACAAATCTTGCCTCACGAACTCAAGCAAGGCATCAAAAGCGTTCTTTGTGCGCGAGAGAGCCTTCTGCACGGCCCATTGAGTTTCCACGCTCAAAGCACCGGTCACAATGAATGCCTTCACATTGTCAAGAAGGACCTGAAATTCCGTAGCCTAGATATTGCGTTAGCAGCGAGATTGTGATTGTGCACGACAATGCGTGTGCGGACAGAGAGCCACTGCGTCTACATCAGGCTTTCACGGACGTATCACATATATGAAACCTTCCATGGTGATACATCAGGCAAGCAAACGCACCCGGGTTGGGTTTGTCATAGGTAAAAGAAAGACCCCGAGAGTCAAGCTCACCTCGTTCAGCAATTCAAGCACGAGATCTGGAGCGTTGCGTGATCTTCGAATTTGCTCCAAACGTTCCTTCGCTGCCTTGACTGTTTCGATGATGGTGATGATGCTGGCGGCCGCGCCGATGGGCTCCATGTTGAGGTCACTGTGCTATGCGCACCAAGTACCGTCCTACCTTAGATACCTTACGCATCGAGAGCGGTTGGCCTACGAGTAAGATACAGCAGCCGATTCAAGCAGTTACAGGGTAGGTCGATGAGTTGAATGATATCTATTAACGAGGTAGAGACGAGGATCGGCCGCTACAGTCTACTGTACTGAGCAACGAACATTTGAAGGTGATTTCAGCTCGTCGAACACGGAACAAAGAGGCCGAGGCTGACTCAGCGCTTGGCAAGGCATCCGCATCTATCATTTCATGCTACGCTCGCTACTTTGTAGATAGCGAAACTCATGCAGTATCCATTCAGTGCCTCGCTCTTCTCACGCTCTCCGTCGACCCCGTTCGGCACCGATCTAGAATGAGTGGACTCTGGCTTCTCCCGCATGCCAACGGTCCGCGTACCAACGGCAATCTCATTTAGCGGCCGAGCTCTTCTTGAGCAGGTCGTCGGGGTCCAGCGTCCTTCAGCGTAGGGCACAGCTCGCGTCTGTCAACACCTTCAGCCATGGCATGGTAAGGTATGGTATAGAGGCGCTGCGTTACCTCCAAACTTTCAAGATCCCTGTACCTCGTGCAGTATCGCATAGATTGATGCAGTGGGCATTGCATTTACCTACGTCATAGCTCTACTATCTCATGTCGCCGAGAAGTTACAGAGACTTCCGATCACCCCCTACAGGATCAGCGTCGCCCGGTACTTCGGAGTTACAGTATGGGAACGACCGTAGTCGTAATCATCTGTATACACAACCCTGATGTTCTCGGTCACCTCATCCTATAATCACGCTACGTTACCCTCGTCTATCTTTAAACTATACGGGTTCGATAAGCACGACGATCGTGGCACCGTTACGAACGCTCCGTGACAGGCCAGAGTCCATGGCGAGCATAGAAGATAGAGTCGTTTATGCAACGTTCTATTGCACTCGTTCAATAGGCGAGAGCGATGAGGATCCCTACTTCGATGCCGTTCGGCTGCTCATTCATCAAATCCTGCATCGTCCTTCAACGTGCACACAGCTCGGGATCCCATTCGTAGTGTTCGTGGTGCCACATGTTTCCGAGGCACGACGCAATGCCTTTCGAAGTATGGGGGCGTGTGTGACTGAGCTAGACTACGTGGCCCATCCAGGAATCTATCCGCGGCGTGAGCGATGGGTCGACCAGCTTTGCAAATTGCGCATCTTCGAGCAAGTTTCCTACGACCGAATCTTGTACCTTGACGCAGACATGCTTCTGACCAAGTCCTTGGATGGCATCTGGAGCGAACCTGTCTCGAGGCAGAGTTATGAGACTCGCGGGGAAGCCGAAGAGGATTTCCCCCATCTTCTTCGCATCACGCCCCTACCAGGTCAAAAGCTCCGACCACACGCAAGTGAAAGCGAACAAGATCGTATGAGCCTTCCTCGGATGCCACCCCTGCCAGACAGATATCTGTTTGTCGCAGTGTCTGATACATACGCGAATCGAAAGCCAGGCCCGCCCACTCCGTGCTGGTACACGGCGCTCAATAGCGGCTTCTGGCTCGCATCGCCCTCCCCGAAACTGTATGAGTATTATGTGTCTCTTCTCGCATTTCCAGACAGCTACGACAACCAGTACATGGAGCAGGGAATCTTCAGGTATGCTCATAGGGATGATGGGCCAATGCCTTGGAAACAATTCGACCGGAAGTGGAACGTGAACTGGCCCAGAGCCGAGGATCTCACTTGCGGAACCGCAACCCTGCACGACCGTTTCTGGATCACCGATGAGCCATGGGTGGAGCCAGAGTTGGTGCAGGCCTGGAACGAGGCTATGAACGAAATGCAGGCGTTTTGTAGAGAAAAGATCGTTCAAGGCGCTGCAACCCCTTCTCCCGGCCACGAGCGGCTCGATTAGGGATGGCTAAGGTCATTTCTAAGAGCACGACAGTAATTTCCGTAGGATAAAGTACGCATATGCGTGGAATGGGTTTGGCCAGAACGGAAGACTCATCACCCATGCCAGCGTGCTTTCCCGTCCCGAAACCAGATGCCGATGTGATCTCAACGACTACTTGTATCGAAGGCTTTGCAGGTGCTGTATAAGCTGACAAGCATCTTGGTGTGACACTCTTGGAGGTCGATCCAGCTCATCAGGATTAGAGCTAGAGCAGTTTGATCTGTAGAGTGTGGTGAGACAGGTCTTTCTCGATGGAACCGTCTTCTCTTGTATTGTTCCAGCCGCAACCCACTACTGCTATGTCCGTAAGCAAGGGTCTGGACAATGGCCGACGTTCGCTTGACCTCACACAACTGAAATAGCGTCGCCACGCCTAGCATCAACCTCCGTCGACAAAAGACAACGGTTCCTTATACCCTCACTCCCCTCATCCATTACCACCTGTTTGTATCGGCAGGTTTATCCAGACGATGTTCGACGCTCGACTCGATACCTTACATGGATGATAAGCTCCTGGATCCTATGCTCGCCATCTGCCCGCGTACAGTATCCCCCTATCCGCCCAAATGGCAGTATGTCGTTGGCAATCCAGCCAGACCGTTGCGCCACACCTTTGTGTTCAGTGCAATCAAGACAATTTGTTTGATCTTGCAAGTGCTCGAAAATTATGTACTGATGAAGTCAATGCGTAGATTTATCCACCAAGTGTACATGTAGTAGTGAGAATCTTCTCACGTGAGGTCGCGTGTATATCGCTCACTAGTCCAGGCAGGCCAGGCCGCTGACCAATCAGAGCAGTGTATGCAGACGCAGCGCACATCGTCGCCACCCAAGTACTTCACTTGATGGTGGTCACCACATTACCCTCTCCTGGCAGTCTCTCGTCAAGTTGGGTTCAATGTGTTATTACGATGGCATCTGAGGGTCTGAGACGTTCTGGGCGAGTGCGGAAGGCCGTCCAGACATATGCAGACGAGCCAGCTGCCGAGAACGATCTTGCATTGTCCTTGCCAGCGCCTAAACGCAGGAAGAAGAACAGTGTGCCCAACGACAACGACAAAGCGGATGCAGCGTTCTCAGAGCAGTCTGTGGGTACAAGTTCCAAGAAAGCAAACACATCAGTGGTCCGCAGCAAAAAGCTCAAGGTCATGGACGACGAGTATGATGTGGAGGCGTCGGAGACATTGCACTCTGGCAAGCAGCAAAGCACGAAAGTCTCGGAGAACGCCCCTGATTGGCATGCTGATGCCGCCGAGAAACGCGTTGCTCGTGAAGAAAGGCGTATCAAAAAATTGAAGAATGGTGCTTCTGAGAAACGACTTCGCTCGTAAGTGTTCTCGCCGATAATGGTAGCGGCCGCTCGCTGACTATCGCATAGCTATGTTGACGAGCCTGACGACAAGTTCACCAGGGCTTTGAAGGCAGCCATAACACAACGGATGTATGTGATTGATCGGGAGCGGTCGGCAGAACCCGACTGCCATGCTCATCATGCGGACTGCCCACGTGAGAAAGTACAGCTTGCTGGGTCCACTGGCAACGTGTATACCGTGACTATCTCGCATCTACCCAGCTGTACATGCCCAGTAGGGTTGTTCCAGGCTAGAGGCGATCGAAGCTGCTGCAAGCACATTCTCTACGTTCTTCACCACGTACTGAAGACATCGAGTGAATTGGAACAGCAGAACGCGTTCTTGACATCAGAACTTCGCGACATTTTCGCAGCATCTCCGGCACTTGCTAGCGACTTTGCCGAAGAAGATGCCATGGACGAGAAACGCAAGGCTCTGAGCGATGATTGCCCGATTTGCTTTACAGAGTTCGACGAAGGTGAAGATGTCACCTGGTGTCGCGCTGCTTGTGGCAACAACATCCACAAAGCTTGTTTCGAGCAGTGGGAGCGGACCAAATCAGGCAGGGTCACCTGTCCCTTCTGTCGTGCCCCGTGGCAGAAGGAAGACACCGTCAAGAGCCAGAAGGCGAGGGTCGCAGACATCACCGTGCCCGAGGATCGAAAAGCCGGTGGCTACAGAAATGTTCGGCACTTGCTGGAATATGACGAGTGATTGTCATGGATGTGACAAGGATGGCCAAGAAGACACATCCTAAATACTTATGACCGTATGCTTATGACCCTTTGATGACCCTGATCGAAGCTCGCTTAATGAATGGTAACTACCTGGTGGCGGCAACGAACGAGCTGTATGATACAAGCAGTAGTATCAAGGAAGTGGGTGAAAATATGGCATTGCTGTAACATCTATGGACGACTGACTTTCCTTGACGAAAGCCCAGCGTTTTTCTCGGAACAAAGACTGACTCGTAGATCACTCATTGCCCTTACTTGCGAAAGGGTGGAGTGCGAAGTGCAGTATGAATGAGAAATTCAACGTTGTTCAGACTTGGTCTCCATATGTCGTCGCACGACTAATTCGGGCGAATAATACTGTGATTATAGCGTAAAGAACTTGTGTATACTCAGAACAGGTAATGAGGTGTTTATGCGATGGCTGTGGACACCGCAGCGTCCGGACTGTTCGACTTCATGGTCTGCCCTGGCCGAGTGCGAAGCCTACGCCTCGGGGAGATGTGATGCTCGTTTACGGTGGCTTCGGGATCTGTCAGGTCGATGGCTGCCAATCTTGCGACGGCAGCAGGCGTGCGAGTCATTGGAGTGGCCGGAAAGCACAACTTTGATCCGGTTCGGGAGTGTGACGAGGGAGACGTCTTCGACCACAAGACCGACAGCTTGGTTGCAGACGTGGTAAAAGCTGTGAGGAAAGACGAGTCCCTTGGTGTCTCCGATACCATCACTCAAGAGGCAACCTTTCAGAACAGCATAGCGATCCTCGAAAGATTAGGCGGTGGCTTGTTGCCAGCAACACACAAAAGTTCAATGGAGCTCTCGAGCAAAATTCAAGCGATGTCTGTCTTTGGTCTTGACGAATTCTCATTCCCGATTTGGGAGAGCTTCATCACCGATGGACTGGCCAATGGAAGTTTGTAGGGTCTGCCAAAGACGAAAGTTGGAAGTGGCCTTGAGAGCTTACAGTCGGCTGCGGACACGGCATGCGCTGGCGTCTCAGGGACCAAGATTGTTGTTGAGATCTGAACCAAGTGGATCCCCTTGTCGCGAAATCAGAGATATCATACACAAACTCATGACTCAATCAAAGTTTTGCTTTCTGCGAATCACCAAATTGAAGCTTTGTGTCTTGCGAGGTCTCTGCTTTGCCCTTCTTTGCCGTCGCCTTCAGACTGCGGATCAGAGTATCTAGGCCAGTGCCGCGAGCACCTGCCTCGAGCGTTGCCGACGTTGGAGACATAACTTGACCGTCTGAGGTGCGAAAGCCTAGGCGATGGCCTTTACCCTCTGCAACAAGAAGGGGAGAGCCGGGTGCATTGGAAGCTTCGCCCTCCTGCGTCGTGAGGACAGTCCATGGACCAGCAAAGGTCAACCTCGGATATTTCTCGGTCTGTAGTACCTTATGGGCAGTCACAACATCCCACAAATTGCCGATCGCTCGATCTCGCCGAGAGAAGTCGGCGGCAGTCCATATGTCCCAATCGATGTGACGGTCAGCGGGCGCGATCTTTGGCGCATGCTCTAAAGCAGCATCAGGCATTGCTCGGCTAAGATCTTGAAGCGGCTCAACGAAAAGTCCAGACTCGAGACTCTTGCGGAGAACCTCCGCGCCCACGATACTTAACCTAGAGGTTAGTTCATGGGCTGTTGTATCGTTCGACAACGGTACAGATTCGGGATCCGTCTGAGCAAGAACAGCACCATTATCGAAGCGGGTCGGATGCATGGTCTGCAACGTAACGCCAGTGTACTGCCGTCCCTTCATGATCGCATGTTGGATGGGAGCTGGTCCTCGCAAATCTGGAAGAAGCGAAGGGTGAACGTTCAGTCCACCGTACTTGGCTCCATTGATGATTCTCGCCGGCACCAGCAAGCCAAACGACACTGCAATGATCAGGTTCACCGAAGGCGGAGGCTGCCAGCCTGTGAAGGTGTCGATCTGATGTAGACCGAGTTCCAGTTCTTGCGCCACAGCCTTGATGGGAACTGCTTGAATCTGCTTCAATCCACGGCCAGCTCGTTTATCTTTCCGGCAGACAACATCGATGGAGCGGATCTTGTCTGGATCGTTCTTTGACAATTCCCAGATGGCACGCAGCGAAGCGATCGAGAAGTGGTCGGCGCCACAGAAGAGGACGTGAAGAGGTTCGTGTGGCTTTGGCTGTACATCATGTACGCCACGTATGTGTAACCATCGTCGCAACGGCCTTGTCGAGTATACAGCACGACGTGATGATTGTGCTAGGCTCAACATGTATAGCTGAGGTGTGGTGTGAACATGGACAGCACGCACATACAATGTTCATGGTTGGTGTCACATGATATCAGGAGACACCTGCAATTCTTCGGCGTGAAGCTAGTGAACCCTGGACTACAGCACTTTCAGCGTAGCGTCCTCTGGATCTTGACATCTTTAATCCCGAGACATTTCATAGCAGAGTCGCACATTGCTATACCTCGCTCGAGCTGCACCACCATGTATGTATATGACTGTAGCTGGGTCATGGTTGAGAGTAGAATGACCGTCTTTCCAACGACAACACTGCGAAGTAGAAAGTGAATGCGTGAAGTCATCGAGGGTGTGCCGATCGTCCGGGGCAAAATCTTTGGCTTCTGGGCTGCCCGGACACGGTCCCGATATCTCACGACGCCTTCGCAACTTTCTTTGTTTCACTTCTCCCAGCTCGTTGCTTTGTCTTACCCCCCTCCCATCAACCAACGATTACGGCCTATACCCATCACGAATATCACGCATATATCAGACCATCATCTAGCTGATATACGACCACGTTCGCTCGCACAAAAATCCATCTTTGGACGTCCGGGATCCTTTTCGAACGTAGACGCACTCTCGCAAGCGAAACCGAAAAAAGCAACCATCACTTGAACACACCTTCGACCGGCATTCCCCCATCGAAACGATGCGTTTCTTCTCCTCCACACACGACTTCGCCTACTCATGGGACGAAGTCAGCACCTGCAACTGGCGCAAATATTGCCCGTGGAACGACAAGTCGACGCATGTCATCGCGGTCGACACGCTGTCGCGCTCGCTGGACCCGCACACGCACATCCTGCGCACGGAGCGGCTGATTACCTGCCGGCAAGCGATGCCGTCGTGGATGAAGTCGTTCTTCGGCAACGACACGTCGATGGTGTACGAGGTGTCGTACGTGGACCCGGCGGCGCGGCAGGTGACCATGTGCAGCCAGAACATGACCTTCGCCGAGCTCATCTCGGTGCAGGAGAAGGTGGTGTACCGGCCGAGCGCGCGCGGCGCCGGGCACACGACGTTCGAGCAGAGCGCCAAGATCATCGCTCTGTGCGGCGGCTGGCAGAAGATCAAGAACACCATCGAGGAGTTCTCCGTCGAGCGCTTCCGCCAGAACGCCGTCAAGGGCCGCGAGGGCTTCGAGCGCGTCCTGGCCATCAGTCGCGAGGTGTTTAGCGAGCAGCGGGAGAAGAATGCGTCTCGGGTTCGGGAGCAGGCGGCATAAGTACATGAAGAGAGATGCATAGTTTGAAGACATTCGGGTCAGCAGAGGCGCAGGATTGCATTCACATTTTGCTGAGCGTTCTGAGCGAGGAACGGGTTTGATTCCCTTGACATATACCAAAAAGGCGTGGACTGGATAAAGGCATTTACATTTACTGGAAAAGGTAATGGATTCGGAAAATGGTTATAAGGGTATACACACGAACTATTAGAGTGGCGGACTCGGTAAAGGCCTGTGAGGCACGCAGGATCGGCATCACGGCATCACGGCATGGTCTCCCTCTTCCTCAGTCTTTCCCATAAGCAGGGTAGAACGGATTGAAGGGCAAAGGCTATGCATAGGAAAATTCTGCTCAATTACATATATTCCACTATAGAGGACAGTTCCGAGATACAACATCCAAACTCGATCCTGAAAACAGTCGTGAAACCACCTTCCCCAAAATGGTTCAAGTATTACTGTCTCATCGCGTTGCACATTGAAAAGAGTGGAACCAAAATTGCCAAAGAAATGGTTGTTCGTACACGTTAAGCGTATGCTAGTTCCTCTACTCTACATGAGATGTGGTGATGTATACAGAACGCCCCGAAGATGCACCTAGATCCCCCCCTAAATCCGTCCATAAGGAAAACAGTTCATTGAAGGTCGTGCAGAATGTAGTCTGCTGTGCCGGCATTACAAGCCATCAGTGCCGTCGAAGGACGCCGGAGCCAAGATGTAAAAGAAAAGGAGATGCGTCGCTAGTGGGATTATCGCTGTGCAAGGTCGAAAAAGTCAAGGTGGAGCCGAAGTGGTCCAAAAGTAGAAGGAAGCTCACTCCCGCGCTTTGATGTCGGTGGTGGCTCGAGAAAGTGGGATATCATTGAAGTGAAGCGCGTGGAAGCCAGTGAAACGTCAGGTAAATGGTAACTGAAGAGAGATGGTGTGGGTGTGTAGTGAGAACGTCAGGCGCTGACGAGGCGAAGTTCGATGAGACCGGGCGTTTTGTGTACGCGCACGGTCGAGAGGATGCAGAGAACAAAAGCTGTGCCAGAGAGCACGGTCAGGACGATCCAGACTGAGTTCAGTGAATCGAGTACGTCCTGACCTTGAGTGCGTCTGTTGAGGTAGACGCTGCTAGCGACTGCGAGGCCGAGGCACATGCCTAGAGTGCTGAAGAAGCTGTGTATGGGGCCGGCGTGGATGGTTTCATCATCGGTGGCGGCAGCCCTTTTGATTGATGTGCGAAGGAGAGGAGCGAGGAGACCCATGGCGGCACCAGTGAGCACGCCGATTGGGATTGCAAGTACTGCGGAGGTGTGGGTGGTGAAGAGTAATGTCAGAGTGAAGCCGGTCGTGGTAAGGCTCCAGCCGAGACCACTTGCGAGGTGGTTGTGAGAGTTCGGCACTGCAAAAGAGGCCGCGATTGCAATGACGACAAAAGGTATGGTCCAAGAAAGCAGGTACGATCCTGAAGTTTGGGCGGTGGTTGATAGTCCAGCTTGAAAGTAGATTGCTACCATGTAGAGGATAGCAGTAAAGAGCATACCATGAATCGTCGTTCCCATGCAAGGTAGTACTGCCACCGCACGTGTGGAGCAGCTCACCGGCAGTATGGGGTGATTGCTGGAGCGATTGTATGTTGTTGATGTTACCAGCAAAGTGATCCCGACCAGTAGCGGTACGATGACGAGCCATGAGGACCAGGGATGCACCGAACCCGCCCAGCTGATGGCGAGGATTATAAGTGTACAAGATGCTGACAGAAGTAGCCAGCCAAGGACGTCTATCTTCTTGACTCTTTGCCACATCTTCTCAGTAGGTCCTGGCAGCTTGACTAGCAATGGCACCGTAACGCCACCAACCAAAGCAAATGGGAGGTTGACGTAGAAGATGTATCGCCATCCTACTGTATGAGTGAATACGCCACCAATGATCGGACCAATGGCTGTGCCAAGCCAGAATGTGGCTGGAATCCATCTCTCACAGTTTCGCGAGATTTCGCTGGTGATCAACTGTCCGAGAATAAGCTGGGTCAAGACCCTAACCGCAGCACTACCGCTTCCCTCGATAATTCTGCCGATGATGACGGTCGAAGTCGTCTTAGCGAGTGCTGACAGGATGGAGCCAATCGTGACGAGACTCAGGCCGACAACCAGTAATGACTTGCTGCCGACAGTAGAGAGTCGCATGACTAGTGGCTGAAAGAGGGCCGATGTGAGTAGAGAGGCGATTGCGATCCAGGAGGTGGAGACAGATCCAGCATTCAAGTCTTTTGACATGGTGGGTAAAGCGGACACCAGTGAGGTGGCATTGAGGCCGACCATGAGATTTAGCAAGCACAGTACAGCGCAGCAACAGTAGAGCCTCCCAATGGAAGGTTTGCGCTGCTGCTCTTCGAACATCTCCTGAGCAGCTACCCTCATCGACTTCTTGTCGAGCTCTACTGAGGAATAGGAGTAGTATGAGCTCATTGATGCACCGCCATGAGATGCATTCGGTCTCAGAGGTGGCCGAGTTGGTACTTCGGGAAAGTCCTTGGGACTTCTGGGGACTGTGGTATCGTGTCGTGATACTCTCGGTCGTCCTCGGTCATGGTAGACTGGGGGCAGGTCGATGTTGATGTCAGCTCTTGGAGTGATCGAAGTGTATGCTGCATCATCATATCCAAGGCCGGGTACAACGCTGAGGTTAGGGATCTCCGGTCGATCTTCCGGCTTCGGAAGGCGTTTCAGATCCTTGCTGTGCGACCGGAGAGGATGTGGATGAGACTTTGACGAGTCCGGCGACTGGGACGTTGCTTGTGGATGATAGGCCTCGAACCAGTCATCGAGTGCGAGGCTGGTGAGGATTGACTGAGACATGACATGCAAGGCGCCAGGGGGAAAGACAATGTCGGACAGAGGTGGTCCATTAGGTTGATGTTGGGAGGCGGAAGAGGTATATGAGTACTGAATGCTCTTGATGGTGTGCGGGCTGAGATCTTAGCGAAGAGCTTGCAATGAATTGGTAAGGATGATATTCGAGACTGGTGATAGCTTCTGGAATTGACAAGGAGCAGGGCGGGCAAGGTGAAGATATAGAAAAGAACTGTGTTATGAACAGCGGCGGTATAGAAACCTACTCCCAAGTGCATCCAAGCCAGCCACGCCATGGCAGACGAGTGCAGCAGCCTCATCGGCGAACCCTGAATTGCGGGCTTGTCGACGATGCTAGGATGTGATGAAACTTGCTGTATGCAGCAGAGAATGCGCCCTGGAACGCCCTAGAGCGGTACAGATGATGCCCAGCGAAGTGGAGGTGAGCTGGAAGCGGGAGAGGGAGGCTTCGGCAACGGCACCGCCAGCCCTAGATAGTCCTAAGGAGAGCGAAAGAGGGCAACGTTTGTCCAGAACGGATCAGCATCTCATTGCCAGATTGTGCCAACGAGAGCCTCACGACGGCTGTGGCGCTCACGCGACCCGGAGAGGCCGGCGGGCGCCAGCGAGCGTGTGAAAGCGCAGATTGGCGGAAGAGAGCTTTGACGCTGCAAGTTTCTATCCTTGTCGGAGCGGACAGCGCATATCCCATGGCATTGGGTGAAAGGGCGATCATGCTGCGTCGGCATGCGACTACAGTACATAGATCAGCAACTCTTATTGCAGCACTTATACCTTCTGCAGCGACCTGCAATCTCCAGCAAACAGGCGGTGACCACTGGGATGTCCTCTCACACGCAGCAATGCGGACGCGAATCGTCAGAAGCGCCCACCCAAGACGCGTCGTAATCCATTGCGACTTGAAGAGATCGCTTTCGGACCGGCCAAGCATCAGATCGACCGATCGGTTATCTTTCAGCACGCCGAGTCTGTGGACTAGATCTTGGTAACGACGCCATCGCACACGTGTCGAGCCCCAGCAGAGCATGGGCCAGCAGTATTCTGCCGGCGAGATGTTTCGAAGGCAGATCTCAGCTGTGAAGTCGGCTCGGTGGCGCCGTGCAGTCATTAGACTTGGCGACGCCGCGCACTAGTGCACGTTCCCCTTGGGTCTGCAGGTACCAGACGCGGCCTAGCAGCCCTGTCGAACTCGAACATGTACCATCCAACGACCAAACCAGACGTGCTTGGTACATTCGCACGGCAGTTCTTGACGGGCGGCTCTGCTCGAGTCTGCGTTGCCATGCCAAAGCCTTCGTTCCAGTATGAAATTTCACTCCGCAACGGATTTCAGACTGAGACTGCGTTCTCGTCATCATGATCGGCATCGAAACTTGGTCACCACCGGACAATAGTCGTTTCACTAGATGGGACCCTCTAGCGATGTATAACTGCTTCACATATTAATGCCCATCACCGCATCGCATCGACTCTGTACCTGCATGGGACCATGGAGCATGAAACCACCGCTCGCACGACTCGAATTGCGACAGCCATATGTGAGAGCACATATAGATGTGATTCCGCTCTAACTTGCATGCTGGCATAGCACACACCGCTGCAGGCCAACCCGTGGCAGGTCTCCCTTCCGCAATAGCACCTGACGCGATATAGTCTGTCGATCATTCCACCTGAAACTGGGCAATGGAGATGCGCGAGATGTCAATGATGGGCTGGCTGACGTAGATTGATTGCAGGAGGCAGCATGATAATGGCATGTCCATATAGTCTTGAGGACTGCCTGATTGGCATGGTATGGCATGTCATGGCGTGACGTGGACAGGGACTGGCGGTCTGGTGATCGACCCTCACGCAAGCGAGTGTGATGAAAGAGGTGGACGGCTGGGTGCCACCGCCCATGTTGCCGTGAGTACATAACTCAACCTGACTCATGTGCATCTGCCTGATGCAAGAGTGGTTCGACAGCAAGGTACGCATGTAGCTTGCGTTGCGGTGAGCTTCCTAGGATATATCAGCTGGGCTTATGGTATGTGTATGTATCTGACTCGATGCAATTCACATCATGTGGTCTCGCCCGTCTCCTGGTTTCCACTGCCTTGCGTCTATCAACCCCCGAGACAGTGCAAGACAAGCACAGAGACTTCTCTACACCACAAAAGCAAGGACGATTCTATGGGGTCTTGGTCCACGTCTCATGCAGGTACATGGCACGCGAATTTTGCTGATATACTGACTGCGCTTGTTTCGAAGGCAGGATGCGACTTTCAAGTACATATGTCGAGGACGGAGACGCCAGTGAGGTCTGCGGTGTGTGAAGCACTGCTGGATAGGCACAGTCTTACTTCCCGCCACGTGGTGACAGGTTGCAGCTGGTTACTTCTCATCGCATACGCCAGGAGTGGGCCCTCCGGAAGTGTGAGCAATCCTTGTTCATCGAAACGATTTACACGTCCAGTCATCACGTTCATAACCACGAGAGAATGTGACAATTGTGGTGTTACATTTCTGGTATTGTTTGCTCTGCATGCGTACTTGGCTATTCTTACACTCCGCTCAACTCAATCCATCGAAGACAGGCACGAGCCAGTTGTCCCCGTTACATATCGCCTGCGATACATGCCTGACGAGCTTGCTCGTCCTCTTCGAATGTGACTCCACCCATGTAAGAGCTGTGCTGTCACATCCTGAAGGATTCTCTCAGCAGTCACACTACTTCTTCTGCACCCCATCGGTCTCCTCTTCGATGCTGCCCATGGTATCGGCTGAGCTGGAGGTACTCATCTTCTCCAAGTGCGCCTGATCAGCCAAGTCTTCAGCGGTGGGACCCATGTAGTCTTCGAAGTCAATAGCCTCGGGGTCCAGCGCTTCGAACTTGGTCTTGAGGGCAGAGTGGCCCGCAGCCATAGATGTGCTGTTGCTGCGACGACGAGTCTTGGTCATGTTGTAGTCGTAGTCCTCAAGCTCTGACACACCCTCACGACCCCTAAATGGAGGTCGTTAGCTCCAGAAGTAAAGCGTGACAGCGAGTGCATGATTTGCGAGACCTGAGGCACTGAGAAATACCGGGCAAGGGACGAATAACAAGTAGGCATCCAGTGCACGCAGACTTACCAGTTGCCTTTGCCGCCACCTTGCTTCTTGGTGGTGCTCGGGTCGATGCCGCCGTAGCCGGCCTTACCAAAGTAGCGTGGCAGATGCTCTTCGGGAGCAGCGGTGCCATTGGCAAGGCCGACATGGTCACGATCGGTGCTCTTGTGAGTACGAGTCACTACATCGAGCTGTCAGCATATAAAGCTCATCGATAGTGCTGGTAAGATTGCTTGTAGAACTACCCCACGCCACACCTGCTGTGACGTATGGGGGACAAGAGGGGCATTGGAAACACAGCTGAACTTACTGATGGCTGTATTGTGTGTCGTGATGGGACGGGTGTGTTTGTAATGTTGATGGGATGGCAGATGAAGGAGGACAATGCGAGCTGGTTAAGTTGAAGTGTTGATAAGGAAGTAGAGAGGGGGGTTGAGAAGAAGAAGATGTCGTGAGATGAGTCGAGAGTCTGGTTGACGTAGAAGCGTGATCGCGTGACCTGCGTCAATAGTTGCTGCTGATCACAGCAAGAGCAAGCTCCAACGTGCTAGCGAGCGCTGACTTCCAGGACAGTACGATACTATACGACAATGATGCTCTCATGACAAATGCTTGAGGCGAGCTCAACGATGGAGGGAGAGGAACCCCGAGATTTTGGCATTGGGCGTGGCACGCGACATTCGAGACAACCATGCTCTAAGGACCTATACTAGGTGCTTCCGCGATCGAATACTCACGTGTACTGGCTACATGTAGAGCAAGAAGCTCTCGAACCAGACTTTAGACCAGTGTACCTCCGTTCTCATGGAAGCCCCTCGATCCTCGTAATGAAGGCCTGTCTTGGAGTCGAACTACTCAGCTTGGCTGTCATCCCAACAATGGCAGTGAAGCTAGCATCGTTTGTGGTGTCCACGAAGCATGAGCAATGACAACTTCCGGTCAGAGCCTTGATCGTTTCTGTTGCAGCAGAGGGACCGCTTGGAGCTGACATCGCTTTCGAATGATTGACAGGAGCTTGAGACGTCAGGTGGAGGGAGAGATGATGTGTACCTCGCTTGTACCTCCTAGCTTCACTTACCCCGGATTCCAGAGCGGGGCACTTGCGGCATCCGGCAATGCAAGGAAACTTTACGCATGGCATGGAAGCTCGGTGGGAACGAAGTACAGGTGCCACGTAAACGACCATGTACAGCAAGGAGCTGCGATCGCGTACTACGAACGTCTAGACGAAGTCGATCAAAATATCATGGTGGTACATTGGCCGCGAAATTGAGCCAAGCGGGACGAGTGTCGTCTATCCCAGTGCCCTCAGTATCGACCTCAGAGACCAGACATCAGTGTTTACACTGCTTGAAGCTGAAGACATTATTCTTTTTCTACATCCATCTCACCCTCCTCGCAGATTATAATGGTCACTTGATGGTGAGATTTGGGAGATAGATTCATTTCGGGCCTTTGTTACTCGCACGTGTGTCCCCTGCAAGCTTCAAGTTGTTGCGTCATCTGTGGGCAAGACGTCTGTATTTCTATTCATGGTGGAAAAGTGCAAGAGCTTCTTGATATTTGCCGTACCATTCCAAACTCTGTATCAACATGTCTGGCACCAAGACCCTCAGGATCGCCTTGGACTGGACCCCAAACACAATCCATACCGGTCTCTATGTCGCCCTGGAGGCCGGACTGTATTCCTCGCACGGCCTTGATGTCCAACTACTGCCTCCGGATGAGACCTACAGCAAGACTCCCGCAAAACTTCTGGAGGAAGGCAAAGTCGACCTAGCAGTTTGCCCTTCGGAATCTTGCATTGCTTATCAGGAATCCGGAAAACTGTGCCTCAAAGCGATCTATGCAATTCTCCAGCGGGATGCCTCTGCAATCGTCTCTACGAAGCTGAAGAGCATGCAGGAATTGGGCGAAGGCAAAGTCTATGGTAGCTACAACGCACGCTATGAGGATAGCATCGTGAAAGCGATGGTCGCTAAAGATGGTGGATCCGCAGACGAGGTCAAAATCGAACGTCAGCAAGGCAAGCTGAGCTTGTTTCAAGCTCTAAAAGACGGCAAAGTGGATGCGACTTGGGTGTTCCTGCCCTGGGAAGGCATCGACACCAAGTCCACTGGCGAGAGCTTGAATGTCTTCAGAGCAGAAGATTATGGGATCCCATATGGATATTCTCCTGTGATTGCGTACAATGCTTCGACCAAAGACCTCGATATGGCTACATTAGCGAAGTTTGTGGAGGCGACCGCGGCCGGTTATGCTCGAGCGATCGAAGACGTTGATCAGGCGGCTACAGTACTTGCTAAACATTGCCGTCCGTCACGTTCAGATGACTTCTTGCAACGTAGTCAGCGGAGCATCAACGAATATTACAGCGATGGCTCGACACTGGGGAAGATGTCAAGTCAGAAGTGGAAGAAATGGATTGAGTGGCTTGTAGACCACGGCATGGTTGATCGCAACAGCATCGACGAGAGCGAACTTTTCGTCAATCCATGGTGACAATCATGCATTCATAGTTCTACCCTAAGTAGCCATATGTTGCAAGCTCAGGCGTGTTAGGGTTGACAGATAAAAAGCACATCTCGAAAGTCGACGTCATCACGTGACTCAACCAAAACTCGGCTAGCGGATTTCTGCCCGCCAAGACTCGTCAAAATGTAGAGCACACCACTGAACCTCAAACCCGGTCTTCTTTACACGACTAACCCACAGTACAGCACCGGTGAGTCCTCCCCACGAGCCTGTTCCCGATCACGCACACAACATATCGAAGTGCGGTGGACCGCATCAAATTCGACAAATTTTCGCCGTCTTCAGCGCATCGAAAACACCTCACCACCACGCCACGACACACCATCCGAGTCTTTCACTGACAATACATCGTTGCAGCAACCATGGGCAAAGGAAAGCCAAGAGGTCTTTTGGCCGCACGCAAGTTGCGCAACCACCGCCGTGAACAGCAGTGGGCCGATCTCCACTACAAGAAGAGACTATTGGGCACAGCCTTCAAATCCTCGCCATTCGGAGTATGTACCACCTCCTCAATGCAGCAAGAGTAGGATGGGAAGCAACGGCGGAAGCAGGGTGGAAAGATCGATGCAGCAAGGATGGGAAAGGCGATGTTAAACCAGGCGCTGACATATTCTGTGAAAAGGGTTCATCACACGCCAAGGGCATCGTCCTCGAGAAGGTTGGTGTTGAGGCCAAGCAGCCCAACTCCGCCATCCGAAAGTGTGTCCGTGTCCAGCTCATCAAGAACGGAAAGAAGGTCACCGCTTTCGGTACGTGCTCCAGCAGGACCCTCACGACCTGCTCTTAGCACATCTCACTGACCTCACCCAACAGTCCCCAACGACGGTTGCTTGAACTTCGTAGATGAGAACGACGAGGTACTCCTGGCTGGATTCGGTCGTAAGGGCAAGGCAAAGGGTGATATTCCCGGTGTGCGTTTCAAGGTCGTCAAGGTGTCGGGTGTGGGTCTCAGCGCGCTCTGGAAGGAGAAGAAGGAGAAGCCTCGCTCGTAGATGTTGACGATGTCTCTACGTCCTGGCGTTCTTGTGTGTAGCGGGGGAAAACAGAGGTTACGGCTTTTCACAATCCGACTTATGGACAGTAACGCCGGAGCCCACCACTTCATAGCAGCCATGAATTTGTGACTCAAGACATACTATTGCTCACCCGTGCTCAATCCGTGCATGTCATGACGTGTGACGTTGAATCATGAGTGAACGAACATTGGAACTCGGTGATGATTTGTGAAACCTAGGTATTCGAAGACGGTCTGCAGAACTACCTTGTTACTAATTACATACAGCACATATCTACTTCATCGTCACCAACTCCTCTGCACTCGTCGGGTGGATCGCCACCACACTATCGAAGTCGGCCTTGGTCGCGCCCATCTTGATGGCGACGCCGAAACCCTGCAGCATCTCGCCGGAGCCGATGCCCATGATGTGCAGACCTACGACCTTCTCTTCTTTCCCTGCACATACCAGCTTGTACGCCGTTGGGGCTTTCTGGTCAGGCTCCATCATCGAGTAGTACATGCTGGTGAAGTTGCTGGTGTAGACCTTGATGTTCTCGTCGCCGTACTGCTTGCGCGCGTCGGGCTCCGTCAGTCCGATGGTGCCCACCTCCGGGTGGGCAAAGACGACCGAGGGGATGTTGGAGTAGTCAAGCTTGGCCTCGGGCTTGCCGCCGAACAGCCGATCGGCCAGACGGCGCCCAGCGGCGATGGCCACGGGGGTCAGCTCGAAGCCCTTGTCGCAAACGTCGCCGAGCGCGTAGATGTTGTCGACGCTGGTGTTCTGGTATTCATCAACTTTGATGTGGTGCTTCTCCGTGGTCTCGACCTTGGTGGCGCTCAGGTTGAGCTTCTCGAGCTCGGGCGCACGGCCGATGGCCCAGACTACGGTGTCGAAGTCTTCGGCCTTGGAGCCGTTGGAGTCCTCGTAGTGCAGCTTGACGCCAGCCGAGGACTTCTCGAGCTTGGATTGGGACGAGTTCTTATGGATGATCACGCCCAACCGCTCGTATTCAGCGGTCAGCTTCTCTTGCACCATGGGATCGAAAGTGCGCAGGAACTTGTCGTGGCGGATGAACAGGTGCGTCTCCGTGCCCAGGGCGTTGAACATTCCAGCCAGCTCGACAGCAATGTACCCGGCGCCCACCACGGCGACTTTCTTGGGCTGTTGCCTGAGCTCGAAGAATCCGTCAGAGGTGATGCCGTGCTCTGCTCCTTCGACTGGCGGTAAAGTGGGATGTCCACCAACAGCAATCAGGACCTTCTTTGCCTTGATGCTGACCTCGCTATTGTCGTCCAGCAGCACCTTGACGGTATGCTGATCCACAAAGCTCGCGGTACCGTGTAGCCACTCGACCTTGTCATTCCCCAAGTTCTTCTCATAGATGCCATTCAGGCGCTTGATATAATCGTCTCTCTTCTTCGTGAACGTCGCCCAGTCGTATTCCTTGGTCTGCTCCACGCTGAACCCATAGCTCTTGGCCTCGTGTAGCGTTTCCGCGATGGTGGCAGCGTGCCAGGTGATCTTCTTGGGGACACATCCCACGTTCACACAGGTCCCACCTAACCGCTTGTTCTCGATCGCGATCGTCTTTGCGCCATACATGCCACTTGCTCGTCGTGCGCTGGCGAGTCCTCCGGATCCACCACCTACCACGAGGTAATCGCACTCTTTCTGAACGGGTGCCATTGCGGCTGTCGTGTTGGAGAAGTGGCGTGTGAAGGTCGTCAGGCGATGTGCACTAGCTGTCCTGAGCGGGGTGGCTGCAGAGGCAGAGGCGAGAAGACGAGGGGAGAGTTGAGAAGACAGATTGACGGCTGCTGGATGATGACTTGCGGTAGAGCCGCGGATGATGGATTTATATGCTAGATCACTCGCTGCACATGGATGACGTGCTCTTGGTCCTTCGTGGTGGGCTAGACTCCTGGTGGGATGGGGAGCTCTCTGCTGGTGACAGTCCAAATATGATACCTTTTCAGGAAGCTTGGGAACCGCGAAAAAGTTATCTCTTGAAACGCCAGGAGATACTGCTTTTGGGATTCGATAGTATCAGTGTAGTCGCCTCCTCAGATAATGCGATGCCTGGCTTCAATATGCAACATGCGACCGAACGATGGTAAGATCTGTACATGTCGTTCACAATCGCTGACAAATTTTCGATGCCATTCCATCATCCCGCCACGACCCGCACTCGTGGTCAATGAGTTTCGACGTCACCTGTACGGGATACTGGCTTCCTTCACACTGCCGCTCAGCTTTCTGTCATAAGTGACAATCACAAATACATAGTCCACAAGTTGATAAGCGCGAATGGCGACTAGGTGCCTATTTACGTCTCTTGAACCGTTGGATGGCGCAGCCTGTGCGTGTAAATACAGAGACTCGGAGAAGAACAGTATGATTAGATGGTTTCAATATCGAAATCCTAGTCAATCCTGAAGAGTAATGCCAGCTCTTCGATCTCATCTCGGGTTCTCGTAGAGAAAACCCTATATATGTCATCCAGCCGAGAAAGTCATTCGCATGCGCAGTGGTGGCTGGAGTGACTCAGAAACACACTCATTAGAAAGCTCTATTGTTGCCACGTCCAGTTCCCAGCACTGAAAAGGCTACTCCCGTTATCATCCATATCGCCAGGATTCTTGTTGTGCGATTCTAAAGTAATAGGTGTATGCCATTGTTGAGGTGCATTCATGAATAAGCACCTGCTGTCAAAGGTGTGAAAGCTAGAGAGCTGATTAAGAGGCATGCCTTGAGCTGGAAAGGGTGTCCAGAAGGGATGCTGCAACTGGTCTACATCGAGTAGGACTGCCGGGTCGCTGTAACTACGGGGGAATTGTAATCGTTGGTCAGAAGTTGGTGGACGTGGGAACGGTGGTTGATGGCTGCCGCTGCTGTTCGACTGCGTTTCAATGTCGGACGAGTTAACGCGAGGAATAGTTGCTGCAAAGAATGTCGAGATGTGCGGCGGAGAAACAGGTGGAGGGTGAGTCCCTCGAAAGACGAGTGCGGTGGCTGCCCCGTCTGGAAGGGTGATGTTCCACTTCACGGCTAAGGAGCGGATGATGTCGACGCACTGACCCGCGAACCTGTGGTTGACAGCCATGGCATGAAGATCGTGTAGACCTTGACTGAGGTGTGACGCTGCTGGTTCAGCAGGTAGGTTGAGAAGGTGAATAGTCGCTGCAGCAAGAATCATGTTTGGCACTGGAAGAGCCACCCGTCGCAAGCCATACATTGCTCGCAGCGCGTTCATTAGGCTCGAGATCTCGTTCGCACAGTAAGTTGCGATCTCGATTGGATAGAGATTTACGCTTCGTAAGTCGCACTTGACATACGGTCGGAAGAGACTAGTGAGTGTCAGTTCAACATCTCGCTCACCGGAATATCGCTTCGACCAGCATGGGTAGCTGCCGAGGGGTGTCTGTGGGGAAGAAAACTTACTGTAGTACGCACGAATAATACGCCATATGTAGCACTAAGACGTATGGCAACGAAGAATTCTCCAGTCGAAACGCATCAGGCAGATTCCGGTACCAGTCCTGGAATTGTGAGTACTGCATGACCAGCTTCTCACTCGTGAGACGCTCTTGTGGAGCGTAAAAATTGTTCGTCATATCGCTCGTGATTTCGCAAAGCTTGCTGTACTGATCGACAAAGAGCATGGGTCTAGCTGGCTGTTCTGCGCTCGGACTCGTGGCCATATTGGCATCCTCGTACGGCCGCCACGTCTGAGATTCGATGCGGTCGTTGATGAAAGGTTTTGATATATCGGTCGCCACGCGAGGGAGCTGCGATAGCCGACCATAACCGAGAGCACATGTACTGTGACCGTCAGCACAAAAGATCGAATTTGTTTGAGAGTACGGTGGACTTACTTTTCGAGGTTGAACATGCCCCAGAATGTGATCTTCCGAATTTCCACTTCATGCGAACGCAATCCGCTACTGATGACGGACAGATGAAGACCCAACTCGAGACCCATTCTTACAGCTCTACCAAGCAACTGGTAACCGCTGCTCTCACGCCCTTGTGAGCACTCCCGACAGCTCATGATGAGGAGAGCTTGAATGGTGGTCAGGCTGGATTTGTCGCTGACCTCTAACAGTCTTTTCGCCTCGACGAAAAACACATCTCCTGCAGTCGCAGAGTCGTTTGTGTCGGACCTGGCGCCAGGCCGGTCCGAGTAATGGCAGGCAAAAGCCATGATGGCGTTCACTAGCATCGCACTGCAGAATTCGGTTTTTCCTTGACCCATGTCGTGGAGAAAGTGATCTCTCGAAAAGAAGTGATAGAGAGGATGGACCCATGTGAAGTAGAGGCTCAAAAGATGCTCAACAAAGTCAGGGTCCTGCGGCGTTCTTGACCAGAACGGCTGTGTATAGTTCTGCGCTGCGTCGACTGAGGGCTCGCTCGTCGACTGCTCGCGTGATCCCGAAGCCGAAAAGGATGTATCATCGAGTGATTGGCTATTCGGCGCCGAAGATGACATGTGTGGAGACAAATCACTGTCAAGCATCTGCGAAGAAGCCCCATGTGGCATTCGGACGTCTGCTCGTAATGAAGCTGCAAGGCCGTCCGGGTTGGCGCCGACTCGCAGGCTCTGCAGCAGCGCTAATGCTTCGTGCTCTGGTAGACCTTTGAGGGATGCGACGATAACGTCCAGAGCGTCATTCTGGCGGTACAGAGCTTGCGGATCCTTCTTGGTAGTACTCTTTCGTCGCTGTTCCCCTGACTCGTCGTAATAACATCCGGTCCGGTACACTGCTATGCAGGTCGAACATGATGGAAGGTTGCCGTCACACTGCTGCTGTCAAAATCGAAGTCTCTCATGGTACGGGGCGCAGGGTGCGGACCTACCTTGCTTTTACGCTTGCGGCAAGGTACACATGCCGAAGATATCGCTCTTCGTTTCGTCAACTTCGCATCAGGCATAACCTCGCTACCGCCCGAGACTGTGAGTTCATCTTTCGGCCGCAGTAAACGAGGGGGCATAACAGATATCAGCCCAAGGGGCAGGGCTCGATGGGAGTGGCGAGGGTTCAGTGATCAACAGCCACAAACGCAAGGCAAGAAGGTCAGGGCCGAGGAGAGACGGTCGGATATAAAGAAGGCTGGCGAGCAGTCCAGCGGTCGCGGAAGGTCGAATTACGGACTATAGAGGATGTATAAGCAGCAGGCATCGACATGCAGCAGGAGACGGTCAACATGGCCAGTGACATGCGTGTGCCTGGTCGCTGGTGAGGTCGAGCGTGCCATGGCCCCAACTGAATAGGACAAGGCGCGAACTGGTACTTTTGCACGACTTTGTAGCCGCTGTAACCGGCCAAGAACCAAAGATCATCCTTCGCAGGCAGACCACAAGGCGGCTCACCGCGCCTCATGCGAAACCAAGCCAGCGTAGAGACTTGGCAGCGGAAAGTGAATAATATTTGACTTTGTTTGCAGATACGAGACGTCAGAGGACGGCGGGCTGGAAATGGCCGGTGGACCCTGAGTGGGCGGCGTCGCCCCACAACGCTCGGAAGACGGCAGCGTGGACCTGCTCGATCTTCGGGCTTGCACGCTCCCAAGACAATGATTCTTCGGGTTGACCGTAGATGCCGCCGGATGCCTTGTCAGCTCTGTACGAATACACTCCACAGTGCTTGGCTGCTGTACCGTCAGCCGAACGAGGGCTCGCTTCTTTGTTCCTCTTCGGACGAAGCTCCGATTGCACTCCGCCGATCCAGCTGCTCCTCATCAGCCACAAGTCGATCGCCGCCCTATCCGGCGCCCAGGCCAAGAGAAAGAAGCGCGATGCAAGGGCGAGAGCAGCGGCAGCGATCCACGTTGAAGAAAGCTTGAATCTGATCTTGGCGTCACCGCTGAGGCGTCACTTTTCGGTCGGATCGCCAGTCATGTCGCCCGGTGGGATCTGCTTCGATACATACATCCGAACGCATTTCGTGCAGGTGCCTGGCCAAGACTCCTGGATGCATTCCTATCATTCCATTTCGTTTCTACATATGCCGCTCGCACTGCGCCAAGACTCACGCATGGCAGAGACTGCCCGGAGGAAGGCGTTAGTCGTGGTGTCATGCATCGATTCCAGCAGAGTCGGTCACATGTGATTTCTGGCCTTACTCGGTGGCGTCTGCAACGGTCTGCAGCCATTCTCGAGCCACTGCTTAAGGAGGAAGCTTATATTCTGCTCCAGTCGAGTCGAAACTGTATGACAACAGATCCGTCCGCGCATGCAGCCAACAGGAAAATAGCCCCATCTTTCCACACTTGTCCGTCGTTCCTAGCCATGAAGCTCAATGTCTGCATCACTGATTCTCGCCCCTTACAGGCGGGTCATGAAATACAAATAACATGTGCTTCCAAGCGCCAAGCCTCTTGATGGCTGCAATATCCCTGGAAGGTTACATTTGTACTGTTCATGAGTAGTATGTCTCCGCTTACCAAGATACAATGCGTGTCAAACCGTGCTTACTCTTTACTCTACATGTCAGGCTTGGCATTCAAGCCACAACACTTCGAGCAGTATTCTAGACCCAGCCATGGACCGACAGGGCTTGGACTTGGCACAGCGCTTTCGCACAAGTACCTCACACCGCGACCGAAGTTTCATTAGTCTCCACGACACTGGAATCTAGGTTGATCAGTATAGCTTTGACAACATGATCCATTCAAGACCACGGAATATTCGAAGCAGCACTTCTCGCATCACTGGACTGCGTACTGTATGCTGTGGATGAGCGCTCAGTTCCATTGTGCTACACAGACTGCAGTACCTGCTGACGGCACTTTCAAGCCGAGCGCCCACAATAAGAAACGCTTGTGGACGATCTTTCGTCATCTGGGAAAATTGACTTTGGCACTAGGATCGGAGCCACGCCTACCACACTTCTTTCTAGAACATGCAGGTTAATCCCAGTCGGTACGCTGCTTCTCGCACTGCATTGCGGCATTGCGGCATTGTGGCAGCCCGTCCGGGGAGGATGGCGTTGCTAGGCTGGGTATGTCGTGAGATAACGACATACACGGAGATCCTATGTCGTATCATAGTTGTCCAAGTGCTAAGCTGCCACGCTGCCCAAGCATCTCAAGCAGCACAGCTTGGCAAGGCACGAGACAGTTGCCAATGCCGCTGCGTGATTTGTTAAGCGCGATTTACACGCTCCAGGGGCCAGGGGCATCGGACCCTTGCCGGCTAGGCTTCCTATGGAGGCCAAGATAGACCTCCGTCTGCGTTTTCTAGTAGAGGAGGTGAACCGCTCTTCTCGCATTGCTGATTAGTGATACATCCAGGCATGCATGTCGATCCCAGCACACAACGAAAACACAAGCGCAACATCCAACTGCATTAAGGCAAAATCTCGTCCTCCGACCTATATTTCACGCACTTGCCCGTTTCCTTACCATGGCCGAGACCACAGTGCGATAGAGTTGTCACTGTGCTGCCAAGACGTTGCACGGTCATCGTGGCCACTCCTATGGGCTCACTAATCGGACAGGCCATGCATTGCGTTCACGTGGCTGAAGTGTAGTGGAAAACTTTATCTCACGACCTCCCGACGTGCATGTGGTACAGATTCCCCAACATCAAGTGACGTGAAGGCCCGCAGCGGGATGCATCCAAGGCAGCATCTTGCATGTCTCCTGATGCCGTTCCACTCACCACATGGCAGCGACATGCCGACTCCGCCAGACCGCAATCTGACTGCGGCTGCGAAAGGTTTGAAAAGGCTCGCGCTGACATGTGCGCGCTACAACTTGCCCACCATTATTCCGACCAGACCACAATCACCTCTAGTATAGAGACCACCCCGCCGTGGCGTAGTGGCATTGCGAACTGTATGCACCAGCGACCATCCTCCCCATAATGAACCATGCCGTAGATCGACTATCGGACGCCTTCGCCGTAATATGGGCAGCACTGCATCATCTGTAAAGGCATGGGCATGCATCCTTCATGCATGCCGACCCATCTTCGAGACTCTGTCCCGTTTGACCACATCACGCTTCTGACGACTCATGCGGGGAAAAAACTTGTATGCAAACGTGCGTGGCCCACGAAGAGCATATGGCTGGGGTAGCACGATACGTGGCTGAACTCTACATCGACATCGTGCCCGGGTGCCTTACACTATCTCCTCCTTGAGGGGGTAAGGATGCAGAAACCTACACACGGTACAGTAAGTACGACCGACGAACCACCGACACGTCAGACCGGCAATGCGCACGACGACACCAGCTGTGAAGACGCATCGTCATCAGGAAGGAGCGTGACAGCCAACATTCCGTGATCTGTCCTCAGCGCTGATGTTGACGACGTCCTATCGCTTTTCTACAAACTTCACCCCTTTACTTGCATCCCAGGTCCCGTTCGGCCTTGCGTTTGACGCAATGGGACCACCGTTCGCTGCCCCGCCGAACAGAATCGGCATTCCCTCCTGCCATGTCGTCTGCGCTGGCGGGATGCCAGGGCTCTGTACCGCTGCGACGGGCGGAGGTTGTACCTGCGGCCGCTGCGGCATGGGGGCTGGGATAGGGTCCTGACCCCTCCGTGAGATTGCCGCGGCAGCATCGGTATGTTGCTGGGCCTGCTTTTGCTGCAGTAAGCTCTGCTGGTTCTGCTGCCGCAGCTGTAGATTTGCCATGGAGGTGCTGAGATCCGACTCCAGCGCCTGCGCCTCGATGCGGCGGATATAGACGAAGTTGCGGCACTCATCGCGGAAGCGCGTGACGATGCCGGCGAGGTCATTGTAGAACTTACGCCCCGTCTCGAGGTTGCGCATCACGTCCTTGTACGTCGTATACGCATTCTCGAGGTTCTGCAGAGCGGCTTCGCGATCCTTCGACGACGTATCGCCACGCTTCGCACTCTGGAACGCCGTGTTGGCTGTCTCCACACGTGCGAGCAGGCCTCTCTGGTCCGTCTCTTCGCGCTTGAGGTCGGCTTGGTCGACGTCATACTTTGCCAGGCGCGCGTCAAAGAGCTCCTCGAACTGTGATGCTTGCACTTGCTGCATTGGGTATTCTCGCTCCAAGCGGCCGGCTTCACGCAACAGGTCTGGATTGACATCGTCTTCTTTCGCTTTCGTGCGCAAGGTCTCAATCTTCTTGCGTCTTTTACTCTCGAGCCGGCTGACCTCATTCAAAGACGCCCGCAACGCGTTCGCCTCCCGTTCAACCTTAGCAGTCATGGTAGCTCGTCTGCTGGACGGCACATAGTCCTCCAGATCGCGGTCCGAACCTGCGAGCAGTCTGATCAGGGTCTCATTCTGCCGAAGCTTATTCTGCACCAGCTGATCGGAGCTGTCTGCCTGCTTCAAGTATCCTTCGATATCTGTGACCTGAGCATACAGCTTAGGCAACGCGTCGTTCGCTGCTGGCCGGTTCCAGCGATCGGTTCCAAATTTTCGGCGGGCGCTCTCATCCTCGCTAGCCTCTGTTCGCAAAAGATCGATCCCCTCCTGATACACAACTCGGTTGTTGGCCTTTAGCTTTTCCGTGTCATCGATCGTAGCCTGTAGTCTTTGGATTCCGTTAGCCTGTCTAATTTCGTCCGCGTGGCTCGCAAGTCCGGGTGGTAAGCCGAGCGGCTTCTCTAAAGCTTGGAGCGAGCCGGGCAGGTTCAGTGCCGATAGAAACTCATGCAATCGGGTGGTGAGGTTGTCCAACTCGGTGATGACAGAGTTGTTGATTAGTCGATCACGTCTATCGGCATATATCGAGGCGGCAACATGCACGCTATATGGCACGAGCTTTGCGAAAAGCGGCCGACCGAACTGCGCATGCTCGCCAAGCATGTCTTGTGAATGGCTGACCTCCTTTGGTACTTTCGCCGATACCATACTAGCCCGTTCCAGCACCTTGAGCTCTGACTTGGGTGGTTCAGGAAGAAGATAGATCGTGTCGTTGTCCTTTTCCGCCTGCTTTAGATCTTCGACGACTCGTGTCTTCAGACCATTCAAGTCGCCCAGCACGGTTTGATTGATGTATCTGCTCTCTTTCAGCGCCTCGTTGACACAGTTCAGGCTGTCTCTTAGCCGTGCGACCTCCTCTCCATACTTCCGCTTCTCCAAGCAATCAGTCGCCGCACGGAATTGCGCTGCAGCAGCGAAATGATGATGCTTTGCATTGATATGATGTATCCACTCCGACGAAATGCTCTCACTCTTCAGCGCCCAATCACCTGCTTCACTATACAGGTCGCTGACCTTGGCCGCTAGCCGTGCAATCGCGCCATCTTTAAATCCATCCTTGACAGCCTTCTGCCAGAAACATTCTTGTGCTTGCGCGAGCATTAGAGCTTGCAGTGACTCGAGAGTCAGGGTATCCATCGCCTCAGGAGCGCTACTTCGCAGATCGGGGTTAATCTCCGTTTGAAGATGCTTCAGCACGCCGGCCGCGAAGCAGAAATTCGACGCGGCGCTCTTCAGTCCGTCCGCCGTGGCGCGATTCGAGGCGAAGGCGAGCTGGCAGTACATGGCCGCGAGGTTGAAGACCACATTCGCCAGCTCGAAGCGGATGTTGTTCTCGGTATGCGGCCGGTTTTGCTGGTAACCTATGGAAGGGTACCATGTAAAGTCCGCGCCCAGGTCGACGGGGAACTTCCCACCCATCCAGATCAATTGGGCGATGTAGACCTGAATCTTGGCCACACCGCTGGCGTGCGGTTCCACTGCGTTGACGGCATCTTTGCGGAGCTGGTCGATCACCTCGAGGTCCCGTGCGAACGTGTCGGGGTGTTGGTCGTACTTGGTGGAGATGTAGGCGCGGATTGCATAGGCGAGCGAGAGGCTGTGTGTGCGCCGAAACGGGATGTTGAGGATATTCCCGTTCTGCATCTTGACCACATGCTGTTGGAGAGGCTGAAAGATTATGGTCAAGTTGCATATACAGGACCAACATTCATGAAGCTTGACAGCAGCGAAATGTTAGTTCTGATGTCACGGAGGTGGTGAGTGGCTGAGGCGTTGCTGTGGCGGCGCAGGGTTAGGTGGGGTATCATGCCTGAGGCGGGGGAAAGGGCATGGCAAGAATGGCGAGAGCATCTCATGTCAGGGTTCGCCCGGAACAGACGGGGAAACTTGCTCAGACGCCGTTACAAGAGTCGTACAACCTGAAGCACTGGATTGATTTATAAGACTGTCTCGTGTGGTCAGCTGTGCTTTCACTTCGTAAAGGAGCGAGGTTACGCGTCGCTCCCAGGAAGCACGCCATCCTTCTATCATCGTATTCCACATCCGTACTTGGCGTCGTTGCAGAAACACGAACGTCTTCTCATCCTCAGTACTACTTACACTTAAATCGCAACCCGAGCAAACCACTCAAGCCAAGATGTCCGAACACAACTACAAATTCAACGTCAAGATGACCTGCGGCGGGTGTTCCGGAGCCGTGGAGCGTGTGCTCAAGAAGCTCGAAGGTATGACCAATGCGCGCGAATGATGTGCGGTTCCCAGCCAAATCAAGCACAGCAAGGCTAATAGCTACTCTCAACAGGTGTCAAGTCCTTCGATGTCAGCCTCGACTCACAGACCGCCAACGTCACGACCGAGGAAGGGCTCGATTATGCGACAGTGCTGGAGAAGATCAAGAAGACGGGCAAGCAGGTCAACTCGGGCGAGGCGGATGGTGTGCCACAGAGTGTATGAGGATCAGACGACGAAAAATGGGTCAAGACGGTGCTTAGGTGGAGTGATATGTATGCTGAACATAAAGTCATTTTCGAAGTAGGAGAGAGGACGCATGTGGATACCTCCGTACCCGAGAACACGCATATAGAGGGCGCAAGCCAGGATCTGCTATCGAACGTATTCTGGTCGGAGGTTGGAGACCAAGACTCTAGTATTGCGTCCTCTCCACTTCATGGACACGCTGCTGAACTAGTCTTCCACACATTGTCCGTTATCATCCCATCTGCTTGGCGTCTGTCAGGAGTTTACACACCCACTAAGCGAGTTACACTCTGCTCCAAGGCTCGTTATTACGACTGTTTGGTCAAAGGGTTTTGATTTACCGCAGCCATACCAGAAAAGAGCTGATCTACACGCACGGCCTGCATGATCTTGAGCATCTTTGCCATAAGAATGCCGAGTGATGATGAATTCGTACTACATATGTAGGTCTACTGAAGCGGCTTATCACGGCGATGGCGCGTACAAAGCCGGACCGTTGCCCGGACAATCACATTCCAAACATCGATCCCTGTCACCACGTTACAATCGAGATATTATCATCGCGCCAACACTTGACCCGAATGTGCAAATGGACTAGACCGTTTGACCATTAGCTGCTGACGAGTCTCTGGCATCAGCTTTGTTAGAGCAAAAGCAGTTTCGGTTGTGTGGCTGGACCCGGCCGCACAAAGGCGGGTCGACAATCCGGTTGTTTACACAGCTTCATGTGATCGTCCACCCACACAAGCAGCACCACCGCAGGCCGACTTTGGCCCGCCGACCCTCTCTCCAGCCATCACATATCGCCATCTAATCTTGGACATCAACTGTCACTCCAGACGAGTGAGTGGTCTGAATGACTTACGCTCTCTCGTGACCATCGCTGCGGATGCGATGCACCACACACTACAACCCGACGAGACACTCGAGTTCACAGCGGCCCTCACTCGCGATTTCCTAGGCTTGAAAGCGTCTCCATGAAGTCAACACCACTCTTGCTGAGCCTTTGGGCTTCGCGCATGGCCGCTTCCCAATTACCATACAATCCGACTCGGATCTTCTTAGCGACCAATGCTTCTTACGCCTACATCTTCCAACCATCCTCCCAGTCTCTCGGGCAGTCCCAGCTGTTGTCATTGGACGTCACGAAGTCTGTTTCTACGACAGAAAACAGCACGGACACGGTTGCCGAGTCATTACCTTTTCTCCAGGATGATGTGTTGGTGGCATATACACCGGTCATGGACGCGGGCGGAAACATAACTGTGACAAGTGGGAATTGTTCGGAAGGCGCGAACGGGACTCAACTCTGGCACTTTGTGCCCAATGGAGATGGCGGCAACGGAAGCTGGTTACAATGGCAAGCTTCGGATCAAGAGCAATCAACAGAGACAGTAGTCGGTGGTTCAAACTTCCTTTCGAATGGCATTAGTTTCTCCGAGCTGGTCAATGGAGATGGCGCAAACACGAGCACATATTTCTTCGGTGGGATGTGTCCTTGGACCAACAGTACGACGGCCGCCTGGACGTCACTCGCGGACTATTCAAACTTGATGGTCACCATAGCTCAGGACACTGCAGCGGATAGCGAGTACGATATCACACTGGCCACAAACCGAGGCCCACCAATTGCGGAAGCTGGATTCACCATAAGTCCACTGCCGCCAACATACTCGCTTGACTCGGGCGGCTCTACTCAAAGCCAGCAACAGGATTTCGTCTTGCTAGGCGGCCATACCCAGTCCGCATTCATCAATATGTCCCAAGTTGCGCTATACTCTTTACCACAGGAGGCATGGACCTTCCTCCCAGTTACGCAGCCGACAAGTAATGGGAGCCAAACTCAGGTAGAGCCTCGTTCTGGTCATACTGCCGTTCTATCCGAGAATGGCGACAGCTTGATTATATTTGGCGGGTGGGTAGGAGACGTCACCAATGCTGCTCAGCCACAGCTTGCCGTCCTTGAGTTGGGTGCTGGCTACGGTGGCACTGGAAGCTGGTCGTGGTCTACTCCAACATCATCCGGCACGGAATTTGGCGTTTCGGATGGACTCTTTGGCCATGGAGCCGTTATGCTTCCTGGTAATGTCATGATGATAAGTGGAGGCTATTCTATCGCAACGGCCTCATCAAGTCGATTCCGGCGCACTACCTCCGATGGCCAGATCTATCTTTACAACATGACTTCAAACTCCTGGACAGACTCATACACTCCTCCAGAAACGGTCTCGGGGCAGTCCTCGGAATCCTCCAAAGCACTTTCAACCACGGCACAAAAAGCTGGTCTCGGAGTAGGCTTGGGTGTCGGACTTGTCATCCTATTGGTTCTCATCGGACTTTACATCTGGTATGCGCGACGATTGAAGCGAGCTCGAGCTGAGCATAACCGCAATCTGCTGTCGCGATCGTCTCAGGCTTCCTCCAACCAAGCCGACTTTCCATTTCTATACGGAGATACCTCTCAGACGAACAACCCAAACCATGGCCAAAATGGTTCGAGCAGATCATGGAATGCATGGGATGCCCATGACAACACCAATGCTGGCCGATATCCCCAAATGCCGGAAATGAGCGAGCATGCGGCTGCAGCAGGAGCGACTGGTCTGTTCCTGGACGTCCCTAGCCCCACAAGAGGGCTCAGAAAAGGGTTGTCAAACAGACCACAATACCAGTATCATGCTGCACCCAGATATGACGACAACAGACTGAGCCGAGCAAGCGGTCATATTCATCCCATCGCCGAGCTTGAGAACGAAGATGGCGTAGATTCGAGCACCGCAGCTGATGAACGTGAGATGCTATCAGATGCGGAGAGGAAGCTAAGGCAACTGGAATTGGTGTTGACTTCTCCAACGGATCCTCTCCTTGAGGATGTTCCAAGACCTCTGTCAAGTCATCCTGTGTCACCTGATGATGATCGCACGGTTCGCCGAGTACCAACAGGTGCGAGTCGGGGATCGATGACGATATCACGCAAGCCTCTGCCAGTCGCGGATGACACGCCGAACTGGATAGCGGAAGCAGGGCCGAGTGACGAAGCAGAGCAGAGTGGGCGGATGTCGCCAACCAAATCCGACGGTCGAACTTTGTCGACCTTGAGCGAACGCTCGCAGCGATCCATCCAGACCAATAGCTCCATCACGCGAACAATGTCTACGACCACCGGAGCTCTACTTGCTGCAGCATTGGCTGCTCGCAACTTCATCAGTCCCGAGCACTCCTCCACAGCATCGTCTTCAGGCGATAGCCGAACCAACACAATGTCAAGTAGTGGTAGGAAGTCTCCCTTCTTCGTGCAGGCACGCGGACGAGCTTCGGCCAACGGTTCCAAGCCCAGAAGTACAAGTACAGCTGCATCAGACGCCGAGTCCTTCTCGACCGCCAGGACAAACTTTGCGCAGCTTCAAAGTGATGGAGAAGCGCTACTTGGTGGCCGACCTACATTCGAGCGTGATGATCCTTACCACCGTGCTATGGCGGCTCACAGCTCCACAGTATCGACCGTGCCCTCTCTGATTCGTGGCTCTGTCATTTCGACCACACCGTCCATATCTACACCAAGTCAGAGACGATCAAGCTTGATGGGTAGCTTACGGCGTGCGTTAAATGGTATCTCCATGGGCGAGAGGTCGTTGAGCATGACCAGCAAATTTGACGAGACATATTCCGACATGCTAAACACCGCGTCGTCGTCTCCAACAAAGGAACGGGGCAATCCTATCGGTACCATGCCACGCCGCGCAGTCTCGGATGGAGGTGCGCTACTCCGCCAGAAACGTGGCCAAGAAGATTGGAGCAGAGAGCATCAACAGTACCCACCCTACCGTGACAATCCCGACTCTGGCGACTGGGGCATCACTCGCATGTCTAGTGACGAACGTGGTGCGGAGGAAGAATGGGATGTGGAAGGCGCAGCAGAACAACGTGATGTGCAAGTCATGTTCTCCGTGCCCAAGGCGCGACTGCGCGTTGTCAATGCCGACATGGATCGTGCAAGCATGCGGAGCGTCAGTGACGGCGTGCTCAGTCGGTCGAACAGCCTCAAGCAACCGACCGGCCTTCGACGCGAAGAATCCATTGCTGCCTTGCGCGCCATGTCTGTCGCAGAACCTTCACTGCTTGATGCGCATGTCGAGGAGGAGGAGGACAAGGAGCGGAAGATGGCTTGAAGATGGCATTTTCACGTACGGGTTGCAGGCAGGCCCTGAACTGCTCGGCAGTGAAGTCCATATTGCTTGATTCTGTCTACGATGGTGCTACGATACTACACAGAGGTCAGGAAATAGATGGTGGATACGCGAGATCTCGGCGCAGATGTGTCGACGGAATAGATCTTGGAACTGCTTTGGGAGCGATAGGTGTTGGGGGTGTAGCTACTTGTTGGTTTCGTCGGTTTTATGTTGCCCGTGTGTGGCCAGTAGATACTGTACCTCGTAAATATGACTTCTCCATAGATGTGATTACACTCTGGCGCTATCCATGACGTTGCCCTATCGATGCAGTGATCTAGAAATATGCTTCAGCAGCCTCGCTATCGTGCTACCAAAAGGGGTAATTTTGGACGAGATCCACCGAAGGCCCCTGATCAGCCGAGCGCATCATGAAGCTACACCGGCACCGGCCTCTTGCCTGAGAAGTGCCGAAGCTGGACCTCATGTCCTTTATCAGTAATAAAAAACATCACTCGCTATGTCGATTCACCGTTAGTGTGCGCTTCCCTGTCGCTGCTGGCCGGACCGGATTCTTGCTTGCTGCCCGGCGCATATCGCCGTCAAATTCTCGTACGTCTTTCTGCTCATATAGCTGACAGACGCGGCGGCGGCCACTGGCCAATGCCATCGATTCTAGTCATCACCCATGTGCTAAGTCAATAATTTAGCCGATCATCACATGCTAATTCCAACCAAAGCTGGTGAGCTATCCTTTCCTATCGGCTTTGGCTTTGATCTTCTCAATCTCATCTGTCTCTTCAATCGTTTGGATCTGTTTCTTCAGCATCATCCCCACGTGTGGGCATCGTCGTCGTTTGCTTCTTGCGATATTGCATATACGCCAACATGGCTACCGTCAGCAAGACCTTGACGCGCGCGCTGCGCTCTGCACCTCCCTCCTCGAGCTTCAGAGCGACGGCCACCCGTCGCTTTGCCACGCCTCGCTCGGCCTTCCAGCAGACATCACGACGAGCATACTCGGACGAAGCACCAAAGCCATCTGGTGGCAGCAACACGCTGCTGTATGGCGCCGTTGCGGCCGCGGTGCTAGGTGGTGGTGCATACTATGCCCTGAACAACAATAAGCAGAACAGCGCCGAACAGGGCCAGAAGGGCGCCACCATCTTCGCACCAACCAAAGAAGACTACCAGAAGGTCTACGACGCCGTGGCCCAGAGGCTCATCGACGAGAGCGACTACGATGACGGTTCTTACGGGCCTGTCCTGCTTCGTCTGGGCTGGCATGCTAGCGGTACCTTTGATGCCCAGACAGGGACTGGTGGCAGCAATGGCGCAACCATGCGCTTCGCTCCCGAGGGTGATCACGGTGCCAACGCCGGTCTGGTCGCCGCACGCAACTTTCTCGAGCCCGTCAAGCAAGCATTCCCCTGGATCTCATACTCGGATCTCTGGATCCTCGCCGCTGCCTGCGCCATCCAGGAGATGGGCGGCCCCGACATCCCATGGCGTCCCGGCCGGACCGACCGCGATGTCTCCTTCTGCACGCCCGACGGCCGCCTGCCCGACGCGTCGAAGAACCAGGACCACCTCCGCGCCATCTTCAACCGCATGGGTTTCGACGACCAAGAGATCGTCGCACTGTCGGGCGCGCACGCGCTCGGCCGCTGCCACACCGACCGCTCCGGCTTCTCCGGGCCCTGGACCTTCTCGCCCATCACGCTGACCAACGACTACTACAAGCTGCTGATGGAGGAGAAGTGGTCGTGGAAGAAGTGGAGCGGGCCGAAGCAGTACGAGGACGTGGCGACCAAGACGCTGATGATGCTGCCGACCGACATGGCGCTCATCAAGGACCGCAGCTTCAAGGGCTGGGTCAAAAAGTACGCCGACGACAACGACTTGTTCTTCAAGGACTTCTCCAACGTGCTCGTCAAGCTGTTCGAGCTCGGCGTGCCGTTCAAGGAGACCGAGGGCGAGCGATTGGTGTTGAAGAGGACGGCGTAGAGTGGTTTGAAGTGAGGACATGATGATCAGAGGCGAGGGGGCAAGGATTGAGGATGATAATGTGTGTGGTTTGAGCGATACAGAATAGAGAGCTGAGGGCTGCAGCTAGACCCATGATACACTCTATAGATAGACGAGATATATCGATAGACTTGCTTGACTGCCCACCTTATGTACAGACATTGTCAAATCCTTCTGACCTGTTCTACGACTCGTGCTTGCGACGTGAGCTCATCGACCTTTTCTGTACCCAAAGGATGGTCTCTGATGACGTGCAGTCCACTCTGATAGACGCTCCGGTCTATGTAATCAATAGTGCATGATCACTAGCGTCTGTGTAGCGAAGGGTGGCCATGAGAACATAATGCATCAACGCTTGGGAACCGCATATACAGCACGGCCAGTCTCGTGGTCTTGCTCGTCACATGCCCAATCGAAGCTCCGCACCCCTCGAAGTGTCATAGCAACGTCGAATATCTCATCCCTCCTACGCCGCCGTCCCCTCCGGCCTCGTCGCCACTCTTTCCACCAGCTCTCCGACACCCAACTGCCGTCCCACGCGGACCTTGCGCTTCTTCTCCCTCTTGCCCGCACTCCCGACCTCGCCACCTTCATCCTGCCCCACCGAGTCCTCGCCCTCCTCCTCGTCGTCCTCCGCATCCAGCGCCTCTTCCCGCAGGTAGTCCAGGTCCATGCGCATGCTGTACGCATCCTCGCCGTCGGCGTAGTATTTCGCCTCGGTGCCGCCGACCTTGAACCCGAGCGTGTCGCGGTACAGCGCGAGCGCCGCGACGTTAGACACGCGCACGTGCAGCGAGACGTAGACGGCGTTGTAGCATTCGAACATGGCTCGTTCTGTGCGCGGGGGAGGGTGGTCAGTGGGATGTAACAAAGGAGAGTATGGCGGGGGGAGTGCTTACGACTCTGCCGCATCAGCTTCTCCGCGAGTCCAAGCCGTCGATGTGTCCGCATGACGCTGAGCGATGTGATGTGGCCGTGTTGAACGCCATCGGTCGGGTCCTCTTCCATCTTGGCGAGGACATAGCCTACGATCTTGGGGACGTCGTATGGGGTTTTCTTCGGTCGCGAGACCTGTGAGGTTGCGTTTTTAGCAATTGGCTTGCAGACTCGAGGGACAGGCTTCACAAGGGGAGGCATACATCGACAGCGACATAACTTAATTGCGGCCAGCTCAATGCATGGTATAGGTAGTACTTGCAGAAGTAGTTCTCGGGGAGGTTCGTGATGTTGGTTTGTTGGACATGAGGGATGTCGGACGGCTGTAGGACTCGAATATCCATTTTGTATTGTGTTAGAAAGACAAATGCGTAAACGCTCGATACGATAAAACGATGCGCGATTGTATTCGGAAGTTCGAAGATTATAGCGTCTTGAAGTGGGATGAACACTACCTCCAACTGGTCTGTGCGCTTTCATATCATCAAGCAACAAATGTGGAGTTGTGTCTTCAGAACATGGTATATAAGTCTTGACCTTACCTTCGCCGAACCATTGACATGTATGTCGAGACAAGTGCGTCTGGAGCAGCCGGATGATCACTCTAAGCACACCTTATGGGGTGATTGAATTCAGCTCTATTGGGCGCAGAACACCCAAACAGCTTGTGCCACGACCATGTCGCTAGATTCAACATCGGAGGCATGTGGATGGTTTCCAGTTGCATGCGCTCGGTGCAATCTGCCTTTGAGGCAAAATGACCGTCTGTTCAGTCTACAGCGGCGCAGTCATTAGAGTGTTCGACTCTTACGAGAGACTGCAGATCTCCCTTGGCGTTCGTACCACAACAACATGAGTTGGAGTTGGGCAAAACTATTGCAAAGTATCTGCATCCACGAAACAGACTCAGGATAATGTCTACTGACGATACAACATCTCAAGCATCTCCTCTACTCACAGCGGACAAAGTGCCGGAGGAGTCCCCAGAGAAGGATACTATCATCCGGAACCTCCGCCTCATCGCTACGCCATGGAATCTGTTCGTCTTCATCGGGATCTCCCTTTTGAGTTGGCTGGGCTACTTCTACATCGCAACGCATCTGCGCGAACACACATTCATCTCTGTGGAAGTACAGTTCTACATTGGATTTTCGCTCGTGATGCTGGCTTTTCTGCTGGCGGCGTGGACAAGCGAGAACTTTGAAGTCCGTCTTCGAGATAGGGGTTATACGCAGAGACCAGGACCACACAGGATCAATTTCTGGGGAACCATGGGGATGTGCGGAGCCATGTTCTGGTGGTCGAACAATTTGTTCTCCAAGTCCGATGACAATTCAGGGTCGTTCTATCTGCAGCTGGTGTTTCTCCTGTTGGCTTCTTGGTCGGTTCTGACCTGGGTCTTTCTCGGATCGTATCTCCTGTACACGACACGGGCAATGTGACCACTCGGAGGTTGATGATGCTGTAATCCAGACAGCACGTGGGAGTAGAGAGGGAGATGTTGTTGCAGATCATTGCTAGTTGGTGTCCAACAGGACTTTGAAAAAAGGTGTTGTTCTGTTCACATTGGGCACCAGCTTTTCGCCTATATCCCGCAGTCTGGGTCTCGTGACTGCGCTCGTCGATATCGCAAACTTCGATGGCGCCAGCGATGTTGGTCGTCTATACGCCATCATCTCTGTCGTGGAGGGTATTGGCAGTCTAGTCGCGGCATGAGGGTTGTCTTGGACCATACGCAAAGGCTTTCACCTGGGAAGACCGTGATTTGTCCCCATTATAACATTCAGTATAAACAGTAGATGCAGTGGGCCCTGTGTGTAACAGCCGAGTGCAGTCCAAGTGCCTCTGTTGCATTGCAGTCAACAAGTTTAGTGCAGCAATCGTCCATTCCAACGGCGTGCAAACCACCTAAGACCGGATTCCCCACATACATGCCAAGCCTCTCTATCCCTGAGCTAACACCTTATGTTCTTCTTCCAATAGTAACTCATCTGTACCCTTATGCGCGCTTCTTCGCTTAAAGGCTGCGGCATCGCGTATCGCATATCCGCAATGTGGGCATTGGACATCTCTCACCCCTAGCGCAAGCATGCCTGGTCGGGCGTGGGCAATTGCGCAAGTTCAACAAGGCTTTGCTATCGATAGCACTGCCTGACCACTCCCTGCTGTCCACAATAAGCATTCTGGACTCCCTTCATCATCAAAAGCAGCATCCGTAGATCAGAAAGAAGCAGCAAGGTGGGACACGCACGCAAAGCTCTCAAGCCAACAAAGAGCGCGGCACGTAGACACGCGGGACGCCGGGAGACAGGGCGACGGAAGCTCCACCTGACAATAGTAGTTCCCCTGTACCTGCGTCGAACGAGCCGGCGCCATGCTCTCATCAGGTGTCTTTGGCCGGCTGACCGGGAAACGACAGCAAGGCCAGACACTCCCTTATGGCACTGCAGCTGCCTCCACCACCGCTCTCTCCCCGTCGCCTGTCACTTCCCCCTCGACCGATACCATCACGAGCCCGCCTCTCGACGACGTACCCGAGCTCGAGCGGCGACAGACGACCGGCACGCCGCACCGTCGCGAAAGCAGCATCCTCAGTTTGACCAGCAGCGTCACAGATCTGACCCAGAACGTGCGCAACGTACGACGATCCGTCTCGCTCCGATCCCATCGTACCAACCCGAGCAGCAGCAGCACGAGTTCGGTCCGAGCGACCAATTATCCTCGCAACCCGTCCATGAACAATCTCAACAACATCTCATCTCAGTTGGTGGAGAGTCCAGAACTCGAGCAGGAGCAGGATCCGGTGCACACCTCACCGATCCCACCTCGGTCTAGGGGGAAACTTTCCATGTCTGCAAGGTCCTTTTCGAACCGCTTCAAGTCCACGGATACTTTGCCGATACTGTCCCCAGAAAGAGAAGACGAGCCACCTCCCGTCCCTAATCTCGAGAACAATGGGAATGGGGCTGCTGGTATGCTTGCAGCACCTACCCAGCCACGGCGGCCAGCACCCGACAAACCTGCTCTTATAAGCCAGCAAAGCTTCTCGAGGGATACTCCACAGGTATATGGGAATGGGGTACCGTTACAGCCCACGGCGTCGAATTTGACGGTCAACGGCAGCTACAACCCCGCTGCTATCTACCAAAATATCCACGAAACTGCTGCAAAACGAATGGCTACAATAGAGTATATGCGAAAGGTGCATGATGGCAACGTCTTCTATTTCAGCACATTACACTTCACGTCCGCTACACTGGCGACTATGTCCTCGTTACAACAACACAAGCTTGGCAGAAGAGCGACTAGCTACATGGTCCTAGGCTATAGCTTACCCGTACTACTCGACATGAACTCCAATTCAGCTTTGGAGTACCTCAAAGCATTTTCAGCATTGCTACAAGAGTTCGAGACATATCAAAACTTGGTAGGGTTCGACAGCAGTGGCGGCAGTCTCAGCCGAGGACGAGTGGGCCAGATGTTCAAGAGCAGCATGGGCCTCGGAACACGCTCTGGGAAAGGCAGAAGATCCAGTGCGGCCACGGAGGGTGGTATTGTCGACACAAGGTCCATGCTCGGAACACCGACTCTTGGCAACGATCCGACAAGCCCGCTCGACATTCCTTCGCCGGTCCTTGGCCATGAGTTCCAGCATCTCCTGACCCCGAACCTACCGTTCGATCCTGACTTCAGCACGACCTACGCTACGCTCTGCGACACATTGGTTGACACATATGCGAGGCTGATGGATCTTGTGACCGGACCGGAGGTATGCACACCCAGCATCGGGGATGCCTTCACGAAAGCGGACAAGGCCGTGAGAAAGATCCTCATCTCGAACGTGGTGAGGGAGTTCGACGAGACGTCGCGCGCCAACGTCAAGAGTGAGGTCGCTGGCGTGGGAAAGCTGGTTCTAGGGGGACTCATGTAGGAGTGTCTGTCGACTGTAAGGATCGACTTACGACGAGCGTGTTCCATGGAGACAGTGTGAAGGGCATGTAACGACGAAGCATGAGGAAACGACTTGGAGACGATCTATGATATCCCACAATACCCCCTTCTGTTATATAGCGCATATGTATCGAAATTTTGGTGACCCCTCCGCCTTTGCTCGTCGAACTGACTCATATGCACGCGCCATTCATTGTATTGCCGACAGCCTGACACTCCATCTCGCGTATCAGTCGATCCCGACATCGCTCCATGCCAATGCGCCCTACCACAACTGCCATCTCACACCCAGGCGTAAAGGTAGAGGTAAGTACCGTGCTCCAGCTCGGCTTACCGCCATCTCTCGGCCACCCGCGGCTTTGGTCCCCCCCAGGCGGCAAAAAACGTCAGCCACATGCACCTCACGCCTATGCCGAGCGTCCTTATCAGCGTGGGTTCCGCCCTACGCGGCGGCTGGCGGGTTTTCATCACCCTCTGGGATGAGATCCTGTTCGTTGGGCGTACTGGATGCGGATAGGCAAGAGAAAAATTCCTCTACGCGCGCTGAGTTTTTTTCTTTCAATGATGGCGACGCTGGCGGGGCGAAGATGGGAGATGATGGGCAGGGTAAGGTAGTGTATATAAGATGGCGGTGGGGAGTCTGCATCAGGCGGTCTGATCGGCTGTATATATGTCTCTATAGCAAGTACAGAAGATCGTTTGACTTTCACGTTCAGAGCGAGCGAGCGATCATCTATCCTTCTCTCTACGTAACTAGACGACGAATATCTTAACATCATCATCGACGAACAAGCCTACTGTTATTAAGGTATTTTATTACCTCCCGCCATCTTCTCAGCGACCACCACCACCGCAACGCTCCCAGTACGACCATCAAGAACACATCCCAGCACAACCTACTCCAACCCGGCCAAAAAGTTCAGGTTGCCATTGGCGTCCGAACATCCGATCAAGCAGTCATCCTCCCTCAGCATCCGCGCACCAGCCACATTTTCTCCCCATCGACGACGCGCTCTTGGCTCTCATCACACGCTCCAGTCATCCGAAGTCGCTCTCGGCTCTACTCTGGGATTTCTCGACTCTGAGTCAACTCTACCTACCCTACCCTAGGTTTCTCACCACGTTCGAAGGATATATATTTCGCGTTCGTTCCTATCGAAATTATCTTATCTTACACCTGATCAGCATGACTGGCGTGGATAACTTCGTCGATTGAATATCCTGTACTTTTTCGAACAACGTCATTGGGGGATTTCTCTTTTGCCACTTTCACGATACGGCCTGGACATCGACCTTACGATTTATTACTTTGCGGAGAGATTGATCGAGGACATTGAACTGTTTGAGAACTTGACTTCGGTTTTCAAAGAGACGTACTTTCTGGAACAGCAATCATTATCGGCCTCATCGTCCCACGCCCCGGATCCTTGGGCAAATAATCGCGGTTTACAGGAATTGTGATTCCACAAACTACTCCGCAGTCGAAGAAAGAAAACTTCACACCTGATCATGGCACCCGCAGCTCTCACACCACCCGCCTCTGGCTCGGCGACCCCGACCAGCGCATCGGCGCTCACCAAAGCCGGCATCCAGCATTCCGCCCCGGAGACCTCCCACCAAGCGCCGCTGGATGCGTCCAACATCAAAGTGACCCTGACCACGAACCCCCGCACACCACCCGTCGCCAATGGCCCCGATGTCATGTCGCAGAAGGTCTGCACCGATCACATGATATCTGCACGCTGGACATTCGAGAATGGCTGGGAGACGCCGGAACTGCGACCATACGGGCCACTGGCGATCATGCCGACCGCGTCAGTGCTGCACTACGCCACTGAGTGCTTCGAGGGCTTGAAACTGTACCGGGGCTACGATGGACAGCTGCGCTTGTTCCGTGTGATGAAGAACGCGCAGCGGATGCGGAAATCAGCGTCCAGGATCGCGCTGCCGGACTTCCCACCCGAGGAGCTGGAGAAGATGATCGTCGCGCTGTGCGCACAGGACGGTGATAAATGGCTGCCCAAGGAGCGCGCAGGTTCATTCCTGTACATTCGCCCCACTTTCATCGCGACGGAAGAGGCGCTGGGTGTGCAAAGGCCGAAAGAGGCGCTCTTATATGTCATCATCGCGTGCTTCCCGGACATGACCAAGAGTCTGGCGACACCGAGTGCGCCGCCAGCTCTGAGTGGCGCAGCCAACGGCGAGAAGAAGCAGGCACAGGGACTGAAGTTGCTGGCCTCCAACGAAGATACCATCCGTGCATGGCCGGGAGGGTTTGGCTATGCAAAGCTCGGTGCGAACTATGGACCTACGTTGGTCGCACAGGGCGAGGCACGTGCTCGTGGCTTCGACCAGGTGCTGTGGTTGTTCGGCAAGGAGAGCTTCGTCACGGAGGCAGGTGCGAGCAACTTCTTCGTCGTGATCAAGGATAAGCACACCGGCAAGCCACAGCTCATCACCGCCCCACTGGAAGAGCTCATCATCCTTGAGGGTGTCACGCGTGGCTCTATACTAGAGCTTGCGAAGGAGCGTCTGGCAACGACAAACGGAGATGGCGTTGAAGCACTCGAGGTTGTCGAGAAGCGATTCACCATGAACGATCTGCTGGACGCGGCCAGCGAAGGACGGCTGGTCGAGGCATTCGCAGCTGGCACGGCTTTCTTCATTGCCCCCATTGGGACCATCCACTTCCGCGGTAAAGATTTGGAGGTCCCCATGGACGGAGACAGCGGCGTGTATGCGCGGATCATCAAGAAATGGCTGGTCGATATCATGTACGGAAACGAGCAGCATGAGTGGGGCATCGTCGTCGAGACTAAGGCTTGAGCGTGCGTGAGATGATTTATTGGAGTTCGAACGGCATAAAAATGGTTGGATGGATTCAATGCGCCACCCAAAAGGTCGTCGGTGGAGGCCTCGCTGCGTATATATTGAATTAGCATTCAGAATATGAAGCTCTATTCGCGTAGACAAGCATTACCTCGACATCCGTGTGCCCGCGTGCAGTATTGGACAAGTCCAGATGTGTGTAGATCGGTCCAGGCGCCATGTCGTTGCTTAGGTGTGGACTTTCCAGTGACTGGAGGCTGACCGTTGGCGCGCTGTTCATCAGATGGTCGCGTTCAATTTCAGAAATGCATTCCGCTCTCATGCCTCATGATCTCTGTTCTCTATAGTTCGCGTTAGCAGTGAGCTCGACCACCAGTTGCGACCATCAGCCTACCCGTACTCCTCAGCCAGCACTTTAACCTCCTGCCGTGACAGATAAATAGTCATGACAGGCACATCGCGCCTCTTAAGCGTGGCCGCGGATCCAGCGCCCATCGTCTCGAACGCGCCCTCCTTTCCCTCATCGCCATCAGCTTCAACACCCTTCTCGCCCCCATCACCCTCATCGTCACCACCCACAGCCTCCCCCGCAGCCGAGATCCTCGCCGCCTCACGCGGGATCTGCATCGTCTCCGACGTCAAGGCATTGTACTGGCACAACACGACGGAGCGGGCGGCCAGCTCGCGCTTGGCGATCTCGACGATGCTGATGAGTTTGCTGGCCGTCTTGGCCCGCGCGGTCAGCGCGACGATGGTGGGCTGCGTGCTGGCTGGGGAGTCGGGAGTGGCGCTGAAGCGGGCGATGATGGACGAGGCGCGCTGCTCGATTTTGGTGGAGGAGAGGACGGAGAGCGTGATGAGGTTGTAGTTGTTGGCGAGGGTGGACTCATCGAGTGGCATTTTTATTTTAATTCTTTCAGGTGGGAGAGGTCTACGATGGATACATAAGGTATGTGGTTTGTTCATACAGTGAGGATGCAACTTTTATGCACGCGGATTTCCCGAAGCGGCAGTTGTGAGCATGAAACTACTAGTCACTACTACTGCAGCTTTCACATGTCCGGACAGCATGTACTGAAGCTAAGTCTACATGTATACCTGTGGCTTACGTAGACGTGCATAAGGTAACTACGATACATCATACGTACACGTGTATGCATGTATATGTAGACGCACGAGTAGTTGTATACCTTATATTAGCTTCCCGGCAGAAGCAATACATGCCTGGGTGTCACCAGTGCCAAGCAGCACATTTCCTCCACCACGGTCGGCACACATCGATATCGCGATCTCAGGGTATCACTCTCGTGCGCTGTCCGGCTTGGACAGAGCCAGAGCACGTGATATGGACCAGGAGTGCGATCGCTAACGGCGGACGTCCCGGATATCGTCCCAAACGGTCCAGGTGCGTTATTACCCAACGGCAATTAATGGAACAGGTCCCCGGCCGGATGGCTTGGGAGAGCTACTGACCCTTGCTCGCTACCTCCGTATAAGACTGGCATGTATAGATAAGCTTGTTGACCTCTGCAGCAGCTGTCGGGGCCTCGTTGGCAGTGGCGGCGGCGGCGGTGGTGGTGGTGGGCTGATGAAGTCAGGATACTTGTCCTCATCACTATCCGCATCATCGATCCACTCCCGGGGACGATATAGCCTACAGACTACAGTCGAGGTACCGTCGCTAGGACAAGGGGGACTGAGCCGGGCCCGGGACCTAGAGGAGTCGTGAAGTCGGAAGTGCACCGGCGTGGAGGAGGTTTTGGGTGGCAGTGGGCGACGCGACGAATGGGAAGGGATAGCAGGGGTGCCACCGAGGCGGGCGAGATTGTGTCGTCAGGATGTCGGATCCGGCCTAGCACTAAGCGGAAGGCTCCAGCTCGTCTGGGAGGATTCTCGCTCGCTCGCCCGCCCTCCATCTCCCGGCCCCTTCGGTCGCCAACACACGTTCCAACTTCACCATTTCCACACCCACTCACTCACTCCCTCCTCCCCTTCTCCGACTTCACCTTCTTTCACCACCATTCTCCTTCCCCCCCCTTTTTGGCACCCAACCGCCTTTTCTTTCTTCCCTTGAGCCCTTTTGCTTCGTTTGCTCTGCTGCCTCCCGCCACCTTGTGTTATTAATATCCTACTTTTGTAATACTATCGCGCTCTATTATTGCCCCCGTCGCTGCAAGCACCACCAATCAACCACCCGCCCTTGCTGCACCTCCTGCGCTCGTCCGAACGCCGCCGTCAGCAAACGACTTGTTCCCAGCATCGCGCCACCTCGTCCTTTCACACACAAACATCCAGCACTTTCGCCGTCGCGACCAACCTTCCGACCAGACGGTATCCGGTCTTGTCCGCTCTGCGCCTCACGCCAAAACTCCGCCGATAAGTCCGGACGTCCGGCCACGATCGATCTCACGCGACACTTTGATGGAGCGCACGTCAACTAGGCATCAGTGTCCGGCCTGTTAAAGGGCCCGCTTCCCACCCCTCACCATGCAGAGCATTTTCCGTTTGCCATGGTGCAGCGACCACATGGCGTCCAAGATGTGCGATAAGCAGGCGATGGAGTTTCGTGCATCGCCGGTCGTGGATATCGCAGCGCTGCAGCCGTTCAAGAGGAAGCGGAAGGATAGCTCGGACATGCTTGCGCCGCAGCCTGCGCACATGTCGGTCAACAAGAAGCAGCGAGCGGAGGGGGAGCCATCGCAATTTGTCGCGATTGCGCCTGCGCAGCTTTCGGCGCCTCAACTACCGATGCCTGAAGCACGACACGCCCCTGCTGCTTATCCGCCTACTGGGCACATTGCCGCGTCAAACACTCAAGATGTCCCCACCAAGCCCGTGACCTTGAATCCGAGCCATGTTGCCAGTCAACCTCAGAACATGGATTCGCCACCCCGAGAAGACGTTACCATGGCCGAATCGAAACCGACACCGACACCCGAGGACAGCGCCGCGCAACTTTCGAAATTGGAACAGGCTATCGACAACGAGTTCAACATGCAGATCCTGCTGAAGCACAACGAACTCCGCCTCATCGAACAAGAGCTCGCGAAATGTCAAGTCGCTCTGGAGCAGCTACGCCGCTGTGAAGTCTGCCCCTATCCTGGTGACGAGGCGCCGTGCGAGTCGGTCTCTGCTGGTGATGGACCGGCTCTCTCCCCAGCTCCCGGCATGACTCAACCCAACCACCCCTCGCCTTTCGGTGTCACGGATGGTCCTTACTCCCGACACTACCGACAATGGCTTCTTCACGATGTGGAATTCGACCCGATCTCGCAACTAGCGCTCAGCCATGCCGAGGCCAACGCGCAGATGGCGGCCCGGTCGACGCGAAACAACGGCATGCGCAAGACCAGTGGCAAATCCTTCAGCATCTTGAGCAGGACTGGCGACAGCATGCCCGCTTTGCCGAACTACCCTGCTCCCGTGCACAAGGACAAATCCGCGCCATTGGTTCTGCGCCGATCCACTGACGGACAGTTGGTGAAGCTCATCTGCAACGATTGCCAACGTGGTAACTTTTCCAGCATTCAAGGTTTCCTCAACCACTGTCGTATTGCTCACAAGGTCGACTACAAATCGCACGACCTTGCCGCGATCGACTGTGGCCGTCTTCTGGACCAGGACGAAGTGGCAAACCTTCCAGCAGAAACTCAAAATGCGCCGGTCCCGAAGCAAGCTCACAGCCGCGTCGCATCCGCCGTCTCTACGCCTGCCAAAAATCTCGTGCATCCAATGAACTTCACTGGCCAGTCTTTCTCCGCTCCACCGCGCGAGAAACCAGCATCAGCTAGCATCCGAAAGGCCAAGGCTGTAAAGCCCAAGCCTCTCGCCCCTCTTGTCACTGGAAAGTCCAACCCTGCACCGTTCAAACCATCGTCTCAGATGCCGCACCTCTCTGCTCAATTCGCGAAGTACAAGCTGGGTGGAAACCTCGAGCAAGCCATTATCGCGGCCAAGCAGAAGATCGAATTTGGAGTGGACGACCTCATATCCTCCCCCGACACGATGGATCCGGAGTCTCCTCTTGCAACCATGGCTGGTGCAAGGACCGTGGCTGGCAATCAATCCGGGCATGCAGGTGAGCCAAGTGCCTTTGCTCGTCCTGTGAGCCGTAAAGGACACAGGGAGCCGGCCTTGATCGCACGTCATCGTCCCTCGCCACTTGTCCCGTCCCATGTCGCAACGTTCCTTGCACATGAGCATGATGAGATTCCCGAGTCCCCTCAAGACCCGCTGTCCAACCTGTCTCCCAACACGGCTGACAGCAATCCTGGTCTAGTGTCCGACCATGAAGATGATGACCATGCATCTGGCTCGGAGGACGACTCGCCACGCACCGCGCAGATGGCACACTCGCTAGGTGTGCGCCGGGAGTGCGGTGCTCACGATATGGACATTGACGTCGCCGTGGACGATGACATGGATCAGGATGGCGTGGTGATTCGAAGGAACAGCATGCTTGCTGCCGAAGCGCGTGGCATGATGCCTGTGGACACCCCCTCGCGCCCTATGGCACAGAAGGATCACTGATACTACTAGCAATCGCTTGTTTTAGTATGTAGGCCGGCTCGTTACTTGGGCATCCTCTTGCTTGAGATCGGCGCTCGCACCAAAATAACAATCTTCACTCAGACCTTATGTATAAATGTCTTAACAAAACTTTTTCGTGCCCAAGGTGTCCCTGATTATGTCCTGCCTCATTCCTCTGTTGTAATTTTGTGCTCCATCCTGATTAGTATATTTATTATTCATGTGTCAAACGGGCAGTTCCCGCTCCACCCATATAAGTGGCACTCCGACCTCGAACGCTACGCCTATATCCTCCCCGAGCCTCACAAACGTGATACTTCACATCCACCACCACACCACCATCCGTAGCAACAATGGTGTCCTGGTCAACGTGAGTCCCCCCCCCAACTGCCATCCACTTCAACCCATGAACGCTAACATCGACCATCCAGCATCCAATCCGTCGTCCTGTTCCTCGGCCCGCTGCTCCTCCCCCGGATCCTGGCGACCTACAAATCCATCCGCCACCGCCCCGCCGCCCAACTCCGCCCGCTGCCCCTGCAAACCTCGCGCGCCCTGCTGCTCCTCTTCGCCTCCGCCCTGCTCGCCTTCCTCTCCACCCTGCCCCTCTTCCATCCCCCCAACCTCTTCCGCCAGACCAGCTCGCGCCTGCACACCTCCGCCGGCGTCCTGATGACGCGGCTTGCAGCCTTACGCCCCCTGACCCCCGCGGATGAGGCGCTGCGCACCGCGCTCGACGCCGGCGGCCTCGACGCCCGCCTGCTCTACCTCCGCTACGGCCCGGACGTCCTCGTGTCCTGCCCCTTCGCGCACGCCACGGACGCCGACGCCCGCCGCGCGTTCCTGTTCTACGCGCTGCCGGGCATGCTGATGCCGCATCTGCTGCACCTGCTGGCGCTCGGGGTCGCGACGTCCGGGCTGCTGAGCGGCCGCGAGGGCCGGCGCTGGCGCTCCTACGCCGTCATCGCCGGGGTCGTGCTGGCCGCCGCCGAGGTGGCGTTCGTGGCTAACTACGACGACGCGGCGAATCTGCGCAGCACGCGCGCGACGGAGATTGACTTTGTCTACTGGAAGATGCTCGTGTGGCGCGGGCTGGGCATCGCGGCCGTCGACGCGCTGTTGGGTTGGGTCATCTGGCTGCAGGCGACGGGGCGGGCGTTCCTGACGCCGCCGCCGGCGAGCGAGCGGTTGACGGCGTCGATGCAGGGGCTGGAGGGGGTGTTGCGGAAAGTCAGCGGGGCCGGGGTGCTGCGGAATGGCGCGGTGAGGGACGCGGGCTTGCGAGCGAAAGTAGATGATTACTGGCGGAAGGAAGAGGAGGTCATGAAGAATGTCATGGAGCAGCCGGCGGTGCTGGGGGCGCAGCGGAACGCGCTGAGCCGGCATGATGTCGTGCGGTTGACGCAGCAGGCCGAGCAGCATTTGGGGAATGTGCTGCCGCCTATGTAGGTTGGGCTTGTTACTGGTAGATGGCGTTGCGGACACTCAATGATCGTTTGTATATGACTTGGTTCGTGGCAAGTGGACTATGTACTCCATCTATATAATCACAAGAGTACCGCTCGGCGTCGATGCTCATCAAGCCATCAAGCAGCCAGCATTTCTGCCTCTCCAAGCTATGTCACGTCGCATTCGACCCACTTTCTCATGCCAAAGGCCGTAACTAAACAGAACCGCGGTAGAAAGCAGGAGATACAGGACGGAGGTTTCAACACCCTTGCTCTCTCGCGCTCTTGAGACTGGGGCAGAGCAGTGAAGCCTGCCCCCCTGGACACCCGCGCAACGTAGCCATGGGAAGTGATGAGGGCCGTTTGCTAGGGGAGGTGAGCGCGATGTTGGAGAGGAAAAGGGAGGAGAAAGGACGGGTGGAGGATGTCTTGGGGTTGTGATTTTTCGAGGGCAGAGGTGGAGTGCGCTCATTCCGGACTAGTGGCGCGCTGGCGCCATGCACGATTCACGGCACTTCGAGCTCATGCGAGGTGATGGACGTACTGTATGTCGACGAGCAACCCAGCCAACGACCGCCCACGACCGCGCAAAAACCATGGGCGGCCGACTCTCGCGACCGCTTGGACCCGACGGGACCTCCGAGTCCGGCGTGCGCGCGAAGCCAGCAGCTGCGTCGCCGTCCGCCAAACCCGCCTTCGCGCGCGGCCGCATCAACGCGCGCACCATCGTCGCGCCCGCGGCGGCGTTCACGATGGCCGTGCTGTTGGTCGTGTACACGCGCACGAGCATTCGGGCGGCCAAAGCGAACGCGCAGCGGCATCGGGATGCAGATACCGGCGGCGGCGGGATTGATCTGTCGAAGGAGCATCGGCGGCGGCATGGGGGAGAAGAGAGGATTGATGGCGGGCGCGGGACGGTGAGGGAGCTGGCGGGCGAGGTGGTGGCGGAGATGAAGGGGGTGACTGAGGAGGGGAACGGGAAGAAGGGAGAGGGCGGGGTGCAGAAGGAGAGGGATGTGTTGAGGGAGTTGAAAGGAAGGAGGATTCGCGGGGCAGAAGCGGAGGGTTGAGAAGGATTAGTCGGGTGTCGTGACGCTCTTGGATAGACCGGTAGGAAATGCTCCTAGGCTATCACTCCTTTGCGTGAATGATACTGCAGTGCTTCGGCCGAGTAGTCTGGTGCCATGGACTTGCTGCTATCATGTATCACGCGACGTAACAGCCGGTCAAACACGCAGATGCTCCCTGCTGTTCGTCAATACTAGCATCAGGACAACGTTCGTAATCGTCCACGCCCACCAACAGTTCACAAATGACGGCAGCACAAATAGTATAGATGAACAGCGTTAGTATCGGTCTTCGAGTACGGATCCGTTGCACAGGCTTGGGCTATGAAGCAGTATGCATGCTCTTGTCCAGGATAGGCATGGTAGGCGCAACACGTGCTACAATGCGTACGAGCAAGTGTTGGCGGCGGGACATAGATCCGCTTGCAGTCACCTGAGACTCTGAGAGGTCAAAGGCAATCGGGGAAGTCTTCCACAACTACCCAACAATGCAGAGAGTACATATGATAGCGCAGCAGTTGCAGTGAAAATCATAGAATATGCTATTGTTTAGGTACAGCTGATGGCCCGTCTGAACCCCTTCGTACAAACTGCTCCTAATATGAGCTCAATACTTGTATAACCCAGGAGAGCAACTTCTCCACAGACCGAGACTCTCTTGACCTCAGGTGAAAAGCCGCAATTGGCATGCTATGCTGAAACGCCGCTGAAACGCCGTGCTCAACGCGAAACGATGTACTTGGCGCGTCCAATACACTGTCCTGTCTCGTACCGCGGTTGTAGGACGGCTTCGTGCTCCCCGTGACTCCATGAACATCAATTCTTGTCTACCCACCTCCTCTCACAAGCGCCCAGTGTTCTCGGCTAGAAGCTCAGTACCTTCCTCCTTCAGCCTGCCAATGGCACTCTTCACGGATTCGAAGGTGAGCATGGTCGTCATGGCAGCCGGAACAGCTCGTATCATGTTTGTTCCCATCCCATTATAGAAAGCCCGCCATCCCTCCTCTCGGTAGATAGTTTGGACTGATTGAATCACGCCACGATATTTTGGCTCGAAAGTCCGACTGGTAGTGGGCCCAGCCTTTTTGCTGCCAGGATGAACACTTTCGGAATGAGCTTGGCTTGCAAACCCATGGTTGCTCTCTGGATGTGCGTGTCTTTGCTGAGTTTGAAGACGTGTGCGCAAGACCTCATGAGGATATGTAGCTGTGGTGGCGCACACCTTGGACAAAAAGGTCGCAAGCAAGATCCCCACCGTGTTCTCTGCAGATTTCCCGGGCTCTGCGGGCGTCTCACCCATTTCTAGACCCGTGAACTCCTGCTTGAAATATTCATACAGAGGGAATTGAATGGCCACATGGGTAAGGCCAAGAAGTGCCGGAGTGAGGCCAGAGTAGAACGCCTTAATACCCTCAGCTGCCCACATCTTTCGCGCCGCATCGAATGTGCTTGTGTATTGCCATGGCGTCTTCACTCCGTCCTTGGCACTTTTGGAGACTTGCGACATCAGACGGGTCTTGATCACCCAGATGGGATTAGTGGTAAGAGTACTACAGGCTCCTGCGCACAGGGATGCGTAAACGCGCCCCACAAACTGTTGACCACTATCGGTGTCGTAACCGTGCTGAAAAAAGTATTGTCGACTACTGTCATAGACCGACATGTATACTGCCCACGTCGGCAGGTAACCCAATAGCATCGGTCCAAGGCCGCGATACATCCCCTTCAGTCCGTCTTGGCGGATGATCGTCCTCGCAGTACCCAACATTCCATGATACAATGCGCTCGCAGGCGGTCCGGCGCTTTTCAGTCCAGGATTGGCGAACGATCCTTGCGCTTGCAGCTTTGTTTTGATGACGTCCAGCGGACAAGTCACGATGCCACTTGCCATACCTGCTGTCGCACCCGAGAAGGAATTGATCGCAGGGTCGGAGAGCTTGGTTGCCCATTTGGCGAGTCGCGGATATGGTGTATGTTGGCGTAGAGATGCCGTAGTTTGTGATGCTATCGTGGTTGGCGGTCCATGGTCGTGTGTGTCGACATCCGCACCCTTCATGGTTTGCATTTCCCGGTAGTACTACCGAAAGTACCTCGATAGCACGTGCATGCTCGGTGGGAGCTGGTATAGGTTGTATTGATATGTGTTTGTTTGCTTCTTGTTTCTTCACAACCAATCCTTATCTGGAGTTCGAGCAGCCCCGCCGCGAGTAGACGATATTGGGAGTGACAGACCGGAGCGCGTTGACAATGGCTCGGCGTAGCTTGCGGTGGCACAGAGACTCTTCGTGTAATGGATTGACTGGTGCTCCGCTAGGTGTATGCGAGTGTCGTAAATATCGGCTGCTCTATCAGCTCGAGTTTGTACGTGTAAGCTAGAGCTTAACGTGGGGGACGAGGCCAGACACGGGAAGGTGCAAGAAGAAACAGCATCACGTGATCCGAGCTCTCCCGATGCATTCGCTAGCTTAGAGAAAGCCATCCGAATGGTGCTTCGTGAAAGAACATCGGCAGACAGCGAGCACATTCGCACCACATCACCGCAGAACACAGCTCTCGACAATCGCCATCATGTCGGTCCCTTCACTTGCCCCCGCTATCATGAAGCGACCCTGGTTGAAGAAGTGGTTCGAGCCGCTCGCCGGGTGGTACTTCGACAATGCTGGATATCGCAAGCTCGGATTGAGGTACGACCAGAGAATGAGCACACGGCATGCTTCGAAGAAAGAGATGCATATCGCTCAGAAATTGGGAATTCGGTTCATGGGCTAACGCATTGGTCCGTACAGATCCGACGATCTGATCCCCGAGGAGAGTGAGGCCGTGCAATTGGCCTTGAAGCGCCTTCCGCCGAAGGAGGCCTACGACCGCGTGTACCGCATGAGGAGAGCATTCCAGGTATGATTGGTTGTGAATAGCGAAGGAGAGCTCGGGACGCTTACAACGGTGATGCAGTTGTCTCTCACCCATCAGCTGCTACCAAAGGAGGAATGGACCAAGCCAAGCGATGTGAGTACACGATCTCAGCATGAGACGCGAGAAGCCTTTGGGTTCATATCTGGAAAATGTGTGCTGGAACAGTAACTGACAAGGTTGTGCAGGACGCCCAATACCTTTCCCCCATCATCAAGGCCATTGAGCAGGAAATCGCCGAACGATCAGACCTGGACTCCATGGTCATCTCCAAACCCAAGACGAATGGAAACAAGCATTAAGTTGCTGAGCATGACTGCTTTGTGTGAAGAGAGCCAACGGCTAGCTAAGCACTGTATATACCGATGTGTGCCTGTTTGGGAGATGGTGATAGACTACTGAGGCAGTCTTCTATGTACTTGTGTACTATACGATACAGAACCTGCTTGCAAACACTCTATGTCATTTCGCAGAGGCTCTGACTCTTAACTGTTTTCGGGTGGTCCAGATACTTACGGCATTGACATACATGTACGTGTAGTCCTTACTCCAAGGCACTTGCACGTGATTCTGGGTGTAGAGCGCGTGGAGCATCGCGTAGTAAAGGTCTGGCTTAGAATCTTGCCTTACATATATTCATCAATTTACTTTTGTGGAAAGAAACATAGAAACATCATCCGACACTCGATCTTCTCGCCGTCGTAAAGATTGCAAGTCTGGCGCTTCTTCGGCACGAGATCCCCTACACTCGTGCTGTCACTCGTTGGCTGCTTCTTGATGTTAAGCGTCTTGCTTCCAGAAATCAGTCGGCACACTTCCCACCCACTGCAATGTCTCTGAGACGGTCATCTCGCGTATCTGTAACTCCTAAGATTGAGTCACAGCCGAACGGAGGCCTTGCAGAGACCGTCGCGCCAACTAAGAAGCGTGGCCGCGGTAGTGTAAAAGCTACAGAAGCGACCGCGATCAATGACATTGCTCGAGATGGAGCTTCCACAGGCTCTGGTGCCACAATGCCACACCCTTCCACTCCAAACAAGAGGCGTAAGGTTGCAGTCAAGCCTCCGCCTGTCACTCCGACGCCGTCTGCTATTGGATTCATGATGAAGACAACGCCTAAGGCCAGCTATAGCACGGGAGACATTGACGGTGTTATGCCCACTCAAGCCGCTCGTCCAGTCGATCCACACCACTCAAGTGCCTCGTTGGTAACTCCTGGCGGCACCCAGGTGCAGTCATCCTTCAGTAATTGGGAGGAGGCCAGTTCGGTATCGAAAGTTCCACTCACGACTGATAGAACGCTACTGAGCGAAGCATGTGCCCATCTCCTGAAAGTTGATCCAAAGCTCAAGACTGTGATTGACAGCAACTATTGCAAAGTCTTTGGCCCGGAAGGTCTGGCTGAAACCATTGATCCGTTTCGAAGTCTGACCAGCGGCATCATGGCTCAACAGGTTTCTGGTGCTGCAGCGAGTAGCATTAAGAACAAGTTCATAGGTCTCTTTCCGCCTGACCAATGTCCGTCTGGGTATCCAACTCCTGCGATTGTAGCGGCTACATCACTTCCACGCCTTCGCGAAGCTGGACTGAGTCAGCGTAAAGCAGAGTACATCCAAGGCCTTGCGCAGAAGTTTTGTGGTGGAGATTTGACAGTGGACATGCTGATGAATGGGTCCGATGAAGAAGTCATGGAGAAGTTGGTCGCCGTGAGAGGCCTCGGAGCCTGGAGTGTGGAGATGTTCATGTGTTTTGGTCTGAAACGAATGGACGTCTTTTCCACAGGTGACCTTGGCGTACAAAGAGGCATGGCAGTGTACAAAGGCAAGAATGTCACGAAGCTCAAGGCGAAGGGCGGAGGCAAGTGGAAGTACATGGGAGAGCAGGAGATGATTGAGGTGGCGGAAGCATTCAGGCCATACAGGTTGGTCAAGTGCAACTTCATGAGGCAGAGCAAGCTGACATTCGATTTAGGAGCCTATTTATGTGGTACATGTGGAGGATAGAAGATGTGAATGTTGATGCCATGCAGAGTGCATGAGTAGTCGTATGTTCTTGGTAAGATGGACCATGTTATGCAACAGCAGCGCAAGACGTGCTGCAATAGAGTACGACCTTTCAAGTGACTCAGGGTGTTTCATAATACAAGAACTTTTTGTCCTTTTAGCATCGGGAGCAACGGGTCGATGTGTTTTGTAGGAATCTGATACCTTAGGAGGAGCGCGTTCAAACCAAAGTGTAAACGCTCTCATATGCCACCCCTGTCAAGGCAATTGGATCTTGACTTCGTATCTGGTTTCTCCATCATTTAATAGGACCGACTTCAACTCTCAGGCTCGATTTCGTTTCAATAGCTCCGGCATCCAGGTCCCAGCCTAACTCGCCAAGTCTACCCTCGAACTTGGCAAGAAGTACTCTAGTCTCCTTCACAGCTTTTCTCATAGCAGTCAGTGTGGCCTCGCTCCCGTCGTGAGCATCCCTTTTACTGCTGATCGCAAATGCCAGCACACTCCACCATGCTACTAGGATGTCCCGGGCAGCAGCATCTTTCTTGAGAACTACCTGGAAGTTCTCCGTTTCATTCGGCTGCTGTGAAGCCTGAGGGTACCAGATAATAAACTCTTCGTCCTCAAAAACAGCGAGAAGATGGGGTAGGACTTTTGAGTCTTGTAATAGCATGGATCCTGTCGAAGTGTTTTGCTGTGTTGCTACGTGTTTGAAGAGCGGAGCTAAAGATCCACCAAAGGTAGCTCGGCCTACGATCTCGTCCGAGCTGTTCTTCAAGATGCCATCCTGTTCGAATATCTTCTCCTGCTGTGATACGTTTTGCGGAGTCGGGATGACCCCACGAGCCAACTGGTGGAAAACAATGGTGGCCCTTTGACGACTCAATGTCCTCATGCTCACTGCTCGCACTGCTCTGCGATTGGTCTCAAGATGGACAGCTAGGAGTAATATCAAAGTGGTCCACGTTGCCATCGGAGTCGTGATATAGGTCACTACCACACTACCTGCCAACATCCCTAGCAACGAGATGACCGTTTCCTGACTGGAGTCTTTGGCATTGAGTTCACCTAGATTCCCCCACTGCGCAAAATGTGCACTGAGACTCGCCTTTGCTGAGCCAGCGGCTACACCACACAACGCCCTCAGGATACTCGAGAAGCTGAGGATAACGACTCGGATCGCTTTGGGAAAGATGGGCGAGAGGACGTCCAGGACGAAAGCGAAGTCGTTGAGAATATCGGCTAACAGGCGATACATCTTGCATTCTGGCTCCAGGGCAGTCCCGAAACGATATGCAAACATGATTGTGGCGATACGACCTGCGGATTCTTGGAGGACTGACAGAAGCAATGCTGCTGTTGGGGAGGCAGTGGAGTCGCCGACACCCACACTAGAGAGGACGGCACGCGAAGAAAGCATGCTGGCTATGCTCGATGAGAAGGCTTGGAGGGAATCCTAGGTAGGCATTAGGACGAGCTTCGATGAATCTGTCCGATGTTGACTAAGATGGACATGTCTGATGCTGGGGCAACGTACATAGATCTGATATCTGGTCTCTCGAATTAGCTTCAGTTGAACTCCTTCGTCGTGTTACCCTTCACAGTAGTTGCCTTTCTCATCATACATATCGATACTCTGCACTGTGACTCAAGAGAAGAAAATAAACTCACTCTACATAATCGTCAGTAACACTATGCGGGAACCCAGCGGGCAGGAAGACATCAAGTCCCATCTGCCATAGCGACTTGGTCACTTCTGGTCGAACAACATCTACCCTGCTCATGCCTTCGCCGGAAGCGATGAATGTTGTGGCTACAGCACCAGACTCATCACGCTCCGTGATAGTGATGGTGTTCTCTGCCATTATGAGCGTGTCGGAGTTAATTTATCGGGGCTGAAGATGAACAAGATTTGTTAGGAGTGAAGTTGGACAAGACCACGACGCTCCGCGATCACGAAGAGAGAAATAGCAATCATCTGAGAAAGGACATAAGAGGGAAATAATCTCGTGGTCCGCGAATGCAATAAATATCGTTTCCAAGCCTGTCGGCATTCGGCATGAGGTCCTGAGGTTTAAGCTGCGACATGCCTCATTGGCTGACATTATAGCAACCGCATTGACCGCAACGGTCGAACCCATTATCTTGTGATCCTATTCTCAGCAGTCCGTATTCGACAAAGGACCGTCAGGCTCACGTAGCACACAGGGAGATCCAACAGGATCATCCAGGATCCCTATTCGACGGGGTTCACGCAGAATAATGCTTGCTTTAAACAAAAGCTACATCTTTTTGAATCGTCTTCATCAATTGTCGATTGTATCTGCCATAATGCATAACATTCGGTGTGCTCTAGAATCAATCCCACGCCTGCTTTTTCGACATCCCTGTACGCCACATGAAAAGGTATCATCGCTGTCTTCAAGTCTACAACATCGCCGCCTCATCGCAAGCTCTGTTGCTTCATTGCCCAGCCAATGCCTTTTTCACGGCCTCAATTTGCTCCATCACAGCACTCTTGCTCGTTCCACCTTTGGCCGATCGCATCTCAACACTTTTTTGGTAATCGAAGACCTCCATGATGTCTTCTCCGAAACGCTTGTCCACTCCTTGCAATTGCTCGTAGGACAACGTGTCCATTGGCTTGTTCTCCTTCTCTGCCAATGCGACACATACTCCAGAGATGTGATGTGTTTCTCTGAATGGCACACCCTTTCTCACAAGGTAATCTGCAAGGTCCGTGGCCAACATATCAGGCGTCAAGGACTTCAGCATGTTCTCGGACTGTACGGCCAAGGTTGACAACACTCCTGTAGCAATCTGGAGAGAATCACCCACAGTTTTCACATGATCCAGGAGTGGCTCAACAGATTCCTGTAGATCTTTGTTGTACGTGGAAGGAATGCCCTTGATCGACATCATCAGACCGGTCATCTGACCAAAGACTCTGCCCGACTTGCCCCGAAGCAGCTCAAGAGAGTCAGGATTCTTCTTCTGCGGCATCAGTGAGGAGCCGGTCGAGTATGCGTCTGCGAGCTTAATGAAAGAGAACTCGCCGGACGAGTAGATTATCAGGTCCTCTGCCCATCGGGACATGTGCATCATGAGCATGGATCCCCACTGCATCGTCTCAACGACGAAGTCACGATCCGCAACTCCAGCCATGGAGTTCATGATCAAACCTTCAAATCCCAGTTCTTCCGCAATAGCTTCGCGATCGATGCCAAAAGGATTACCAGCTAACGCTCCGCAACCCAATGGGGACCTGTTGACTCGCGCCTTGACCTCACGCAGTCGATAAAGGTCGGATGTGAAGAATGAGCCATACATCAGCATCCAATGACTCCAACGGATAGGCTGTGCTCGCTGGAGATGCGTGTATCCAGGCATGACGTACTCAATCTCCTTCTCTGCACGAGCGGCAATTACCTTGAGGAAGTCGACAAGATATGACTCCAGCTGTTCAAGTTGATCACGTAGCCACAATCTCATGTCTGTTGCGACCTGGTCGTTCCTGCTACGCCCGGTGTGAAGCTTGCCTGCGATATCTTTACCAATGATCTCCCCTAGCCTTCGCTCGTTGGCGGTATGGATATCTTCGTCCGCACCGGGGATGATCTTGAATGTCCCATCCTGCCATTCCTTAAGGACTTGTTGGAATCCTCGCTCGATCTCCTCGAACTCGTGCTTGGTCAGGATGCCTGTCTTCTGATTCGCACGGGCGTAAGCCACGCTGCCACGGATGTCTTGAGAATAGAAGGCACGGTCAAAGTAGATCGATTCGTTGTACTGGGTCATGATCGGGTCGAGACCGCCAGTAAAGCGGCCTCCCCAGAGCTGTCCAGCGGCAAATGCGTCGTTCGCCATGGTGAGTGTCACTCTACTAAAGTCCGGTAGAAGTTCCGCCCTTTTATCAGAATCAATGGCAAGATTGTGAAAAGCTCTAGACCTCGTGAACTTTTTCTTTACAAGCACATGAAAGCGCCTCGAACGACCTGCATTAGTTATCGTTCTTATCGTGCTGCACTGCGGGCCGGATGAGTCAGCCTTCGCAGCCCACAGCTCGGTCTCGCTCACTGCAGTACCCAAACATCATAGTCGTCCGAAGGAGATTCAGAATGGCTGCCGCAGCAAACAAGAATCTCTACCACCGTCGGCTCACTGCGGAAGCTTCAGCTAAAGCTTGTTGGATTTGCTACAAACCTTCTTCTACTGTTCTCATCACGCCTGATCAGGATGATTGGTTTCATATCTGTCCAGGACATCTAGTGGATCGCAAATTCGCGATTCCCAAGGACGAAGATGAACTTGCTGAGAAGAAGCGGAAAGAGGAGCTTGATAAAGAGATCGAGGCCGTGAAGACGGAATATGAAGAGAAGATGCGCAAGAAGCTGGCGAAGCGGAAACAGAAAGATTCCGACAAAGTAGACAAGAAGGAAGAAAAGAAGAAAGAGGATGGGGATGATGAGGCGGATGAGAAAGCAAAGGACGAGAAGCTGAAAGAGCTTGAAAAGCAGAAACAGCCGGACAAGGCGAAAGTGGATGGCCCGAGGATTTTTGAGCTGCATAAGAATTTCTACCAGATGAGGATGCAGAAGAGAAGAGACGCAGAAATCGCCAAGAGGAATCGAGAAAGACTGATGTCGCCCTTTCCGACTGTTCCCAATGGTAATCCGGTATGATCATAGATCGAAGTAAACGCAATGCGTGAACGTCCGCCTCTTGTGGAACGCTCTCCAAGTCACACAACTGTTGACCTTGGTCGCCGATCACGGAATGCTCTTCGTCACTGTTGAGTCTCGGACAAAAAGTTTCCCGACGAGTCTTGGAGCGAGGAATGCGCAGCTGGTCCCGACAACATCATCATGAAATCAATGCTTCTCGCTTTCCCATTTGGGACGATCATTACAAGAGTTGTGCATTCTACGAGCGACACGACGCACGGTCCGGCAGGTCAGGAGAGACCTGCATCACTCATGTCACATATTCGATCCGCAGTTGGCTTCCTGGCGTGCCGACCGGCGCGAAGTTGACCAAGTGTGAAGCAGCTGCGTAAAACTGGCTTGCGAAATCAGTAGATGAGGTAACAACCAGCCCGGGTCAGTCGCTATATGCATCGTAACGCTTGGGATCTAACAGTCGCCCGCTGCGTGTCCCAAGCAAACCCGGCGAGCTGTACAGTTGGAAGGCGCCGAGAAGATAAGCGAGCTGAGGCGTCCTGCAGAGCTAGTCTCGACTCCTCGACTCGGAACCCAGCACTGGACGCAGCCGCTTGCGAGCACGAGACAGTCTTGGCAGGAATTACGCCGTACTGATACGCTGAGCACGATTCAGCCATATTGGAAATCCAGATCTATGAGCGTGGATAAAGTCCTCTAGATAAGTTTCTTGTTTAGAAATCTTTCGTATGGAGCAGACTTTGAGCTGGGACATTCCGAGATTTTGCTTCAACTCGGATGTCGCAAGCGCCAGAACCATCTGATGGGAGATCTTCATTTGTTCATCAGGAAAGAGACTACCTTATGCTGCGGTACAAGGTACTACTTTGGATAGCTCGTTAGGTAGCTTTCCCGTTCTCGCTGAAGCGGTATTCAGCCCTGTGAGGCTGAAAGCTCCCACCGCTGATTGGTTGCTCTGCGCCGTGGTCCAATGTGAAAGCACTTGCCGCGTAGCAAGTACAAATGCATATAGATCACTTATCCTATAGTGTAGTCTTTCAGCCTTGCTGGGCGAGATAGTACCGCAGCCTTACGGGGCATTTCAATGTTTCAGCCTTACAAGGCGTGCGTGGTTCCTCAAGTCTTTTTGAACCAGCCTCTGGAGTCATTCTGCGCTCACTGTAGCTGATCTTGCTAAAATGCCATGACACTTGACTGGACCAATACACATACGTATCTCAGTACCATCGCAGTCTTGGATGAGTTCACCACCAATCGAGCGTTTCAGCGAGCTCCTCACTTCGTCTCAGGATTTCACTGGACGATGTTCGTGGCTGACCGGCTGGCCGGCCGGCTAGCGGCGGTGCAGGTGCACATATTCTCTTACGAATATCTACTTCACACAGCATATCCTGTTCGTCCTTTTGGATCGGCAGCGCCGCACGTCTGGGCCTTGTTGACATGATGCTGTTTTCGTCTTGCTGCGGTACGGACACGCCGCAATCCATAGCAGAGTATGACCGGGAATTTCATGTCAATCCTTCGGATGCGTGCTGAACCTCCGATACGCAATGGGATTTGATCGAAGTCCCTAACGCTTTTCCGCCACAGGCCTGCGATACAGGGTGTCACATTCTGTGGAAGCATCTGATGGACCAGAGACCCCGGTCACATCCTCACCTTTGCATTAGCGATGAGACTGGTTGAGGCGTGCCGACCGCAAGTAGCAAATATAGGCGTTGCGATTTCCAGCTCTGGAAGCAGTATCGGCCGGTCGCGCACCTGTTGCTTCGAGCATGATTGCCGACAATCCTGGTAAACGGACGGTGCATTCGCTGTCACCGAACCAGATGTCACATCACTGTGGCAAGGGAGACGATGGACTGTGGTGACTTCGACCATGGCTGTTTCTCGCATGCTACCTCAACGACATGCATATACGAACGCAGTACAACGCGATCTAGATTTTACATGTACCCATACATGCATGTGTATTCTTGGCACTATGTCTGTGGCTGAAGTCTCAGACACGTGCACGCACCCAGTCCCTGAGCTAATCAGATGACAATTGCCAGTGATGTGAACCTCACTTCACGACATTCGACAGTGGCTGCCGCTGTTGCCGCCATCGTGACACCACTCATGCTCCATAGGTAACGATCAGTAGTGAGCACGCACTCCGAGTGCGCACGCGATGTAACATCTCGAAAGCAACAATGAAGATCCCGTTCCCAGGCAGTTGGGTATTGGATCATCTCTGATGCCGAGCAACCTAGATTGTCCCCTTGTAGGCAAAGCAGCTAGGTACGGCGATATGGACTCGCCACGGAAGCCTAATTGTCAATTGTAGGTGGTCAGGAGAGTGCCCTTGTAGCATCTGCACGATCTTTCCAAGTGAATCCCACTCATCCCCTGTCTGAACAGACCGCTTACGGTTCACGCGGTTCGCAATCGAACAAATTCACATTACGGGAAACCGTACCTGACGCTCCCGGCCGTTTCGCCGTCCGACACGATCCAGGCACGACGCAGAAAGCAAGCATGCAGTGCAAATCCAAGCCTCCGATGCACGGTAGGCTCGGACAGGCATAAAATCATATGTCCGTGAGTGAAGTAAAGGACTTAGTGGCCATCCTTCCAAATCCTTCTGCAGTGTGCACGGGGGATGTCACACGGAGCACGCGATGATGTACCTACGGCGCCACGCTTGTCGGAAAGCCGAGTGCCGGGCAAGGCAAGACGGAGGATAGGTATTTGGTATCATGTGAAGATTCAGCGTGTTATTGCTCTCAGCGTCCAACGTGTGAAGTGCTAGAGCGGGACGGCCACGCCGGACTGTAGTGCGGCTAAATCGCTTCAAGGTTGTTCGAGACTCTACATCACACAGGGAGATATTCAGATAGGTCTATGATTGATGGTGAAGGTCAATGTGTCTCGACAGCAGTCGAGCGTGGTAACGTGGATCGTTAAAGGCATTATGTACAGCAACTTAATCTGACATGCCAGCCAGGACTTTCGATGGTGGTTGCACAATCAACACATTCAACATCACTGTATCTCTATTCGTAATGCAAGGACATTTCCTTTGCGGCGCAACAGCGGCCATGCAATCCCAGCGCCGTTTCGAAATGCCCACACTCGCTCCGCGTAGTCCCCTTAGTGGTGGACTCGCCCATGATGGAAACGCCCGGAACTTTTACCGATGCCACGTCATATTTGTGTCGTAAAAAATAGTTAGGCCGGTATTCGAATATTGTGGAGTGCGGGTACCATAAGGCACCAGCTGTCGATTGGGAACCACGGTAGAAAATACTCGAGACGGCCCAGGTGGATCGTTAAAATGCATGTGCTCGCTAATCACAATAATCATCATTTTTCGTGGAAGACTGTGCAATGTATTACCGACCTGGAGGCGTTGAGCCAGGCAGGCCACTCGTCATGATCATCAGCGCGGGAGGACTGGCAGGGCTAGGTGCGGCCATGGTGGTGACTCGCTTCTCAGGTGGTGGCTCGGCCTTCATGCAAGCAGTCTCTAGCATGTTAGTCCACTTGCCGCTTGTTCCGGCATGACTGTGCTTGAGGTGCTGGCGGAAGTGATCCGCTCTGAAGAACTTCTTGGCCTGGTTACACTCGCCGAATTTGTGAATATGGTTGAGGTGTTCCGCACGGATGTCCCATTGTGGTGGGTTGGGAAACTCCTCTCCACAGTAGCCACAGACATCGGAACCAATCCCCACCGACGAGGCGTGGAAAGCAGCCTCGACACCAGAAAGCGCTGCACAAGACCAGGAATGACGGCGCAGATGCAGCGAGTTCTGATGACGTTCGGCCTCGTTCTTGTTCTTGAAGCGGTTGGGACAATACTGGCAGGTGTATTGTTTCTCTGCTTCGTGTGACCTGCTTGTGGTGTTAGCTTTCTGCTCACGACGATGTGGTGAATGATGCTGCACATTCGGGCTGTAGCCCATAGAAGGTGTGTGCGGACTCGCACAGCAGCCCGAGACGATGTGTGTGTCATAGAGGCTGATGTGAACAAAGACAGAGCATTGAATAGTGCTTACCTAAGTTCGTCTTCTGAATCGAACTTCTTGGGCTTCTTCGGACAGCACTCACACATGTACACACCTTGCATATGCGACATGCTACTCTGACGTGAGTGCGATGCTGTGTCGTTGTGTGAGTGCTGGGTGGCCTGCGTGCTATCCGACAGCCCACGCTGGTGTATGGGTGCTGGAGGTCCTAGCTTCACGCTTGCCTGATGAGCCGGAGCATCCCCAGCTACAGCAGACAGCAAGGTATTTGGAGACAGGCGATCAGATCCATAGCTTGTCGCACTGCTAGGAATGCTTGCGACGCCCAGAGATGAGCCCAACGAGTTGTGACGAGGGCCAAACGAGTTGGTTGAGGACAGCGGGGAATGGCTAGGGGGGAAACGACTGATCGCAGACAAGTCTCTCGCTGGCAGCTGCTGCACTGGACGTCGTTGGTAGATGTCACTATGCCCTGAAGCGCTGCTGACTGAAGAACGATCCTCCGGGATGACATCGCGAGGCGGCGAAGAAGCGCGTCGCTTCGAGCCTGCGCGGGGTCCTCCCACCAGAACATCATCACCTCCCGACGGACTTCGATCATGGATGTTGAGAGTGCTCATGGGCCCTTCTTCCAGAAGATCTTCGTGTATGAACATGGACTGATCGTAGCTACCACGATGCGAAGTGCTGAAATCAATCGCCAGACTGTTGTGTCGAGATGTGGTGCTCCGGGGGTCCGGGGGTCCGTGCTCTGCCCAACTGTGTCTCGGCGAGATCGCGCCCGACCAGCGAGTGCTACTGGGCGAGTCGTGCATCGTTTGCTGTTGGTCCGGCATCGACAACGGCCTCAAATACTGTCCACTGCGACGTTCCAGCTCCGCCTGAGCTTGTGCCGCAATCTCAAGGGGACTGGAAAGCGAGATGGACTGTCTCCCAGCCGGGTTTGGCCCTCGAATCCGACTGAGAAGTCGCTTGTCATAGCTTTGTGAGGACTCATCGAGCGTTCGTCGTTCCAGCTGACGCTCACTTCCGAGTCGACGCTCGTTCGGAGTTCTGCGAGGGGAATTTATCAGTAGCCGAGACAAGCTAAACAATGAGTGTGCTGAGCACTCATGATGATAGCATACCTGTCGGGGAAGTAGTTCGCATGCTTGGGCGATGTTCCTCCATCGCTTGGCGTCCGACTTCTTCCCAGCAGGTTGTGCTCCTGGGACATGTTGAGGGTGGAGTTAGGACTGGCCCACTGGGCGCGAGGTGCATTGTTATGTGTGACATAATTTGTAGGCGAATCTTCAACTGTACTAACCTGGCCGATACTAGTGGCACGGCCGAGCAAGGACGAACCAGGCTTCACTTGGCGACCATAATCGACATTGCCGGCATCATTGGCAAAATGCCAACCGGGATCATGTCCTGCAGAGATTTCGGGCAGGTAGGTGGGCGGTGGCAATGGCGGTGGCGGGACTTCATGACCTCCTCCTGGGATGGTCATGGCAGATGCGGTGCTGGAGGAAAGCGAATGGTAGCGCGGGGATCGAGGTCGGTGAATGGCAGCGATGCGCGTTGACGAGGACATTTTCAGCTGTCAGAACCACGTACAAGCAGGCGAGCGAGCTACAACAGGAGCCGCCTATCGCTGGGTCTGAACGGCGGAAGGCACATGTGTTTCTAGTGCAAGCCGTACAGGTGCTTCTCAGCGCTTATACGGAAGATCAGCCAGCTAGTGAGGCAGCCCTGTTGCAGAATAGAGAGCGGGCAGGGCGAGGCAAGCTGAGGGTCATGCGAGATGTACGTTGAGAGGCCCTCGGTGCAGCGTACAGTAGCACAGCGGTCCAGAGATGCAGCACCACCCTCTCGGACACTGAGGGCCAACCGCTAGGGATTGCTGTCTGCTCGACAGGCCGGGGTATTCGGCGAGGACTGCGGTGCGCGGACGGTGTAGGGTGTGGCTATGTGCGGCGGCGAAGGATGCCCTAGAGGGAAGACGAGCGAAAAGGCCGGGCCGCAGCGTCGAGCAGCGGGAGAGACGTTCTCGTCCAGCGACTAAAAATGGGACCGTGAAGAGAGGCGACGATGGACAAGCGGATGAGCCGGTGAACGACGCAAGGGAAGGCGACGGACGGGAGGGAAGGAGGGGGAGAAGGGAGGTGACAGTGTTGTTCGCGGGTCAGCCGGTGATTCTTATGTGCAGGTCTCATCGTCGACATGTGCAGTGCCAGTAGTGAGAGATATGCCGCGCATCCACGCCCAGCAGCGAGCTAGGCCATGGGCTGCATGCTCGATGAATTGCGAGGTGGTTTAGCGTCGACGAGGGCACGGATGGCCATTCTGCTCGGTGGGCGATCTCGCAGGGCTGGGGCCCAGGGATCACGGTAACATCACAGTATGATCAGCGAGAATCCGCAGGCGAGCGAAAGCCAATGCTTGTTGTAGCGCCAACCCACGACAGCAGAGCGGGGCTTTTTGGATCTTGCGTTCGTTTGGTTTGGGATGCATGAGGCGGTTGTGTTGGTAGGGCAGAATAGTACTGGTCAGCCGGCGACCGTTTGGGAGCTTCGGACCCTTGCTGACACGATCAGCATTGTTGCAGCGTTTCATCATCCGCTGCTTGTAAATTGTGAGCATGCTGGTCTGCCGACGAACATCGTCTAGCTGGAACGGCATAGATAGCCCCATCCTGCCAATTTCAGTCGAGCGTCCGCCCGCGATCAGCACCTTCATCACACGCCTGCAGCAGAACGAGCGCTCCAATGGTGGAGAGCTGTCGGTCTGGGCAGAAACCGTACCGACCTTCAAAGTTGGTGCTGTTCACCGCACCCCAGGACGAGTGTTCACTGGTGGTGAACGCAAATCAAAGCCTCTTACTCAGATGGCCTTGGTGCTGCGCAGATTGACGAGGGATGCTACCGCATCGTGTTGCTCAACGAACCCTATAACACTCCGGTCGAGACAGGCGTGCCACGTAGCAGGCGAAGATCTGCTATACCAGCTTTACAGTACACACGGGCATCAGCACATGAAGATTGTGTGCAGCCATACTACTGCCTTCTTGACCATGTCTGCTGCGACTGCCAAGAGGCCAATCATCCCAGGCTTCGTATAATCTTGAATCCTGGATGCACATACTGTATGAGGGCAGCGGCTATGCGGTACGGCCGTGGCACTTTGATGCGGCTGGCTGACATAGCGAGACGGAAGAGCCTTATGACCCTACCAGCCATGCATGAATCGCGGCCGTGTATGTGATATCGAGGTCGCCCTCTCGACGGACAGGAGAGCAGTGGAGCCGAGTCGAAAACAGTAGCGAACCCATTACCGGCAGCGACCACGAGTCCGGCGGCGACTTGTGGTCCTAGCTCCTGGATCCTGTGTCAGCGTGCATGTCAGACCGCGACAGTCTGACAGTATAGTCGTAGTACACTACAAGCACCTCGCATATGCGTGGCGCTGGGACGAGAGGCTGCAGGCCCGCGGACGGCGTCGAAATCCTCTCGGACTCGAAGCTGTGATGTTATTTGCCCAGGGTATGATGCAGTTCCTTTAAAGTGCCATCGGAGGAGACGACGCGGTCACAATTCCGAGTCGGACCAACGTCGTTAGCCTGTAACCCGCGCCCTCGATGCCATTTATTTGCGTTCGATTTCACATCCGTGCGTTCGACAGGGTGTACGGACTGAGAGACTTTGATCATCGCCTCGCCTTAGCCGCTCGAATTCTAACCTTCCATCCTACCCAGGCCTGGATCGAAAGTTGCTGTTGAGACTCTTGCTGGGTGACGCCGGCGCTTCCTGGATTCATGGCACTGCTCGACAAGGTCCCCGGCGAGCTTCAACTCTACATCGGTGGGTGCGTTGTGTTAGCCATCTGCATCCCACGCAGATCTCCACTGCAGCATCTTGGACTCAGTGTATGCAGCAGAGCTCTGACCCCGATCTAGTTTGTTCACCTTGCGGCGTAGAGAAGCTTTGCAGTCGTGCGGCATCACCCATGTCCTATCCGTCTTGAGGTTACCTCTGGATAGCAAACTCTTCGAAGGCTTCCAACACAAGGTCGTCGAGGTTGATGACGTTGACGACGAAAACCTACTCGAGCATCTGCCCGCCTGTGTCGAATTCATCCAAGATGGCCTCGATAGCGGAGGTGGCGTCCTCGTACATTGGTGAGTGCCACGCCGTGAATCATCTGCTTTCTTTCTACAAGTTCTCTGTATTCGTCCCGGTTAAGGGTGATGCGAGTCTCCACTGGTCATCTCTGTGCTTTGAAAGGACGAATATCATAAGAATCGATAGCATATAGCGGTCCCCCATTACCTTCGTTCCAACAACGATGCCACTTTTGCTCAGATCATGAGCCAACCAGCACGAATGACAACGTTGTCTCCTCAATCGCTTCATGCTCATGTCACATCGCTGACTTCGCAGTGCCATGGGAAAATCCCGCTCCGCCACCGCAGTGTGTGCATACCTGATCAAGCGATTTGGCATCACTCCAGAGCAGGCACTCGCCCAGATCCGCCAGAGCCGACCATTGTGCGAGCCAAACGACGGCTTCATGCACCAGCTCCAACTCTGGCACGAGATGTCGGCCCCTGAAGATGTCGAGAGTGCCCCAATCTACCAACGCTGGCTCTACCAGCGAGAAGTCGAGATGAGCCGGGCCTGCGGGCAAGCTCCGGAGGCAGACAAGATCCGATTTGAAGATGAACATGCTCGCAAAGAAGAAGCTGCAGCGTATGAGATGAAGTGCAAGAAATGCCGGTAGGCCATGAGACTCTGTCTACAGGCCTTTCACTACTGACTCCCCCACTTCGCAGGCGCATTCTCGCAACGTCCACATATGTACTGCCCCATCAACCCCGTCCTGGCAATTCCACGGCGACCTGCGCCCATTACTTCATGGATCCGCTGTCCTGGATGCGCCCGGAGTTGGAGGCGGCGCGCCTCGAAGGCCGGCTCGAGTGCCCCAAGTGCAAGACGAACGTCGGCAAGTACGCGTGGCAGGGCATGCAATGCAGTTGCGGCGACTGGGTCGTGCCCGGCATCAGTCTGGCGAAGAGCCGGATCGACGAGGGACGCATAAGACCACCTGGTAGCGGCGCCGAGGGCATGGGTATACGCATGCCACCCGGTTCGTCGTCGGCGGGAAGCGCAAGACGACCGCCTGGGCAGGAGAATTTGTAGCAGTTTCGATTATGTACATACACTTCTGGGTACATACAAGAGCTGCAAGTCCGCACGCAAGTCATGACCAGCTGCTCTCATCCCGTGCCAGCCACGACGCGGTCTTCCTCTCGATGGCTGTGATCTGTCCTTCGCGCACACAGCATCTCTCTCATCGCTATGATGATGCTTACATGTGTCGCCTGAACTGCGTTCCAATCGATCATGAGCAATACGATGCAGCGTGTGTCATGCCTTCATGACTTTGCGGAAAACTTCACGTGACGAGACGATCAGCATCAAGGTTTGATGTCCGCCTGCATACACGGACGCCGTGAACAGGCAAGCATATAGCCACGTATGCATCGTGCACATGGCATCCATGCCTGTGAGATGTCCACGTACACACTAGTAGTTCCGAGCTAACCGCCATATCGATTTTATCTACACTGCGATTTGCGTGACCTGTTGTATTCACCCATCGCTGGGATGCGTACCCGAGATCTCTCACGAGCTAGTCCCTGGGAAGTTGATGCGGACCCTTTCACAAGAGGGAGAAAGTCTCTATCGTCTAAAGTGGAATGTTAGATTGGGGATCCAAGCTATGAACAGCGAAGAGCCCCGAATCATGTCTATATAGAGTACACGACCGTTGGGTATCTGGTTGTACATACAAGGGGAATGGGCAAGAGATAGCAGACGCCAGGGCAACTTGAATCCAGTCATACAGCCATCCTGCGCCCGGGGGATGAACAAAGAAGCGGCGTGGTCTCTGTCTCAGTTGCTCAAATAGATGCGGCAGGGACTTTCAGTTCATTCGAGAGCATGTTCTTGCCCTTTCCTCTTCTCCCGTCTATCCTTGCTTGACCGTTTTCCCGGTTTCTCAAAACTATCCCTTTTCATGGACAGAAGGGCGTAGAGAAAATGTCATGATATACGTAACAGATGTTTTTAACGCCAACGATGTAATCATGGTCGTTCCCAGCTGCTTATCCATACTGAAGAAGGGAAGAAAGCTGGAGATGGTCGCAGCTATGCCAGACCGGGCAGGTGTTTGTAACAGATTGAAGACAATCGTCTTGACTGTCGTGCGGTCCGTTGCCATCTCCACCTGACGGTGAGCTTTGGCGGCTCAATTCTATCGCGGACATGCACAGAAAGTAAAGAAGAGTGAAAAATCGCAGAGGTCCGGAGAGCATGGAGATGCCAGCTCTGCGTATATCGAAGGTGCACTAGATGTGCTCGTCATGAGTCATGAAAGTTGGGCCTCAATCGTGCGCGACCGACCGTGGGGTGGTTCGTCGCGCTGTCTTGCGACTGCAGAATTCACCGCTCAGTCATCATCAATACTATCTCGAGTCCGCACCTTCTTCATGGTATTGTTACTACCGCTTCTGGAGGTTTTCCTCGATCGTACCGATAAATCCGTGCCACGACGCTCTTTCGTTGCACTGGAGGATTCGCGGATGTTTGCAGACGCAATCGCTGCCGCCGTCTTGGGCGGGATAGACTTGCGACGAGTCATCACAAGTCCGCCATCGCTATCGGAGGAAGAGTCGTAGTCATCGTCGTTGTCACTGTCGAGATTTTGGTCCTGATCAGGATCGTAACCTTCATCGATCTTGTGATCATCCTCATCATGGAGGTCTAATGGGAAATTGACGGTTCCTTCCGACGAGGCATTGCCTTTGTCGTCTTCGTGATACATATCCATCGATACTCCATCTGGCGGGGCAACAGATGAAGCCTCGGAAATCGCGGATGGGATCGAGGGGTCAGACATGGACATTGATACTGCAGATCCGAGGTCAGAGGTGCTGGATAGCATGGCAGATGTTCGAAAGGTGCTGTGGCCTGTCGGGCTTGCCTCATGAGATGACTCGGCGTGAGAAATGCCCAGACTAGAGATCGGCCTTGATCTATGTCGAGCTTCATGACTATCATTTGGACTTGGTGGGCAGGGAGACGACTCGTACTCACTGCGTGGCTCCTTCTCGATCTTCTCACGCTCACGCACGAATCTCCGAACCAGTTCCTGTTCCGCTCGCTCGTAATCTTCGGCACTTGATTCTGGGGCCATACGTGAGCTTGGCCGACTGATACCAGGAGTACCTGTGACGTCAGGAGTTAATCCGCCAGGAGATCTGATCGAGCTTGCCGAGCCTTGCCGTGACATAGAGGATGAGAGCGCGCCAGATCCCACAGCTGAAGTCAACGAGTATCTGTGAGAAGAGCTCTTGTCTGAATTGAACGACCCACGAACAGGACTTGTCCGTGTGCTACCTTGAACGCTCCCAGCATTGCTGCTCGGCACACTTTGGATTGGCGGCAGGTCCTGGAGCGCGTCGGGAGGGTTGACTTGTCCAGGGGCACTGGTCTGACTAATAGCAATGCTGGGCCCAGCGTGCTGATTCGCAATGTGGGAAATTGACTCGAATTTTAATGGCTTCAGATCGAAAGAATGTTGACTGCTACGTTCCCGTAGAGTTTTCAACACGCGTCGTGCAGGGCCGCTGCCCAGTATTGTGCTAAGACCATGCCCGCCAGGGGAGTCAAGGGCTATCGGTGTGCCAGGTAAACCAGGCGACGGTATTGGTGACTCACTTCTGTGATGGAAGTCAGAAGCCTTGAGCGTACGTCCTGACCCTGTAGTGGACATGATCGTGTGGGAGCGTTGTGGTGGCTTGGGTCTAGATGGAGTTGGATACATGCTGTCATCCACTTCCTCGCCGGCGAACTCTGAACTCAATGCCGTCAGGTCTTCATGAGAATGGCCCCGTTCAAGCTCCGGAGAAGGTGCGACACTCCTCAGCGGATGCTCAACCTCGCGGGACTTCTGTAGAGCGGAAAAGATAGACTCGTCGCCACGTAGACTGTGCCGGCGAGCATCGAGGCTGATATTAGACGACGAGGACTGGGGAGATGGTGCGGGTGAGCTGGCAGTGCTCATAGCAGCATTGGACTGCGCCCTACCACGACTCGACGGCTTGCTGGCCAGGCCAAGTCTTTCGCCCACCTTCTTGATACCAGAGCGCACGCGATCCAAAAACTGCAGCTGCACCACAGCAGTATTGACATCTTCTTTCGATACTTCAATTTTCTTGCCTTGGCTCTGTCGGGAAGGGTCTGTGTCCTCAAGCCATTTGACTTTATTGGAAACATCATCCAATACCCACGGGTGATGGCGAACTTCCTCTAGCGTGATGCGTCTGCGTGGGTCCTTGGTCAACAAGCGCTGAAGTAGGTCGAATAGGTCATCATCGATCTCCTCATAAGCAAAGTCGTACTCGCTACGACGGCCCAGGTGCATTCCTGGGAATGCGCGAGTGTGAGAATTCGGTCGTGATCGCGGCTTGGATTGTAACTGAACAGGTAAGAGACGTCTGCGAGGTATGTAGACGTCTTCATCTGCTATCTGTCTCATCACGATGAATTCGTTGTCCACGTATGGGGTACGTGCAAAGAGCATGCAAAAGAGAGTGATGCCGAGGGCCCAGACATCGATGGCCTTAGTGACAGGAAGAGGATCGTCACCCGGATCCGTGATGCAGAGCTCGGGAGCGTAAAAGGCAGGAGTGCCGACGGTCTTCGCGAGTTCTTTCGCCTCGTCGAAGTCCTGCGCTTCGTGCTCGCTGACATCCTCGCCAGTGTCTCCCTCATTCAGAGGTCGACCGAGATAGGAGACACCAAAGTCTGAAATTTTGACCCGATGATCGATGGTCGAGAGCAAATTTGGAGGCTTGATATCACGGTGGACGATCCCCTGGTAGTGCAGATACTGAAGTCCAAGTAAAGTGTCCCGGAAAGCGACGCGTGCTTGTTGCAACGTCATGACAGGCACATATTCTAGCTCCGGGTTGAGGTCGCTGTCCAGAACCTCAGAAGCCAGCTGCGCAAGTCCTTCCGGAGTTCTGTTTTGGGCATCGCCTAGATCGTAAAGATTGCTGTGGAGGCTCGATTGACGAGAGCTTCCTGCAGAAGTTATATCGTAAGCACCATACATTGTGCCCTCGAGTCCTGTTCGTTGAAACATGGTGTGGTCCTTTTCATAAGATGTGTCTGACAAATGCTCCGGCTCAGATGTGAGCGGAAGGAATTGGACGGTGTCGGAAGTAGCCAGTCCGATCGGAGTGGTGTATTTGCTTCTTTCCTTGTCTTTGAAATCGTGCAAAGGTGAAGCATTCCTCGACGGTAGTCGGCTTTCTTCGAGAAAAGACCTTTCCGGCGCAGAATCAGTAGTGGCCGTCGATACGCGCGATAGATAGTCGTCGTCTGACTGGTCACTCTCATTATCGCCGGTGACTTCGGCGCTCCACATGTGTTCCGGTAACTCTGTCGCGTCGCGGCGTTCCTTTCGGTATTTCCTGATCTCGGAACGACGTACTTTAGCAAGCCTCTTCTTTGCCTGGGCCAGAACAGCGTCATCCTCAGCTTGAGTGAGCTCGTTCTGCTTGCCGCTACGCTCTCGCTCGTATCGGCGAGCTTCTACCATGGCGATTTCTTTGCGTGTCTTGGCGCGCCAATGAATCTCACCGCGTGCAACCCATTCTAGAACAATGTAGACTTTCTTTCGTGATGGATCGTCAATGACTTCGAGCAGTGCGACCACATTCGGGTGTCGTGCTTTCTTTAGGATAGCAACCTCTTTCTTGACCTTGTCCTCAGCTTGGCCGAGTCTTCCAAGCTTTCGGCGCTTGGAGTACCGTTCTACAATCTTGATTGCCACATGCGTGTTCTCCGTTTGCAAGTCGCGGCCAAGCTTGACTTTACCATGCGTGCCGCGTCCAAGCTCATCGATGATCTCGTAGTGGTTGATCAACTTGCGCCCCGAGATGGGGTCGACGTCGACATCTGCAACGTGAGTCTCTTTGGGAACTTGCCGATGGGTGAAGTGCAGGAAAGGACTCGCATACGTGCCCGATGCTTCCGGTTCATCTCTTTGCTGTGCAGACTGCGAAGGTGGCGAAAACAGACCGTTGGCTGGCGTCACGGCGGGCGAGTGCCCAGCAGTACGTGACCCGGTGTGATGTGATGAAGCCAGCGCGGAGGCGAACGTGTAGATCTGACCAGGGTGAGAACTTCGTTGCCGCAAAGTAGGAGGAATGTGTGGCGTAGGGTGCTGCTGGTAGTGCAGGGCGGCATATGACTGGTTGGGAAAAGTCGGCCGTGGTGCATAGAGCGGAGCGATGGTGATCGCGGAATCACTACTCTCGACACTGAGCCCGGACTGGTTGGTGTATGGAGCTGGCCGTCCGGCGGGAGACAGCAACGTTTCTGGCGCCGCAATGTGGCCGGAAGCATTTACGGTGCTCGGAGCAGTGGTAGCGGTGGTTCCCTGTAATGGCAGGGAAACTTGCGTCGGCGTGATCGCTGTGGATGCCACGCTACCACTCGACTCGGTCTGCCGTGTTGTCCCTGCTAGTGCTGGAGCGAAGTAGTCGACTTCAGCGGCACCTTCTTGTAACATCGAAAGTCCCACCAGTGGCATCTCAGACTTGGGAGTTTCCATGTCATCGCTTATGTAGTCGGACAATTCCTGATGCGTTGCATGTTCCCGCCGCTCTTCATCCTGGTCTGTGGCCGACATGGCCAGATATCAACACGCCCAAGGCAATCCTAGCACCGAACGCCCGCGCAAAATCGAGAGCTGGACCAACTCGACCTGGCCACTACGAGGCTCTCCCAACGACACACTCTAGCCGCACTGGCTCCGGCTGGACATCGGATTATGGCGAACACGAGGTAGGGTTGAGGTTCATTCGATATGGGCCATCGAAGGTCCTGGTGGATAAGGGAAGTCGTGGATGGGAAGCGTTGGGGGGATGGACCGGAGGGACGACAACACCGGCGATAATGTGTCAAGAGCAGCGGATCGTGAGGACGGGTACAGGTGGACGGTTCCGGAGCCGATGCAGCAAAGCACGAGCAGAAGAAAGGGTACGGGGTGTTGGAAGGGTTGTGGTGGTGAATGATGGGCACGAGAGTGGTGAGGCGTCAACGATAGACAAGCAGTCAGTGCTCATTGTGGGGTCCACCCTCCAACCTTTTCTTGGGCCACCCCCGGACAGGAATCGATACCGCCAGACTCCGTACAGCCGCACTACTGTACTCTCCAGTACGTACCGTCCATGCCACATGCTATCCACATCTTATCAACGGTGAGGTGACATGATACAGAGCAGCAATGATACCGCCCTGCACTTCATCAGCTTACCTTTGATCACAGTCGGTGCTCTGCCTCGACATCTGCATGCGCGACCACAATACTGTACTGACCCCATGCAGCTGGCCAGCCCGGCGCAACTTACTCGTGCATGCATCAGCACAATCGTTGGGCCATTGACAGACGCAGGAATTCTGGCGAGTGATCCTGCGAAGGTCTTGGCAACAGCCTCGCGGTGTCCTCATCGTTGTTCGTCGGGATGCCGTGGTCGAGATGTCGTCCTTGGTCACCACCGTGGCCCGACATCACGACCATCACCAGCAGCGTCATGATCCTCCGCTCAATCTTCTGCGCGCAGACACGATTGATCCTAGCACGCCGTAGTCACGTTGCGCATGCACGCTACAGACGTCACGCAACTAGTGTCACCCTCGCCCGAACTATATTCGATCGTCGGCCTCCAGTGATGAGAGTTTATCTCCCGAGACACCCATGGCAGCCCGCAGATAGTCCCCGCCGAACCGCCATCCCATCATACAGGTCCGGGATCAGCAGAGCTGCTCAACTCCAGCCTATCTCCCTCCATTCACATACGTGGCCGCTGCTGGTGAGGCGGCATTCCCACGTACTCAGTACATGCATTCGATCGAGCCAAGACTAGGGAACCATCTCACCAGAGCATTTCCGATGGACGGGCAATGATGGATTGCAGGTCCACTGCATGGCCAAGACTCGATTGGAGCATGGGTGCGTGCGCACCCTGCTCCTAGCCGACCCAACACGGCCGCTAAATCCAGGTGGAAACGATGGGGAGAAAGAAGTCATGGTCCTTTCTCGCGATGCACATTCACCATATGTACGCTCAGCTGTCTAGACAGCGGTTACTGCCTGCTGTGTCCCCAGCGCAATACTTCTATGCACCTCCGTCGGCCGTGGGAGAGCGTGCTCTATGTTCTATGCATGCTGCATGAGCCAGCAGGACGAAGGCAACGCTGTGATGAGTGAAGTATCTCATTGGAAAACGTCATTCCGGCTGCAGAAGTCTCCTTCTGGCATCCCCGCTCCACATCTATGACCATCATCATGACAGTGACATGGCCGGACATCAGTATAGCAGTACATGCACAGACCGTCCAATAGAGGGATCAGGGCGAGACAGGTTCGGTCGGTGGGTGTGGTCGGCCATCGGTCAGCTCGGTTGGCCTCTCATGCACCCTTCCGACTGTGAGCTTGCATCCATCCGTCGGCCAGGCGAGGGCATCTTGCGCCATTCTGCCCCTCTGCCCGCACAACCAATTCGTTCGTCTGTGCATCTGCAACTCGCATGTGACTTAGAGTACAGGATTTCGACACTGCGCATACCGTATGTACCTTTCGCTTACACACAGCAAAGACGACGCACAGCCTACAGAAGACCGTCATAACGAAAGCCCATGTACTGAAACTCAGCTGCATGTCAAGGATCTGCCCAAGGCTCCTCTCCTGCAATCTGTCGTGTCGCCGACTTTATCATTATACACCTAGATGTAGGAGGTGAGGTGTGCGTGAACAGCTTCAATTCGCACCGTGTGCATGTCATGTCTACCTCCAGAACCCACGGTCTTGTGTTGGACATGCCACAACCCTCAAACCCAGCTCCTTGCCGTCATGGTTGCTGCCACTGATCATGAGTAACCGGTAACGAGAGGCATGCACGAAACGGCAACAATCTAAGCGAGTTTGGAACCGGGCTTGACTGTTTTGCCAAGTCGCCATCGTGGTGTGGCAGCTATCTGTCTTGAGCTGTCCGTCACAAGCTGACATGCGTGATTGTGGAGAAGCTCACATGTTTCAGATCCCCCAGCTAGACCCTACCGTTACGCAGAGACTCAGCAGCGAAATCCTTGCTCGCTTCGACTCATTTCTATGCTCTTCTTCAGGGTATGCTTCGAGGCGTCGAGGTATCACGTCCAGAACCAAGCATGCTTCCTTGCAATATTACATTGCGCTATGGTCCCCCAGCCGCCGAAGCTCTGTACGGTAGCCAGCCGAAAGAATGCCGCCTCTTCGCCGATCTACGGACCGTGACGTGCTGGGATGCTTGTGGATATCATTGCTTCAGCTGCGTGATTTTCGATCTGGCTGAGTCGAATTGAAGATGGCAATTCGGCTTGGCAACGAGATTGGATAGGTGTAACATTCGTGATGTTCATCAGGAGTGTCTCAATACGGCTTTCGCGCAGCGACTCAGCTTCCGTCCAAAAGAGCTGTATCTTCTTCCCGATCTCTCCTCATGTCCTCTTCATCTTCGCGTTCGCGCACGTTCATGGCCTCCACCAATGTGGTTCCCTCGATTCCCGCAGCTTCTCCGTTACCATCTTCTTTCCCATTCGTACCACCATTCACCCTTGCTGCGCCAGCCTCTGCCTGTACTAACTTCTGCTGATTCGCGATTCGTTCTCTTACTATCCGCGCAACGGCGTTGTCCGTCCGAACACTCAGCACGTCCAATTTCCTGTTCAGATCCCGCTTGAGATCCCAATTCGGCTTCTTGGGCTGGAGCTGGAAAAGATCAAGCGGCTTTTCTTCCTTCTCATCGTCTGCTGCTTGCCGTTTTGCTTCTTCTGCGAGAGCAGCAGCTTGCTTCTCGAGAGTGATTTGACCTTCCGATGGTGCATTTTCGAAACCGAGTTTGGCACCTTTCGTCTCGGCATCATAATTCCGTCCAGAAAGGTAGGCAGGTTTTGAAGGAGCTTCCGACTCGCCCAAGGCGGGCTGCGAGACATCTTCACCATGATCTTCTTGTGTCTCAGGCGCTTTGCGCTTCAATGACTTGAGTTGAGCCAATCGCGCTTTGCGGTCTTGTGCGGCATTACTGAGTGCTTGGGTAGAGGCCATATTTGTGTTGTATGCCCCGTGCAGAAGAACCACGCGCTCCAGGCTATGCAGTAGCAATCAAGCAAGATTTATGCCTGGCAAAGAGCACGTGCGGGAACAACCGGCGCTAGTATTACTATTGCGGCAGCTTTCTCCTTTGGACAGACCCAGATTGTTCAGCTTCACAAAGTATCTCTGCATACAACTTCCAATCAGCATCCCTCCGATCGCGCATTCCATCGCGGCCTGCCCTCGATGTTTGCCTATGCCACTATGCTGTCGTTCTCTCCGCTTTGCAGCCCTTAGTTTGGCTCAACGTCGCACCTCGTGTCGAATCGCGTTCATTTCTCCTCTGCCGCTGCTAAGCACATCATGGCATCCACACGGTGGTGCAACGCGCAGAGGTGTTGCGATATCACGGACCAAAGATCAGAACGGGACTGATAGTGAGAAAGGCTGGTATGAATACTTCGATGCTGTCCTCGAGGATACTAGCGGCGTGGTCCCGGGAGAGGATCCGGATCTTGCATCACCTGAAACTTCTTCAAGCCTGACCGCTCATAGAAGAGGTCGCAAGCAGCGCCTGGGAGGTTCAGATGTCGCACGTTCCGGGAAAAGAGAATCCGTCCATCGGGCGACAAGCACGAATAGAACAAACGGTCGTAAGACGGACGCTGGGCAGAGTTCTCTAAGGCCATCCATGCTCAACAGCAAACGACATCGTGCTGGAAACACACCCGTGAGGACGGTCGACAAGTCAGCTTCGGTCTTCGAGTATGGACGGAAAGTGTTTGCTCGACGACAACTCTCGGAGAAGGAGGCATTGCAGGAGGACGACTTCTTTACAGCAAAGGAGTCTATGAAGACAGATGCCGACGTGCCACCAAAGTTCGTGTCTATACGTAATTGGCAACGTCCTACTGCCGTGTTCTCGGCGGATTGGCACAAAAACTATGCTAGACTTAGCAGAAGTTACGACAAGCTTCTTCAAAAACAGCGAGCGGAGCCATCCGTGGCTCCAATCCTGAACCCAGCGACGTCACAGTGGGTGGATGATATAGTAGATCAGCTGGATGGGACAACAGGTCATCTGTCTCTCAAAGTCATCGAGGATTCTGACTTGAAAGATATTGGGCAAGTAAGACGGTGGCCACAGATCGCTCTCTGGCTGCTCGCCAATGATAAAGAGCGTTTGATCGACTTTTTGTTGGCCACGCATTGCGAGCCTTATCCGCCCATCGTCTGGGTCGAGGATTGCCTCTCTCTACTTGCCAGGCAATACACTCATGAGAAATTTGCAAGCTCTTCCGAAGCATTCCATCGACTTGCTGATGCATTTGCTGTTTTGGCCAGTCGCCAGACGGGGCAATCGGTATCGCACGCATCAGCCCATAAGGAGAGAATGTTTATGGGATCAAGCTTCATCCGACTGCTTTTGCCACACTGCTCAAACGAACAAGTCAACAAAATCTACAAAACAATCAAGCTTCACAACGTAAAAGTACACTTCAACACCTATCTTCACATCTCCACATGGTTCGCGGAGAATGGGCATCTTGAGCAAGGAATTGATGCTTTGCTCTGTGCGCAAGATGCCGGATCTGACGTGGACTCGATTTCGTTTCGGAAGAGTTGCTCCACTCTTCTCCGAGGCACCATGCAGCATCCTGGAGGACTTCGTCTCTCCCTCCGACTGGTAGACAATTTGGTGGCGATGGGAGTCAAACTTGAAGGGCAATTATGCACAATCATCATGCTCAACGCTGTCGAAGCTGGAGACTACAACACCGCCTTCTTGGTTTACCGTTCAATGACCAGTCAGAACTTGACGCCCGATGATCATGGGTTCTCCATTCTGCTGCGTGCATGCAAAGCGAATCTTGATGATGCCAATACTTTGACCGAGGTCATACAAGCCGTGGTCGAGAGTGGACGCGTTCGAGACAATCCCGTGCTTGCCACAGAAGTCTTTCATTGTCTATCCTTACACCATGCCCAGAAAGACCCCTCGACGGTGTTTGCTGTGTTGAGAGAAGCGTACACGGAACTCTTCAGACCTCAACCTCTTCAAAAATTAGGCATACCGCTGGCACCTCAAGTCAGTGCTCTTTCGGCATCCGAAGCTAAATTACATGATCCTCCGCCCCATGCCACCAACTTCATGATTGCTGCGTACCTCGAAAACACGACTGACCAGGCTGCTTTCCAGCTTTATGGTCGATGGCATGAGCTTGTGAATGCAGGTGATGAGTATGCAGTCCTTCTTGCGAGCACACCCAACACTGCCACCATCTTCCTCGGCCGGTTCACTCGTCAGAAGGAAACTCTCCTTCAAGCCGCGCAAGTGATCAAGGACATGCAGAATTCGGCCCCCTCTATCCACCATTCGAATCCAGCTGTGCCAGACGTCTTCGCATGGTCCGTCTTCCTCCATGGCTTTGCTCGCCACGGCCAAACCAAGCTTGCCCACCAGGTGCTCAAGTACATGCGCAGACAAGGCATCGAGCCTACCAAATTCACGCTGAACAACCTCATCGCCGGCTGCGCCGGCGCCCAAGATCTGACCGGCACCATGGACGCCCTGCGCGAACTATCCAACATCAGCAAGACCTTCGACGACTGGACCTATAAAGGCCTCGCGCGCTATCGAAACCAAACCGAGCTGAAGGCGGAAATGCGCCGTGCTGAACTCGAGCAAGATCTAGACTTCACCAGCGAGATGAGGGAGAAGCTGCTGCAGCGCGTCGGGCAGAGTGACTCGGCCGCGACATATGACGTCGAGAGCAAGCAGGCGCCGTCCGTAGAGAGCGAGGCAGTAGACGTCGAAGACGTTGCCGTTCGGGGCTGAGCAGCGGAGGAGCCGGCGAGCGAATGGAACTCGGCGCATGGCGACAAGGACGAAGTCCGCTATTTCCCCACACGTCGGCGTGCTGCCTCTACTGCCCATCGCCATGAATGATAGTATGATGATATAGTTAGACCACCCTCCACATTCCTATAAGAAGAACAATCAGACTCCGACACGTTGATCCGCTGCTATCCCGTCTCGTCCTGTCCATGCTTCTTCCACGTCTGCGATAGTTAGCCCAACCTCATGCTCTTCTTACACAGCCATCCTACAAGGCAGGTATATATGGCCCATGGCATCACATTCATTTCCGACATTGGGCCGATGGGTAATGCTAGTATTACTACACAACTACCGACACTAATATGAAGACGGGGGCATACATGCTATACCCGGCCGGTTTTCCACAGTTACCAAAGATCTTATGCAAGTAAGGTACCTCCAAGAATGCGACACCGCGTTTCCATGCATTTCCGGCGGCCTCTTCTCGCTCCCAGTACTTTTTCGGGTCATCGTCAAGACCCAGGATCATCTCCCTCGACGAGCCATGAAGGCATAAGAAATGCAACGATGCAGGTTAAAAAAAACAAAAAGCCGCCAGCGCCTTCGCTAAAGACAGAAATGGAACCGGACAAGGAGATCAGGGATGGAGAGCCCTGGAATAGGAGGAGGTGAAAGACCGTTACCAGGTCTGACAGTAAGTGAGCTGATAGCATGTCGTAATAGGTGACACTGTTGTCTGTTTCGCAGGAAGTTTGCGGTGAGGATATACTTCCCTTGGGGCAAAGACGCGAGCTCGTAGACTGTAGGCAAATGTGGGTTCAACACTCAGGTTTCTAGCCACGTTCAATTTCATGGTCGTTGAAGTATTGATCAGGAAGTCCAGACCTGTTGACGCTGTTCAAGGCCAATCGTTTGGAGCGCATCGCAGTCGGTACGTACATGTACCTTTCAGCGGCCGGGATCCTCTCCCATAATCGATCGGACACGATCAACGGCCTCCTGAGACACGGCAGAGGAGACTGCATTGCCCTTGCCGTTTCGCACACGTGCACCTTCATCTGAGCAGTCAGAGACTTGCGACGTGGTAATGAGGAGCGTGTCAACGTCCACATCGATGTTCGAAATGCTTTCGAGCTCGTGGATGAAAGTGCCCGAGTCCACGCGTCGGCGCACATAGAAACCGCTGTATGGTTCGATGACATGATTGCAGGCGGCGGCAAACTCGGCGAAGTCTTTGGCGTCGAACGCACGAATGGTCTCGATGTCACCCGGGCGTGCCTTCTTCCCAGCATACACCACATACTCGTCGATGATTTCTTCGATCGTCATCGTACCTTGGGCTTTGCGCATGCAAGCCATCACACAGCCAGTGCGGTGCTTCCCTTGATTGCAATGCACATAAATCGGGTGGTTGGCCTTTGTCATGACATACAAGACTGCCTCGAACAGCGATTCTGTTGTAGTCTTGACGAGTCCTTCTTTGTTCGCAGCAATGTCGACGCGTAGGCGTTTCACATCCATGGCTGACATCCAGTTCATATACTGCTCGCAAGGTTCTGTGTCAACCAAACAACTACGGCCTATGTATTAGTCTCAGGCGCACACTAGGATTAACGACATCGACTTACAGCAAAGTCTTGATCTTGAGCCGCATGATGAAGTCAATGTTCCTTTCGAGTGGGTACGAGCTCCGAAAGATGGTCTTGTGCTCCACGGTTCCATAATTGAATGGAGGGTAGATGGGCAGCAGTCTGTCCGGACAAGGAGCAATGCGTAATGTTGGCGTGTTCTCCCCAGTAGAGGGAGGTGATGGAGGACGAGAAGATACGTCTGCTGGAATGTGTTAGACAAAGTTCCTCAGCCTACAGATCTCCTCTCTTTGCTCACCTCCATTACCATACGTCGGCTTCTGTTCGATGCTCATCTGATCGATGCTGATTTTGTACTGCACCTCCTCCATTTGCACATCATGCGCACCGAGTAGCGCGGAGATGTGCGCACAAGTAACGCTGTCCATGTTATCAATGGATAGACTGCGATGAGAACCGGCGAGAGAAATGAGGCGATTGCGATAGTCCACCCTGACGACTTTCGAAACGCACACCCGACCAAGCAATGAAGAAATGGCAGTCAAGAGCAGTACTGAAGACAGCTTCGTAGCGCGTTTTCGCTGGAGTAAGCGCACCACAAGCCGGAAGGGGGAGTTGCAGACAAGTTCTCCTCGATCTCTGGCCGTGACAGTCTACGCAGGGGATCGGATGGGAGAGGACCAATTATGCTGGCCTGATCTCTGGCCGTAAAATGGTTCGACTGGTGATAGTACGCGGTACGACGTTTGTAGCTGTCCAGTGGGGATAGAGCTGGACGGGCGACTCTGCACCTGAACGCGAGTACGTTTAGTCCATGACCGGCCCAGCACACAGCAATGTGCAGCAGAAGCGGGTAGCGGTCGTGGAGCGGACTCACCAAGAATCTAGAGATCCAAGGACGAGAGAGAGGACTGGCGTCACGCCACCGCGATCACAGAAGAGTGCATCGTGTCTGTTGCGAAGAAAGACGCGTAGACGGGAAGTTGAGTAGGCCCATACTGTCTGAGAGGAGGGCAGTAAGTGGGAGAGATTCCGAGTCTGGCACGGCAAAATCTCAGACGAACGGCAACCCGAAATGAGGTTTTGCTCAGCGCAGGATGGAAGAAATCGCCCTCTGAGGTACTGGCGGGCCTGGATGGTACGGCCAACAGGGCGGGAGTGGCAGCGCGAGACGGAGGGGGAGAGGAGAGGAAAAGATGAGCAGCCAAGTCGAGGGCGAGGATGACTCGCACGGTGAGCAGCCTGGTAGATAAGACGGTGAGCAAGATGCTGACCTTTGTGAGTGTTATGAAGGAGGAGGGCGGCGGAGGGATTGCGCTTCGACGCCCTTTTTCGTGGTGGTCGGCGGAAGCTAACAGCCAACAAGTGGTGGTCGAGGCTGGAGCCAGAGAAAAGTCGGAGGATGAGAGTGGGTAAGCGCGAGGTTAACGGACAGCCGCCACCCACGAAACTCGTCAAATCATTCAGCCATTTCATCACTCATCCTCCGCGGCATCCGCTGACTGATCGCTGTTGATCGTCCGCGGGTTCTTCATGAATACAACAAGCTGGGCAGATCAATTTATCGATCTGTAAGGAGAACGATGAAGACCGGCCGAACGTCATCCTACATGTCATCCCAGACGCAGTGGCAGTGCAGTGCCGCCTGGGTCAGCATTACTTGACTGCACGACATCCAACATGCATGTACCTACCTTATTATGCTGCAGGTCATCCGCGTGAACCCATCCGCCTTCGTCACGCAACCTCCGCCTGAACACATCAGCCGTGGCGACATCAAGTAAATCAGACCCCGACCGGATCTCGCGATGAGTGAGGTTCACTTCTTTCGTCAGGGGTCGCCCTCTCTCTCTCCTCAAGAATCAGGTAACTTAAGGTAAGGGACGGTAAGGTACGGTAAGGTCTGGTCCTGCGCGAAGGTTCGGTATTATCCTCCTCCAGTCTACACCCGCTTGCAGCCCTTTTCGTTGCCCGTTCATGACAGAGTATCTATAGGCTTGACAGCATGTTCAGCCCAGAGGGTGGTACTGCTTCTAAGGTTGTGATTGCTGAATGTGGAAGCTGTGAAGGCGCACCATGGCCAGCTATTCTCTCACCGTCCGATCACATTGTATGCACTTCAAGTATACTCAGTCAGACAGTCTGCTGCCATAGATAGAACATACGCATAGTACGCACTCTCGTGTGGCGGACTGAGGTTTCAGTCACGAAACTGGTCTTTCACGCTCACTGCCGTTGGAACCTACAGTGCTTCATGTTTCACATCTCCGACAGTGAACGGAGTGCTCACTCAAGATACATCCCGAACAAGTTGGCCAAAGTTTCATTCAAACGCCGAAACATTGCATGGCGGTCTAAGAAAACATTAACAGCGGGGCGCGAGGTGATCAAAACACTTCAAGGGAAGACACCCCCGACCAGATAGTTGTACCGTAGTCCAGCTCTTCCTCGAAACAGCATTTGCCCTCCTCGCATCCGCCTATCCTTGCAAATGACACCTGATTATCCCCAACCGCGCTTCTCTCTTCGTCTGCCTGCGTTCCTCGGCCGTGCTCATCGTGGAGTGTGAAATGCATCAACAGACATGACAGTGGTGATCTTGAGATTGACGGTGGTGGTGTAGTACATGGACGCTCCTTCGCATTGTGCCGATGCCGACTATGGTGGGTATGTGTGGTTTACAAGATCAAGCACTTCTTCTTCTTCTCCTTCCTCGTCAACAACGCAGCACGAGTGGCGTGCTCGAACACTTCGCGGACACCCTCGTTCGTCTTGGCTGAGCACTCGAGGTACTTCTGGGCACCAATCTTTTTCTTGACATCCTCGGCCTGTTGTGATGGTATGGATGTCAGCGGTCGCGCATCCATATGCGACTTGCAGACAACTTACCTGTTCTGGGGTGACTGGCTTCTGCGACGTCTTGTGCAGCTCCTCGATGGTCTTCTGGTCGAATCTCAAATCCTTCTTGCAGCCGACGAGGATGATGGGCAGGCCCTGGCAGAAATGCAAGACCTCTGAGATCCACTGTAGATGGTAGATAATCAGCGTCGGAGTTCACGGCATGCAGCACAATCTGTGTAACCGACCTTCTCTTGTACGTTATCAAGCGAATCAGGCGAGTCAACGGCGAAGCAGATGAGAATGACGTGAGAGTCAGGGTAGGAGAGGGGTCGGAGGCGGTCGTAATCTTCCTGGCCTGCGGTATCCCAAAGTGCTAATTCGACATGCTTGCCGTCCACTTCGACATCGGCAACATAGTTCTCGAAAACGGTGGGGACGTAGACCTGTTGTGAACGTGTCAGCGGTTTCGCCTCTCCGAGTGCGTTGCGTGCAGATTCCATGCGGCACAGGAAAGGCGTGGTCTTCGACATGGGGTGTGTTGTATCGAAGCTTATCGGTGCCGTGCAAGGTGACGAGTTTCAGGCTGAAGGTGGCGGAGAACGACGTACCTCAGGGAAAGTACCCTTGGAGAAGACGCTGAGCAGGTATTAGTGTCTATTCGACGCGAGATCAAGCGATGTATGGGTGGTGTAGACTTACATGAGCAAGCACGTCTTTCCACAAGCACCGTCACCGACAATGACCAACTTGCGACGGATCTCCGCCATCTGCGCGATCCGATGTTAATGACTCTCTTCAAGTGTTTCTGGCGTGAATGTTGGCGAAATAGGTGGCGTATGCGGAGGCGACGGATGCCGGATGAAGGGTGTAGTGGTGTTGATGGTGATAGTGCTCAGGAAGTGTCGTCGCTTGAAAGGAGTCGTTGGGAGGGAGGTGAACTAACTCTCTTGGCACAGGGCTGAGCAGCGACAGGAACGCTCCGTTACTCGGTTTGGAGTCAACACACGATGGCTGGTCGCGTGGGATAGAGCTGCAATAAGGGCAGCAGGATGGTGGGTAGCGGGTTCGTCGATAGTATCAAGCAGTGTCTGTCGAGGCTTGCGTTTGTGTTTATACACAAGGCGCAGTTCTGGTTCGAAGCTCACGTGCCCACTATTCCGCTTCCGGCCGAGTATGATACGAGTTGTTGGCCTGAGGGTGAGAATGTTGGCTGCCTGTAGTTACCGATCTGCCTGCACCTATCTACCAGGGCATGACTGAAACGTCAGACACTTTCAGTCATAAGTAATATATGCTGGTGACATTTTGTCCTCCTATATACACGTCTCGCAGGCCTTGCATCAACGCGCTCGCTTTTCACATCTGTCTAGCAGAACAGGTTCCAGAATCTCTCCTTGCTCATGGCGATATCAGCACCTATCAGCGGCTTTGCCACCGATGTGAGCCGGCTCACTGCCTGGAATGTGCCTGATCCGCTTTGCGATTTCTCATGGGGCTGAGTGCGCTTGATGAGGCTGGATTGTCCAACCAGCTGGAGTGCTTGTGGTCCTACCAATCCTACTGGACAGATTGCCAGGACCGCTTCCAGCTGGGCCGTTGAACATGATCATCTCTTTGCAAGATTCCAGATGAAGCTTTCATATAAAGCTAGGGTGGACGAACACAGACCACACGTGCTTTTCTCCTGGCAAACCTACGAGCCATGCTTTAGCAATGTTGGAGCTGTCCGTCTTCCAGAGCATTGGTGGAGTCAACATCACGCGGGTCAATTAGAGACAATGGCTCGTCAGACTCGCTGTAGACGTGCCATACTACAAGAATGAAATCTCTATGCTCAATACGATCGTGGTTCACAGCCTGCTACCATGGGCAGGAGATCTTGTCCACACACCACCTAGCTTCGTCGCCTTCGCGTCGCCATACTCATCAATTGCTATATACGTGGAGACAGGACTTGTCGATAGGCAATTAATGGAAAATCAGAAATCACTTTGCACAGCATCGCGAAGTCGTCCAGCTGGGTGGAGCCGTAGAGACTGGGTACTGGATGAAGCGACATGATGCATCGAAGCCTGCACATGGTCACTGAATCTGCACACATATATGTAGATCAACACGGTCGACACGTTTCCCTACCATACGCCGAACGCGTTCCCAAAGCACGGATCAACAATCACACCGACCTTACCGGATCGATGTGGTGTATACAGCAGTCGATTCCCCAGGACTTCCTTGATTCATACATCTCCAAGCACTTTGGGCTTCCTTATGCCTGGCCGAAATCGTTTGGCAGCGGCGTCATGGTTCTCGTTGAGCTGACCCAGAACAGGGGTATGGCTAGTCCTCCTCAGCTGGAGGACAACGGCTGAAGAAGGGCAAGATGTGGTTGTAAGATGTCTGACGACCGCGCGTCGCTAATAGCCAGCAAGGATCTGGTACAGTCATCATTCGATATGCATACCGGCGACCGCTGTTCCCCCGTGTCCCTGTAGAGATCAAATAAGAACACACGAAGAACGCCACGCTGCGCGGACGGAAGCTACTAATGCTTCTCTAAGGGACACCGGCAGGTCATGCGTGCAAGATACCATGCCGATGAGAAGACGTTGAGCATGGCTTTATCGGCGGAGAGCCGGGGGTGGTCTGCTGAGAGAGACCCTTTCTGGGGACACGCCGGGACTGGCACATCCATACCCGTTGCACGGTCAGCGTTGAGAATACAGGTACTGCAAATACACTCTGCAAGTCACGGCGATACCGAGACCTATCCATGTGTTCTCGAACATGCATGGTCCTCGGGCTTGAAATGGCGCAGATCGGAGTGACACGCCAGCCAATTCAGAGGTCGGAGAGCCGGAGTCGATCGCATCGCTTCAAGTGTCGTGTGATGTTCCGGGGACGAATTCAAGGTTTCCGCCGCGTTCAGCGGGGAAGCTGTGAGAGAGCTGTTTCTCCTGGCTTCACTTGTGCTTAGCATGTACGATCTTGCTAGTCCAAAGCACAACACATCACTAATGAAATGGTCCGATAGGACCGCTGCATTGTGCCACTATCTCACCGCTACCTCGAGCGATCTGCGATGTCCGCGATCGACCAGATGCTGGGGAGGAGCGGGGAGGAATGTTATCATGGAGCGGCCGTTATCGTATGTCACTCGACCTCACCCCGAATCAGCCAATTGTGTGATTGTTTGGCACGATGATATGAGCTCTCAACCGTCACTATTGTCTGGAAGAAGAGCACTTTGTGTATCGCTCCAACGTCGCTCCTTGGCTCCCCTCCTTTCCCGCCCCTCGCAATGGGCTGATCATGCGTTGACTATCGCTATGCTGGCGCTGGTTGAGAGGCTGATCCCACCGCCTCCCTAGAGCTATCCGGCTTGCTCGGGTCGCTGTTGACATGCTGCCTCCGCATCACCACTATGCAGTGCACCTCATCCGTACCGTAAATCATCATGGACGGATTCGTGCTCGCCTAATCCTGCCTCTCATTGTAGGCTCTCCCGTATCCTATACATTCAAACAGTACATATATCCCTCCCCCACCTCAACCTAAGCGCGTCCTCTTTGATTCCCCTTCGCTCTGCCTCCTGCTCAATTGTGCATACCTTTGTCGCTTGACCCACCTGAGATCTTCAACCCTCACGTCACTCCTGGTATTCCACCTAGAACTATCATCCCCTCATCGTGCGGAATCGTGCTCAGCATCTCAACACCTTACAACAAGAAAACACCGCCCCACTCCATCTCCAACTTAGCAATCCAAACCATGGCCGCCCCAAGAGCCACCCAATTCATCGCCCTGCGCAATCTCTCGCGCGCCACCCGCACCACTCGACCCAAGACCATCACGACCACTGCCTCCGCGAGCGTGGCGCGCAGCTTCCACCCCTCGCCCGCCCGCCACGCCGTCCGCGACTCGTCGACCATCGACTTCGCCTTCCTGCCCGCGTCGGAGATCCTGCACCTCGACGATGACCCCAGCAGCATGCCCAGCGAGCTGCTGCGCGTCCCCATCATCCCGACCAATTTCCGCCCCCAGCAGACGGGCGCTCAGGCGCTGGAGCCGGTTGACGTGGTGAGTGCGATCTCCCCGAGTGCCTTCTTGTGGTTATCCTGCCGGCTTGATGCTGCTTTTGCTTCCATTCCACCAATGCAGCGTTGCGTTCGTTATCTTCCCGTCCTCAGCGACAATGCCCTCCCTTTCCCCAGCATCCCCCATCTCCCCTCCCAACCCCCCATCCACTTTACCCACCAAGCTAATCCACCCCTCCAGCCGGTCATGAAAGCCGAAATCTCCAGCATGTCGGCCGACGCCGTCTTCGCGCCGCTGGCCGAGACGCACGACGACCACGCGCCGCACGCGGATTTCAGCGCGTCGCTGGCCGAGGTGGCGGACAGCGTCGCGACGGGGTTCCAGCGGCAGGCGGCGGCCGCGGCGGCGGAGGGCGGCATCGTCGGACAGCTGTGGCGGGGGTTCGTGGAGGATGTGCTCGGGCAGGGCAGGAGGGCGGGGGAGGTGGGTGTGGCGAGGTGAGGATGTTGAGGGAAGGGGGGTTTGGTTTGGAGAGTCTGCTGTGTTAGGGGGAGAGAGGTACCATTGAAGTGGAGTGGATTGCCATAGTATGCGTGACAGCGCGGAGCAGAGCATGAGTTCATCATGATTGTTCGTCATGTAAGGTACATGAACGAAAGCTCCTATTATATTATTATCACCCTTTCCCGCCAACCAGTTCATTCGTGTCCCGTCAAGACCTGCCATGTGCAGTCAGACGGGCTTCGGCATTCGTACGGTCTGGTCATCTCAGGCCGTTCTGGACATGATATTCCTGGATGCTGTGGCACATCTCTACCTGCTTCACTCCCCGTCTCGTGCCTCGCTCCTTTCCCTGTCCGGTCCATTGCTAAACATTATTACGGCATCCCAGCCATTAAAGTAACATCGCCATGCTTCTATCGTCTCAGTCCCGCAAGATCATGCCTATACTGCTTCACCCCTTCATGACGCCAAGGTAAAAATTACCCCTGATACGACCCAGGTCCGATGATCAAATTTTCAACCCGGAAACAGATTCCCTCCCAACAAGCCCAATCCCCACTTCCCTTTCCCCTTGCGCGCTGCCTTCGTCTCGGCATACAGCGCCGGATCGATGCCCTTTTTCGCCAGCTTCTGAAGTTCGGCGGGACTCAGATCGCTGGTGTCGTAGTCGGAGCCGCTCCATTTCTTGGCGTCGACATTGGGGCTGCCGTTGCTGATACTGGCGCTCTTGTTCTCACTGTGGATGGACTGTGAGGCTGAGGATATGGGGCGCGAGCGCGAAGATGATGGTGGTGATGGCGCAGGGTGTGTTGGGGAAGAAGGGAGAGACAGGTGGGAGCCGGGAGGATGGCTGCGGAGAGGATGGAAGTGCTGTAGACTAGGGCTGGTGATCTCGTGGCTAGTGCGCGGTGTCGAGGGCGAAGAGGAGCTTGTCGTTGATGACGATTGATGCTTGCTCGATGGTGAGCGTGACAAACGCCGAAAGTTGTTCAGTTGCGAATCCGGCAGTATGTTGGCTCGAGGGATCAGGGGCGCGGCAGCAACGAAATCGTCGCTGGAGAGCGTACTGTCGGAGACCGTAAATTGAGATGCGCTGAACGGGCTGTATGCCGCAGGAACCTGACCCCGATCGCCATCATACGTGCGTCGCCGGGTTTCGAGGATGACTGCACCGGGCTGCTGGTTCAACGTGGAGTCGGTCAAGGTATTTCGACGGTTGGAGGATGGTGGAGCAGGAAAGAAGAAGCTCGTCGGTTGTGAGAGCTCGGTGAATAGTGAATAATGCGATTCGCTAGGGTGTTCGATTGGTAATGACTGGGAGGATGGCATCTTCGCAAGGAGCTCTGCTGGTAATTCTGCTGGAAGCTCTACTGGATCTGGTTGCGCAGGCACATCCGTAGACTTCTCCGCATTCATCTTTTCAAGAGTCTGTGTCGGAACATCCGCTGGCAGCTCGACCAGCAGAGGTGCTTGGTTGGTGTCATAGAGGGCCCTATAGGCCTTGACGCCGCCAAGATATAAGTCGTTATCGCGGCAAAGCTTCTGTGTGGTAGTTACCGGGCGTGGTCGCGAGAAGTTGACCGCCCGTCGAGCTTGAGGGCGATTCTCGGGCGACCAGCTCATGGTGTCCGTCATGGCTTTTCCAGGTACTATGTTGTCCGCAATACGGTGTGGGCGTAGACCGACCTTGTCGCCAGACTGCTCAGTACTCCTGGTAGCTGGACTACTGGCCTGGTTGGACCATGCTCCGTAGAAACGCAATGCAAGGGTAGGATGACGAGGATGTTGCGCGATGGATGAATGATGACCAGCTCCACCAGGGAAACTCGAAGATATGAAACACGAGGAAAAAGAAGATCCCTGATCTTCAGAGACACAGAGACACGAGAAATCAGACTCTGAATGTATGCAACGATAGATCAAGGGAAACCTTGCCAAGAAACAGATGAATAGGTCGATAGACAGGAAGACAGGAAAACAGATTGAAAGAAGAAAAGGAAGCAGACCGCAACGAAACGACCTACAGCGCCAGCGATGCTGATAGCTAGAGATGAAAGGGACCATTGATGGCGTTGCCGGTCCCTTGCCACCGTAGCGAGAGGCGTCCTTCACCTAAGGTTGGAGGCGACATGAACGCATCCGCCTCAGCATGCACGTCAGGACGGCGTGGAGGGCGGGATAGATTTGGATAGGGACGGTACGGTAAAGTGCATGCCTAGGCAGTGCTGCTGGTAGTGCTTGTGCTGCTGCTACAAAGCTGCTGTCGGCTCGACTGCCGGTCGGAGAGGGGGAGGGGAGGAGCCCATACGTCGTCCGGCTGGCGTAGATTGATCTAGTTCAGTGCAGTGCATGTGGTGTGCATGAGCAGGTAGGAGGTGACGGTAGATAGGCGTGGCCTGTACTGTACATATCCCTGCTGAGGTGCGGTTCATGTACGTACAGGGGGTGAAGTGCACTTGTACAGGGACATGCGGGCCAGTGAGTGGCTGGCTGATAGACCCCTCCATCGTCTTCTGGATCTGAAATGCAGCAAGTGTGTGTTGATCGAATTCATGAGGGATGGGGCCATCATACTTACCTATAGGTACTGACTCGATGGTCATATGGACTGTTGAAGAAGACTTAAGCTTCGCGCACTGCTGTGAAAGCGCAAGGTTGAAAGTATAAAGTGAGTTTGTCACGAGGAAAAGTGAAGAACATGGAATATAGATGATGCACGTGGATACGCAACGCACACTCATCAATGCATTTTGTTGCTTGCGACTTTCCTCTCCAGCTCGTTTCGTCCTTCTCCACCGACATGTTTCATTAAATCCTCCTGACAGAACAGAAAATGCTCGATCCCAGTATTGATCCACCCGCGGTGTCGCCGACCCTCGGTAATTTCGACGCGCGATATCCATCGGCTGGGAGAGCCATGATGACTTCCACATCCGGCCATGCTAGACTCCCACGCCCTTCCATCCGGCAGCCAAATATGGGGCTGCGGTCCCATCGAATGTAACGCCATATGAACAACTTTCCCATCGTGACTCGTCATGTATGCAGAACGCTGCACGAAAACAGTATGCTGGCCGCGACGAACCCCAAAAATATGCGAATGCAGTGTCGGGTTTTCCAAAACGTGCCGGCCGATATGCTCGGTCCATGTATGTAAACAGCCGGGATTACCAATGCACATTAATTCCATCGCTCTTTGCTGCAAGTCATCGCTCCTCGTGTGATTGATGGCTCTTCTTCCGGCTGGGCTTCATCCCACTCAGTCTGCCGAGCTTCTTCCACATACCGGAATCTCTCTTCGGGCTGGTGTCACTCAGCGGTGGACTGGTTGGAGGCGTCACAGGGCCGTCAGTAATCGGACTGCCCATGCTACCACTGTCATCGGTCATGCCAAGTCCACTACCGGAATTGGAGGTGGACAGGTGAATGTCCGAGTCCAGCATGGCAAATCCCGCAGCCGAAAGGTTTGCCACATGCGCAGCAGGGGATGACGTGCTTTGGTGTAGTTTTGTGGCGAATCGAGCGTGAGTAGAGAACGTGCCAGGAGAGGACTGGCGATTAGAGGAAGAGGCTTCGTGATATGGGAGTGTGTACGGTTCCCCCACGGACTGCGAGGTGGGTGAATCGGGCGCGAACTTTCCTCGTTTCCTCGGCTGGCTAGAACTGCGAGACCCAATGCTCTCTTGTGATCGGGTGTATGAAAAGGCTGACGGCGAGCGTGCTGGATGTGGTAGTTGAGGATGCATGCTGTTCAAGAAGGGAACCAGAACCGACTCCTCCATCAGCTCGTAGATTTTGGTAACAGCTCGATCTAGTGTCTCTGGAGCAGGCGGTAATGCTGAAGGCTGGAGGCGAATGATGGGGTCACGGACATCGGACGGAAGATTGACCTCTCGCGAGCCATTTGACCGGATGTAGGCGTCCACCAAGCGCTGCCACAGAGCTTGCACGTACTCTCGATCCTTGCTCGGAGGGTTTCCACCAGGTGATCTCGACATCATTTTCTGGTAATGTTTCCGATATCGTGCCGCGTCCATCGTGAATTCGAGGGTTTCCAAACAATGATTTTGACTGAGAAACGCCATGAACGCCGCCAGTGTCCATGGTGGCGGAGACGCGTTCGAGAGGATTTCGGTCAGGTTCGGCCTTCGTGGACAGTATGGGCCATGTGGAGGGGCTGTGCTGAGTGGGATAGCGACGGTCAGCGGCCTGGCTGGGATGTGATCGTCCGAGGACATGTTCGACTCGTCGTCGGCGTCCCAATCCTCGGCGAAGACCGAAGCAGGCTTCACGGATTTGATGGAGGAAGCAGAGGAAGAGGTGGTCGTGAGCGATGAAGCCTTTCGTACGATCATCACGCGAGGGACCAGTCTGTCCTTGGGATAGCCTGTCGCCGCGGCAGGACGCTTGATAGCAAGCGACAATCGCTGCCGAAACGACGCCAGCTTGACAGGAGTGGTGCGGGACCGTTCAAGGCCTCACCTCTGTTGGTGTTGATCCAACTTCTTGTGCTCCTGTGCTCTTATAGGAGTGTGGTCTGAATGCGAACGCCGTTCAGTAGAGAATTGTCCTCTCGTGAGGTATAGACCTTCGCTCCGTCGTGACAGATGGCCTGTCGGGTATTGGCAACGTTGCTAAATTGCACGAAACTTTTTCGGTTTGTGGTGTCGCAGAGTGCGGCAAGGGACGGTCACGAGCTCGTGGTGGAGATGGGTAGGACAGCGCCACCGTGTCGCAGCAATAGGCACCAGTCGAGCCAGCACAACGGCAACACTGTATGGTCGTGGCCTGGTAGGTGTAGCAACGGTAGAGAGGTGGTGGTCGGTGGTGAGGTGAAATTCGGAGTGGTGCTGGTAAACGCCGACGAAATGCAGTCGCTGGGGGATGGCAACAGTCACGAGGCGTGCTCCAGCAAGAGTGATGTATGGAGACGACGGGGTGACGGTGCCAGGCCAGAAAACGGCAAACGAAGAGCAGCGGATCGGGCGTGTGGTGGATGTAGCAGGGATGAGCGCAGGACGATCAAACGCAAGGCCGGTTGCGCGAAGAGGGAAATGGTGGGTGTCGATCAGGCGAAGAGAAGAGGCTCAGCGAAGTTTCGCCGGCGAGTGTGGTGGTTCGAGTGGCCGTAGCAGGAGGAGCCGCACGGTAGCATTATGACTATTATTACTGCCGTCGACGACATGAGTAATTATTTACCCAGTGGCCTGCAACGCGCACATTATCATTACATAGCACCAGGCGGGCGCATTGGTCATGGGCGGGCGGATTGCCATCATTCCACCCTGCCGCTCCACTCCGTCTTCTAGCGTTTCTTCGTGTCTTCCACCGCCAATCACACCATCCGCCGCCGTGATCGACCACACGCCTCACCCTGCTACCACACAACACTACTCGCTCGCTCCCCCGAACGGACGCCAGCTTCATCTTCTGGCCGTTCGAGAAGCTGACGCCTGGTCGTGAAGTCAGCCGTCTCGCTTCATGAGCTACCCCCTGCCCACCCCATGTCCCGCTCCATGACTGCGCCCGCTACCTACACCACATCAGGGGAGACAAGAGGACATCAAGCGGAGTCATCAGAGGGGCAAGATGGTCATGACGGTGCCCAGGGTGCGATCGCCGGCGAGACATGTAGTCAGTACAGTAGTGCGCAGACATAGCCACCTCTCAGCATCACGACATCCACAGGGCGTGACGGACGGGACAGCGCTGACCAAGCGCTACAGTGCATGCAATGTGCCAAGACTCGTCTCATCGTCCAACAACCAGCAGCCCGTCCCTGGCCCCCTGCACTGCCCACCCCTCTCCTGTCCGAGAACATCCTATACGCCTTGCTCTGCAGCTCCGCCACGGTCCAAGCCGTATCTCTTCGTCCACACCACCCCGAGAAGCAATGTCGAACAGGAGACACGACGACGAACCAATGCCGGACTCGATGTCTCTCCGCGCCAAGTAGTGCTGTAACCTCGCTACTGTACCTACGGTAGCATCGACCACGATTCATCATCCCGACGCGCTACTGCACCGAAGTTTTCTCGAAGATTGCTGTTTGTGGCGTAGTCGCCTGACCGTGGGCTAGCTCGTGCTCCCACTAGAGCCGCCTGGTCGAGATTTGGTACGGGCGTCTATGCCTTGCCTGCTTCCCGCCAACGACGTCCCAGTGAGCATCTCCGCTCAGTCGTAGTCCTGGATAGATATGATCTACGTGCTATCTGTCGCTGCAAACGTATCCCTGGTTCGCGACGTCCCAAGTTCCACTTTGATTGCAATAGAGAAGCCTAGCAACGAGCATGGAAGCTTCTCCACCACCGCCGACCACGGGCGTTTTCCTCCTCGTCGTATATCCCTCCACGATCGGGTCCACCTACTTCTAGTCTCAGCCATGACATGACACTTCAGCGCTCGAGACTCGGTCTCATTACGTCCACATCCACGTCCACGGACCGATCGGGGTCAAGCCCTCCACCAACATCACGCCGAAATCTCCACTTGCTCACCGCCGAGAGCGCGCACGTTGTCAGAATCGGTGCGTGTCGAGTCATGAACCCGCCCGTACATAGGCGCTCCCTGGCTTTATGTTCTAGATAATCACACCACCGTGCGCCCAATCCGGTCCGATCAATGCCAAAGCTAGCCACTGGTGGAGCGTCGGCCAAGCAATATCAATCGCTGGCCTGTCATCTCGGGAAATGTGGTGCTCGTCCACGCCGGCGTGCAGTCATCGGCCCAGCGAGGAAGTCTCCCGCGTTTATGCGCGACTACTCCACGACATATATCACGAGCGAGTGTAGATTCTCCCAACCTCGTCGTAGATCCTCTCATAAGATGGCTGATGTCACCTAGAGCAGCAGCAGCAGCCGCCTCTGCAAAAAGGAACCATTTACCGCATTCGTCTCACGGCCGAGACTCGGAGTCCACCACCACGGCCTCGATACGTTAGAGGTAGGTGAGTGGGTTGAGTAACTCTAAGCCTCCATCGTCCGAATTCCACCTTGATGGCCATCATCATTTGCCACTCACTCACCCACTCACGACAATCCCAAGAAAAGTCGTTGTATAGCGAAATCGGAGAACAGAGAGGCTGGCGTGAAAGAAGACCATCCTCTTCGCCCATCCCCTATATCGTAAAGAGCAAGTCGTCCCTCGGGAGTGTTTCATTTCTGAACCTTTCTTCTCTAGTCGCCGTAGCGACTCCATATCGCCTTCTCGGCATCCGCCTCCCGCCCTTTGTGGGGGAAAAGTTCGTCTTGACATGCCGTCGGTAGCATTTCGCCGAGATCACATCGCCGGCTACTCGCGGCGTGGCGAGAAGGAGATATTTCAACAGGGCTGCTAAAGTACGGAAAAGGTGAGCCAACAGAGTTTTTGCGCCGGTTGGATCTCTGCTGTGTTCTGTGCAGACACACGTGCGCGAGGAGAGAAATTCTCTCGGTCTCGTGTGGGGATGGCAGGGTTCAAAAATTGGAAAGAATCGATCCCTTGGTGGATACGGAGCCGTTGTTAGGGACTTGTGTGCTGGATTGTAATCAGTATCGAGGGGTGAGATCTGTGAATCTTGCAGAGGGAGGGTGATATCTTTCCTATAGATACGAGACTGTTCTATTCTGTAAGAGGGAGATGATGAGGTCTGGTCATGAACGGCTATGTGGTCATAGACTGTCGTGAAGGTACGTGTGTAACATAGATCAGAGTTTGGTATATGAGGTAAGTGTTCAATGCGTAATCGCTTGCTTCTGTCACCTCTAGTAATCAACATCACCCCTAGAACTCACATCGCAATACATCTTCGATTGTTGAGCGTGCTTGCTCCCTCCCCTACATGCCAGCAACACCCACGTCCGTCCGCAGTCCCAGCCGTCGCCTCGCCGAAAGGTACAGCTCGTACACGCGCAGGCGGACGGCGATGCGCGCATACCGGGTCAACGCAACGCCATACAGCAGGAAATTCGTCGGCCACAGCAGGCTGCCGTGGATGCTCTCGAGCTGCTCGGCGAAGACGCAGCGGGCAGCATAGCGGGCGAGGATCATGAAGCTGCGGATGGGGCCTTGTCGCGTGTGCAGGCCCTCGTCGAGGCTGCGGGTCAGGTCGTTGGTCTTGAGGATCAACAGGATGACGCGCGGGACTTTACCGAGCAGGTCGACGAGTTGGTGCAAAAGGTTCCCTTCGCCGAGCGCGTCGGAAATGGCCCGCTTCTCCTCTGCGTTGCGCGCCGCCGTGATGCCCGAGTCGGATTGCAGAACGGAATAGTCGCGTCCTGTGATGGCTGAGGCGAAGATGGGGAATTCAGCGTCGCCGATCCCGGCGACCTCGAAGGCGTATTTGCGCATCAACGGCTCGTCGTGGTCGAGCACGGCCAGCCAGAGGTGCGCGTAGGCTCTGCGAAGTGGCATGGGAATGTCACGATGTAAGCCGTGATCGTAGAGAATGATGTCGAAGTTGCGCGGCTTGCGTTTGTCGTTGTTCAGACGAATGGCCATGTTGCCGGCGTGCGGGTCGCAATGGAGTGGTGCATTGGTGCCGAAGATCATCTCGTTGAAGATACGCGCCAATGCTGCGGAAACTTCATCGCGGTCGATGCCGTTACTGTCAAGGAATGCGAGGTCGTCTGGACGATGACCAGACAAATACTCCATGACCAAGATCCTGCGTTGCGCCCATTTGACGCTGGGGATCACGACCGGTGTCTTGGGGATGTGGGAGAAGTATTCCTTCATGCGCGTGGCATTTTTGCCCTCTTCCCGGAAGTCCAGCTCTTTGGGTAGAGAATATTCCATTTCGTCACTAAGCCATGTAAGATCATACTCCGGAAACCAGTATTTGAGCGTCGAGAATGTGAACCTCGTCAATGCAAGATCCAGTTTACTCCACTCGTCCAGCGATGGATGTTGCACTTTAACCGCGACCTTTTCCCCTGTCTCCTTCAATGTCGCAACATGCACCTGCGCCAAACTCGCAGCCCCAATCGGCCGTCGTTCAAAGTCGGAGAAAAAGTCCTCGATCGATTTGCCAGTGTCCTGCTGAACCATGTCCTCAATCGCCGAATAGCTCGATATCGGACATTTGTCCTGCAGTGGGATGAAGGTCTCACACCACTCGTTGGGCAGCAGATAGTTCAGCGACGACAGATGTTGGCCCAGCTTGATGAAGATGCTGCCGTTCTTCTCCATCGCCTCCAATGCCCGGTTCGCACATCTCTTGTGGCACGCCGACAGCAATGCCTCAAAGTTCGGGTCTTCCCCCTTCTTCAACGTCTTACGGTAGTCATTGACGCACAGCGCCAGTGTCACACCCACGCGCCCACTTCTTTCCACCGCGATATAGGTATGTCGTGCACGTTCGCTGAAAGCCAAGGTGCTTGTGCCGAGGACGAAGATCAACGTCACCGCAATCGCAACCTTGCGCCGCTCCTTCGGCACACGGATGCGTTCTCGCCATGCTCGTCTACCAGCGCGAGCGAGGACTGTCGGACTGCTTGAGAATTGGGCGATTTGAGGGATCCGAACGGGGGCCTTCGATGCTGTTCGCGCCGGCGCATGCATGCATTGGCGGCATATCCATGGCTGGGTTGCGCGAGTCAGCGCAGAAATGCTGCGCATGGGAGAAATTACATTCATCGCATCCTGTGACTTGGTGTTGGTGTTCGATTCCGAACGTGAAAGATAAAGTCAGTATTATGTGCGGGTAGCTGCAACAATATGCTCGCGTGTCTGGTGGAGAGTGATGATGGTCATGTCGAAAGTTTTGGGCTCTCCCGCGGGCCGACGGTTGTACATCATTATAGCAGCAGAGCTTTTGCTGTAATGGGAAGCAACTCGTGTGAAGTTGTTGACGGAGCACATGACAGATACAGGGAAGACGAATTTTGGTACGTGGCCATCGAGAGTAATCTTTTCGTGCATCCAGGTGCTACATGAGAAGATGTTTCTCTGCCACCATGGCAAAGATGGCCTGTCCTCTATACGCCAGCAACGCCAGCGCTAAACACTCAAAAGATTCATGCCCATTCCTCATATATGGGTCAGGCGTCAGGTTTTACAACATCATCGTAGCACTGCCCGCAAATCTCCGTTACCCTTGTTGTCCTGTGTCGTTCGCCCAAGTGATAGCCCTTCATGGCGCCTGGTTCTCGCGCACTACCTGCTTCACTTTCCGCTCGTATGCTTGCCGATCTTTCTTGAATAGGTTGTATGCATCAGCTTGAGCAGGCGAGTCGGGGTTCACTTCGTCCAGAAGCATCTGAATGCCGATGAGAATCTCCTTTATGACGATCGCTGGCCTCCAGCCCTCTTCTTCGTTGAGGATGCTTAGACAGACGGTACCGGAAGGATAGACATTCGGATGGAAGAGCGGTGGAACAAATTTGCCTGTAGCAATCGACGTGTCAGTGGCTGTGTGTGTATTCTGCTTTTGAGATCGCGTGTTCATACACTTTGGCGGCTTAGTGGGGTATTCGTCGGGGAAATGCATCTCGAGCTTGAACAGCCCTCCTTCCCATATCGTCTTGTCTTTGCCTGGAATCGCGCAGTCCCAGCGTTTGAGATCGAGGGCGCCTTGGGCCGTCTTCATCGGCCTTGCGACAAAGCCGAAGGGGTGATCTTTGCGCCATTGCTTGCTGTGTTGACGTTAGTCATCGCTGTGGTCGCGGACTGCAAGCTTGCGATATACACATACCGCTCCTCCTGTAGACGAGTCACGCACAGTGACATGGTGCGCGATCTGATCTTTGGTGTTCGGGGTGTTTGCTCTTAGTCGTTGTTGTTGAAGGAGCGCGGGAACTCGAGTTAAGTGCAGAATGCACAACGTACAAGGACCAGGCTAGCAGTGAAGTTCTAGAAGCTTGGACGAGAGGTTATGGACGTTAACAATTTGGACTTGATGTGAAAGTGAATGACAACACAAGTGTATGTGATGGGCGTGGAACCCATATATGAGCATGTATGTAGCACAAAGTCAACTCACGTGCTGATATCGGCATCAGCTCTCGATAAGACGGAAGCTTGTTGACAGAAGCTTTTGAGTACCTTCATGTTAGCAAACTTACCGCACGTTCAGAGTCCTACCCTGACTATGCTTCATCAGATTAATAGATGTTGTCACATTGCTTCGCACTACATTCCGTGGATCAAGAGTATGCTGTATGGCATGAGGCAGGTCGTCACCATGTGATGATCAACGGCGTTTGCTACAGATAGCCAACGATGTAAACTGCCGTGCGACTTCTGATTTCACTGTCTCTAAGCCCTGCCTATCAACCAACAGCACATGCATGGTCGGGTGATACAGTCCTCATCACTCTTCAAACCTCTTCGTCTCGTGTCTGTAACCCTCGAATCTTGGGCAATCACCTCTTACTTCCAGGAAGGCGGTGGCGTTGGCAGCATTGACTTTGTCATCCTCAATGTGCTCACGCCAATAAAGCATTCCTCTTTGTCGCTGTATCCGATCTAGGTACCTTTCTCTTTTCGTCTGGCTCCAGCCTCATTTCCGGCATTACATTGTACGCTCATGTGGCGACCTTCACCGAAGGATCTCGGTGAGGGCAAACATGTGATCTTTTGGGACATAACGATACATTCAAAGCAGACCAAGCAAGGATAGTCACTTCGCGTCCAAGAAGAGGTGATATTAGACTTGTTCCGATGGCCGATCCAATCTAGAAGGGCCAATGTAGAAGGGACAGGCGCACGAGATAATGCAGTTGGACGGACTTCGATGAACTACATATGGTCGGTCGTGTTGCAACAAGAGTCTCCAGATGGAGATGGACTCTGAATTATGACCCACGCCTGCGTTATGGCACTGGTAGTAAGGTCGGTTGGAATAGATTCCCAGTGCTTGGTAGGGTACCTAGGTAGCAACTTGTCCTCGAGGTATCTACCTACCTGCTAGCGAATTCGATTCAGCTGTGCTTTTCATCAAAGCTTTCTAATCTATAGACCTGTGGGTTAATATTCCGTGGTTGCGGTAGGCAAGATGGGAAGAGCTCATCAATCGTCGGACAATGTTATTGTTGTTGTAAAGAGGTTGTGGAGAGACGCATGTATGGAGGGATAGGCAAGCAAGGAGAGCTAAGAATCGACATGGACGTTGGAGATAGACACTTCGTCAAGAGCAGACAATTCATCCAGAGCAGACAGTTCAGTCTCATGCATCTTGTTGCGGTGACGAGGAGGTCTTGCGCCTATCGCCATTGGGAGTGCGGATTTTCAGCCTGGCTATCTCATGAGCGAAAGATCAGTCCACGGCAGTGTATACGAGCTTGTGTGTATGGTCTCGCGCATGGCCTGCAACCTTCACTCCAATCATTCATACACACAATACAAATCGTAGTGGTTGTAAGATGGTATGCCGATTCCCTATTGCAGAAATCTCAAGCTTGAGAGAGCACACTAGAGCTACCGCAGACCGACCCTGCAGAGCCTCGGCGGGGTCGGCATCACCACATGCCACTGCATGGCACGCAACTGCAATTAGAACACTTCTCTACGTCGCCAACGAAACCGTTGATCATTTCCGACACAGCATTTGCAGCCTTTGATCATGGCCGAGAAAGCGAAAGAGGTGGTGGAGACCGCTCCGGATCCGGATGAGGATGATCTGGACGACCTCGACGATGTCCTGGACGAATTCAACCCTACCATCTCGACCCCGAAACCCACCACCGCACCGAGCAACCCCCCCACACAACCTGCGACGTCGGGCCCGGGCAGACCAACACCACAAGATGCGGCGGCGTCCGAGCCACCCAGCGAAGCAGACCTGGCTGCTCAGCTGCAGCAAGGCATGGCGGGGCTCATGACCGAGCTCGACGGCAACCCGGAGATGCAGGCGCAGTTCGAGCAGATGATGCAGGAACTGATCGCGGCGGGCGCGGCTCCGACCGACCAGGAGGCCACGCAACACATCAGCGCCGCGACTGCAGCCGCGCCGAAAGCGCCGGAGACGCCCAAGGCGACGCCGGATGCAAAGGCGAAGGCGGGGCTGGGGGGTTTCGACGACACGATCCGGCGCACGATGGAACGGATGCAAGCGTCTGATGCCGCCGCGGCATCGAGCACGTCGGCGCCGCAGTCGGAGGAAGCGTTGCTCGAGCAGATGATGCGGGAGCTCGCGGGGGGCAGTGGGGACGGCGAGGAGGATTTCAACAAGATGCTGCTGAACATGATGTCGCAGCTGACCAACAAGGAGATCCTGTATGAGCCGATGAAGGAGCTGCATGATAAGTTCCCGGCGTGGTTGGGCAAGAACGCGGGCGACCTGGAGAAGAAGGGGGCGGAGGGGAAGGCGGATATCGAACGGTTCAAGGGCCAGCAAAAAGTGGTCGGCGAGATCGTGGGGCGGTTCGAGCGGAAAGGGTACAGTGATGATAACGAGGATGACCGAGAGTATATTGTCGAGAGGATGCAAAGGGTAAGCACCGTTGTTCTTCATGCTCGCGTGGATGTGGTGCTAATGTTGCATAGATGCAAGCTTTTGGGTCACCCCCTCCAGACTTGGTCGGAGACATGTCTGCAGCTCAAGAAGCAATGGGATCCTTGGGCGACCTTGATCAGGGATGTCCAACACAATAAGAACTTCTCCCTTCACTTCTTGCAGTCCACTTTTAGCGCTGCCGTAAACTTGCTTGATCCTTGTGATGATACCCCATGCACTCAGTGTGATCTTGGACTGATTCGTCTTTGTTTATTGCTACACAGTATGTACAGCTAATTCTGTACTCAACACTCTCTGCCAACGCCACGCTAAAAGCAATAAAATCGTGCGATCATAAGAGAAGACTTATGCGGGTTCACGACATATCCATCGTATCGTCGCCATCGCCATTTGTATCCGTTGAGCGCGAAAACTGCTGTACCTGCTGCTGTTCCCGTCCATCGACCATAAGATCACAAAATAATGCATCATACTCATCGTCGTCACTCCAGGAACTCATGTCGTCTCCTGCGTGCTGAGGCTCGGCTGAGGTCGATACGGGCATATACTCCAACAAAGCTGCCAGCTCTTCGTCTTCGCGCTGTAGGACCTCATCTACATCCTCTGTTGGGCCTTGAGAGGACATGTGCATCGTGTGATCGCTGCTTGTCGGCACATCGTCCATCTCCTCTTCGAAATCGTCTTCTAGGATCGATGGGGCTGCGCGAAGCAATTCATTCTCCCACACTCGTTGTCGTCTCATGAAATCCAGTCTTTGGATCTGAGACTCGTCGTTAGCCTTGATGGGGTCATGCAAGCAGAAGTTGACCACTCACATCTTCGAACCGCTTCTCCTCGCGTGAATCCTTAACTTTGCGCAAGAACATACCCCGCCGTCGTTCCTTTAGATCCTCTTGATTCGGGCTCGGCGCTTGCTTGACTTTGCGTTTGGAGAATGGTACTGGCGAACTCCGGGAGGTATTTAATGTGCTCTGGCTTGGAGGTTGTGCTGATAGTGTTGGGTCTGTCGAAGTGACCACGTTTGAGCTGGCGGGCGAGAATGAGAACGATGGCTGTGAGTGCTTCTCCATGTTTACTCCTGAGGTCGTCGCAGTGTGACGGTATCCGCCATGGATATTTACGCTCCTGGGGGAGAGTGGCGAAGGCGTCGGAGGTTGGAATGACACCGGTCGGTAAGTGCAGGGTGAAGTGAAGGCCAGCATTTCCACTTGTATGACCCAAAGTACAACGACCCGATGGAATAACCTTTGGTGATCAAGATGCTTATTGCACTGTTGTCGTCGTGTGCGGACAGGTAAAGTAATTCATAGAAGACGCGATTCGCGCGACGCGTGAGCAGTGGAGTTGGGGAAGCACGTGATGTCATCACCTCGGATTAGAGCTGTGGTCCACAGTGCACCCACTCTGGTGCTTACAGTATGGTGGACTGCCTGCAGATTATTCTCGTCGTGATGGTTATGCATTGCTAACAATGGACAAAGTACTGTCCATATGCCCTGAATGTTCAAGTCTTCTCATCTGATCGTGGAGACTAATAATACAAGTGGGCAACGTTGTTCATGTACAGTGGTATCTGGTCGACAGGACTCCCTCCTGCGAGACTACTGAGGCATCTTGGACTGTCCACTTATCGAGATCCTAAGTACTGCTGGAGATTGGAAAGTTGGTCTGACACTGGATAGGTCTTAGTAGACTCTGTCCTGCACAGCTCCTAGGACTCGTTGTGCCTGACAGGTCTCTCTATATGTGATCGTGGGCTGGAGACTTCACTCGAACTTCCACTTTGTCTATCTCGTCAGTCCTTCTCCCCCCCGTGCCCACTACAGCGATGCCTGGGTACCTTAGAGGTAATACCATGACTTCATAACATAAATCATGGATGAATCGGTGCAGTCTGTCAACACAGAACGTGTGCTGGACGATATCGACGGATATGCCATCTTTTTATGGCATGGTGACTGCCTTACCCAGTCCAGCCGGTCATTGTGGGCCCCATAGTGAAAGGAACCAAGTCACGCCAGGAGGTCATACGACATACATGCCCGCTCAATAATCTTGCAACTGATCCTCATGTGTCTGCAGATAATTTGTCTCCATGTAGGTATGTCCAGGTCCATGTATGATTCTAGACCAGAGCTGCAGGATGGGTGTGGGGTTTCGCACGGCCACTGAGCATGGTCATTGATCTGGGGTGTTGGTGTGGAGAAGCGAGCACTCGATTCCCCTTGACCTACAGACTACATACTTGCACACCAGTGACCATATCACATCTTCGACTCAGCGCCATTGTCATCGTCAGACACAACATCACAAATGGCTAGCCCAGAGAACTCCAGGCCGCCGTCGAGGCCCTCCTCAAGGCCGTCCTCCCGCTCGAGCAGCAGAAAGCGATCGACGACCAACCTCTCCAACCTCCGCCTGGCTCCGCTCAGCACTCGCTTCGCCGACCAGGCACCGTCTTCATACCAGAACAAGAGCCGTCCGAAAAGCCCTCTGGACTCCCCGGAGTTCACGCGTCAGCACTCGACATATCTCGCCGGCAAAAGCGCCCCGACGACTCCCGGCATCCTCAGCAGAAGCTCGAGTCGAACACATCTTTCCGGCGGAGGCTTGAGCCGACGTCAAGACACATACGATGGAGACGTGGACGACTACAACCCCGCCAGTACGGGTGGGTATGATGCACGCACCACCTATGAGCGTGCGGAATATGGCAGCGGCAAGATCCCCAAGGCGAGGAGTGAAGCGACGCTGTCGATGAAGCAGTCGAAGCAGGGCGCGAGGCCGCCGTCACGACCGGGCTTTTCCCGTCATGCCACTTCGAATGGACCCAGCGGCGCCACGACCCCGCGGGCCCGCCATGGGAAACATCTGAGCATCGACGAGGACTGGCTGACGCGCACGGGCGCGGCAACGAGCGCCATGCTCGCCGAGTCCAAGGGCCAGTCGTGGTTCGCGACGCGCAGCTCCTCCGTGCACGTCGGGCAAGTGGACTCGACCGACGACGACGACGACGACAACTACGAGGAGATGGCCGCGCAAGCCGCGCGCGAGGCCAAGGTATCCGGCTCACTGTCTCCGACCAGCGTGCGCAACAATAACAACCAGCAACGCCCGTGGGGCAGCCGCTACGGCAGCCGGTCGGTGTCGCGACGCACCAGCCGGCGCGGCAGCATCAGCACGCCGCGCGCGCTGCAGGAGCAGGACTTCCTCGACTACTTCGACTCGCAGTTCCCGGACCACGAGAGCTCGGCCGACGACGAGCCCGAGCTGGCGCAGTACCCGCTCGGCGGCATCACGGGCCTCGTCGACCGCCTGATGGGCTTCGGCATGTTCTCCGGCGACGACCGCGACGACCCCACCGACCAGTCCGACGCCGAGCGCGGGACCGAGACCATCGAGCAGGCCCGCGCGCGCATGGAGCGCGAGCTGCGGCGCAAGCGCGAGGAGAAGGAGAAGCTGGTCGCGGTCAAGGACGGCGGCACCGGCGAGGAGGGCAGCCAGGCGGTAGCTGCAGAGGGCGGCTGGGCGGATGTCTCGTATCTGCTGAGCGTGGCTGCGAAAGCCATGTTCTGAGAGCACAAGCCGGCCAGGGCGAGAGGGGGCATACGTAGATAGGTATGATTTGGGGGCGTTTAGTTCGATTTCTACAGCAGACAGCTTCGGCCATGAATTCAAGTTGGTTCTTTTTTCCATGTTTTCATGCAAGCATTAAAGTCCCAACATATCATATCACAACGCGACTTGACGGTATATAGATTGAAATGGCAACAAGGATGGTTGATTCAAGCCTACGCCACCGCCGGACATGTACATATATCTACATAACACCTATACACAAGCGCCCGCCCCGAGCGAGATCTCCTCAATCGACGCTCCCCTCCGTATCGTCGGCACTCTGCGCCTTGGCCGCCGTCGCGGTCGGCGCGACTTTGCCCTCCGGCACATCTCGCGCGAGGGGGTTCTTCCCACTCGGCGGCGGGCCCAGGGGGCTCAGCACACCTTTGTAGCTGCTCAGGCTCGGGCTGCGCATGCCCAGGCTGCCGCGACGACTGCTGCCGGCGACGCTGCTGGGCTTGGTGCCGGCTTCGGACTCGCGCTCGAGGAACTCGGACCACAGCTCGGCGAGCGTCTCCTTGGAGGTCCCGCCGGGGCTCTCGGGGATGAAGTCGCTGCTCAGCACGGGCGTGGACGGGGTCCGGCGGAAGGGCGAGACGGGCAGTTTGAGCGAGCCGGTGCCTTGGCGGACCAACCCGGCTTGTTCGCGCTGTTCTTCGCTCCACGCCAGCAGCGCGGCGATGAGCTGCAGGACCTGGAATTTCTTGGGGTCGCCGCGGTCCAGCGCGATGAAGTGGAGGAAATGGTTGGTGACGAGCTGGCGGTCGACGTTGTCTTCCGGCTTGCCTCGTTTGAGGAAGCGGAGGGCTTTGGTCAGGTGGTCGTTCAGGATGACGGCCTCATGTCGCAGCTTGCCGATGAGCAGATTCTTCTCCCTTACCTCCTTTTCGAAGGGGAGTGCTCGCTCCAGCTCTTTTTGGGACGTTTCCAGCTGCGCTTTGAGCTCGGTTGACGTCGTGTCGGCGGCCGCGGCTTGTGCGCGGAGCTGCTCGAGCTGTGACTGAGATTGCTCGACCAGCTCTCGCAACTCCCGCTTGCGCTCTTCCTGCATCTCGCGAAGTGCGCGCTGGAGTCCGTCCACGGCACTGCCCTGTGTCTCTGCATCGCCCTTGACCCGCTCGTATGCCTCCTTGGATCCGTTCAGTTGATCCTCTAGATCATTGACCCGCTCGTCAAGTGCCTCACGACGAGCTCGCTCTTCCGTCGCCAAGATCTCCCAATCCTGCATGGCTTGCCTCGCCACCTCGTATTCTTCTCGTAGGAATGCCTCTCGCGCCACCATATCATCCCTCTCCTTCGCCCAATTGTTCGTCGACAGACTCGTGCGATTACGCAGTCCATCGATCTCCGTGGTTTGAGCTTCGAGCCGGCTGTTCAGTGTCGATATCGACTCCTGCAATCGCTGATTCTCCTCCCGCGCTGTGGTTCTTTCACCCTCCAGCACTTCAATCTTGCCTCTTGCCTGTTCGAGCTCCTCGGCATCTGCTTTTAGCCGCTCGCCCAGCTGAGATCGGATCGTGTTCACTTTGCCAAGCAACGTCCGATATTGTGCTTCGGCATTCTCCTTGCCCTGGCTGGTCTTCTCCAACTCCCCTCGGATCGTGGTAATTTCCTCCGTATGCTTTGACTGTAACGTCTCGAGAGATTTCCGAAGTTGTGTAACCTCGTCTCGCAAATTGTCGCGCTCCTGCTGCATGGCATCCAGCCGCGCCGAGGTATCTGATGCGGGGCCGGTTTGCACAGTCGTTGTTGGACTGGCGACATTTTCGTGTACACCTGTAGTCTCCGGCTCCGTCCTCTCCACGACAGGTTCCTCACCTCCATCCTCCGCCTCAGTATCCATTCCTTCCTCGACCGGACTCGCTGGAGCAGGGGGCGACGAGGGAAGATGCAGCGTGTCTTCGCCCTGCACGTGAGACGGTATCGATAGATTCTACACCGCACCAGTCCGTCAGCGACCAGCAAGCCATCATGACCACCCTTGCCCAACGGCACTCACCTTGGGTAGTTCCGTGCTCTCCTCCTCGTCCTCCTCGTCCTCTTCGTCTAAGTTTCCGTCGTCCTTGATGCCATTCGGTTCGGCCGCGCCCGCAGTCGTGCCCGTCTTGCCATTGGCCTTTTTCTTGTTCTTCTTCTTCCTCTTCGCCGCTGGTTCGTGGAATCGGCCGCGTTAGCCGTGCACACTTCTCGACCGTTGCGCGCGCGGAAGATCGGGGGGAACGACGGAGGAGCAATGCAACAGCGAGCAAAAGGCAGACAAACTCACCTGATTTATTGCTAGCATCTGTCACGTTCGTCGACGACATGATTCTTCATGGGAAGGCTTCGCAACGAGCCACACATAGGATGCAGCACTCTCTGCGTTGGTAGGAAACCCGGGGTTGTCTTGTTGGTTCCTGCAACAGAGGTACACCTTGCCTCAACTTCGAGGTGCAGCTGCTAGCGCGGGATGTGCAAGCCGAAGTCCAGATCTTCTACGTGTTTCATGTGAGACGAGGGCGCGCATGCAGTTCACGGATCGGGCAGGAGAGATTCATATGCCGTCCTGGAGCAGAGGGCAATGCTGGTGATGTTTCGGAGGTAACAATAATAAGCTGGGGAGATGCGAAGGTGCTGGGACAGCCCACACAGCCTGGCTGGTTCCTGCGCATATCCATGTCTGGAATATGCGGAGAGAGCTGGGCAGAACGCAGCCCTGGCACACCAGCACACGGTGCTATATCGGGTACCCATCCATCAATCCCACAACCTCTACGGCCTTCCAATAATCCAACATTGAATGACCCTCGAACACGAGCCGCATAGGGAAAACAATCCCCTCACAGCCTCTGCCAGCAAAGAACGCTTTCACGCCTGCAGCAGCAGAGCGATTCCAGCCGCCGTCCCCATCTCCAAAACCCGCCACGACTCAAGCAGCCGCACCACCGCATCTCCCACGACGATCCTCCATAGATAATCGAAGGCTACGAATGAATTACAAACCGACCAACGAACGTGCGCGAATACGTGATGTAAAACAATCTGAAATGTATGCCATAAGCGAATCCTTCCCTCACAGAGTCTACACAGAGTCGGGATTATGAATGGCGCGAGGAATATGTGGTTCTCGTCGATCTTGGTCTACCGGGAATGTGCGTGTGTTCAACGGGTGTTATATGAACGTACAAGGGTAAATGGAGACCTGGTATCATGAAGAGAAGAAAAGAAGAAGAAGAAGAAGAAGAAGAGAGAGAGGAATGCTGAAAAGACAATGGGGGAGTTTTTTTGCGGCGGGTGGGTCTGTGCTTAATGAGTACGTAAGCTGAATATATATGGGAGTAGGTATCCATGAATGGAGTTGCACGAGGGAGCTGTTCGAGATGAATATTGCAGTCACGAAACGGAACAGAATCCAAGTTTGGAAAGGTCTGATTTTGGACGTGCTGCTATATGCACCTATGGACATTACATGGAGTGCGCGCGTTGTGCCCATGTCCCTTTTCGTCGCTCATCCATGAGCTTTGCCTTGCCAACGCCGCGCTAAAATCAACACCGCGGAGGGTGTGGTCCCAAATATACACAATCAGCAGCAGCGCTTGCTCCGATGGGAACGCCAATATAAGAAAACAAATGCCAGTGCGCATCAACAAGAGCGTGGTGCGTCCTGGGTACACACATCGTTGGCTGGAACGATGTACTCGCTTGCTGTCAACGTGTCGACAACATGCAATGGTCAAGTACGATCAGGTTCCTCGCCGAACAGGCTGTTGAGCCGACTTCGGGAGAGTTCTTCGTTCGACTCGTCCTCGTCGTCATTTGAGGTTCGAGAGTTGATGCGGCACAGCTCCCTGAACAGATACCGGGATGCGAAGGTCTCATCGCCGTCGTCACGCTCGTCGTCCTCGTAGAAGACCGAGATGCTCCGCCAGTTGTCGTGGGGACGACCTTGAAAATAAAAGCGTCGATCGCACATCTTACTGTAGGCGATCGCCGCGATTTCGTCTGGGGATTCTTCGACAATCTCTCCGGGTGCAAGGAGTCCATCGTAAGGCTGTGGTTGCCTCTGCTGTGATACGACAGGGTCGTGCTTCTCTGCTCCGGTTTCATGGTGAGACTGTTCATGTGGGTCATCGTGATCGACGTCGACGCCCAAGAATGTGCCGCTTCCATATCCGGAGTCGAGAGTTTGCTGGCGATGGTGAAGTGTGCGACGTGCTTCTTTAATCTTTGTCGCACATTCGGATATGGCGGCCTTGCCACCGAATCTGCTGGATCTGTCCGCTGCAGATACGAAACCGACACTCATGCTCAAGCCCATGTTGATTCGGTTTTGAGATTGTTGGTTGCTAGAGCTGTCGGGATGATGCAGGAGGCGAATGTGCATAGTCTTTGAGAAGATCGAAGAGGTCGTGCAACCTCTTGTGAGAACAGAAGTGATGCGCTTTATGTGAAGCGGAAGACCAGAGAGTGTAGACATGTCTTCGTATGAGGACAGAAGACATCTAGTAAAGGCCAAGAGCATCGAACATGTCTTCATGGCCGAATAGAGTTCGTATTGTCTTCATTGTGACCATAGAGCATCACGTGATATGTGAGTGGCCCGATTAGTGCGTGAGTGTGTCAACAATAACACCATTCGCCATTAACGTTACCGATCAATCATGCGATCATATCGACACCGAAGCTGTCGCCTCTCGACGAGAAGCTGTTAAACTGCCGGGCCTTGCGTTCATAATCGGCAGCGCGCTTCCGAGCGACTTCTTCGGCGGAGCAGGTCTCGTCGACGTCGTCGGGATGAAAGACGGCGAAGCTTCGCCAGTCACGACAGCCCTGTGAGACCTTCATGCCCTCGATGATGTTGCTATAGATCCTCGGGTGGCTCAAGCGCAGGCAGCGGCTGGCACGAGCCTCCTGTGGAAGTGGCATCATCATGGACTCGATCTTGGGGTCGGAGGATCGATCACACGGCGGGAGTCCGGAGATGCTGTCGTTGGAAGTGGTGCTCGAGCAGGAGTTGGCGCTTCCATGACGCCGGATCATCCGCGGGTCGCTTGCGGTTTGAGTCTTTCGGTGGAATGTGGTAGGACGTGGTCGAGGGGCCATGGGGTTGTCCAGATCGGCTTTGCCGCTGGATGGGCGGAAGCAGTTGAAAGGCATGTTGAGTGGAGATGGTCGATAGACGAGGTAGAATTGGTGGTGGCGATAAGGTGACACGTTCAAGATAAATGGAAGGTCGGTAGACAGTAAGGGCGCAGTGTGCGACTGAGTGAGGCAGCGTCAGAACCGGGCACTGCTGGAGGGCGCGCCAGGCTATGGATCGAGGCTGTGGATCAATCACAAGGATAACTGAGTGAGCAGCTTGTGGGAAGACGGGGCACGGCCACACATGCTCTTGGTTTGGTCGTCCATGGTCAAGACATGAATGAAGGGGAACTGAGAGGAGAGAGCAGAGTGGACGGTGGGAGGGTGAGGACTGATATCAACCCAGGGCGAGGACGGAGATTCGGCGGCGGGTAGAGTGGAGGCGAGCAGCGTGAAGGTCGAAAAGGTGGGATGGCATGGATGAGTGGAGGTGGACCAGGCGCTGCGCTACGGTTACAGCGGCCAGCACTCACAGAGAGAATTGCGACACGAGAGATTGACTAGCGCCACTCGAATTAGCTCGATCGCTTGCCAAGTCGCCTCCAATCGATCCCTCACCTAAGCACTGCTCGCCCCAAACTGTATTCTCGGCCTGCTTGCGCCGAGCACGCTCACGTCGTGAAGCGCTGTCGTTCGCACGAGGCGCAGGCTGACGAATGGCTGCAGTACTGTAATCCTGATGACCGTAGTCGGCGCGCTCGTTTGCTTTGCCAGCATGACAACGACATCACCACTCACCAGCGCTGACACTGCGCGCAATCCGCAGAAGCCGACGGTGCGCGTTAGTAATCGTGGTGGGCGGCGATCTCGCTCTGCAGCGTTCGCTTGGCCGGTCCCATCATTATTGCTTCTCCCTCTCGCGCTCGCGCCCCAACAGCCTTGCATGAATCATGCAGTGCTGTCCGCCCCTGCGTTTCCCCACGCTGTGCGCCATCGAGCGCCGCAATCCTGTTGGTGCTACAGCGTGGATGCAGTGACAGACATCGAGAACACGCGTGTACGGTGGTTCTGTACTCCTGCAGAATCGCGGGGTTGAGCTCTACCTCAAGCTGTCCACATACACAACGAGAGGAGAAGTGAGATACGTGTTTAGACTGTAACGTTACGGATTGACGTGCCATGCATCGTAGACGAGGATCGCCAGAAGGCAGTGCGCTGTGTTTCAATGCATCCCACTGCGCCCGCCAAGCACAGCCGGCAAGCGAGAGATCGTCGCATCCTCTCCAAGTCTCACCATGCCACTTTCGCCCCGACTAACGACGAATGTGCAAAGGCTGGGGGCTTGGTATTCACTACTCTCACTTGTACCTGGCCGTAGCACATACAGTAAAGTTCATCTATCCATCTTCCTCGTCATCGTGCACCTACACTCAGATGGTCAGTCCTTCAAGTCGCCAAGCAGTAGAGACGATCAACACGAAAGCATACAGCGTGATGTTCTCCCGTGCGTAAACCTCCCGCTCGGGATCGTCCTCGACAATTCCGATGACGAACGATTTCCGGGCGGCCTTCATGAAATGCATGTCGGCGCGACGTCTTTTCTTGAAGCAGAAGAAGCACGTCGTCTCGGGTCCAATGAGCTCTTGCAGCGTTTGCAACAGGAGTGGGAACGCAGGTTCAAAGTAGACGCAGTCGGCCGCCAGGATCACGTCCGGGTGTGCTGGGATGTCTTCAGGGCGTGCTGCCCCCCAGTTGTACACGCTCGCTCTGATCTGATCGACTCCCAGACCATTCAATTCGGCGTTGCGTTGCATCAGGGCGAGCATGGGTTCTTGGTCGGTGATACGGACTGCATGTACAGGGCTGCACCCCACAGCCACGGCAAGTCTGCAGCATGGGAAAAGTCTCAGTCAGGGAGCGCGTGACCATCACGGGCGAGGCATGCTCTTACCCAACGAGACCGCCGCCGGCACCCAGCTCGACTCTGTCCAATCGTGATCAGCTTACCGGAGCCTGCAGGTCTTCACCCAGGCATGAATCCTACAAACATTGTACTGTTCCTCAGCATATCCCGCTTTCTCCGTAGTAGATACTTTGCCAGGACGTGGCCGGCCGGCCATGCCTGGCCTTTTTCGCGCTTCTCAGTTACCGAACCACAACGTAGCGAGAAACGAAGATTTCTTCCATATCTGCACTCACCTCCATTGCCCCCGCTCAGGTCTTCGTGGACGTGCAGGGGCCGCTCGCCCAGCAAGCCATCGAAATCTATCGATCTGGTCGCCGCGGCCTTGAGCGTTGGTAACTGGACCAAGTCTTCGCTGAACGCCGAGGGATCAAACTCCTCCGATGCACGGTCAGACATGGATGGAAGAATGGATCGTCTGGGATAGCAGGTTGACTGTGATGGGATCGACTCGAGAGTTCTCGGTGGACTTCAATCGAGCTGATCTGCTGTCCCGGCCAAGCCTCGGCAGCTCTGGCTCTAACCGCATTCCACACAAGGGCTGAAACCAATGATGCACGGCATCATCAGCCTACGATACAACATACAGTAGCATTTTGTCCAAGACGATCGCAAGGCTTGGCTTTGCTTAGCCCGTTGGATGAGACGATCTGGATTATACTCACGAATTGCACATGATGCATGTGCGTTCGTGATTACCGCACCTGTTCTAGCTAGGCTGACACGCTGAAGCATCTCTCGAGGGTCCTTACCGTACGATGCAGGAAAGGTTGACACCAGCTCACAACACTAGGAATGCCGAGGTAGAGACAACATGAAAGTTGCTCCGGGATCGCAAGTGCACGTCAGCCAAAGGTCTGTCATTCCGTCCCGACACCTCAGGATTAGTCTTCATCCACAATCACTTCAAATAGACGATATGACGTCGCCTTATCATCGATGCCGACATCCTTTGTAACGCGTTTATAGTAATCGTCTGTGCAGCGTGGTCCAGCCCGTCCCCGCCCGTGCTCAATTGACGTTCTCGCAATGAGCTGTCCTCCAAGATATTGTGCCAAGGCCAAGGTCTTGCTGCCAATCTCCAAGACGTTTCAACAAGGACATGTTGCTATATCGTGTTGTGGATTTGTGACCGAGTATGTAGCATCTTGGTCGGAAAATGCCGAGGTGCGGTGGCAACGACTGCCACGAAGAGTGAGGTGCAAAAAGTACAGTACTGAGCAAAGCCATCGTGCGTCTCCATGGCTGATGGAGCTACTGGTAGTCTGCTGGCCGTCGACGCTGTCGACGAGCTCAATGCGACACTGCTCCACATATCGAAAGATCTAGTGTCGCGTAGTAGAACCGAGCAAGATAGACGGAGACTTCCAACCGCTCATCTAGATTATGAGGATCACAAGCGAGCATTCCACGCCGTGCTTCACGTTGTAGGAGGTCAGTCCACAGAGACACCGTGTCCGCTCACGGCGCCGTCTACAATTCATCTCTCGATCGTCAGGGTCTTCAATTGACGCGCTGCAGGGCTACTCACGTAGTCTCCTTTGAAGGTGTTCATCGCAACGAACATCCAATCACTCCATCTCCCACACATATCAGTCGCATCGGGTAGGTTCATAGCTTGCCTGAACTGATCAGTCATCAGTCTCGCTTGCTTTGGTGCTGTGTGGCTTGAGTCAGGTATGATTATTCTTTACATGCTCCCTGACTCTCGGCATGGGCTAGCGGATGAGTCGACCTGTGCAATACACCCTCATATTCTTTCAGAACAGAACGATATCAAGCGCGTGTTGTTGTCTGCTTGGAAGAACGACTGCAACACATTCAATTGGTCGCCAATCACTGTCTTGCCAAGAGTAATCCATTTGATCGGTCAGCTTAGTGCTGTGCCTCCGTCCCGTCTTCTTCAAGACGATCGATGACTATTTCCTGGGTCGGAGGCAGAGCCGCGGCTGGGGTTGGTCGGTCTTTGTTCGTCATGGGCGGATGAGTGGACGGGAAGGCAGTGAACTGATCGATTGAATGCCGGAATCTGCGCACGAATCTGTTCGACAGTCGTGTAAACTAAGGTATTCTAGTGAGACGAAGCGCGTCGCGTTAGTGGCCGTCTGCGCGCGGCGCATCTCCACGTTCTGGCTGTCGCCATTGCCATTCGTTCTTGGGTTAGGGATGTTTCGCTTGCCTACAGCGTGTTTGCCGGAGGATGGCCTGGGTCTCATACCGCCTGCTGATTGATCCTTCGTTGAAGATGCGTGTGACGAGCAGCTCGACGATGGATGTCTTGCCCCACCACTACTACCGTGCGGGCCCGTTCGTGTTTCTGTCAAATCCTCGAGCTTATCGATAGTGGGTTGTCTTGAACCTTAGTGGCTGTGATGGGTAAGGTCCTACGTGCCTGGACGACTTCACCTCGTCCTCCTCACATTTCCACTCTACCTTCGTCAACCGTCCTGAATCTTGTCATCATCGTGTTGCGCACATGACTGTCATGCGCCTCGTTGGTCGCCATTCCTCTACCTGATGTGTGCCTAGACGCAGATCTCACATGCACACATTATGCTGCCAGCCAGCCACCACCACGGACTCTGTTGATCAGTGCGACGGCAGACTAAACATCTGATAGTCCCGCTCCTCCACTACATCGCTACTGCTGTGACGAGCGGAAGGTCAGAAGCTACGCGACTCACCGTTCCTACTGTGGCCCATCATGTATGTAGACCTCTAGCCTCTCGATTACAACCGTAATGGAGCTGATCTCTTCGGTACAACAGGAAGTTCGGCAAGCAAATCCAAAAGCGTCAGCTCGACATCCCCGAATATGCTGCCAGCTTTGTCGACTACAAGGCTCTGAAAAAGGTTCCTATCAGCGGTCTTCCAGTGGTCTTCTTAATATACTGACTTTTCAATCAGCTCATCAAGAAGCTGAGCGCGACACCCGTCATACCAGCCCAGCAAGTCGGCTCAGATGGTGAGCTTCTACAGGATGGCCAAGCATCACTCCAAGCGAACAAAGCAACCTTCTTCTTCCGTCTGGAACGAGAGCTCGAGAAAGTGAATATCTTCTACCTGCAGAAGGAGGCCGAGGTTAGTGAGTGCTTGATGTACCGAAGTTGTTGGTGGGCTAACAACAAACAGCTCAAACTCCGTCTCAAGGCTCTTGTGGACAAGAAGCAAGGCCTTCAGTCTCGCGCCACGCCAGCGTCAAAGCTATCGTCTGGTTACCTTACATTGCTCGAAGGATTCAGACTGTTTAGTAATGATCTCGATAAGCTTCAACAGTTCGTCGAGATCAACCAGACAGCATTCTCGAAAATTCTGAAAAAGGTCTTGGCCATTTCTGCTACTCAGCTATTGTTCCCTCGCTGACTTCTGGGTAGTGGGACAAAACGTCAAAGGTGCAACACCATCCTTGTGAAGCTCTCTTGGTTCCATTCAGCTGATACGTGACATAGTCTCGAACCAAGGAGCTCTATCTATCTCGCGCTGTCGATGTTCAGCCATGCTTTAACCGCGATGTGATCAGCGATCTCTCCGACAAAGCCACAACCGGGCTACTCGAATTACAGGCTTGGGCCGAGGGCGAAAAGCTGTCATATACTCCAGCTACGGAGCTAGAGAACAGGCCGCAGCCGGTTGATCAAGAGGACACAGAGCTTGAGAATCAGGTGCTTCAGGCTGTCAATGCCGGCAACGAAGTCCAGGTCAAGGAGTGGGCAAGACGAGTCATTCCGGATAACGATGAAGCAAAGGAGCGCATAAGCAGAGTGTTCCTAAACACAGTCAATACTGCTGCGACGTCTTCTCAAGAGATCCTTTATGCGACAGGTTTAATCGATTTCAATTACGCCGACTCGATCAATGAGCGCAACAGCATCCATGAAGCAGCGATCAGTGGACGGGCAGATGTGCTCAAAGCTGCCATGGCCAGTGATGCCGACGTTATTGCGCCAGATGTCTATGGAAGACGACCGCTTCACTATGCTTGTATGCATGGCCGTGTTGAGATGATTCAAACGCTGGTACAGGCCGCACCCGACACGGTAAATGCAAAAGATCTGGATAACTTCACACCTCTCATACACGGCATCGTACACTCGCAAGCTCCAAGTGTACAGGCCATGTTGCGACTTGGTGCTCTCGTCAACCAAACTGGTGCTGCGGAACATGTTCCCCTGGATCTTGCTTGCCAGTACGGGTCAGTGGCCATTGTCGAGCAACTGCTGCAGTACAAGCCACAAATACTTCCGGATGCTGAAGGACTTTTCCCACAACACCTTGTTGCTCGATTTGGGAATGACCCGCGAATCTTGGAAATGCTCAAGGAATACGGCGTTGACATGGACCAACCCGACAAGCTCTACGCTTGGACGCCAATCTTCCATGCCGCTAGCGAAGGCCATCTCCATTGCTTACAGCAACTCCTAGATTTCGATGCTAAGGTGGACGTCGTCGATGAGAAGGGCTTGTCAGCGATGTACTATGCTGCATGGGAGGGACATCTGCATTGTATGCAGGTCCTGGCTAAGGCAGGTGTTGTCTCTACCAGAGATCAAACCGGTGGGGCGACCGCCGCACCCCTGACAATCACAGCACCTCCACCACTGAGTGGTAGCACACCAGCCGAAATACAAATGGACGCTGAGAACATCCCATCATTGATCCTGCCACCGCCGATCATTCCCTTGCGACGCTATGGACACAATTTCTTGGATAAGACCAAGACTTTCATCATGCTCTCTCTGGAAAGCCCGGGACAAGATCAACCCATCGAATTTTATGGTGACAGCAAATATCCTGCCGCACGTCTGACTATCTCATCAAAGTCATCGGATCTCATCCCACGAAATGTGCCTCTCCCTGTGCAGGACGACTTCAGGAATATTTCGTTCCAAATCGAGAATCTGGAAACCTTCAGCATTGACTTCGACATCTACCCAACCTTTGGCAGTAAGGTGATTGCACGTGCAGCTGCGTCTAGCCGTGTGTTCACAAGTGAAACGAGCAGCTCAGGCAGATGGCATCTTGAAATGTTTGACCCTAGGCTCAGAGCTATTGGGCGCATCGGCTTCTGGTACCAGGTTGTGACGCCTTTCCATGGCATGCCGCTCGAGATTACTCACTTTGCTACATACTGGAAGGCGACCAGTCAGTTCGAAAACCACCCCAGCAACCTTATCACTGGAAGCAGTCTATCAGGAGATTTTATGAGGCTTTTTGTACAGGTGACCCAAGATGGGGTTCCAGTCCTATACAGTGACTGGGCACTACCAAGCAGTCGAAACGACCTTGTCAGCCGGATGACATACCAAGAATTTGCCGCTGCTGGGCTGGAACGTGGACGTGGCAAAGGCGTCATTCAAGGTCTTGTGGGCTCAGGTATCGATTTCCAGAACCTTGGCGCCGCTCAGCGCCAGATCGCGCGTTCTTACGCCTCGCTTGCGGATGCTCTGGCATTATTGCCAACCGATCTTCACTTGGAGCTTCATCTGTGCTATCCCACTTCGGAAGAAGAGGAAGCACTTCGTCTCGGGCCATCACTCAACATCAACGTGCTGGTTGATTCTGTCCTGAAGGTCGTGTTCGAACATACCAGACATATACGAGAAGAGAGGGAAGGTCCTCTGAGGAGTTTTGTGTTCTCGAGCTACAACGCAAACGTATGCACGGCTCTGAATTGGAAACAACCAAACTGTAAGTTCTTGTTGCATGAACGTTGTAAGGTTCTCCAGTGCTGACAGCATCATATTAGACCCTACACTCCTTTGTAATGACCTTGGCGTCACTTCGACTACCAACGATTTCCAGCCATCACCTACAAACCCCGCCATCGTTACCAACTGCGGCCGGGCATCGCTGTCCATTAAGGATGCAGTCCGCATCGCACAAACGAACAACTTCATGGGCCTGATCTGCACATCACGCCTCCTCGACCTTGTCCCGGCGCTTGTGGACTCTGTGAAAGAGGCCGGGCTCGTACTAATTGCCGACTATTCTCAAGCGGACGACAGATCGCGACCCAGCGTGCAAGGCTTGGCGAAAGGAGTCGATGGGTTCTTGATGGACAATGCTGTGCTCCGATTCAGAGAGATTGTTGAGCAGTGAAAACGGCGTTTGGAGAAGAGTTTCGACTCGGAGCTAATGGGCGGACTTTGCGTGCTGTTCGTGAAGCGGTGTAATGGTTAGGACCCATCCCTAAAGATTTGCTCTGTCTGTTCAGGTCCGGCGCCTATCCTTGCGTAAAGAGCAGCCCAGGGAGCAGATGAGATCATTGCAGGCCTTCATTGTTATGCTCTCTGCGTGCCTGCGTAATACAGCCTACAGCCTACCATAATTCAACTCCAGCTCGAAGCATGAGTGTCGTGTCTCGCACAGGTCCGATTCGTGTCGATCTCAGCGAACATGGTTCTTCAGTCTTCTTCATCTGTCGAACTTTCATCATGTGGTCCTCGTTTCCTCTTCGTCGTCTGCTGGCCCATCTGCGCCATCCTCTCCGGGTGCATCCCCAGCTTCGCCGCCTCCACCCCTTTTATGCGGAACACGTAACTCCTCGCCTCTCGATCTTCGCCCTTCCAGCCCCCTCCCCCTTCCACATTCCCCAACGTTCGCGCATGGCTATATCCCGGATACGCCTCAGCCATGAAGCGGAAGCTCCGCACCACTTCGAGGCCCGCATGCCGCGCCAGATCCCTCACATTCCACAGCGTGTACGGCTCGCCCTCGAACAACGTCACCACGAGCGTGGCCCCGGGCGCCAGCACCCCGCCCACACTGCCGAAGAACGCCACGAGCAGCTCCTGGTTGAACCGGACCTGCCGGTTCACATCCGTGCTCTTCCCGCCCACATGCGGGAAGTTGAACATGACCACCTCGAACAGCCCGCCGGGGCCCTTGGTCAGCGCTTTGTGCGAGGACAGCTTCCGCGCATCGACCCCGTACAGCACGGTCTGCCCCTCATCCAGCAGCAGCTGGACGTGCTGTTGGGCCTGCGGCGCATACTTCTCGAACAGCGTCGTTTGGCTGTCGTAGCAGGTCGCCGTGATGTCGCAGCAGCCGTGGTGCTCCAGCAGCGAGGTCGCGAAGGAGAAGTCCCCCTCGCCGATGAGGAGGATGCGCGTTTCGGGGAGGAAGGGGATGGTGGGTTCGGCGTGAGATTTGTTGGCGGGAGAGGGTTTGGAGGTTGCGCCTTTGCCGGATGGTTGTTGGGGATGGCTTTTGGATTTCTTGCTCGCGCTTCGTGCATCTTGGTGGTTGGCGTGGAGTTTTCGCTTCTTGGCTTTGGCCATGGTGGGGATCGAGAAAATACTGCTGGGGAGACTCCGCAAGATCCTGTAGCATGGCATGGACGTTCACATGCTTGATGGTTGTTCCATCTGGCTTTATCGATAAGCGATTTGTACTGCAGCCTCATCATCACATGTCAATCACGCTAGCAAGTCCATCCAACAACACTCGCGTCACCCTCCGTCCTGTCCTCCCCGTGCGCTACGTCTCCTCAACAACGTAACTACAATGGCCACATCGCGTCTTCGCCGAGCCTTCCAGTACCCTGAGGAGACCGAGGATTCTCCCGACGAGCTCGACGAAGAACACCAAGAATCACTCATAGCCGCATTGCAGACCGAAGACGCCCAAAAGTCCTCGCTGTACCGCACCCTCTTCCTGAGCATCCCACTGGCCGCCGCGCTCTTCTTCGTGTACGCGCTGCTCTTCACCAGCCGTACCGCGCAACAACGGCTTCTAGCACTCCTCAGCGTGACGAGTCTGCTCTGCACGGGTTATGTCCTCCAGTACCTGCCCGTGCAGACGCCCGATCGCAAGGGCAAGAAGCCGGTCTACCAGATTGATGCAGCAAGGGGCCCGGTCGAGAAGTATCTGGTGTATCTGAATGCAGCGTTGGCGGGGCTTTTGGCGCTGGTGAGCGTGGTCAGCTGGTGGAAAGGCTTGCGCGAGCAAGCGTGGAAGGAGGCGTTGCCTGGAATCATCATGAGCCTGACGATGGTCGTGAGGCAGTTGTTGACGCCTTTGGACCTGGAAGATTTGCAGAGGGCGAAGTATGATTACAAAGGTGCATGAGGGAAGGCGATTAATGTTATGGAATTGTCCAAGAACTTGAACGCTGTAGTGCATCTTCCTCTTGTTGATGGTATTCCATGAGACATGTCGGGCATGCTAGGTGAACAATATCACATGGTGATGGCACTTCGATCAAGCAATCTGTTCACGGACGGGATCCACCCCACGGATCTGGTATTATCTAGTACTTGCGAACGTTCACGCGTTCAACATGCGTGCAGTAGGCCTATTGCATGCCTATGGAGCACGCAGGATTGTACCCGATGGTGACTCCCAAGGCTCTGGACCAAGGCATGACTGGCAGTTATCGCCGCTTCCATCGCCGCATTATCGTCAATTCCCCGAAGACCCTCGAACGCCGACCATTTGCTGAGTGATAGGGCCCTTTGTCAGCACTGTAGTGGTCGGTGTCTTTCGAAGTGAGACAGAGCTGGGGGTTCAGTATGTCAGGAATCGGGGATCGTGACACCTTCGTGATTTGGTCGTCTTCAGCAGGACTTGCCACTGCCTGACCGGCATTGCTAGTGTGATCATCTGCCAACAAGACGTCTATGTTCATAGGTCGGTGGCTCCAGGGTACCAATACTTGCCTACTCGTTCCACTTCGTTGATGAACTTGGAGTTGGTGATGTGCAACGAGGCGCCCGATTTCTTGCTGAACTTCGGATCGTGGTCATTCGGCACATAGAACGGATTCCGTAGAAGCCTGATGTATGCTGTCTGCAATGCTTGAAAAGCCTGAAGTTTGCGGATCAGTGGGTCATATTCTAATGATCAATGAAGCGTTGCACGAAATGTTGGAGGACTTACCCCGACCAAATCACCGCCCCTCAGCCCTAAGCCTGCTGTTCGTCCAGCTTCCAAGGTTGGTGCCGTTCGACCTTCCATGTCGACGACGATCACGAACTTAACGCTGGTGTTGGTCAACCAGCCATACAGCGCTATCCGCTCATCTAAAGCGTGTAATAGGCCGAAGTCATGGCCAACAGTCTTGGCTGGCATGCGGGCCTCGAAGATGTCCAAGCTGCTGTTCAGCATGAAGGAATACTGCAGAGCATCACGTGGCTCCTTTTCTTGGGTGGCTTTGGTACTAGGGTCTGTTGTTGTCGATGGGAATAGGGAGATATGGAGAGGATTATTCTGAGATCTCGTCAGCGACGCTACTTATGATGTTGACGGATGATCAACAAACGTGACGGCCTATAATGCCTATGGCTGCTATGGAAGGCGATCTGGGGTCCATTGTTGGCATTATGGGATTTTACTTTGATTCAAGGTTCTTCTCTACTCGTCACCACCACAAAGTGTTCTTGTAATGGAAAAATGCTAATCTTGAACGTGTCATTGCTCAAGAGTTGTGCTTGTTTGATCCGGTGCACTCAGACAAGCTCAGGGCTCGGCGTTGGACTTCCGAGCCAATCAGACAGTCGAGTGTCAGCGTAATAGAAGATTGTCGCCACTACACCTCGTCTCGAACATCATCTCGACCTTACGCTGCTACCACTCTCCACTCCACACCTTCTCTTCTCCCCTCCTCTCGCCGCCATGTTTCCCGCAACAAGGCAAGCGACGGCATTGGCGCTGCGCGGTTAGTCCAAGCCCTCTTCCTGCGTCTGCAGCTCATCGGGGAACTGACAACAGATCATAGCCCGGCCGACGACTGCTATTCAGCCACTGCGCCTCGCGAATGCCGCCTTCATATCTTCCACAGCACCGAAGCCTGCCGAGCCGACCACGATAAAGCAGGGCATCGTCAAGGGCAACCCACCTCCACCCCCTCCGATGAAGGCGATCACAGGAAAAGAGCACAGAGAGGTCCCTCTGCCGAGTCAGGAAGGCAACAAGGGTGTGATGCAATATGCACTGTGCGTTCGCGACGACAGTCTAGACACTACAAGAACACCAGCTAATCAGCCCACAGCACGACGCTTGACGCTGTCGCGAACTGGGCACGCCAGGGCTCCCTCTGGCCCATGACCTTCGGTCTGGCGTGCTGCGCCGTCGAGATGATGCACCTGTCCACACCACGCTACGACCAGGATCGAATGGGCATTATTTTCCGCGCCTCCCCTCGCCAGTCCGACGTGATGATCGTCGCCGGCACGCTTACGAACAAGATGGCGCCGGCGCTGCGCCAAGTATACGACCAGATGCCCGATCCTCGGTGGGTCATCTCCATGGGCTCCTGCGCCAACGGCGGCGGCTACTACCACTACAGCTACTCAGTCACGCGCGGCTGCGACCGGATCGTGCCCGTCGACATCTACGTGCCTGGATGCCCGCCCACGGCCGAGGCGCTGATGTTCGGCATCTTCCAGCTGCAGAAGAAGATGCGGCATACCAAGATCACACGCATGTGGTACCGGAAGTAGAGGGTGCGAGAGCTCGGTCATCCCAGCTGGCTCCTCTTACCTCGTCCAGGCATGCCCTGTAAACCATGGCGTTTGGTGGGGAGAGCTTCATGTGAGGGCAGTGAATGCTCGGGTTTTCTTGTGTATATACCTTTACTCTTTTCATGAGTTGCAAAATAGAAGCCATCATCTCCAATTGTCCCGGTCTGTGCTACATATTGATCTGCAGTACAATACACGAACACTGAGAGCGGAAGGCTGAAGAGCCACGCTGGAGGACTCTGCAAAATGATACTGCTTTCCGCAAAATGATACTGCTTTCCGCCAATTGATCTTTGGGTAGAAGAGCTCATCCGAGTACTTTCAATCGGAAAATGAGTACACATCCAGACCAGCCCGTGCAGCGCCACCAGTCCACATAGACATTCTTTTTTCCATCTCCGACCATCATCAGAGATTTCTATTGATCTATCTAGCAACATGTAGTGCTATTTAAGGCGTCGCTGCATGTACGGCTTATATATGTGTACACTCATATATGGTCTGGTATTGTCGATCCTAGGAATCAACACGTTGAGCCTTCTAGAAGTCCTTTGACTAGCATAACGGAGGGTGGAAACGAAGAGGTCGCTTCTTTGACGTATCGAATTGCCAACATCAGTCGTGTTCCTCTTAGGATATCCTGTCCCTGTACTAGGCTCGAGGCTTAGATCGAGGGTATCGTCTGAATCTCCCAGCGGATTGTGGCCTGCAGATCCTCCTGTGATTGTGGTGCAAGCAAGAGTCTTCAACTCCACTGCAAAGCAGCCGAGGCGTGGGAAAGGGCAGCACGGCAACCGCAAAGTCTTCACGTATCCAGCGTCCAGACTTTGACCTCGCCATCATCGCCCGTGCTGACGATGACTTCCTCGTCTTCCGCCCGCTTGTCTTTGTCCGCCCGAGGTGCCCAGGTAACGTGGTTCACCTCGAAGACATCGTGGGCGTTCTCGACTTCGGCGACTACCACCCATTCGGTCAGAGGAGCCGACGACGAGCCTTTGAGGTCTGCTGCTGATAGATCTTCCACATCCGGAGCAGGCGTACCGTCCGCCATTTTCACGTCCTCATCACGAGCAGGTGCTGTCTTCCATCGTTCCTGGTAGACCACGATTTTGCCATCACTGCCTGTGCTCACCACCTTGCCTGTCTTCCTGCTCCAGTCAACGGTGTACACCGGCCGCTCATGAGCCTGCGGTAAGCGGGCCTCCTCGATCCATTCCTCCTCGAAATCTCTGTTCTTCCAGATCGTCGGCGTCCGCCCCTGTCCGGTCGGCACCGCCGGCTTCTCCTTGACCACCTTCCGCCAGACTCGAATCGTCAGGTCGTCCGAGCAGGAGATCAACCGCGGCCCTGCCGCCATCCTCAGCTGCACATATTCCTGCTGTTCCGAGGTGAGCGCCGTCGTGTCGCCCAGCGCGTAGATCCCATCCTTGTCCTCGAATTCTACCCACCACACCGTCCCCTCATGCCCCTGTAGCAGCGCACAACACGCCCAATCGTCGACATCCTCACGCCACAACCGAATGTTGTCGTCGTAGCTCCCGCTCGCGAGACACTCCTCGGTCGGATGCCAAGCGACCGTCTTGACATCGCCCTCATGCTCCTGCAGCACCGCCACCGTCTCGAAGTTGTCGTCGTCCAGCTCCTCCCAGATCCACACGCTCTTGTCGCGCGAGCACGTCGCCAGATACGGCGCCGTCGGCGCAAACGCCAGGCTCTTGATCTCCGACTCATGTCCGTCCAGCACGACCGCGAACCGCCATTCGTCCTCCTCCTCCTCGTCCTCCTCCGCACCCCCAGCCAGCCCCCGCGTGAAATCGACCTCCTTCGCCCCCGCGCCCTCCTCCCATCTCTTCCAGATCGCCGCACTGGCGTCGAAGCTGCCCGTGGCGAGCACGCTCTCGCCTTTGCTGTGCGGCTTCCACGCGCAGCTCCGGACCGACCGCTTGTGCCCGCCGGAGACGAGCGACTGCTGCGTGAAGGTGGCGAGCGAGTAGATGCGCACCGTCTTGTCGGAGCAGGCGGTCGCGAGGATGGGCAGGTGTGGGTGCGGGGTGGAGGACCAGGTGCGCGAGTTGCTGGTGGGCGTGAGGGTCGCGAGCAACGAGAGGGAGGCAGGCATGATGATGCAAGCTGAGGACTCACTCGTCCTGTTGTAAGGACGTGAGATTGAGGCAGGCGGCCGACTGTATCTTCCACAATTTTTCAAGACTCCAATCGTGACGCAGGGTGGGGGCGGGTATCGATAAGGAGTTCGAAGATTCGAAAGGTGTATGTACGGGGGGGCAACACTTACTGCAGGCATTTTGGGAGGTGAATTTACTTCAAGTACACGCTGCTATGATTCACGACTACAGGAAATCAGTGAATCTATGTCCACGCGAAGCATTGAGTAACTTGCAAGGTCTTCATGTATTCAAAGAACATTTCTCATCATCTAGCGCGAGCATGTCGTAAGACTGTCTGTTTTTACACCTGTGCCCGCTGGCATTTGTGCCTTACTTTAAGAACGATGCATCATGCCTCCTCACAAGCCCAAAGGGGGACACCCTCACTTCTCCGCTTTGTATGCAGCATCATGCGTGGCGATAGCTCGTCCGCTAGGATCCGTCTGCTTGCTCCACGTCGGCGTCCATCTCATGACCGTGCTCGCGCAATATGGTGGGAACTGCTCGTCGAACATGCACCGGTACCAGTATGCTTCCTTGGAGTCGGGAATGTCGTCACCCCAGTGTGGCTTGTCCCGACGCATGTTCTCCAACTTCATCTCCTCATCCGTGACCATCTTTTTCGCCTCGTCCTTCAGTCCATCGATCCATCCGTACCCGACACCATCAGAGAATTGCTCCTTTTGTCTGTAGAGGATGTGCTCGGGCAGGTAAGGTTTTTGTCCCATCTCACCGGTTGTGTCGAATGCTTTACGCAGAATGTACTTCTCTATCCTGTCTTTGGTGATCATCTTCTCTGCGGGATCAATGTTCATCGACACGTCGAGGAATTCCTTGTCGAGGAACGGCACACGAGCTTCCACACCCCAGGCAGAAGTTGACTTGTTAGCACGCAGACAGTCAGCCAGATGGAGGTTCTGGACTCTGCGAACAGTCTCTTGGTGGAAAGCTTTCTTGTCTGGAGCGGCGTGGAAGTAAAGGTAGCCACCGAAGATCTCATCAGATCCTTCACCCGAAAGGACCATCTTCACGCCCATAGCCTTGATCTTGCGTGAGAGGAGGAACATAGGAGTGCTAGCACGAATCGTCGTCACATCGTAGCTCTCGAGGTGGAAAATGACATCGTGGAGTGCATCAAGACCTTCTTGAATGGTGAAAGTGAATGAATGGTGTTTAGTGCCGAGATACCTTGCGACTTCCTGTGCTGCTTTAGAGTCGGGAGCGCCTGGAAGTCCAATAGAGAAGCTGTTAAGTTGTGAGAGGACTGGAACAGAAGACAGATGGTATTCCTCGTCCACACCGGCCAAGTCCTCTTCGTTGACCCCATCAGCTGCTGGGGTAGCATCTATGAAGCCGTTGGTGCTGGGTGAGTTCTTCCCAGACTGCATAGCAGCTTGCCGCTTAGCGTATTCACGTTGTAATCTGAGTGTCTCCCGTTGCGCGATGGATGCTACCAAGGAGCTGTCCAATCCACCTGAAAGAAGCACACCATATGGAACCTCAGCCATCAATCTCTTTCTGACCGATTTCTCGAAGGTTGTCCGGATCAACTTGAGATCGAGAGGGGTCGTGGGGATGTTCGAGGGTTCTACCAGCCATTTGGGTGTGTAGTACCTCGTCAATTGATCGGTTTTGCTGTCGTAGACGTGTCCAGGGGGAAAGCTATCGATTTTGTCGCACACGGGGTGCAGGCATTTCAGCTCGCTTGCAAAGTATACAGCTCCAGGTGTCGCTGACGATCGTCCGATGTAGAAGGTGGTGATTCCAATGGGGTCACGCGCCGCGATCATGCGATCTTGCTTCTTATCATGGAGAACCCAGGAGAACATGCCATCCAGGTACTTGGGTGCGTCCACGCCATGTTCCAGGTACAAAGGAAGGATGACCTCGCAATCCGAGTGAGTCTTGAATGGATAAGGGGTCTTCAGCTGCTTGCGCAGGATCTTGTGGTTGTAGATCTCGCCGTTGACTGCAAGGGCGACAGATTGGTCCTCGTTGACCATCGGCTGTGCGCCGGTGTCGACGCCGACGATCGACAGTCGCTCATGAACGAGGATGGAGTTGTTGGAGATGTGGTTTCCACTCCAATCGGGGCCGCGATGCTTCACCTGCTTGCCCATGCGGATGGCCGTGGGCCTGAATTTCTGCACATCTGGATGGCTGTTATGCGGCAGTCAGTGGGGTGAATTCAACGCTCGAACTCCAGGACAAGCACCCACCAATGGCAAGCGAAAATGCCACACATGATTGCGGCTGATACTTGAGAGTCTGGCAGATGGAAGACAAGCAATGAAGACGTGCGAAATGTGTTGGAGAGAAGAGGCGAACTCACGGGCGTGACTCAGTGATCGTCCCTCAATCCTCGGCCAGCCTCTAAATTTCGTGTCCCCGCGATCGGCGAGAGCAGCGCTGACTGTGCCGATAGCTCTATCTTATCAGGACGCGTTCGGCCTGTGCAAATGGGCCGTTGCTAACAACGAGGATCGTGCTCCGGTCCTTGGCATGATGGATGGAAGGACGGATAGGCATCGCCAGTCTCAGGCTTGCTCATGGCGAAGCAGACTCTCGCTCCCTGGCAGTACGTGCAGCCGAGATCGTGGGCCGGGGCAATGGCCGGTAACGATACAGTACGCGAAGTCGCATGGTCATCAAAGGCCTCCCCTCAAGTGAGGTTCTGAACAAGATACAGAAGACAGACATCCATGGAGTGACCAGTGTCATTCAGCTGTGGCGATGATATCCATATATACCTTACCGAGTGTTGGAGGTTGCACCGATCAGCGCTGGGTACATGGATGACTGTGTGGCTGCTGCTGGCGCTGACGGATGAACACGATCATGTGAATGTATCCCGTCTCCTCTACATGTACTACCTACTTTCCTTGTATCATGCGTCCCAAGGATGCCCTCGTATGTGTGCACTGCCACAGTCGCTGCTCCAATCCTACATTCACTTATTGCCCGCAATGATAGGGCTGCTGGTTGTGTCCACAGTAGGTTGGTGCTCGGGGGACAACCTCCAATTCCGATGAGGGGTGGGCAGAGTACAGTATGGTAGAATGAGCTCAACCGTAAGATGACCTAGACAAACACTACTCATCGACTCGTTGAATGGTCTCGAGGTTACTCCTTTATACACCAGCTCCAACTCGACGCCAAGATGCGCTCAGCGCTGGCTGCAGCAGCACAACGACGAGCGACACGTTCTCGAAGTAACTCCCTCAATGCAGTCCCTCCAGCGGAAACCTCAAACGACTATGTCCCCGAGTTAGCTGCAGTCGCTGCTTCGATCCTCTACCGAAACCCACAGCCTTCGCGCTCTGGAAGACCTATCTACGTGCTCAACTCCGCTGCCTTTCCCGATGCCTACGAGATTGACTACGACTCCCTGCTGTCCTACGTTCTCGCACGGCTACCCGGAGAAGATGAGCTATTGTCAGGAACGGAATATGAGGTGGTGTTCTTTGCTGGAGGTCAGCCAGAAAGTGCTGGGCTCGAGAAGAAGCAAGGACCTGGCATGGGTTGGTATTTACAAGCCTATCACGTATTGAGCCGGGCGACAAGGAAGAGGCTGGAACGCTTATACATTGTGCACCCACGGACCTGGGTGAGAGTGCTTATAGGCGTATTCGGCACGATAGTATCGCCCAAGTTCAGGCGAAAGATCGTGCATGTCAATACCCTATCACAACTGGCGCAGCATGTGCAGCTAGAGAAATTACTGATACAGCCTGCGACTTACCTCCATGATCGGAGGATGACGCCTGAGATAGAAGTGCCGTATGCCAGTGGTGAGAGAGCTTTTGGGGTACGGCACCCACTGCCCAAGAACATCGCGACTGGTGAGACGAGATTGCCAAGAGTGCTGCGGGAGACGACAAGCTTCTTGCTACTCCCGTCCAATATCGATACCGAAGGACTTTTCCGTGTCCCGGGTCATTCTGTCCTTTCTGGTGTCCTCAGGGAGGCTTACGATCGTGGTCAGCAGTACATCGTGTGGAAGGAAAAAAACGCAACTTTTGTTCAGCCCGGAATGGATCAGGCTTTACTTGACGAAGTGCGACTATCAGACGCGTATGGCGTCCATTCCGCGGCGTCCTTGATTAAGACCTGGTATCGTGAGCTGAGGGAACCGATCTTCCCGAGATCTAGTTACGAAGCGTTGCGCTCGAAATATGGCAGTCCAGAGGTTATCGTAACACCAGAGGATCTTGTAGACATCATTATGCCACTATCTCCAACATCCCCTTTGAGTACGGACAGCCGAAATATACTCACTCGGCACCTTCTGCCTATGCTTTCACTGATCGCAGCAGGGGCATTGAGAAATAAAATGACCGCTGAGAATTTGGCGATATGTTTCTCGATGGCGCTAGTACGTGGACCAGATCAGCTTGAAGATGCAAAAATGGCTTCAATCGTAAGGCGAGTACTGCAAGCAGCGATTGAGATGTGGCCTCAGTTATGCGTGGGCCTTTCCATCGACGTGACTGCCTTCGAGCACGACATAGCACCCCCACCAGACCCTAGGGACTACGAGGACCCGCTCGAAGATGAGCCATACCGGAGGGTTATGAGTGAGCAGTCTCTGAGCGGGGAGGAAAGCCATCGGATCATATTGAACGATGAGGACGAACAGCTAACAGTAGAGCGAGCACCGACGTTGCCGCCGCGGCCCGTAACATCTTCGGCAGCTCGACACAGTGCAGCCATTGATCACGTCCCCGGCGAGGAGAAGGTGCTGCCGGCACGCTCACGCGCCTCGTCGATGGGCAACCCTCTCTTGAACCCCGAAGCCTCATCCGTGATCAAGAGGAAGCCCGCGCCCCCTATATCGGTAGAGGTTCAAGCTGCCATTCTTGATCCGCCTCGCTACTCTGCAATCTTCGATGCCGACGGGCAAAGCTTGAATCCGGATCACTCGCCTATCCAACCAGCAGATGGGTTCAGCCCAAGGCGAGAAGAGTTGGCCACGTATGGGAATGGTGAAATCCAGAGGAAGGGTCCACAATTACCAAGTGCTACTCCACCCACCGTTGTCGTCCCGAAACGCAAGGCCGTTTCTGGCGAGTTCACAGCCATGATGAACGACATGTCAAAGTCTGACAAGCCAGTCCCTGATGGACTGGCTCAACTAGCACGTCTTGCTGCTCAAAAAGCGGCGAACAACATGGCGCAACAAATGACCTCTGGCTCGATCACCGCGTCACCAATTGAGACAGACAGCGCCTCCTCCCCGAACCTCTCGATTGCCTCTGATACCTCGCCCACCATCACATCCGACCACGTCTTCCGCAAACCCTCATGGCCCGCCTCTGCCGCCCGCCAGCAACACCTCGCACGACCCATCCACGCCCAGACCGTGCCCCTTCTGCAACCGCATCACCCCTTCGGCTCCAGTGGCACACCCACTTCCATCCCCAAACACCGCGCCCCTTCTCCAGGCCTCCTGAAACGAATGAAAAGCATGCCGCTCGACCACACCGAAGGCCCCAGCGAGTCGGCTCGCACCCTCGCCCCGCGCAAACTCAATCTCCGTAAGGCCAGTGTCGATGACCTGCGCCGCTTGTACGAGGAACGTGCGAGCACGGTCGAAAGCCTGAAAGCTGCGGAGCTGGTGCGGCGCGAGTCGCGGTGAGACTTGGCGGTGGACTGCAGCAGGTTGGCGCACTTATTCGCACCCAGTCGTTGGCGTTCAATCTGGTGTATCGTCCAAGCTGGCCATGTGAGAGCATGCGGTCTAAGGACAGCACATTTGCATTTCGCGTTGAGTAGCGGGTGAATGATGACGAAATTCCAGTGTCGCGTACGAGTTTGAATTCCTCACAATAACTTTCTGCACCCGAGAGAATTTGTTTGACATTGGAAGATCGGGAGAACTTGCAGGATGTGACTAGCACAGCGCTTCGTACTTAGACCACGCGTTGACCGCGCAAACGCGAGTCAGTGCATGCGCGAGGAGCTTTTACGGAGGGCCGCTGCAGGTGGAAGCAAGCGAAAAGGAAGAGGGGCAGTTTGTATATGCCAGCCGGGTAGCGAAGTTGGACGACGTATAACACCTGGCTGATGAGGTGACTGGAGATTGATTGGAATGAGGTGTATTGGAGCTTCACGAAGGGTTGATGGTCCGTCAGATTTATCTGAGCAAGACAAGGGGGGGAGGAACGACAGGGGATGGTCATGACGACCTGGCGGTTTCAATCGCGAATTGAGAGCGGCGCCGCGAGCGCATACTTGTCGTCTCGTCAACGTTGAGTTTCAGGCGTGTAATCTTTGGGTCCACGTCTCACTGCTGCCGTTGAATCGTGATGCAGTAAAGGATTGGGGAAAGCGAAGATCTTCAATCACTACAGACAGACATAACGCAGAAACGAAGCCTACATCAATGCATTTCTCATTTGGTAAATTAGTGTATGTACCATGGCATACAGAATGGTGATATGCCAAGCTTTATGTACAACTCAATACGGTGCATGGCATCAAAGATAGATGGTAAGAAACAGCATCATCGTCTAGTTCGGCGCCTTGTAGCCCGCCTCTGCCAAGCCCTCCTTCAACGCGGTCAGGGCGCGGTCCACATCGTCGCGCTTGGGGTCGGTGACCGAGACACCCATGTGTCCGAAGCGGATGTACTTGGTGGCGATCTGCTTGTGAAGACCACCGGCGAAGATGACACCCTTCTTCAACAGGGAGGGGAGAACGTCAGGGGGCGTGAAGCCATCGGGGAGATAGATGGCGGTCATTCCGTTGGCCTGGTTCTCGGGCTTGGTGGCCAGTTGTTTCAGGCCGAGATCTGCGACAGCCTTCTTGATCTTCTGTGATACGTCCTTGTGGATCTGGAATCGCTCCTCGAGCGGGCGGCTGAGGATCTGGGTGAGGGAGGTGTGCAGGGCGTGAATCAATTGTGGTGATGGGGTGGCAAAGTATGATGGCTTCTTTGCTTCGTAGTTCTGCATGATGGGGAGCCAGTTCTTCCAGCTGCCGAAGTATGAACCAGGAGGAGTCTTGCGAGCCTTGAAGGTCTCGATCGCTCGGCCAGAAGCCATGAGGATGGACAGACCGGCAGGACATCCGATGGCCTTTTGGGAAGCAGTGATGACCGCATCAATACCCCATTCGTCGAATTTGATGTCCTCACAGCCCACGCTGCATACACCATCGACAATGATCAGGGTGTTGGGGGAGACCTTCTTGACAAGTTTGGCAAGAGGCTCAATCTCCGAGAGGACACCAGTGCTGGTATCGGTGTGAGTGACGGTAATGAGCTTGTAGTCTTTCTCCTTCAGTGCCTTCTCGATCTCATCCAGTTGTGGTCGGTCGCCAATAGGAGCCTTGAGTTGTGTTGGCTTGACGCGGTATGTCTCGAAGCAGTCGGCGAACGAATCGGCGAAGTACCCAGTGTGAAGGACAAGGACGTCGTCACCAGGTTCCGACAGGTTGGCAGCAACCTGATCCCATCCAAGCGTGCCTGAACCAGAAATGACAAAGGGCTGACTCTTGGGATCTGTGGTCTGGAACAGCTTTCGGAGCATTGACAGGACATCGCCGAAGGTGTTGACGAACGGCTGGCCGACATGACTCTCGGAGTAGTGGCTCATACTCTGAAGCACCTCATCGTCGAACTCGATGGGGCCTGGGATGAGCAAGGCTGGGTGGGGTGCTTGATTAGACATCTTCTCGGCTGGTCGCTCTTCTTGTTCTTGCAGTGCTTCTGTCGTGGCGCTGAAGGGGCGGGATGGACTGGCGTTACTGTCACGATCGACGGAGTATGGCGTATTCAACGGAGATGATTGAAAAGTAGGAGACGAAGAGAAGTGCCTCGTCAAGAGCGAGAGTCTTTCACGTGGAGGAGCCAGTTTAGCGGAGAAGGATGGTGGGGTCCGATGCAGGAGACGCGATGGCGGGGTGATGACGGAAGAGAGGGCGGTTCGAGTTGTTACGGGGAACTGGAAGCGTGGCATTTGTGGCCGCACAACAGCTGGATATTGGGAGATATATAAAAGCCTCGGACCAGGACGGACGCCAATGGACTCGACGTGAGGAGAAATTGGCTCGCAGAAAATGTAGACGTAAGATGGTGGGACACGGCCTCTTAGGATGCCTTAACAGAGGCCGGCAATTGAGCGGAGTCAACTTGCACGGGATTTTTCGAATCAGTGAGTGGCCGTGGGTATAAACGATGTAAGGGAATGTGTCCGTTGCATGAGTTAACGCTATTAGTGTCTGTAGTGCAATTATCTTACCCTCCCAAACCGTCGTGTCAGTACATTCGGCAGAAGAAACAGCCAGTTTTTGACAAATCTCGAGCACGTGATCCGTTCAGGTCAATGGCTCATCGGTTCAGGCACTTCGGACAGCGCCGCAGAGCCTCATCAGACCAAGCATCAGCACGAATGTGGAGCAGCAGCCCATGCATGAACCTCACTTCACTTGTTCGTCATTGCTCCTTGACCGAAACACAATCTTCGACTGTGTTGAGTAGCGACGCATCGTGAGGAATGGCAGCGAGACTCGTCCTGGTCCTCGGCGACCTCTTCATACCCGATCGCGCAATCGTGAGCTGCACAACCATGTCTTGAGACTGCCAAACGTGGACCCAGCCAGGCTGACGGCTGAGGTGTAGGACATTCCCGCCAAGGTACATCCAAGTAACATACATCTCGCGTATGGCATTTCGTATTGACACACGCGGGTCATCAGTTCAAGAAACTCCTCACGCCCGGCAAGATCGGCCAGATCCTATGTCTCGGCAACCTTACCTCTCCATCCGTCTACGCCTTTCTGCGTCAACTAGCGCCTGATCTGCAGCTTGTCAAGGGCGACTTCGACATCCCTCTCACTTCGACAGCTCCTCCAGCTCCATATGCTCAGCAAGGTGGTGCGCCAGGGACCGCGCCTGAGGCTGGCTTCCCCATCCCAACTGCGCTCTCAAAAGTGGTCACACACGGCAGCCTCAGGATAGGGTTCACACACGGAGACTCGATCATCCCTCCCGGTGATCCGGATGCACTGCTGATCGCTGCCCGGCAGATGGACGTGGACGTGCTGTGCTGGGGCGGAACGTGCAAGTTCGAGGCGTACGAGATGGAGGGGAAGTTCTTCGTGAACCCAGGCTCGGCCACGGGTGCCGTGTCGTGGATCGACGAAGGTTTGGGGGGTGAGGATGGTGAGGACGGCAACATCCCGAGCTTCGTACTCATGGATGTCCAAGGCGATGTGCTGGTATTGTATGTCTATCAGCTAAAGAAGGATGCTGAAGGAAACGAGACCGTTGGGGTGGAAAAGGTGTCGTTCCGGAAGAATGCGGTGGCGTCTTGAGTTGTTGAGTGGTACGACATGTAGATAGATACTTTCAATGACATTCAGACGCCCTGTATGTTCGAGGTGGCAATCGTGCATGCAAGATGATATTCGCTCGCAGGCCCATGAGATCTTATCTAATCTACGCTTTGGAGACATGTATCGTCTCTTTGGTACTGGTACAAGTATGTACCTTATCTGCTCTAATGGTCACAATTGGTTGCGGTGGCTTGGAAGTTGCGAATCGGACGAATCAAACATTACAATCGATAACCTTCATAACCCGTAATCAAGACTGAAGTGATTTAGGGTAAGCTCAATGTCCAAGAGCTATCTACTTCTAAATTCGAGCTTCAAGTATATACAGAGCTGTCTCGATAAAACTAACAAAACGCCTTCTGAGATCCGTGAATGTAACGATTTCTCGGCACGACCAGTTCATCCACATTGACATTCGAGTCGTTTCGTAGCAACCCATCGACTGACACTCTCAGATATGTCGATGCATCACGCATGACTGACCACGATCTCCACGACCGTCCCAACATAGCCACGGGAATTCCCCATTACACCCCGCCGACTCATGAGTTTCTCTAGACTGCGTCTAGTTGTGGCTGCCCGCAGCCCCAGTGACCCGCAAGATAAAGTTGACCACAATCGCCGCCAACAGCGCAATCGCCAATACAGTAGGGCCGAATCGATCGTCGAACCCGCCCTGGCCGCGCATTCGGATGCTCTTGGCTCGCCAGTGGAAGGTCACGAGGGCGTAGATCATGGCCGCGAGCGCCACGAGCGTGAAGAGTCCGGCGGAGATCTGCCCGACGCGGTCGCCGAAGTTGAGCAGACCCATGGCGAGACCGCCGAGGATGACGGTGAAGTTGAGCCATGAGAGGAAGGTTCGCTCGTTGGCGAAGAAGACTTTGGGCTCGACGCGGGTGGGGAGGGCGATGCGCTTGCCTGTGAGTGCGGTGTACTGTTAGTGGCTGGGTGGTTGCTGGCACGCATTGAGACTAGGGTTGAGCGTACCTGGAGCGGTCTGGAGAAGGGGCTGGGAAGACATGGTGAATTCCTGGCTTGCTGGATCTGTGAGAGGACGCAAATGTATGAGTGCAGTAGCACAGAGACGAGGATGAAGTCCAATGGACTCGTCGAGAAGAAAAGCAAGCTCTCTATAAAGCTCGTACCCCACTGTAGACACAGCAACATACCCACGTGTTTGAGCTAAGAGCGGCTATGACCGTAAGCTTAATGTCTCGGCCTGCAGGCAGTAACGGACCGAGTTCGCTGCACGACAGCTCCACATTTACAAACATTCGTCGTGCCGAGTCGTCGCAACAGAGATAACGTCCTTTACCCAATCCACCATACACCCAAAACACATCTTCTTCGCGCTCGGTCCAGACTATCACGTCAATCGCATCAACGATCATACCTAGTTGACCATGGCCACCAACAGCGTACATCTCTCCCACCTCCCCCACCATCATCAGCGCCGCTTCAAGCCACTGACAGAAAGCTGACAAACCTGCACCACAGCCCATCGCGACGACCCGTCTGACGCAGATCTCGAACGACGCATGCACGACCGCGCTGTCGACCGCGGTCTCCTACGACCACACCCAGACGGCGCAATGGAACACGAGCATCATCAACAGCATCCTCAAGGCGCTCATCTCCGAGTCCGAGCCGAGCGGGACCAAGTACAAGTTCGCGGTCAACAGCACCATCATCCAGCACCTGTCGGATCCGCGGGCGGAGGGCCAGCAGGGCGAGGAGGACGGCGTGACCATGGGCCATGAGGAGTCCAAGAAGGTCGGCCGTCGCGGCATGCACAGCGCCAGCGGCGCGTTCTGGAACAACGAGAAGGACGGCATGTGGAGCTACAAGTACGAGGGGGGACTCGCAAAGGGGATGGACATCGTCATCAGTGTCATCTGGATCGCCGTGTGAAGGGTATTGGCGGTCATGTTGCGCGGACTGTGCTGTGCTAGAAAATCATCATCTGGGGGACAGTGGCCTTGGCGTGGAAAGTGGTAAGGTTGGGCATCGGACGAAAGTCTAAGCTATGGATGAGCCAGGGGTTTCGGGGCGTGGGGAGGTAGTGGGAGATCATGGGACCTCGTAGTGGGGACGTGTACGATGTCGATGTGTTGCGAAAAGCCAATGCCTAGGATATGAACGTGGACGCAAACAAGCGAGTGGCATGGGATCTGGGTTGGACAATGTCTTGCTGTATCTGGTCCGCTCAGACTAGAGATCAAGGCACTCTCGACCTGCAGGAACTTACGGCCGTGAAAGATAATTCATGCAATCGGTGCCAACAATGCCAAGCCAAATAGGTGAAATTGAATATGGCTTAATTTCATGCACACATCAACGATCTGAACATGTTTGAAGCAAACGTCTTTGGATATAAATATGCTTTACTTCGCCGTGTGACCATTGGTCAGATTGTTGTTCTGCTCCGAGACTGGAAGAGTGGTCTCCAGCACTGGCAACAGGCTTCGGGCACTTTGCCGCGCACTTTGAGCCAACAATGCGTCCATAATGACGAGAGCCGCCATACTCTCTACGATAGGCACAGCACGGGGAATGACGCATGGGTCATGACGACCTTTGGCCTGCAGCACGCCTTCCTCTTCGTCGTAGCCCACAGTCGTCTGTGCTTGACCAATTGTCGCTGGGGGCTTGAAGGCAACGTTGAAGTAGATATGTGCTCCATTCGAGATGCCGCCCTGGATACCACCAGAGTTGTTTGTTTTGGTGGTCAGCCGCGGTCGGGTCCGAGCAGGTTGCGAGCTGTTGAGCTCTGATGGTGGCATAGGTGCAGCTTTCACAAACGGGTCATTGTGAACAGAACCAGGCACTTCGCAGCCTCCAAACCCAGACCCGATCTCAAATCCTTTGGTCGCAGGGATGGATAGCATAGCATGAGCCAGAGTTGCCTCCAACTTGTCAAAGCACGGCTCTCCCAATCCTGATGGGCAATTGCGGATCACGCATGTGACTGTTCCCCCGATACTGTCTTGCCTGTCCCGGAACTCTGCAATCAAGTTGGCGATTCTCTCGTTCGTGCTTGCTTCGGGACATCGGACTGGCAAGAATTCATCCACCGACTCCCTCGTCACGCGATCAATCAAGTCCAAGAACGCGGGGTTGGTCGACTGGGTCGGATGTTCCTTGGTCGGCGGGAAGAGGTATTCATGACCGACTGACGACGTGAAAGCGACAATCTCCACGCCATGGGCAACACTCAAGTACTTTTCTGCGATCGCACCAGCTGCTACTCTTCCAATCGTCTCTCTTGCACTACTCCGTCCACCACCCGAGCTTGACTTGACACCGTACTTCTCCAGATATGTCCAGTCTGCGTGACTCGGCCGGGGAAATGCATCAATGTTCTTTCCGCCTCCGCCATAATCCTTTGGTCGTTGATCCTCGTTCATAACCCGCAGCGCAATTGGCGATCCAAGCGTCACTCCAAGCTCTGTCCCGCTCTGAATCTCTACCCGGTCCTTCTCATTTCGCGGCGTTGTGAGTGCGCTTTGTCCTGGTCGCCGACGGGTCATCTGTGGTTGGATATCATCCTCTGTCAACCGTAGGCCTGGCGGGCAGCCATCGACTATACAGCCCACGCTCTTTCCATGCGACTCGCCATACGTCGACACGCGGAAGTACTGGCCGAAGATCGACATGTTGGGTCAAGTGACACAGGCAGCTTTACTACCAGCACAGTAGTATCTGGTATGTCAATGGCAGAGCAACGCGATCGAAATCACATACAGTCACTTACAGTGCGGGACCCTTGCGTCAGGTCTGGACTTTTCGACTTTTCGAGCACGAATCGAGCCTAGTTTGTGCTTGCATCATTGCACATCTTGATAGGTTGTCTACATGAACAACTCTACTCCTTCCACTCAAATACACCAACATTGTTTGGATAGTACTGGTGAACGCAGTGGTATCTAAAATTCTATGATGAGAAGAAGTGCAGTGGAATGTTTTCCGCCGCCAGTGTGTCTCTCACACTTTTCACCTGCTCTACCGTAGACGCAAGCTGCTTGAAATTGGGATATGGTTCCATGTCAAACCCTCCCTCTATACCCCAGCGCCAGAAGGTATGCAGCATCATGTCCACGACCGTGAGATGATTGGCGACCGCATGGTCGCTGCTGGCAATATCTCTGTCAATGCGAGCAAAGCCATTAAGGATCGTTGTCTTCCCGTGGGCCTGTACAGCTTCTTCTGCCTCCTTGGATGCATGCTCACCCACCATTCGGCTCGGCCGCCAGTATCCAGCAAACCCATACTCATTCAACGTCACACTTAGCCAAGACATGCATTCCAGTACCCTGGCAGCCTCCAGTGGCGTATGACCGGTCAGACCGCGCTCCGGTGCTAGACTGGATATGTAAGTCAGGACAGCAGACAGCTCGGTGATAGTTGTAGTGCCATCTACGACGAGCGTAGGAACCAAGCCGGCTGGATTGAGTTGCAGAAAGTCCTGGCGGGTCATGTTCTTGTCTGCAGGCTCGTAGCCAGAAGCGCCGGCCCGCATTGGGACATCTTGGAACGGCAAGTTGAGTTCCTTCAGAAGCATGTGCGCGGCGATTGAACAAGCGCCATCTTTGCGGTACAGTGTGATGTGTGGGCCCGTAGCTGTCTGCACTTGAGACGGGGACTCCATCATGATCGAAAAATGAGCAAGGAGTCGGGTCTGAAGGGTATGGTAGAACCTCTGGAATGCATTTGCAGGATCGAGATCCTGAGAGGATGTTTGTCAGCATGAAGCCATAATTTACGACTCCTTTACATCTGATTGAGTTTCAAGATATTGTCCATGCCGCGGACGGGAACAGCGTCACGTTGCACATATAGCCAGTTCAGTGAATCATGCGAACTACGGCCAAGGGAAAGCGGACCTCGAACAGCTACAACAACTATGCGGAACCTCCCAAGCGGCGCCTGGATCATCATGGGCCAATGAGCTTCGTGTTCAATCCAGCTTCCAAGCCATGCAACTGTAGTATATAACAGCTTCGGCTTGTCGGTTTTTGCGGGCGATCAGTTATACGGCAAGTCAGGGGCGATGTGCCGGAGCAGCAGCAGCAAAGTATGATACCGAATACTACTACAATTGAAATCCATGCAAGTCCGCAGAGGAATGAAGTTTTGCATTATAGACTCCTACAATGCTGTCCTCACTGCGCACTTGAAAGGAATGATCTGAGCCTATGCAGCAGACATGTCAGAAACCAATCGTCACCGCCCTTTCGCCACTGTCTCTGCACTCACCTTGCTCAAATCCCATACACCAGCAGCAACATATGGATCCTTTTCGAGTTTCGCTAGCACATCCTCCTTCGTATCTGCAACGGCGAGTAGGATGCTGCCATTCGCCTTTGGACCTTGTCCTTCTTTGATGGGCTCATCTAATGATGCACCTCCCATAGTGACGAAGCCAGACTCCAAATTAGGCTTGAGAGCATTGAGATGATCCCTACGTTCATTTCATACAGTCAGTAGTGCAGATTGGCTGTGCGGAGACTCCCAGCGTACGGTCTGATCTTCATTCGTGTCTCCAGCATGCCGGGTTTGTCGGGGATAATGACCATCCACTCTTGTGTTGGGGCCATCTTGAGCACGCTGGACGTGAAAGCTCGGTGGGGCGCAGGGGGTACAGCTTTCCTGCTCACGAGTTGGGAGGCGACGATTGCAAGCCTGTTAGTTGGTTTGAGAAGAGACATTGAAAGGCAGCTTCTTCGTTACATATATGTGGTGGCTTCCAGTCTCATGAGATCGTGGTGGGGCCAATGGAGCTCGAGCTACGGCAGCCGAATTCGACTCTAAAGTGACTTCATTCTCGATCCGTGCTTACAAAATAGACAACATAACGATGGGATGGCCGATCGGAATGATTACCGAGCCAAAGGGACATTGGTCATGTCCTCACGTTGGCCGCACGTAAGCTGATGCTTCATCGCTCATCACCGACACACGGAAGCGCCAGAGAGTTGCGCGGCGCGAGCCAACCGTCAGGAGTTGAACGGCATGTCAAATGGTGGCAGCAGTAGTATCACAGAAACACTGCATACCTACCTTTCGTCATACGAGAGCGTGTCAAAAAGACACACGTCTGCAAATTTGTGACGTTGGCAACAACGATTCCTGCTAATGTTCCTGGCTCAAGCTCGATTGCAAAAGCCTTCTACCTGGCTGGTGGTACAGCATGGTCACGAGCGACAAGCAATTGACTCTGTATTCATGAACTAATTTTGAACCTCACAAAGCTCAAGCAGGCTTTTAACAAGTCCACTTTGCCGTAGCAAACTTTTGGTGATATGCGAACATGCCGATGCTGCGACTCCACAGGACATGTAAGTGTCCTGAGCTTTGTAGACACTTTCAAGCTGACCGTATCGTGGTCATGGGAACGTGACTACGGTCATTCCCACATGGCCCTACTCGCATGTAATTTGACACGCGCCTTTTCATTGACGTCGCGTAACAGCAACATATGGCGCTGGAAGCAGATCGATGTCAGTACTAAGCAGCCGCATCATCAGGAATTGGATCCCCACTAGTACTGTCTTCTATGCAGTGGAACACGATGCCATGATGCTCAGCAGCTGAATCTCAAGTGAAGGTCTGCCCGGGGAGCCATGTTTCATCTACGTACGGAGTGTACAGGGGCATTCCTAGGTTGAAGTCCGGAAAGCAGCAATGTTGATCGCCAAAGATCTGACCATCACTAACCCTTGCTGATTTCGCACAAGCAAATCTTGGGGCACCAGCTTTACCACCCGATCGGGAGGATGGAACATGCGGACGTTTGACGGGTCACCGCAAGTCGAACGTGATTGCTGCTATGACGGCGATACCCAGAAGTCGCGACCACCTCGTGCCCCTCGCGCACGTTGAACTACCAGCAATTCTATGGAGACACAGTACAAGAATCAAATAAGGCCAAAGACCGCTACGAACGGAGGGGGATCTTTAACTGCTCGAAGTATGCAAAGGATGTGGAAGCGCTATCTACCAGGGAGAAATGCCAGTGACGTTGTATATTCTCACGGGAGAGAGCTAAATCATTGGGGACTCTTGGTGCTATGCGCGAAGCACCGCATGCGCTCCAGGATGGCAATCAATGTCAAATAATGTGGTGCTTGAGGTGCTACACGTTTTTGATGACTTGTGATTGCTGGCATGAGCTTTGAGAACGTCGTACCTGGAAATGTTCTGTCGCCACTTTCAACAATTCATCCTCTGGCCGCATTCTCGTATATCTACTGGTAACGCCCGCTCTTTTCGCTTGCTTCACCTGCGATCTAGCAGTCCCATTGCACCTCTAATATGGCTATTCTACGCAATGACCCCGACGTGGAGGTCACAGTCACCATCGATACCATCAACTTGCGGGAGTACCCTCACCACGACCTTGTCCAAACACCTCGTACGAAAACAGTTTATATCCAGGCCATGTCGAACATGCGGTTTGGCTTTCGTCTGAAAATCAAGAAAACTACACACTTTCGAGGCAACGCTTTGTTAGTAATGGTCTCCTTCGACGGCGCTCAGATGTTGGCACTGGACTTTGTCGAAAGAAGTAGAATGGTCCAGGGTTACAGCGTGGTCATTGATGACTGCATGGTGACCGGCTTCCAAGGTCAGGGCTTTCAATTCTCGCCAGAGAGACTCGGTAAGCCGTGCTGATGATATCAAAGTTTCGAACGACATAGTCTGACATTGCGCAGTCGCCATTGAGAAGCAAACCGAGGCTATTTCACCGCCAGAACTTGGGATGATCTCGGTGACAATACACCACGTTCAGCTTGGGCGTGTAGTGTCTTTCCCGAGTGATGAGATCTGGCAATCGTCCGTGCTTCTTGGCTTCGTCTCTGAAGAGGATCTGGCCGGCGTTGGTATAAGTCACAACATTGAGCAAGTCCTTACCACATACGACTGGTCTTTGATGTCTCTGACTGTCTATAGATTGGGCAAGACACAGAACTATGAGAATGTAGTTCGTGCGCAAGAGTTCTTCTATGTCGATCGGTCCCGCACCCCTCATGCGACGTTCAACTTCAAGTATCGCTCGCTTGGTAAGCATACCGATTTGCGTCTTGATATCGGAAGCACTCTAAAACTCCACAGCCACACTCAAGTCAATGAATATTGTTCCGACCCGTTTTGCGCCGTGCCCAACAGATGCTATCGAATACCGTGATGCCGCTTCACTCTCGATTGGAGAGATCAAAGCTCTGCAGCTCTTCAAGATCATATATGTTGGTGGAGCATTTCTTCATGTGACCTTGGAGATCGTTCTAACACATATCAGGACTCCGAGAGGATGGAAATTGCAACCAGCGATCCGGAGGACTATGCTTACCTCATAGACTGGGGTGTCAGGCCCTTGCAATCGTGCGTCTGATTGGAGGTTGTCCACGATGAGCCCGAAACGGAAACAGCACTCGTATTCAGCGGTCTAGCTAAAGGCCGGAGATCATGGAACTGTGTCTACCCAACACTCTGCAGCGCTTTTAAGAAGGCGCGAGATTTGACTATGCTTTGTCACAAGACACTGTGATGACATTTGTGGATCAGGTGAACCTATATGAGTGATACATTCTTCTCGGCGGCACCAGGTAATGTTAATCTTACCAATCACAGGTTACGCCACTTCTCTGCCGTACATCATGTAGGCAAAGGCCGCTGCTCTATTCCTTCATCGCACTTTCTCTACGTGGTTGATCAGTCTTCGACTACCTTTGGGTAGTTCATCTTCACGTGGTCGTGAATATTGAGTATCAAGCTTCTCTTAGACTCCATCGAGATACTAAGTTCACCTCCACAAACAGATTACCTTTAGAATCTCACTTTCACTTAGTCTTCACTTTGCATATGGTCCATCGTGCCATTCACATCGCAACATATGTTTCACCTTCCTTCACCACACACCAACTCTTACTTCACGGCCAGAAGCAGGAAGTTCAGTCTCGCCAGAACTCTCGTACAGCATGGCCATCCTGGCGGACCTCCCTGGAGTCGAAGTTAGCATCATGGTCGATGGTGTTGCTCTCAAGGAGTACATCGATGCAAACGAAGTCTGTGAGCCAGGCACCAAGACTGTGTACATCGAAGCAGAGACGAACAAAATCTGTGGGATTCGTCACTTCGTCAAGAAGAAGACCGAGTATAAAGGCAATTCTTTGGTTTTTGAACTATTCGTGGATGGAGCTGGGTTTGATGGCCTCATTATCGGCAAGATACATACTGCTTTTGCTGATTATGAAGACATACGACGAGGTATCGATATCCCTGGTTCAAAGATCAGGCTGTTTCGCTTTAGCGAGGTCGAAATTGGTAAGTCTGGGATATACTCTTGCGTTGTGACGTCCTGACAAGATACAGTGAGCGACGGCCGCTGTCTGGTGGGCGAGGCTCTGCGACACACAGACCTCGGATCCATTGTTGTCGAGGTTCACCACCAGAGGATAGGCAAGTCAAGTAGATGCACACGTCTACACGATGGAGCGAGGGTAAACGGATCAAATTCTGCGTCCGAGAAAGCGATCAAGGGCCAAAGTATTAGTCACCGCATCAAATTTGAGTGCGTAACATACTATGCTAGCATGGAAGACTTAAGTATGGCTGATGCAGCTCTTAGCATGATTCAAAGACGTCAGGGAAGAGCGACGGACTTGCAATACTTCCTACGTCGACCCTACCGGACGTCCAGCAGGAACGTTTATCTTCCGCTATCGGTCGTTGGGTAAGATCAGAGATCCTGTGGGCATGGATGGTCCCGCTAATGTAACGCAGCTGCACTCAAATCAATGCTGATCGTACCACGTACACCGACTCCTCCACCGCTAGAGGAGCGTGATCCCGCCACACTATCGGCGAAAGACCTGGTCGAGATGCAGCAGCTGCTCAAAGCGATGCGAGTAGGTACGCTGCAACCTGGCAGTCGATCAGAGCTAACAATTCACAGGCTGCGGATGACGCCAGGGTGAAAGTCAAGCGTGAGCGTCTCGACGACAACCCCCGACCGCGCAAGATCGCTCGACCAAGTGGTGACTCTACGCAATTGGAAATTGATGACGACGGTCAAGTCCGTGAGTCGACCACGCCAAAAGCAACACAGTCCACGGAGAGGGAGGTTATTGAGATCGATTGAGGCATTCGAACCTCCAAGCATCTAGTGCTTCTGCTGACTGGCGAAGACGCGATCAAGCGCAAGGATCTGCAGGGTGGTTGATGGCGACTATGTTTCACTTCACTCAAGATCACTGGGTTGGCAAAACAAGGGCTCAGTGCAGGTGATTCAAGGTGCCGCAAGACATCTTTGTTACCAAAAGTGACGCAGGTTACATGGGCGCTTCACCGAGCGTGAACATGCGTATGGAGTTATGCCATGCACTATAGCCGGTCAGCAATGCTGCTACTGTATAATCAATCAACGTCAGAAATTGATTAACGTACTGTTCACATATCTCCTCTACCGTGGTCCCTTTCACGCCAGCCACCACCCAGGCCACCCTTGTGATTACACAAGGCTCGTTTCTACCCTTGACCATGGCCTCGGCAGTCCACTTCTCCTTCTTTACTGCCTTTGGTAGCTCTGGCGCATCTGTAGCCTTGAAGAACTTCGCACTCGCGTGACTTGGACGCATTTCGCACCAAGGGCCGTCGGTCTCAATTTGTAATCTTTCAAGTGGAATTTCTGCTACCACTGCAAGGTTCTCCTCCGTCTTCAGCGAACAGCCGTTGACGCCAATGTCAAACCCAAGAGCTACCAGAGACTTCATCTCTTCCAGACTGCCGGTGAAACTGTGCACCAGCCCTCGCTTCGGGAGCCGGTCCAACCGAGCTTTGAGTATTCTCTCAAAGTCCTCGGCAGCAGCGCGAGAATGTAGGAACAGCGGCATCTGTAGCTCGATGGCCAGGTCTAGCTGTTTCTCGAAGTAGATGATCTGAGTTTCCTTGTCACAATAATGGAGACGATCATAATCTAAGCCAATTTCACCGAAGGCTGTTGCGGTGCCTGCTTGCTTCGATTCAAGGGCAAGCTTCTTCAGCGCAGCCAGTAGCGCATCTGGCCCATCAGGATACTTCTCGAACGACTTCGCCGAACACGGATGTACACCGACCGTGGCATAGCAAAGGCCAGGATACTCCTCCGCCAATCGAACGGCGTTCTTACTTTCATTCAGATCGGAGCCGGTCACCATCATTTTCTGAACACCGGCAGCTTGAGCTCGGGAGATGATGCGATCGAGGTCATTAGTATGTGCCTCTTTGCCATGGTAAATGCCTCGGAAAATGGGATCCGATAAGTTGATACCGATCTACCTAGCAACTCCGTCAGTGCTTTACTCTCCAGTAGATGTTGAACAGACTGACATCTGCATATCGTAAGGTCTTCGATGATGACTGATCTTGCACGTCTGTTGGCAGATCTCCAGTTACGGTGGAGGTCATCCTGACAAATTTGTGTGATAGAATGGACGATTTCGCCGGAAATGGAGCCTTGTATGGTCTCGTCGTCCGCGAAAAGCAGCGATACATATGGATGCCAAATTACTCATTCGCCTCGATGACTGGACATGAAGTCCTTACACCCTCGTACCTTACTGTGACATCAGCCACATGCACGGACCTTTTCCTGCTGGGGCCGCAGGCGAACTGATCAGGATGGAGCCTTCCATCATACGTTCGAACACTACAGATATGATCTGGCCATGAAGTATCTGGCGGGCTTCTGTGCGGGTACCTGCGCTGATTTCCATCGCAAGATGCCCCGACTTGGGTTATCAGATGCATGGGCTTCCACAGATCGGGTTCATCGGCTCTTGAAGTCTTTCCCCTCAACGAGGTTACATCAAGAGCTGTCCTCATTCACGCAGAGACATTTGCAGCTGGGCAAAAATACTAGTCTACAATGACTGAGTATCTCGTTTAACCGCTATGATGCACGGTCGTGCGGGGAGCTAACAGAGTACCTTATTGTACGCCATACTGGCATTGGTCGATGCATGCTTCAAGTCTTCCCTTTCTGCTTCACCACGCCAGTCTCTATAATCCATGTAGGAGTTCACAATGGTGCTGTCTCCAACACCCCATATCCTTGCAGTAGCTCTCTTGGCCTACTCTCGACACGCAGCTTGCCAGAGCGGCAGTGATATACTTTCATTCGTGGATCCTCTGATAGGAACTGTCAATGGCGGTCATGTTTTTGCCGGAGCAAGTCTGCCTTTCTCAATGGCAAAGGCCGTAGCAGATGTTACTGGCGAGAATCAAGGAGGCTTCGCCAGCGACGGAAGTACAATCACTGGCTTCAGTCACATGCATGATTCTGGTACTGGAGGGGTATATTTCATGCCAAAGAGGATTTCTCCACGAGCAATTGCTGATCTGTATCCTGAAGGGTGCGAGTATGGGCAATTTCCCAATATTTCCACAGGCAGGTTGTCCAGATGACGACGTGAACCAATGTGTCTTTCCGAAGACCATACGAGCAGTGGCACGAATCAATGAAAGCGTCGAAGCACATCCGGGGTATTTTGCGGTGACTCTCGCCTCGAATGTCAAAGCTGAGATGACTGTGACGAACCACACGGCACTTTATCGATTCACTTTTCCGAAGACCCCAGTAGAAAATAATGCCACTTTGAGCCCTCTCATCCTAGCTGATCTGACAGATTTACCAAATTCGCGTATCAATGGGTCCATCTCTGTCGACAGCGATACAGGTCGAATCACTGGATCTGGTGTCTTTAGTCCTAGCTTCGGAATCGGAAACTACGCTCTGCACTTTTGCGCAGACTTCTCAGGAGCAAAGATTCGCGATACTGGCGTTTTCATGAATGATCGTGCTGGTACCCAGCCAAAGAATTTGAGCGTGGTCCAAGACGGCGTCAACAACAGCCCGGAGATCCTGTCTGCTGGTGCTTGGACGCGGTTCCACGCCCCATCGAATGATGGCCAGATCCTTGCGCGGGTGGGCATGAGCTTCATCAGCGTGGAGAAAGCATGTTCGAACGCGGAGAAAGAGATCCCGAATTTTGATTTTGATGGCGTGCACACCGCAGCCAAAAATGCATGGACTGACAGTCTCGGTGTGATCGAGGTCACTCCAGGGGACGGTGTGAACTCGAGCTTCCAGACAGTATTCTGGAGTGGCGCGTACCGCGCATCTCTCTCGCCACAGGATTATACTGGAGAAAATCCGCTCTGGGACAGCAGTGAGCCCTACTACGACTCCTACTACTGCATCTGGGACTCGTTTAGAAGCATTCATTCTTTCATCACAATCCTTGATCCTGTGTCTCAGATTCGCATGGTCGAAAGTCTGATCGACATATACCGTCACGAAGGATGGTTACCAGATTGCCGTATGAGTTTATGCAAAGGATTTACTCAAGGAGGATCGAACGCCGACATTGTCATAACCGACTCATATCTCAAGATAAAGAACATCGCGAAGACAGTAGATTGGGAGACTGCATATCAAGCAGTACGCACAGACGCAGAAAGCGAGCCCAAGAACTGGGCCGTGGAAGGAAGAGGAGGGCTGATGAGCTGGAAGAACTTACACTACATACCAACGGATGATTTCGACCCATACGGCGTTGGGCCTTTTACACGAAGTATCAGTCGTACTGTGGAGTATGCCTACAACGACTTTTGTATCGGCGAGATGGCCCGCAGCATGGGATCAATTCGAGACTATGAGAAGTACTCCGGACGTTCGAAATACTGGCGGTGAGTATCTCTGCATGCCCTCAATTGTATGTGCTTTCCCCAGCTGACTGTAGCTGCAGCAACATGTATAACTCAGCTCAAACATCGTTTATCAACGGAACCGACACTGGTTTCACGGGCTTTCTTCAGCCGAAATTCCTGAACGGAACATGGGGCTACCAAGATCCAATCTTCTGTTCTCCTCTTCTGAATTTCACCTCGTGCTATCTCAATCCGGATGGACATGAAACTTACGAGGGATCCGCGTGGCTCTACACCTTTTTCGTGCCACAGGATATGGCATCTTTGATCAATACGCTGGGCGGGCCTGAATTGTTCGTGAAGCGACTTGATTATTTTCATGAAAGTGGCTTGCTCTACATCGGTGACGAGCAGGCTTTCTTGAACGTCTTCCTGTATCACTATGCGGGACGGCCGGGAAAGAGTGCCGAAAGAGCCCACTTCTACATTCCGAGTCAATTCAACACGACGCTTGTGGGCATCCCGGGAAACGACGATTCTGGAGCGATGGGATCGTTTGCTGCTCTGACAATGCTTGGCCTCTTCCCAAATCCAGGCCAGGATGTCTATCTCATCACGCCTCCGTTCTTCGAAGCCGTCTCAATCACCAACAAGATCACTGGGAAGAAGGCTACGATCCGTAACATCAACTTTGACGCCTCATACCGAAATATCTACATCCAGAATGCGACGTTAAATGGGAAACCGTATACCAAGAATTGGATCGACCACAACTTTTTCTTGGACGGAGGCGTCCTTGAATTGACCTTGGGTGCAAATGAGAGCTGTTGGGGCACGAAGCAAGCAGACCTGCCTCCAAGCTCCTCTACGCGAAGTGGTCATGACGAGTATTCATTCGCTGGGTGGTAGTGTGTAATGGCTTCCTACCGCAACAGATCCGTATATGACGATACCTAGAATGATTTATTTCGATCGAGCACCTTTGTCGTCGGAGCTATCTGAGAAATGGTATTAAGATCTGTCTAGTGTCTGACCGCCGTGTTCATCGCAAGCAGCACTTCCATGTAGAAGTAAGCAACCGGACCATACAAGATGTCGCATCGAAGTCGTATAGGCATGGGCCAATGAGGTATCGACCTTATTATACCGCTGTGAGCAAGATTTGGACATCATGTGTAAATACGATTCATCAAATAACATTCTGAGATACTGGTTCATTCGCCTAGCCGCACCTTGACAGATTCACCCGTCTTGGTACCACAAAACACAGTGCAATTCATTTTGACAAGATGTAACCTCAACTGATTCCTAAGCTCTCCTGACATCCAAAACGAATGCACTCAAGACCAGGCGCCCAGCAACGGGTATGTCTATCTGATGCGCAGCGCCGAGACAAGCTGGCCGCGAAGGCGAAGCAAGTCAATATACCCGAAGGCACATCAACGCTGGCATGTGGTTAGAAGAAGAAGAGACACAGAGGTCGAGAATTTGGTGATGTCCTTCGATTCTGCCGGATGACGGGATCATCCGCTAACACACCGCTTACTGCTCAATGCGGAAAGTTGGTGGTCGAGGACAGCTGTGAGGTAGGACGATATACGCTTGCTTCCCGAGGGATCAATTGATTACGTTCTGCTCAGCTGCACCGAGACCGCCAGGCTGACAGACCGGAGTACGAACCTTTGTTTGAAGGCTTGAGATTGCGGTCTGCCCTGAACCCGCCTCGCCCCACTCGACCTCTCTGCCTCGAACGTTTCGAAATCCGGAATACCGCCAGCATGGACTACGATACGTTGAAAGAGCAATGGTCCGACATTGAGGAGCGTGACGGTATTCGTCTATCATGGAACACCTTCCCATCTTCTCGTATGGAGGCGAGTCGATTGGTGGTTCCGATTGGCGCATTATACACCCCTCTCAAAGAGAAGGTGGATGGAACTCCAGAGTTGTCATATGAGCCAGTCACTTGCAAAGCACCCTGCCGGGCAGTGCTTAATCCTTTCTGCCAGGTAGACATGAGGGCACGCATATGGATCTGCCCTTTCTGCCTGCAACGCAACAATCTACCACCCCACTACAAGGATATCTCCGAGAACCAGATACCCCCAGAGCTGCATCCCAGTAGCACCACGATTGAGTACCGGCTCTCCAGACCAGCACCCACGCCTCCGATCTTCCTATTCGTGGTTGATACCTGCCAGGAAGAAGATTCGCTCAAAGCTCTGAAGGACAGCATCATTACCTCACTGTCACTATTGCCCCCACATGCGCTGGTGGGACTTGTGACTTATGGCACTATGGCTCAAGTCCACGAGCTGGGCTACACGGAGTGCGCAAAGTCATACGTCTTCCGTGGCAACAAGGACTACAATGCGAAGCAGGTACAGGAGATGTTAGGGCTAGCAACGGCGGCTGGTGCAAGGCCTGGCATGCCACCAATGCAGCCTCAGCCAGGTAGGCCTGCGGCACCGCCAATGGGAGGAGCGCAGGCTCGCTTCGTTTTGCCGGTTCAACAATGTGAGTTCCAGCTCACGAATGTGTTGGAGAGCTTGCAGGAGGATCCATGGCCGACCACCAACGACAAGCGTGCTGTCCGATGCACAGGTGTCGCACTGTCCGTCGCCGTTGGCCTTCTTGAGACGAGCTTCCAAAACTCTGGAGCACGCATCATGCTGTTCACTGGAGGACCGGCGACTGAAGGACCTGGAATGGTGGTTGGCCCGGAGCTCAAGGAACAGATCCGATCGCATCACGATATCGATCGTGACAACATCAAGCACTTCAAGAAAGCACTAAAGTTCTATGATCAGCTTGCTAAGCGAACAGCACACAACGGCCATGTCATTGATATCTTCGCTGGATGTCTGGACCAAGTTGGTCTGCTCGAGATGAAAGGTCTTCCAAACAGCACAGGCGGTCACATGATTCTCACTGATTCTTTCACATCATCAATGTACAAGCAATCATTCAACAAAATCTTCGACACGGATGCCAATGGAAACTTGTTCATGGGCTTCAACGCTTCTCTTGAGGTTTTGACGACCAAGGAATTGAAGGTTACTGGTTTGATCGGACATGCAGTAAGCTTGAACAAGAAGTCATCGAACGTTGGTGAGACCGAATGTGGTATTGGCAACACCTGCAGCTGGAAGATGTGCTCGATCGATCCGAAGGCGTCATACGGTATCTACTTCGAGATCGCAGGTCAAGGAGGTCCCGCGGCGAACGCGATGCAGCAAGGACCACAGAAAGGTCTAATTCAATTCTTGACTTACTACCAGCACTCTGCTGGTCAATTCCACCTTCGTGTCACCACAGTCGGCCGCAACATGAGTGGGCCGTCCGGCGATCCAGCTATTGCACAATCTTTCGATCAGGAGGCAGCTGCTGTACTCATGGCGCGCATTGCCGTCTTCAAGGCAGAGGTTGATGATGGTCCCGATGTCCTTCGATGGGTGGATCGCATGCTCATTCGCCTCTGCTCACGCTTCGCAGAATACCGCAAGGATGATCCGTCATCCTTCCGACTAGAGAAGAACTTCACGCTTTACCCACAATTCATGTTCCACTTACGAAGATCGCAATTCATGCAGGTCTTCAACAACTCGCCTGACGAGACTGCTTTCTACCGTCACGTCCTGAACCACGAGGATGTCTCGGACTCGCTCGTCATGATCCAGCCTACCTTGGATTCATATACTTTCGACCAAGATGGTGCTGTGCCAGTGCTATTAGACTCTACCTCGATTCAGCCGCAGACCATTCTCTTGCTAGACACATTCTTCCACATCCTTATCTTCCACGGCGAGACCATGGCTGAATGGCGGAAGGCTGGCTACCAAGAAATGGAAGGTTACGAGAACTTCAAGGAGCTACTTGAAGCTCCGAAGGAAGACGCTCGCGTAAGTTTCCTCCCTGACATTGCATATTGACCAAGCTCTTGCTGACAAACCTCTTCAGGACCTCATCCAAGACCGCTTCCCCCTTCCTCGATTCATCGTCTGTGACGCAGGCGGTTCACAAGCTCGTTTCCTGCTTGCCAAGCTCAACCCGTCGACCACCCACACCAGCTCCGCCGGCGGCTACGGCGGTGTCAGCCAAACAGCACAGACCATCTTCACCGACGACGTCTCGCTGCAGAGCTTCATGGACCATCTGATGAAGCTTGCTGTCAGTGGTACCTCGTAACCTGTCTATAATGAGACCGTGGAGTAAGCTAGATCAGGGAGATGTCTGGAAAGCGGTGGCGCCTAGCGGGCACGTGAAAGCAACATGCTGAAATCGAAAGCATGACGCACGGATTTGTGCATACGACATCCATGGTAGTAGTGTAGACGAAGCGCGCAAATACGAATTCTATGTTCATCTGATGCTAGCATGTCACTTCATCCCACGCTTTTGAAAGATCATATGGTAAGGCTCTCCACCAATGCATGTATGTACATGGTCGTTCGATCAACCCGCCTTCTCCTGCTGATGCCATCATGATGTGCGTGTTTCCCGAGTCGCGACTTTCCAAGTTTGCAATGCGATGCTTCCGTTCGTTCGTCTAATGCTCCAGTCATCGTTCTCTTCCAATGTTAGCGTGATATTCAAGTTCTGTCATCGATGGCCCGGAAGATCCAGGTCCATCCCATTCGGCCTCTGCACGCTACGTCCATCTTCTTCGTCGTCTTCATCGTCACCTTCGTCAACGGGCCCAGCATCTGAGAGTTCTTCTTCATCATCGTCATCGTCGTGTTCGTCATCCGTGTCTTCGTCCGCCTCGCTTCCCCACAACTCCTCCGATGCGCCATGTGATTCACTCCGGTGCGTCTTGCTGTGTATGCTCGTCGCGCTCGGGTCGTCCGCGCTTCGTGTGCTGCGGTGCAACACACGCTCTCGTTGCTGGAGTTGCTCGTCACGTACATCCAGTCCTTGCAGGTAGTACCGCATCGGAGACAGGCTGCGAGAGACAGCGTTGATCACGCCGTAGGGCGAGAAGCGCGCGAGCTCGATGCTGGGCATGTTCGGCATGTTGGGCATGTTAGGCATCCGGGGCATGCGCGGCATGTCGGGGAGCTGCGGCAGGTTGGGAGTTGAAAATCGTGGCGTGGTGAACGAGGAGCGACGGGGTAGTTCTTCCTGCACAAAGTAGCGTCTGCTGTTACCGGTGGGAGATTGAGCGCCACTTGCGCGTTGGGCTTCAGTGCTGGGACGGAATGAGGGCGAGGAGGGTACATCTAGATGTGTATTGACAGCGTTGACCGATTGTTCTGGGTCCTCAATGCCGATTCCTGCATCTCGAAGGACTGCATCACCAGTGAAGTCGTGTTGCCGGTGGAATTGAAGTTGCTGGCGGACCACGCGTTCAGCTTCAGTCTCACGGAAAGCGGTTGGGGCCATTTGGCTGGTGTTATAGCTGTCACACGATTGACACTTGAGACCCAGCCAGTGGAAAGGAGTCCAACAACGGCCACCACAGTCGTTACAACCAATCCATACTGTTCGTGGTCGTCGTGGCTGATCGGCTTGCGGTGCTGCAATGTCTTGTGGGGCTTGCGCCATACCATCTCCTTGTTGGGGTAGCAGTCCTTCCAATGCAGCATCATCTTCTGGCATGGGCTGCATCCGAATCTCATCATCCAGCTTCCGCCACTGTAGCTCCATGTTTACCGCACTCTTACTGCACACCGGGCACTTGTATGTCACCGCCATTAGATCCTTGTAGCAGTCCCCGTGCATATAGTGACCACAAGGTAAGCTAACGACGGAAGTGCGAGATTCGAACAATTCGATCAAGCAAAGTGGACAGCTGCCTTCAGTAGCTCGCTCAATGCATGGATGTGCGGCCGAGGTCGATATAGAAATACAGACATTGCACCGCTTGCAGTGTACAAAGTCCTTTCCCAGGCCCTCGCCCAGTCGACATATCCCGCAATCATCACAATGATAGATGCGTTTATTACTGTCGTTGTCCCATAGTTTACACTTCGAGCAATAGTACCAGGCAGCATATTCGCCGCAACGATAGCACATTTCTGCAGCAGGCTGTGGTGTGCAGCAAAGCATGCAGAGCATGTGTTGTGTTTTCTTGCGATTGAGGGCATGTGGGAAGGGCAGCCTGTCCGACTGATCGTGGCAATGTCGACATGAGAACCACAGATGGCAGTCAAAACATTGCAGCTTGACGTTGCGCTTGTAGTGTATGCATCCTAGGTTTGAGGGTATCTCATCTTCTCGGCCATCTTCCATTTTCCCGATGCCCTCGGGAGACATCACAGCGAGAGGGCTGTATAGCGGCTCCAGGTCGGCCGCGTGGATATTGTACGGGTTATCTGGGTTCACTGGCGGAGCGAGACTGCTCACCATCGGTGCAATCGTGCTTTGTCCATGGGCTCGCTCAGCTGCCACGAGTGCTGCTGCGTCCGCCCTTCGCGCCAGGTAGTCCATCGTCATCAGGTGGTGCATCTTCGCCGCCTTTTCCTCCGTGGTGATTGCCAGCATGCGGATCTCCTGCAGCTTCTGGCGCAAAGCATGCATGCCATCATCGTCCGGTAGAGCTCCGTCCATGTTCGGTATGACACCCACTACTGCGGATCGCGCTCTTGATGTTCTCCTTCGCTCATTGACCAGCTCGCTCGTCAGATTTATCACAGCACTCAGATCTTCGGCGATGCTATGACCAGGATTGATGCTCATGCGATCCCCGACGGGGTCGATTCGCGAGCCAGTAGAGTCGGAACGTCCAGATGGCGCTGGTCGATCGTGTGTAGGATTGTGAGTAGGCAAGCGGTGTGAAGGCACATATCCCTGGGGAGCGGCGAGCACGCCTAAGACATCTTCATCCTCGTCGCAAAGTGGAAGAGGCTGCCCTGATACCATCGACAGGTCGACCGCTTCATGGCTGTAACCGGGCCACAACGTCAGATCCGCCCCGCCGTCCTCGCTGACATGTGATTGTGCCGCCGATCCGTGCATAGCTCGATTTTTATGCTCCTCGTCTCTCCAGCTGGCATTTCCATTGTGCAACCTGCTTGCTGCAAGGGGATTCAAGACATTCGGTCAGTAACAAGAAGAAGAAAGGGAAGAAGAGAAGACTGTCGGAGCACATGGCATCCGGACAGGACAGTGGAGGATCAAATCCTGTATATCCGTCGACCACGTTTGATCCCGTGCCTTGTTTCGACCACGTCTACGTCGCCACCAGTCCAGACCTCCAGTCTTCCCTGCTGCCGATCAGGTTGAACATGCACTTCGCTTGCACTTGCCACTTCCTACATCACCGTCGTAAAATACGCTGCCATTCGCCGGCATGCTGATTGTAACGAGTATTGCCTGACTGGATACGATGGCAGACAGGCCTTCCTGTCTTTCTGCTTTGGAGATTTGAACATTGTGCACCAGACGTCTTATTATGAGGGACGTGCCCAAGCAAATTGCTGTTCATCATGTTGATAAATATAGTCATGAAGATGTACACTATACAGAAGACCTCCTCCCTCGTCCATCCAAGTCGTGGGCAGTATCCAGCATGTAGCATCAGCCAAAAGTGTCCGCATTGCGGCATCGCGTATGGGTATCGTATAAACAAACACAACCTGACTGCTTCGCCTGATCCAAAAGGGGTGTATGGACCCAGGTCGGCTGCAGCCTTATGCCGCCCTGGGCATATCATTACACACATCTAACCAAAGAGAGGCGTGGCCCTCTCACTTCTCTTGTTCCGGCACAGCTTCCAAAAGGTGCACATCGTGTGTAGCTGAGTGGCTCTTGAAGCCAAACGTATTACTTCGTAGGAACGAAAATTTGTCTTTGGGTCCCTCGTCGATCGACGGGACACTGTTCGTCCTCGGGCGCTCGAGATCTTCCGTGCCAGACTTGCTGTTGCGCGAGCTCGACGAAGCTCTTTGCGGTCTGTAGGCGGAGTGCTCCATCTTCGGCTCCACCACCAGACTGCGGCGATGAAACTTGCTGACCATTTCGCCCTCGCTGGTCCGCATGCGCCACATATATGACGAAAGCCAATCCTGCATCTCTGGAACCGGCTCGAGCTTGTACGCGACCTGAAACTTTTGCAGATGGCTCAGCACCTTCGCCGTACGCATATGCCTGTCGAAGTTGATGACCGTCACGATCTCACCCGTCTCAGACGCAGCACTACCAGGGAGTTCTCGAGTCTTTGGATTGCCAGCATCGATGAACGTCAGATCCGTCAGGTAAATGCCAAGGAATGGCAAGCAAGGCGCGATCGGCGATTCCAGCCTACGTCGCATTGACGCATGGTTCTTCGAATAATCGACCACGGTGTTCAGTTCGTCAAGTCTGACTTTCGTCTTCTTCGAGACTAATTCCCAGGTGCGCTTTAGTCTCTGCACCACGGACGAATTCAAAGAGCACATGATCGCCATCAACGATTCGTAGTTGTTCAATTCGAGGCAGCACATTGCTACTTTCGCCCAGTGCTTGATGAACAAGGCACGTCGCTTAGCATCTTCCGGCGCTAGAATACTGTCGCCAACAACGTGCGCGAGGTCGGTGTTGAGTGAGCATATAGCACGCACATTTTTACACTTCTGGGAGCCTTTCTTGCTCCATTCGAGCAGCTCTTCGCATTGAATGGCGCAGAAGACCTGTGATGCAAGTAGCGTGAGCTGTCGCGCTATCTCCATTGGATCGAAGTCAAGGACAACGCAAGCCGTAGGATTGGTCACAGCAGCTCGAAGTAGATTCAATTGTTTGGGAGTGACCATCGGGTTTGGCACGTTGCTTCCATCCTTATCGTGCAGAGCGATAGACATGCTGCTTTTTCCGACGCCTGACACCAGCTGTGAGCTCAATGTCCCGGTCTGGTAGGCAAGATCGACCTTCTTCGTCAAATCGAGGAGCCTGTCACCGGCTGATGGTAACTGGGGCTTCAGCTTCTCAATTGCAAAAGAGCGAATGTCCTCGATCGCATCTTTATCAGCTTCGCCATTCCAATATGTCTCGAGCCAGCCTTTGAAGACGTTATAGATGCGCAAACGCACAGGCATGCCAACCGTCTTGCTATCTCCGATGTAGTTGAATCGGGTAGCCAGCGCCTGAGCGAACAAGCGCGGAGTCGTGAAAGTCCTAAAAGTGACGTAGAACGCAGACACGAACTGCGGGTCAGGCGCAGCATCATGTGTGGTGAGTTGTTCGATCAGGGCTGGAAGGCTGCCACCCGTGACTTGGCCATCTTTGTTCAGGATAAGCTCGCTTGCATATGTTCGCTGCAGAAGCTGACTCTCATCCTCCACGTCGACATCTACCCCACCGGACTGCAAGCTGGAGAGGCTTGCAAAGCTTGTAAGTAGCGCTGAGTCTGTGAAGTGAGTCTCCTTCGATTGATCTGGCGTAGTGGCACGTGTGGATACCTCCGAGATTACCGTCGTCGCCGAGTCTCGAGCGCTGCTATTGACAGTTTCGGTGGAGCCTGCAATCGATGTGCCAAAACTGTCTTTGCGAATAGGAGCCGGTGGGGGTCCTTCAACGTCGTCCGCTGTCTTCTGGTCCTCACTACTCGGGGGTCGAGTTTGAGAAATTCGGAGTGTTGAGTTCCGTTGAGGGATTGGAGGAAGAGATCTTCGCGATGTTGCTGTCAAAGGCGTATTTGGGGTTACCAACTCTGTGGTGCCGGTAGGCGACAGTAGAGCAATGTCTGAAGTCTCAAGCGTTACGATTGGTCGGGCTTTGAGAGGTGGCGGTGGTGGAAACATCTTGAGCGATATGCGATTTTCTCGGGCGCTGTCGACTATTGATCTGCGTTTCGAATGTCGCTTCTCGGATGTTGCAAGCCCGGCTTGAACAGATTCATCATTTGTCGCATCTGGCGAGTCTGCTCCGGTGTTTTCAAGTGGGAAGTCGCCGATCTGCTCAATTACTGAGCGCGTCTTGACCACACAGTCGCCGGCGGTCCGTATGAGATCAGTGCCAACCGTGACCAAGACGTTACTTTGCTGGGGTAGCACCACCACTTGCTCGTCGTCGTCTACGGAAGCCAAGAAAAGGTCTTTTGTCGCCGCAATGAGCTCTTCCAGTCTTGCCTGCAGATCATGACGAGCTTGTTGTAGCAAGACAGACTTCTTCGCGTCATGAGCGTACACCTCATGTGATATCGCGAGCATGCTCCTGCACGCATTCACGAGTCCAGTGGTGGTGTTGACTAGTTCGGAAGTGGCTCTCGAATGAAGATGGTGTCCGATGAGTGCACCGATGTGACTGATACATAGGTCATGCACCTTAGCCAATTGTGTAGACGCGAAAATCCCAGTCGATTGTGTGCCCTTCTCAATGTATGACATGCGGTGTGCTATAGAGCCTCGGGCTGGTTTGAACGCGAGTGAGAGGGGCCGTGGCCTCATTTGATGTTCTTCGGGCTCCGTCTGGTCGAGTGAACCACGGTTGGGACCAATGCTTGGCGATATTGGAAACGCGATCGCAGAATCAATGGGAGTCAGACCTGCAGAGCTCAATTTGAGAGATGCTGTGGTATCAATGGCAAGAGCACCAGCAATCTCGAGTGACTGTGGCGAGCGTGAATCTACGCGGTCTTTTCTTTCAACGGCTTCTTGAGTCCATATGTCTGCGAATCCTACGGCTCTTGTGACGACCTTGAACGCTTTGGTGATGAGGTCGTCCAACAAAACATGGATAACCTCACCAGCGAAAGGTTCACTGATCGTCTCTTGCAATTTCTTGGCGATTTGCACAAGAGTGGAGAGGTCCGCAAGAAGTCCCTTACGCATACGTCGGATACCGCTATGGCACTGGACCAGTTTGGCGTCCCGATGTAAGCAATCAGCATGCTCCAGCAGGTGTCGCACACCAGCAATCAGGCCTCGGATGTAATCCTGCCTCACAAATGTTGACAAATTCGCATCTTCACTTGCTCCGAGGAGATCCCAGAATTGTGTCATGGCATTGAGCAGATTCCGAAGGTATGGATGATCATATGGTTCGCAGTAGTTCGTTGGTATCCAGCCTCGATCACCTGTGCTGAGCACTGTACCATCCGCCCAACCATTGGCGTGTACCGAGTGAACCAAGATCAAATCTCCCGGTTTGATGCAAGCAGTCATGAGCAGCGATTCTTCACCCTCAGAAGTGCTAGATGCCGCATCGAAAGGATAGAAGGCGCGCAAGTAGTTGTGGAACAGTGTTTGTTCTTCACCATCACTGCCATCCTCACGCGTAGCGTTGGTCGGTGTATCCGGTGGTGTCATTGTCAAAGCATGATTTGCGACACCTCTACCCAGCGCGCCAATGTCCAGGCATGGTCGCGAAGGTCGCCGCATCTGTATGGATGGCACAGAAGGAGCGCCGGCATGATCGAAAGTGTCCGAGATGTTGCTTTGGGCCGGATCCATGGTCAAGTCATGCGTCTATCGCGACACATTCGAACTAGTCATTCAGCTTTCAGCGGGCTTGTCGTCTAAAAATGCCGAGATATACGCGGACGCAGGTACGAACAGTGTTCATCAATGGCTAGATGCGGCCCGGTGGTCAGTATTGATGTTCACATATTGATACTTGTGGATGTTATGATCAGGGTGCTCAATGCGCAGAGACATCCAAGAGCTCAACCGAACGACAGAAAGGGAAGTACTCACGGAAGATATTGCCCTTCTTGTGGTCGAAGCAGCCAGAGGTATATTGCTTCCGCACAATAATAAGCCAAGATCCAGGTCAGGCAAGCTGTAGACCACGATCGGAAGTGGTAAAACGTCGAGACGACAACGACAGTCTAGCAATCAAGCCTTGACTTCGAGGCGGAAGGACATGGATAGCACGACGATGAGCGGGCGAGAGTGCTCGTTCTGGGATCAATGGCGACTGCGACCGGGGTTTGGTCTTGCACAACTCTGGCGATGAATGATGTGGGCGAGGATTCCGGGATGTGTTGTGATTGGAAGTCAAAAGTCGCAAAGCGCCAGCACCCAACGTGTGATGTAGAGCGTCCAGCCAATACGAGTGCGTTCTTCTGTCGCAGCGAGACGGGAAGTCGTGAAGTAGCGAATATGGCAGTCGCCCAATGCTGCAGTCCTGGTCTTGCTTGCCGTCCTGGTTTGGCCGCGGTTCCCGTCACTCGTAGATACCGCAATGGTACTTCAACTTGCCAAAGCGGATGTTGTTCTGAAAGGAAGACAGCGCACGTCGAGGGACGAAAACGAGACTCGAACATTATCGCGAGCCTTTCCAGACTGGCGCAGGAGAAGAGTGCTAAGCTTCGGCACTGGTTGTCGCGCTGGACTAGCCATCGTGCTTCGATCGGCGAGGTCGAAGCCCCTTGAAATTGGCAACATGTTAAGGTTCCACATCCCGCGATTCCCAGCGGAGGCGGCACGCTCATTCTAGGCCAGTCTCTGTTAGACTATCATCGATAATTACTGCACGGAGTACATAAGGTACGACCAGGTTGTATGGGAGAGGAGCCGAGATGTTGCCATAATGCATTTCCACCTCCCGCCACATTCGATACAAGGTTGAAACCTCCCTCAGATAAGTGCGTGCCTGGAGCTCGATGTGCAGCGCTCGCAGTCCTTCGGGACGTTCTCTCGAGCATTGAAGCCAAATGTCAGACGCTCGTAGCTCTTGCTTCTTGTGCGGGAGTGATCGACATGCTTCGAACTGTGTTCGTCCTTGGGAGACAGTAGCCAAGAGATTTGGAGCCGCGGCCAAAACTTTTTGTCGGGACCATTGTGTGCCATGCTTTGCCGGGGAACGCTTCCCCCAAGCAAGCGATGTGCCTAAAAAGGTATACTTTCACGGCCATCTTCCACGATGCATGGATCTCACCATCAAAACGTACATAAGCCTTAGCACATGTTGTAAGTCATTAGGTGGCGTGCTCTCGCTATCCTCGCCCGCCAAAGAGCCAATCTGAAGCATAAAGGCCACTGGCTACTCTGGCAGTGCCTCGGTCACGATTCAAAGGGACCGACGTGTTATTGGTGAGAGCACGTTTCAGTCCCGCGACGCAGTCTCAGTGTGAAGCCGTTAGAAAGGGGCCGGCACTTAGCCCGATACAAGGTTTGCCTGGGCATGACACTGGCAGTGAGCCGGGACAGCACCCGGTGCATACTACTGTATCGTAGGCACTCGCATCACAGTTTCGTATCTATGGAACACTAGTCAGTCTCTCCAAATTACACCTGGGAAAGAATGTTGCAATGATACACGGTGACCTGCACGGACGTGCTCGATGATCCTACGGCAGCCGCTCCAGATCAACAACAACAACACCACCACATCAGGAAAATCCACTTGGGACGATGCTGTGCGATATGGATCGACGGTCATGGTGCGTGGGAAACGCGATGCCGTGGCTCGCAGATAGCAGTGCCTGAGTGTGTCTGGTGTTTGCAACGCGAGATGACTGGGGTTCATGTTCGCAGCCACACGAGCACGCACCACAAACGGGAACGCCTCTCTGGCAATCGACATCAATGTCTTGACAAATTCCCGTGCCGTGCTCGAGAACATGGCTTTGCAACAAAGCTCTAACCTTCTACCCTGCAGTGTGGAGTAACTGATGGCTTGTAGGCTTGTAGCTACAGCCTACATGTATTTGCATGAATCTTATCGTCAACACTACATATATATGAAGCTAAGATCTGGAGATGCTACTGCAGATGCAAAACCCATGGCAACGGGTCAGCGGTATCCCACATAGTGCCATACCCTACGATCCAGCATCGCAAATGTCAATACCCGTTGGTCCAGTTCCTTGGTAGAAGCTGTAGCCCCCTCGAATGGCGTCCTTTTCGTTCCAGCGACGAGAAATATGGCAACACACTCCATGCGAGGTGGCTTTCAGTTCTTGGCAAACCTCTAGCATTCGTACACAATCAGGCAAGAATAGGCTTGAAGCTCTAATTGCTATTTCAGATTTGTCAACTGCTATGAACCGGCACTGGCGATGACAAGATGGAACCGGCTCTCTTCGACTTCACGTGGTCAGGAGACTCAGGACGCACGAAGAGCGGTGGTGGAGTCCACAATGACGATTCTTTGCAATTGGCTACGCAACCATGCAGAGGAGCACGCCAGCCACTGCGACGATGGCCGTTGACATGGGCAGTACCACCAGCGCCGTTGGCTTGAACTGGTTGGTCGGAATCGAGATACACGCCCTTCGATCGAGAAAGTGAGCATACGTCTTATCACTTCGAAATGAAGGCTCAGTGCGGATATACATATCTACAGGACGCGCCTTGCGCTGCGTCATCTGCCCTTGACGTAGTAAGGAGATTCTGAGGTCACTCGTTCAAACACGAGTCTTCGCTTGACAAGAGTGGATATGTGTCACAACAACGACCCATGCCAGAACGGCGTGGTCCAACGACTTCTGGCTGTCTGATATGGAACCTAGGATCACACACGTCCCAGCGAATGCGGACAGGCAGTGAAGAAGATATCTTCAGGCTTGTGTAGCATGAAAATCACAAGTGGGCTCGAGATCCAATGCAAAGGCTGACTAGAATTGCATCAGACCTTCTGATCATTGCAACATTCATGCGCTGAGTGCGTTGCTCAGGAATGTTCTGTAACACCATAGGCTGAGTTCCTGGCAAGGTACTGGGCAACATAGAAGTGTTTGTAACGTAGTCTAGTTCAGCAGAGCGGCCTCCAGAGACGTGCTTCTTGATGGCAGCATTATAAGCATGATAACGTGCCGCAGTGAGTTGAAGAGAACAACCATCGACCGACCATACACGACCTCCGTGAGTCTTGTCCCCAAGGTGAGTCCAGGCACATGACTACCTAAGAGATCTCGTGAGCATCACAAATGTCATTCATTGTGTTGATTCGACCCAATGATGAATACGTAAGATGCAGCTCTTCGGTTCGTTAGAATCTAGAGACATGCAAGGGTTCCTACCTGGGGCCGTTGGTGATCAACACCGTGTGCAACAAAGCGCCAGGGCCACTGTACTCATTCCCGTACTGCACTGCAGTAAACGTCTGCAACAGCCATGATCAATTGGCAAAAATGGCCATGAGTACAATGCTATATCGAGAAGACGTCGAGGAGAAGTTGGACTTGACCCGGCGGCCAATACCGGAAGAACGTGGACGTCCAGGACCTCCGGTAAGTCTGTTGATCCGAGCTTTTCCCGTTGGCATAGCTGTGAACATTCGCCATGTTTTCCCTGAGCAGCTAATTGACTCGTCCATCAACAACAGTCCCAGCACTCCTCCACCACATCCTCCACCCATTCCAATCCATTTTCTTGGTTATACCACACCATCACCATGTCTTTCCCCGGCGGCGAAACCTCCTCCTCCATCCCAAAGCCATTCGGCTCGACCTCAAAGCTCGCATCTGACATCAACCGAGCCTTTGCCCTCCCCGTGCCAGCCTTTGGCGACCTTGGAAAGCCCGCAAACGACGTGAGTTGTCCATCTGCAGACCGGCAGAGGAAGCTCTCATATGCTGACGGTGGGGAATAGCTCATCAACAAGGACTTCTACCACACCGCTCAAGGTTTGCGACCCGCGAAGCAAAGGACAGCGCAAAGACCAATGGCTAACACCTGGATTACAGCCACTCTTGATGTCAAGCTCAAGGCCCCCAACGGTACCAATGTCACCGTCAAGGGCAAGCAGAGCTTCGATGGCGTGACCACTGGCTCCGTAAGACACTCTCCCCGATGGATTGTCCCTACCAGAATCTGTTTAGCTAACTCGGTGCCATACAGGTCGAGGGCAAGCACACTCTCAAGCCTCAGGGTACGCGCAAATCTTCCTCCAAATCCTCATCACCTCGAAATAATGTCGGTGGCTTCGTGAAAATGTTTCACCTCGTCACACGCCTCCCCTCGCCCCAACGCACCCAGCTTTTCCTCTACATCTTCAACGCGCCGAGCCGCCATGGTGATTCAGGAAGAGTTTCGCTTACATTTAAAGGTGCAGGTGTGACCATCACCCAGGCGTGGACAACTGGCTCTCTCCTTGACAGCAAGGTCGAGCTCGCAGACGTCATTGCGCCGGGTACCAAGATCGATCTCCAGAACCTCTGGAACCCAAGCAAGCCATCGTCTGCTGCCCAGAAGATCAACCTCGCATTCAAGAACCCCAACGTTCACTCGCGCGCCTTCATCAACTACGCCCAGTCGAACGGCAACATTGATGCTGTCATTGATGTCACTGCCGGCCACGAGGGCTTCCTCGTTGGTGGTGAGGCCGCCTACGACGTATCCAAGGCTGCCGTGACTCGTTACGGTCTTGGTCTTGGCTACCAGGCTCCTACCTACTCCGCAACCGTTGTTGGCATCCAGAACTTGAGCGTGATTGCTGCGACCTACTACCACAAGGTCAACAGCGCCGTCGAGGTAGGCGCCAAGGCTGGCTACGACGTGCAGGCTGGTAAGGCTAGCGGTCTCGAGATCGCTTCCAAGTACAAGCTTGACCCGCTCAGCTTCGCTAAGGTATGAACATCACAACTTTACCATTCAGGCAGATGCTCATTCGTCATATAGGCCAAGATCAACGACCGTGGTATTGCAGCCCTTGCCTACAGCACTAAGCTCAACGCTGGCACAACCCTCGGCCTTGGCCTCTCGCTCGACACCCAGAAGCTCAACGAGGCCGGCCACAAGATCGGCACCTCGCTCGTCTTCGAGGGTTAGACATGCTATCATAGATGTATTATACCCGTAAGATGTGGAAGCGTGAAGGGTGAAGTGGGATGCGGCGAGATGGGAAATTTACAGCTACTGTAGACGACATAGATAGCGCCGTTCTCACCTTCTTCACTGAAGCGAGACTTGTCTGCCATCATCTCCCAGCAGCATCTCTACTCTCTGCGGTATTTGCGCGTCAGCAGAATTGCATGGTGTTTCTGCTGATATGTTGTCCTGTGGTCCATCGTTTGCTCGCGTGACTAAATACATGTTTAGAACATGAATTGAGATGTATGTGATGTATTTGCTTCGTGCGAAACATTTTGTGCAATACGGTACCACGGCATTGACGCGAGGAATGACGTCTTCACTAGCACTTGACCTCAGAACACATGATGGTACACGAGGTAGATGCATTTCACGTGCATCTGAATGTACATCGATGAGATCGAGGCCTATCCTGGACTCCCTCAATCTCCTTGTGTCCAGCTCAATGTCAAGGCATGATCATCCGGTCATGTCTCTCACAGCGGGCAGCGTGCCTGCCGTCCTCTGTGCGGCATTTCCACCCATCCTCCTGCCGGCGAGATGAGAGCGGCCTCCAGAATCACTATGCAACCTTGGAGCTACCAGTCAACGCCGCACCTGGCGAAATCAAGAAGTAAGCATCGTGGCCGAGATTGAGGAATACCCATCCTGACTCAGACCTTCTCTCCACCACCAGACAATTCTACAAGCTCTCCAAAGCCTACCACCCCGATCTCCACCCCGACGATCCCGATGCCTCGCGCCGCTTCGTCCAGATCAGCGAAGCATACGCCACGCTCGGCTCGCCCGTGAAGAAACAGAAGTACGACCAGGACTTCCTGCGCTCGCAGCCGGCCGCGCACCGTTCGTCGGCGCATCCACACGGCAGCTACTCTTCGGCCTCGACCCCGGCGGGCGGCCGTCCAGCCTCCGGCCTGAGCAAGCGACGCACCACCTTCCGCGGCCCTCCGCCCTCTTTCTATCGAAACGGCGGCTGGGGCGAGCATGGGGACAAACGCGCCGATGCCGCGAGTAGCGCATCGCACTCCCACGAAGCCCAAGGGCGGGCGCAATCCGGCCCCGGAGGTCCAGCGGGGACAGGCCCGGGGGGCTTCACGAGCGGGTTCGACAACGACGTCCCGCATTTCGATCACCAGGGCCACTTCCAGACGCATTCGCAGATCGAGCGTAGTCGGCGCCGGAGCAGGAGGATGACGGAGCGGGAGGTGTCTGCGGAGGAGGGCGGGGGGAACAGCACGCTGTTGAACTTCTTCATCATCAGTGGGGCGTTTGCGGTCATATACGGTGTTACGGGGTATGTGATGGCGTTTGTCGAGGGTAGCGGTAGAGGGCCGCGTAAGAAGAGTGCCGAAGGACAGTGATGTATATTCAGCGGGAGGCGCATCTGTTGCATTTAGGGAGCATTAGGACAGCTACTAGAGACTCTCAAGCGATAGCCAAGCTTTATTTCATGGCTACAATCTACGACACAAGGCTCAGTCAAGATCAATTGCGCTACATGCTATGCAGCCATGATAGCTCTTCCACATACTCGAGAATTATCAAGGAGCCTGCAGGCTGACAACGTCATTGAAATCATGTTATACACGTATAGTACCTGGTACAATGGCTGTGACTGGAACTCCCTTCTGTGGTAGCTCGGCTCTAGGAAATCAACACGCCACCGAACCACCCTCATGCCGGATCATTTTCCCAATGGCCTGCATGAGGCTGATGCCCATCACCGCAACCCCGAACACGATACAAGTATACGCTGCGTACGTCTCCCACGTCCTGCGTTTGGTGAGCTTGACGAAACACAGCGGTGGGAGGATATACGCCAGGGCACAGGCGGAGGTGGCGCCGACGAGCTCGAACACGACCCCGAGATCGCAGGTGATCAGCGCCATGCCGACGGCAGTGACGATGAGCGATGTCGTGAAGATGAGATGGCGGTTGGGCTGGAATGGCTCGTGTGGAAAGTAGTAGGTGGTCATGACTTCGCGGCAAACGAAGCATTCGAGCGGCAGCGTGGTGATCATGTTCAGGCCGAAACAGCTATTGAGAGCGACAGATCAGTATAGAGTTGTATGAATAGAGACAGGGGTAGTGCTTACAGGCGTGCGATGTTGACCATGATGTTATCGGATGGGAAGTTGTTGAGAACATTGCCTTGCGTGCGATCGCCGAAGCTGAGATATCCTCCCAACGCCATGGCCATGCATGCAACCATGCTGATCGCAGTCGAGTAATGTGTGACTCGGGCGAACCGATCCATAGTAGGTTTCCGGAGAGAACCATAGATTAAGAGACTGTTGTGATGACACACGAAAGCAAAGGAAATGACGCCGATAGCCTGGAAAACGCCGGAGTTGATCAGAAGACTGCCCTTCAATTGACCACGAATGTCAGGAGATTGAAGTGGCGCTTGGATCAGAACAGTGAGGATGATGACAATCATGGAGATGAGTGCGAAAGTGCTTGCTTTTGCCAGCTATTATAGCATGATTAGCCAAGTTCGGCGAGCATTGGAGTGGATGAGACTGTCCAACATACCATAGCAATGTCTCGATATAAAGACAGGGGATAAGAAAATGCCAACACAAAGAGCACAATGATAGCTCGTCGGTCCGTCAGTAACCACAATACCGGGACGGTGGATAGAGAAGGAAACACAGCAGAGAGCACATGCGGGATGCTGTCTCCGATAATAATACAAAACGCCACCATGCCACCGAACGCGAACGCCCATTGCGCCACGGAAATCGCGATAAGTCCAGACTTGCCAAAACAGTGCTCCATCGTTGCTTGAAAGGAATCCGTGCCACTGAGCTTGGAGTTCGTGACGATCAGCCGTATTGTCCAGTCTACCGTGATCGTGAGTAAGATAAGAAGAAGGACGCCCGTGAGAAGGCCAGCTTGCTTAAAGGCATAGGGCTGTCCGATGATTCCAGCGCCAATGATGCTGTTGGCCATATTCATGAAAGCACTCCGCAATCCACTCTTGGGTCTTGCCGACTCCAATAAATCCTCAGGATTGAAGTCGAGGTCTTGCGCAAGTGTCACGCTGGGGGCCTCGATTCCCGTCAGAAGTGGTGCATGTTGTCCTGTTCGCCCTCCATCCTCGTCTTCATAATGTCCATCCATGAAATCCTCCTCTTCGAGCCATGCTTGACGATGCGGATCAGCATGACCATTGAGCTGGTGGCCGTACACCTCGGGCTCTTCTACGTTGAATCGCACACGATGCGGCGTTCGCGGTTGTCCATCTGGTCTGGGTTGCGCAAACGATGACTGCCTTCTTGGCATAGGTTTTCTCGACGGTTTGTGGTCCCCAGAACGATCGGCGTGTCCATTCTCAGCGGAAGTGTCTATTGACTCGAATTCATGAGGCTCCGTCAGGATCTGTCCAGTCCTCAATTCGTCCTGACCGAGGGAGTGCAACAGTGTTTCTGACTCTTGTTCGTCACGCGCGGGGCTGAGGTCTCTGGCCATGACATCGTTGCGATCCCGGTTCGCGAGTAAGTTCTCAAGAGGTGCTCTCGCCTTTTAGATCGAGAGCATTGAAGTCAGCCTGGAGCTTGTGGCACTAGGGATTCAGGGACGCGAGTCGTCAGCCGTTGTGGGAACACAGTTCGGATGGCGGCCCCGGAGGCGGGACCGATTGCGTAGCACGTGGCATCTACTAATTATGGACAGCAAGACATCACAGGTTTCACATGTCTTTGACTTACAGAAACAGAAGTTGAAAAAAGTTTGAATTGCTCGAAACAGATACGTAGCAAAGTCCTCTCCTAAGTCCTATATACCCCAGACGCCTGTGCTCCAAAAGTCGACGTGGTCTGATTCATAGGTAATCGTTCATGTCCAGACACGTAGATGTGTATTCTCACTCATCGTCCGCTCTGTGGTCGTAAACCAAATCTACCTGCTTAACAGGATGCAGGAGCATCGCGGGTGTGCACATTCGTCCCTCGTTTGCGCTCTCCCATTCCTGCCCACCGTCATTGTCGACTTTGTAGCCCAACCATCGCTTCCAAAGATTTGGCGAGAACCCGGCGTTATAATACCAGGAGGTTCCTAGAAAGTTGTGCTGCCGCTCTTCAGAGAAGACGGATGTACGTGCACCACCAGCCGCGCCATTCTTCCCGTTGTTGAAGATGGCCGCGAGATAAGACGTGGGCCATGCACGATCGATGTAAACGGGGTGGGGAGCAAACACAGCTTTGTAGCCATGGTGCAACGCACATGAGCCCGGCCACATCTCCGCAAACATGGTATGCCGCTTCAAGGCAGTCTCACGATGCATAGTCTCCAGTAGTCTGCGACTGAGGCGCGATGCTGTAATGACAGCCGTTCGCCGTGGAGGGAATTGTCCCTCGGACAAGTTGTATCCGGTCACATCCTCTGCAAGGAGCCAACCAGTGTTCTCGGGATCGAACAGCGGGTTGAATGTGATGAAATCAGCCTCCTCTCCGACACCCCAGCTGTAATCGTCTTTGTCGTACGAAGTGGGTGGCAGTGGGTCGTTCTCGGGATCGACTGTTTCATCCCCTTCTCCAGTAGGCCGTAATGGTCCCCACACAGGAGGGCTTGGTCGTCTGCTTGCCTCGTCCAACGGATGCTTAGCTGCAGCATCCTGCGACAGCTTTCCATATATGTTCTGCTTGCTTGCAGTACCATGTTCGATCTGTACACGGACCGTGTGTTGGTAGTCTTCCCATGACCCATGCTCAGACGGCACGTAGAACCGCTCGTTACGTTCCCACAAGCCTTTCCTCGGCTGCTGCTTAGCCCATTGCGTAACCTGGGTAAGAAGATGGTAATAATGGCCCGTATATCTGATGTCCATCTCCCAATGCCAGAAGAAGTCGTACTCGGGGTGCGTATGCGCAAAGTATTGCAATGCCATATGTTTGCTCCTGTATACCCCATGGACCGGCAAGTCGCGATAGTTGCTCTCAGCGACACCGCCGTAGATGAGACCCATCTGTCTCTCGCTCCACAGTGTTCCCATGCCTCGGAATTCCTTAGGAAGCGACTCGTCCAGCACTTGTTGGTAGATCTCTGCATCAGCCCAGATCTGCAAGTCGTTATCCTTGACGTGGATGAGAAAGTGCACAACATATTCGGTACCGGACTGTATTGATAGCTCGTTGACAAGTGCTCTCAGGTAGAAGAGATCTTCTTTGTCGTATTCATAACCCGCCCACGTCCTGATCAGGACAACAGTCCGGGGGATGAGTCGCTTTTCTGTTGTGCTTTCGCTTGCGTTGAGCGCTGGGCTTCCAGTAGCAAGATCAGGGATGGTCTCAATACTCCTTGCGGCAACAGAAGCATGGTCCTGTCCTGTCGCTTTCGGCTCGAAACGATGTGCGTTCGCTTCGCTACATTGCTGTTGCGCCTCTGCCCAATTCACTTCCCTGTAATCAATCTCCAACTCGCCATTCCATACCACATCACTTCCTTCATTCTCATCTTCCATGCCAGCGCCGCTGCCGCCGAACTTGCTACTGTAGCCATAGCCATATGGACTGAGCCGTCCAAAACGCTCGAAGCACACATCATTTCGTAGTCCAAGTAGCTCATGCGACCCGTAGGCAGGATCTGGAAAGCCATCTGTGACTCCCTGGTATGCTACTAATTGTGGCACCTCGATTGTCTTCTCATTGTCGATGTAACATCGCACTGGTGCTTCGAACTCATCCAGATACTCTTGACTCTGGTATTTGGGATACGGGTCGAATCTCTGAGCTTTGGATGTGAACTCGGTCTGTCTCTTCCTTGTGCTTTCTTCCTCCGAGCCACTTGCATCTTGTGTTGCCTTTCGTGCCGCGGCGGCATCTTGCAGTCTCTGCAATTCAACCTCCTCGTCTGCAACAGGATACTCAGGCGTATTTTCGTCTCTGCTCACCAACGCTCTTATCCCTCCATGATATCGTGTGAGGAACGGGAACTTTTCCCATGCTGGCGGTGCAGCAGGTCTCTTCATGCCATGATATAGTGCTGCCTGGCTGGCTCGTGAGCTTTGGACCAAGTAAAGGAAGAATATGAGCATTATCGACCCAATGATAAGTGTGAAATAGCGCGTGAACCGTCGTCGCGGCAAGTGATATGCAAATGATGGGCCGCTGCTTTGCTTTCCCAGCATTGGATGTGAAGGCGATGCATCGAACGAAATCAGAGAGGGTGCATCATCCGAGTCGTATGATCTTCGTGGTTTCTCCAGATCGATGAGAGATCCGGAGAACGACCGGTACCTGTTCCCAGCCATGTCTGATTCTTCGCGTATGGATGGTCGTCCAATCTGGAGTTGTGAGTATGGAGGGCTACCGTGCGATAAGGCTCGAATGCCCAACAACCACCACCACTTGCGCAACCATGCAAGCTGGAAGAAGCTGCACTGCAACGCGGATCTGGTAGTTTGCGAGCTGCGTAGCCAAGTATTGGGTGTATATGATTGTCGTAGGTCAGGAAATCAGTACTCTCGTTGTAGTTGTGAGACCCTTGGACAGTGCACGTAAGAGAGCAGTGATGCCGAATGGTCTTGTGCCAACGTCCATAGCAACCAAACATACATGTGCCAAGGTAAACAAACCTAAAGTTTATCCCAACATACTTTACCTATACTGTACTTGCACAACAACCCTATCTTAGGGTTGTCTTACATGTCTGTTCGATGAATGTGCCTAAATGTCTTTACATCATGTGTATTGAGCTATAATGCAATCCAGCGTTGTGCATCTTTCTGTAGGCCAGTATCGAGTACTGACTGTTCCGGCCACGCTCTAAAGCCCGGTGTGCGAGCGAAGCAGCCAATAGTTCGAAACAGTGATAGTCATTCATGTCTACCTGAGGTTCACAGGTATCCACGCTTCGCTTGTTCTCGTGACGATGGAATGAACCATGCCAATTTGCGATACATCATACAGACCGCTCGATCGCATACATGCTGGTCGCTTGACCAGGAAAGACCCGATGAATGAGATCAATTGCGTGAACGGTACCTGGAGACCTACCAGTATGACTGCAACTGCTGCGAATACAGCACAAACAGAGTTGCTGTATACTCAGGACTTCGGCCGGATGAGGCCCCAGCCGTATACTGTAGGGAACAATCAACGAGGGCTTTAGGGAGTTTGACCAAGCTTCGGTCGGGCTCTATGCTACCGGAAGTGGGCGCATTACTATCCATGGCCACTTTCCCATCGATGACCACGAGGAATAGCGTAGAACGACGGCACAATAGGCCCGATAGGGGGTGAAAGTACTGAATCGGACCGTTAAACAAGACTGAGATCATGGGCAGTGAGGACATGAAACACGAGCTCGAGTACAGCTCCGATCCGGCCTGGGCAAGACTTGTGTGTGAATTTAAATGCCAGAAGGTGGGAGTGCAAACCGAGCCAACTTCGCTTACTGTCGAACTAGACAGCGACCTGGAATACCACATCAAACACGATCGTAGATGTCTGGTCAAGCGCAGCCGTCTCATGGGTTGTGAAGCAATCCTTGCTTAGGCGGAGGTCCGTCCACAGCACCGTCAAGGGAGCCACGGCACCTTAATCATGGACAGTGACGCTCAGCAGACTCGCACAATCAATGTACAGGCTATAGTCTAGCAGTCCCAACGACACTACGCGAGAGGGAAACAATCGCAGTGTCGAGAGCTGAGAGGGCTACCGACTCCATACGCGAATTGGGATGGGCGTGGGCATAAGCTCGCGAGGCGTGTGATAGCACTCGCAGTAGTCTGTCATCAGCTGGCCCGCTCGATAGCGTGTCACAAGAGCTTTCAGCTGTTGAGACGAGCGCAGCGACCTCGCCGGCTGCTATCAGTCTGCGAACACGCATCGCGATCACGTCTTACGGGCCACGGCCGCGCTCAGCGTCGTTGGAGGCCTCTCAGCAACGCGAGAAGCCGTGATATCTCATCGCTTAAGCGCGAGGACTAGCTAGTTGGTTGTTCGCATGTCTGCACGAATGTCAATGGAGCACTACCGACAGTAGCATGAGGATCATGGCCACGAGTATGACACGCCACCTTTCACAAGCGAGACCGTGATAATTGCGTCAGTGAGGTGGTTTACGTTGCCAAGTAGAAGCGATTCCGGCGTAAGACGAACGGGTGTGTTCGATGAATGCAGATGCGCAAGCTCGAGCTCGATGTTGTAGAATCACACGACTTTTGCTCGTGTCAGTGCATGATCGACATGTCGATCTTCCTTCCCGTCCTGTCCACACATTTTGTACAGCTGCAATGGGGTATAAGCATATCCCCCGCCATCTCTTGTATGTTGGTGGAGGTGTAAATAGGCTATCATGCTATTCTTGTAAGCTTGAAAGGAGCTTGGGTGTCGAGTGGAAGGAAGGGTTGACCTGACGAATCGTAGCGGGACGCATTTTGCTGTCTTTTGTGCCTGTAGACGGTCTGATATGGACTTGGGAGGGCCTGGTCCACTATCCTAGTCCCGGGGCCTGACTTCGCAGGATGCGCGCTTCAGACCTTGTTGTGTCATATTCGCCCAATGTCTTATCGTCGACCATGACCTGCGCAGTATGCACTTCGACCAAGAGGAAGTATCCAAGCAACACTTCAGACCAGCAAGCTGAGGGAGAGAAAGTATCCTGCCCATGTCAAATCTGCTTCTGGTAATTGCTCGATAACCTCATGCGGGTTCCAGTCCAGTCGGAGGAGGACGGGACCTACGATCTGCCGCATACGAAGCAGGCTGATGACCGTACAGGAGCGATCTTGGGTTGATGAGAGATTCGTGAGAGGATGAGTCGGTGATGATGTACCGACGATCGTGTCTTCTGAGAATCACTAGATGCGACCCCCGTGGGCATAGAAGTGGGAAACCATTGTTGTTGTCCCCAACCCGCGACGCTTCCGCATGCAGACCATGTCAGCCCTGCTCGGCGCGGTCATATTTGAGCGAGCAGCACGATAAGCTAGTACTGTGTAAGTTGCGACTCGTAAGGAAAATCTCCATGTCTCAAACACAGGTGTCAGCCTCGAGGCCACCGGAACACATCACTACCTAGGTACGGCTCTCGCACCTCATCTACGTGAATTGTGTGCCGAGAGATAAGCAGGAGCGTACAGCTGTAGGCGATGATAGCAAACACATAAAACACATAGCCGCAGCCAGTGTTTCTGATTCAACCGAGCCGAGGGAATGCAGGCTGACCGCAGGGCAGACCGTCGGCAGAGCCTCTCGCCGTGATGAACATGCACAAGGGCTTTCGGTTCACCTTGGTGGTGCTATCATGTATATGGAAGGAGGTGCAGTAGTAGTCCGAAAAGACCATTACAGTACTCGGCTCACCTTGACCATTTCTCGCAGCACGCCAGGGCGTTGTCGAGGCTTGCATCTGTGTCACGCGGGACTGCGCATGGTGTGATGTGGATCGCAAGTGTCGAGAGAAGACGACAAGGCTTCACCCCCGTCGTTCTGGCCATCCATAGATGTTGGCCTGTGTGGGGACTGGGTCTCCTCAAATCCCTGCAGTCGAACCACCCAGATCTGATTCCAAATGCATCTTGCCTCCACACTTCCAATCCAGTTCTGTATCTCAAGGAAGGAAATTTAAGACAAGGACCGACGTCCAGCCAGAAGAATTGACCAAGCAGTTGACGAGGTTTGTGGCCTTCACGGCGAAATTCCAGAATGACATCGGCCTGCGGACATTTGCCCATCGACGAGCGCACATAGATGATGCCAGCTCAACCACATGCGTAAGTCGAAGCATGTCAACGACAACATAACGTGCATCTTCGGCGACATCTCGCCGAGAAAGTTACCATGGGTGGTGCTGTACGCGTGGCTGCAGCAGATGCCCCTGGAGTAAGCAAACAAGTTGTGCCCCCTCTGCTCATTCGGGAAGGTCTGTAGCAAACGTCTCTATCCACGTACGTAACAGTGCATGCAGCGATGGCAACCAGTATTCACCACGAGGCTGTGGGCGTTCTTCGAGACACATCTCAACGGATTCTGTGCCGGCGATTCTTTGTGCTACAGCGCCACGCGAGCGAGCCGTGGCTCTGGCGGGCGCAGAGCTATTCGTGGAAGCTTCAGCCTGGCTTCCCATGTGGCATGATGCTGTCATGCATCCGCGGTTGTCGCACACGTCTGCCCTAGTAAAGTCCCGATTGATGTATAGCATCCGAGAGGAGGTATACTACCGGCGGTCTGACGGACGTGAGTTCAGAATCTTTCTTGAGCTCGCCGACGCCACGCAATGGCGGCCACGTGTTGAACCAGGCACCGAGCGGTAACAGCGTCATGACCGAGGATGGCGTTCTGTGCTGTGGAGCCATGTCCAGCCACTTACCATATACTTGCAGGGGAGCATGATGGTCTGAATGCGAGAACGGGCGTTCTGCCATGTACCCATCGAGTCAGAGGCGTTGTGGCATTCTGTGCCACGTGGTGAGGTGTCGGTACAACTGGTCACCCACGACGATGGCTTATCGTCCGCCTGACGTTCTGTTTGGTCGTGGCCGTGCCCAAGGTGAAATTTGCCAGCTTGTGTGTGGAGATACGTAGTATGACACGGAGGCAGAAGATGCCCTGCGACCCTCCACGGACTTTCAAGGCTCTCCGACTCTCGGGGAGTATTGCAAAGAAGCTCACGCTGTAAGGGAGGCACTCCAAGATGGCGGCGAAACCATGTACCGTACGTCAATCTAGCCCCCAGTTGCGAAACAGCAGTACGTAGTTACCTAAGGTGGCTTGCAGAAAGCCACGCGGGCGGCAAGAGTGGAACCCAGGAAAACGTGGTTTCCCGATCCTGGTGTCTAATTTCAGCACCGGCACGATTCGCCCATGCGATTGAGGGCTGGACAAAACATAAGGTACAAATCGGAAAAAATGGCCGTGTCTCTGGCACTACGACACATTTGGTCATGCCCGAAGACAAGGTAACTAGGGCACATGGCGCGTGTATCATGTATCGAATGCGGAACTTGCTCTGTGTCGTGGGCAGCTTGGCGAACCCAAGAGGATAAGTGACTTGCGATTAGTGATCGCGCGCGAATACTCAACAGTTTCAGCGACTTCTGCATTCGTGGTAGGACGAATTTGCTGTTCCACTCTACGTGCGTCGCACGCGTGGCAGCTGGGTGCGACAGACCCAGTCGCCGCATCCAATCAACGTGATGGAAGCTGGACGCTGTACTACCTCCGCCGATGCCTGGTATGGTACACAACATGGTTCGGACAGCGGGAGGAGTGTCCTCGCTCGCCATCGTGCATATCATGCGAGACTTGGAGAATGGTATACCGATCTTGAGGAGGACCTATTCTTTAAAGGAAGCTTCTCGCATCGGTACCTATCTTTCAGACGCGAATGCCACGGTGGCCTGACATGTTGAGGGCATGACGTACTGCGGACGGTGCTGCTTATTCAATGTTGAGATTAGACCACTTCCACATGGCGGGAGAGAGAGGAAGAGAGCAGGGAGGGTGCCCCTCGCGTCATTGTGCCGTGAGTTCTGCCCATGATCGATGCCGCACACAATAACGATATTAATGGTTTTTAATGGATGCTCATGCAGTCAGCTTTTGAAGCATATCACCGTGGCGGAGGTTCTGTGATTGAGCAATCTCATGACCAGCGCAGCCGCTTGCAGCGTCATTGAAACTATCATCGGCGACGTTCGGCCTGAGGTCGAGGTGGCTTTTGCTGGTAGTATAAGCATAGCCAAGCTTATAGACGAATCATCTGTATGGCCATGTCACAATGATCACGTGCTCAGTCATTGGTTGATTAGAGGACCTAGAAAGGGAGTACGCAGCGATTTGACGCAAAAGCCTAGAAGTGGACGGCGATCGTGGGTGAATGGTGCAAATTAATTTTACATGATGACACCGTTTTCGGGGTGCAGCACGTTAGTGCTTAATCCTACAATTCATGTGGCTCGAAAGCCAGTTCTGCATCTTCTAGCGCCGGCGATCATGAGTCTGGTACGGGACATCGGCCCAATAGGCTCTGAGTCTGCTGAGGTGAGAATGCTTGATCCTGTATGAGGCAGGTGATCAGCTGTTGACTTCGTTCTTGCAGTCGAGCAGCCCGTCGAACCTCTTGTCATCCTACGTGCTCTGCAAGATGGCCAGCATAGCAGCGGAACGATTTTTGCCATGTGTGTGTAAGCCAGTGCTCTGCGCCTCGGCAACTGGTCGCAATCGAGCATGGGTGGGAAGCCACGGGAACTGCTTGAGCTCGTGTGGGCGGCGCACAGCCCTGCACGTCTTCCACGTGGCGAGCCTAACGGGAGTGGCGTGGCGGCGCTGCACGTCGATGAGACAGGCAGGCAACAAGTCGTGTCGAAGGAATCCGCTCAGCCATGCAAGCCATCGCCTGACGGACCACTTTTCCATCTTGCCGGGCAGCTATGACAGCAGCAATGTTGTAGAGGTCTCGGGGTGTTTCTGAGCTCGGCACCTGCAAGGGTGTGGTTCGGGCGTGGCATCGAGTATGGTCGGTGCTGCCACTCTGGACGAGACTGATCACTCGAGGTTACATTCATCTTATATTACCATTACCTCAACGAGCCGTTACGATCGAGTGCCGGGCCATTGCGTGGTCGAGGCACGTGGATCGGAAGGGAACGCGACGCCTCTAGGAATGCGTAAGGCGACCCTGGTAGCACGGTCGTCGAGCACCATGAGTAATGGAAACCCTGAGCACATCAGACCTTCTGTAGCGCGGCGCCGGTGCTGGGCCAAGGCCGCTGCTGACAGAGATTTTAGACAGGCAGGAATGGGTCGGACACGCGGTTGGACCGAACGTTCTAGGACAAGCCCATAGTATATGACACACGACAGGAATGCGTGGTCTGGGATGGACTAGTTGACAGATCTGAGTGCCGTTCGGAGCGAAGGCGAGTGTGCTGGGCGGGTCTCTCATCCATCTTGCTGCAGACATGGTGGATGGACGCTGTATGTGGTACAGAGTGACCAGGAGTAAACTCAACGAGTCTCCGGGGCAGATCGGCGCAAGGTGGAGCACAAGGGAAAGAGAAGCAGCGGACAACGTGCAGCGCACTCCGATTCATGCAGCGGTGAGGATCCTGATATGCGGAGGTAGCATGGCGTGCATGGCAATCTTCTCGTGTCAGCCGTGAAGTCTTGCCACGCACCGCAGACATGGCCATCCGTGCATACATGTACGGTGCTGTAGCGGCAAGCCCAGCAGACAGCGCGAGAAGAGCGATCAGACCAGTTGCAAGGCGCGTTCGGGGAGTATGATGCTGTTGGCGGCTAGCCATCAGCCACGGCAGTGCACAGTACCGCGAGATGGCTGTGGTCCCCGTTGGACATGTACCAGCTGGGAGTGCGGATTGTAGAGTAGAGAGCGGCTAGAGTTAGTTGGCGTGAAGGGAGCAAGTTGTTGTCACATGCGGGCCCGGGTTGGCCACATGGCAGGCAAGGCTTGTGCACCGATCATTTCTGCGGGCGAGGATAATAGCCCTTCGTAGCGCCACGCTAGCGCCCGAGGACCCACTACCGCTCTCGTCGCCGTCGTCTCAGCAGTCAAAGACTATGACTTCTGCCCGGCCGCCGTGTCTGCTGCACCTCGATCTCGGTTCTGACCTACACCACCACCACCAACATCATCGCCATCACCGCGACTGCCCTCGCGATCACCATCTTCGCCGGCCTGTTGATCTCGTCGTCCAGTAGTGATAGGGACATTCTTCGCCTGGCCATCTTACCGTCGCTTCATCTGATCACGACCTCTATATGCCGGATCACTGATCATCGCCGACGATACCATTGCCTGCCCGGCTCTTCCACCACGACAACGACCGGCACCACCGACGACCTGCATCCTACGATCTTATCTGTACTCTACGTACCATCACTGCGTAGTCCTTCAGCCAAAGGTGGATGTCTTGCTTATAGCCAGCACATTCACTTGCCCTCTCAGCACAACTTTAAACCCGGCCTTTCCGCCACGCCACCATCACAGCCGGCATCGTGGATTCTCTAGCCAAGGCCAAATCAAAAGCGCACTCACGGCTGATCTCACTGGGCCGTATCAACTCTCGTGAAAGCGTCAGTATCGTGGTCCCACCGCACCAGCAGCTGTCGCCACGCGTCCAATCCCCCCGAGGCGAGACACGCCCGACGCGGAACGTCGTTCCTGTCTCGCCCTCGACTGCTGGACCTCGTCAACGCTCTTGTAACTCCACATCCTCACTCTCCTCGACAGACACTTCCCTCTCAGCTGACGGAAAGTCTGACGATTCTGAATCACCGGGGATCGAAACTCAGCCCAAATATTGGAGAGCTTCCAGCGATCTTTCCCGGGACCAAGAGGAAGAGCTTGACTGCCAGACTCGTCTGCCGGACCGTCCCAAGATCTGTCCACGCATGATGCATCAAACTTCTTCCCGGTTACTTCGATTGACGGAAGATGGCTCCCGACCGTTCACCAGAGTACGTACCACTGTCACTGCCTCCCTGTCCTTTCAAGATTGCTCCACCTCTCGCCGAGATGCACCTCTTATCTGACCAGGAGCATTCCAATAAGCGCTTCTTTACTGACATCTGCACTAGGATTTCAACGATTTGTTCGCAACACTCATGGTCAGCTTGCCTATGACCCCCCATAGGGTGCGCTTTTCCAGGGTCGAGCATACCTTCACCACCGAGGAAGCCATCACCAATCTTGGATCACTTAAGTTCTCGCAATCAAATCGAATGCCAGATCCACGAGAGCCTGCACGGATAGTGACAACCACTACGACCACCACATTCTCCATGGCGAGAGAAATGGCTCGTGGTATCTGCCAACGATTCGTTGACTCACGCTTTGTGGAATCGGTTGATGGGAGATCCACATTTGACTCCAGGAACTCCGTATGGCAGCTGACTCCAAAGGGCATGCACATCCTAGCACGTTTCTGTCAGCGCAACGGCATCGTGCAGCGGCATATCAACGAACTGTTGGACTCCCCACGCAACTTGATGACGCTGGTCGTTCTGGAGCGTGAATTGGCCAACGACAAGATCCATCGTGATCCTTTCACCGTCAACATCATCTTCAAACGTTTTGCAGGCGACACCGGCCCAAATTTGAAGACCACCTCAAGCACATCGGAATCAGATTCCATCAATGAGTACGCAACAGGCTTGACGGGAGTCAAAATGGTCCGCTCCAGACGGCAGGGATCACCTTACACGTTCACAGGCAAGGCCGCTCACGATTGGTTGATGAACTGCTGCTCCATCATCGATAAACGGGAGGTGCTCGAGGTAGGCAACCTTTTCATGGCTCACGGTCTGATCGAGATGATGCCCGATGAACCCAGCAGTGGAAGGCTATCACAGAACAGTAACAACAAGACCTCACAAGCGAGCAGCAGCAGCAGCAGCAAAAGCCAACCGAGCGGTGTCCATGCAGTGTCGCTGCCATTCTCAGCATCGAAGAACATCAACTACGGCATCACGGACAAGGGTATGCGTGCAGCTGGATGGGTCACTAGCCCTAACGGATCTGTGAACAACGAAGCAACAGTACAACAACAAATTCCTGCTGGTATCGTACGTGACTCCAACACCAACCGACTCACCATCATGGTTCGCGACCCGGCTCTGCGGCTTTTGTTCCGGGAGTACTTGCGTGAAACACACTGCGAGGAGAATCTTGCATTCTACCTGGAAGTGAAGGCCTTCTTGTCCGATTATGACTTGGCTAAACGAGTGCAGCCGGCGCCACGGTCAGACGTTATCCGCGAGACCCTGGCCTCCGCATACAGCTTGTACAATGCTTTTCTTGCGCCAGGTTCACCCTGCGAGCTGAACATCGATCACGGTCTTCGCAACGCCCTTGCGGGGAGGATGACTCGTGCAGTTGGCGAGGACGAGCAGATGCTTAAGAGTCTTGACGAGGTAGCTGTCCTGTTTGACCAGGCGCAAAACAGTGTCTTCAAGCTGATGGCAAGCGTATGTATCACCCCATTCTCTCGCAGCTCGCACATGCTGACAGAATCTCCAGGACTCCATACCAAAATTCTCACGTGAACCGAAGTATGCATCCATGCTTCGCGAACGAAATCTGGAAGGCATGCTCACTGCCTTGGCCATCCAGCCGAACAGCTGATACCGCCAAGCGTCTGGCAATGACTTCAACCTGCATCGACCTCACCATACATCAGCATTCACATCTAGCGTAGCCTTTCAGCATTGGGTGGTAACACATCCTCGGCAAGAGTCCGAATTGCATGAGCACCCTTTTACACCGTCTTCGTGGGAAACACATACTGTGGCCGTTTGTTCTTTCTTACCAGTGCTACCATGACATCGCATCATGGCTTTGATCGTCGACTGTCTTGCCCGGCGTGGCATCATTAGCGTGATTTGGATCTTGCAAAGCGTCCGGCGTCCTCATTTGGGTCCCGCTGAACGGCGGGAATGTCACCAAGATGGTCATCTCGCCGACGTTCTTGGGCGGGTGTTTCAAAAAGTCCAAGGGATCTTACATCCCTACGAATCCTTGTCTGGAGACCGGGAGCACACGAACTGTTCTCATTGGGAGGTCGAGACAGAGAGCAGCTACTGCGCGGCGTCTCCGAGACGCACCTTGGTTTAACATTGACGAAGCCGGGAAAGATTTTCCCGGGTTCAACTATAAATATCAGGAGGATACCCTACTGTAAATTATCGTCGAAAACCGTCAATCTCTGCCTCTAGTCACGGAAGCTGGACTTCCCGAGTGTTACGTTACCTTGCCTTCCGTGTTGTCTGACAGCGTCACACTCAAGTTTTAGAGTGGTAGATTGCAGTATGATTTAGCCTGTCATCAGCCTTGAGATCACAAGCCACCAGCGATCGCGCGCGTGCCCGCCCGCACTTTGAGCACGCTAGCGACTCATGCGTCTATTCGCGTCTCGTGCTCGACGTAGGTACATGCACGTGTCGGATTGACCTCGATCAACACTAGCATGTAAGGACCGTACATATCTCAGTAACGCACACGGAATGGGAGGACCTCCAAATGTATGACATCTTGCCGCGCATGCTCCTCCGCCCGAGCAATGCTGACCATATCGAGAACAGTCGCAAGCAGCAGCTCTGCCCACCTCGCTGCCATTCCAACTGGTCTCGAAGACCATTGGCTCCGGCGCATATGCCTCGTCAGTAGAATTGTCTCGCCCACGATCGGAGAGGAAGTGATTGCTGATCAAGAGTGATGGGGACGGCAGAATCCGCAAGGCAGTCCCCAAAGGTTCTACGCATCCCATCATTGCCGTGAAATTCATCAACAAAGACCACGCCTTCCAAACCGGACGACTGCGGCCCAGGCAACTTTATCTCGAACTGTCACTGCACAAGATTGTGTGCCCGCACCGCAACATCATCCACTTCATCGCGCACGGCGAGGATGCCAATTGGGTATGGATGGCTCTCGAGCTCGCGGAAGGGGGGGATCTGTTTGACAAGATCGAGGCCGATGAGGGTGTCAGTGAGAATGCGGCACATCTGTACTTCACGCAACTTGTCAACGCGATCGGGTGGTGTCATGACAAGGGAGTCGCGCATCGTGATATCAAGCCGGAGAACATGCTGCTGTCCGGTAATGGGGATCTGAAACTGGCGGACTTTGGGTTGGCGACACAATTCCACTTGCCTGGGCGGCCGAAGAAGACGTGCTTAATGGTCTGCGGAAGCCCGCCATACATCGCGCCGGAGATTCTGGAAGTCGGCAATGTCAATATGAAGAGACGCAATGATGAGGAGAAGGTCGGCTATTGCCCGCAGATTGCGGACGTGTGGTCGTGTGCGATTGTGCTGTTTGTGCTGCTGGCTGGCAACACGCCGTGGGATTCGCCGGTGCTCGCCGAGAGCTACGAATATCAAGAATATGTGCAGAGCTCGGGGCGACCAGATGATGAGCTGTGGGAGAGAATACCCGACCAAGCACTCGATCTTCTCCGGGGCATGCTCACCGTGAACCCTCCTGACAGATTGACGACGGCACAGGCGAAGACACACCCTTGGTTCAATCGAGAGAACCCATACATAGACGACCGAGTTGCACTAGCAACTTCTATGCTCGAGAACATGAAGGTCTTTAACGGAGACAAGCCGCCCTCTGGATCCCAATCACAAAGGCCGCGCGACTCCCAAGGAGCGGACGCAATGGACGTCGACAGCAAATCTGGCTGGTCCCACCTCGCCGTCTCCGACCAACCCGAGACGCCAATCGCACCCGCCACTTTCGACTGGCAAGCGCCGCCTCCTCTCGGCTCCCAACTCTTCGCCACGATGGGCGACGCGAACCTCACCTCCCAGCTCGCCGAAGACCCCTCGATGTCGCAATTCTCGCAAACCCCCGCCGTTCCCCTCCGGCTCACGCAGAAGAAAGACACGGCCTTCAACGACATCCTGCCCGCCTCGAGCATGACCCGCCTGCTCTCCGACGCCCCGCTCCCCAACCTGCTGGCCCTGCTGCTCGCGGCGCTCCGCGACCTGGACGTGCGCTTCGCCACGCCGCACGACATCGACGAGTCGAGCCTGCCCCTCGGCGTGCGCGTCAAGTGTCTCGATGGCCGTCGACAGCCGCTGCACGGGACGGTGGTGCTGGAGCGCGTCACCATCGCCCAGCGGGATCTGCTCGAGGTCGACTTCCGGAAGGCTAAGGGTGATCCGGTCGAATGGCGGCGATTCTTCAAGATCATGGCGTGGAAATGTCGGCAGAGTGTTATCACTGTGTGAGGGCTGGTTGGTAGAGATGTGTTTGGGAATTCTCAGGAGTGATGGATTGTAGGATTGCCAATGTTGGATTCTGGGGCATGCAGCTATGAGCAACGATGAGATGATTCCAATTAGAAGCAAGGCCTTGGATGCCTGCGATCACTAGCGAAAGCTGGTAATTCGACGGGAGTACAGAATATGTATATCAATGTATCATCAACGTCTAGATTAACCACCTGACCTGCAGCTTCGCAACTGCTCATGACGCCGCGCAGAGGCCCGGAATCTTACTCGCTCCTTTCCCCACTAAGCCATCGAAGTACGCCAACACCGTTGCGACCGGCACCATGCTCATCGTGCCCAGCGACGGGTTGCTCGACGTCAGCACGCGGCCACCCCACAGCACGCGCAGGAAGTAGCAGCCCTTGCGGCTGTACAGCTCGAAGACGACCTCGCTGCCCATGCCGGGCCAGACCATGCGATCGAGCTGCAGGATGGACAGGAGGCGCGACAGCGAGCCGTCGTGGGCGACGTTGTGACGGTAGCGGATCTGGCTCGAGGCTGCGGTCGTGGGGACGCTGGATGTAGCCTCGGCGCCCTCCATCGCGTGCCGCAGGTTTTGCGCCAGCTCGGCCACCCAGATGCCGTAGCTGCCGACGCTGGCGGCGAGGGATTCGCTCGCGTCGCGGTAGATGAAGCTGTATTCGTACTCGCCGAGGCGGAAGACTTCGTTAGCTTCCGCGGGCGTGACGCAGTCGGTGGTGTTGACAAGGTTGCATGGTAGAGGCTTGGCGTGGCACAGCCGGGCGGAGAGGTTGTCGAAGTAGTGATCCCAGCTGACGTGCCAGTCGGATGCGGTGGGACTGACGCCGGATAGGGCATCGAGACGGGCGAACAGCGGCGCCGAATCCGTGAGATGTGCTTGCCAGGCGGGAGAGGAGGACCCCGAGCCGTAGGAGCTGAAGAGGTTCGATGCAGCGGAGCAGGTGTATGTTGGCTCAAGGGAGTCGATGCTGTCGGGTTGGATCAACAGAGGAGTATCCCGGTCTGATCGTGAAGGGTACATGCCGGCGATGACCATCGAGGCGACCTGGGAGGTGATGACATTGTTGGTGACACGATATGAGACGAGATCGGCGTTGTAGTGCTCGGGGAGGAACCCAAGCATGCCACTGTACACCGCTTTCAGGTCTGCGCCGTGCTGATGGCTGTCGTCGAGACCACCACGGGTGATCTGAGGAAATTGACAAGTGCCATTGAAACCTTCTGGAGCAAGTGGGTTGGATGGTGATGTGTAAACACTCCAGTAGGTGCTCGCGGAGTGGTTGCCATATGGGTTCAGCGGTTTGCCGCCGAAAAAGAGCCCTTCGTCACTACAATCCCAGGAATAGGTCTCTCGAGGAAACGTGTTGGCTGCATAGGGAGTGCGCTTGTGGTGGCGATGGATAACTTCGACATACTCCAGTTTGTAGCTCTTGTCAGGTTTCTCGTAGGTAGCAGGGTTCGTGTGAGGCATGTTGCACCAGTCATAGATATTGAGCGGGCCCTGACTGGAATTGAAAATGAAGCCATATACACCTGTGCCATTGATTACCGTTGGCAAGTTGTTGACTTCATACTTCACAGGCGCATGCCAGTTGAGATCCGCCGTAGTGTTAGCCGGACAAGACCCACTGCCGTGTCCTTTAGAAGTGCCATATGAGGACTGCGCTGAACTAGGAGAGATGTGAACAATGCATGCGAAAAGAGCAGGGGTGGACTCGTGAAAGCGCATGATGACTGAAATGGCTGATTGCAAGGTGAGGACGAGGAGGAGAGAGAGGAGAAGAGTCTTGTAGGAGGGTACATTACTGACACCCATAGAGATGCGGTGCGTATTGCTAGCTTATCGTTGTAGGGCGAGCGGGAGCAAAAGTGCTGTGGCGAGTCGACGACATTGTTGTTGAAGTGCTCACTGCACACGCAGGCACGCCCGTGTCTGATTGCCATGAAGCTATTGGCTCTACAGCGCATTTGAACGGCAGCAAAGAAGCAGTGTCGAAATGCACAAGCGGAGAGAGAAAGCCATGCTCATCGCACATGGCTGAACGTGGTCAGCATGCTGGGCCGCCATTAGAGTATCTCGTGTGGCTGAATTGTTGCAACGAGCGTTCACTTGACAGAACACACGAGATGTAGTCGCTTCTACTGCTGCGACAAGCCAACAAGCAGATGCAAGTTGTTGCCTGAGGACGTAAGATTCTCTGGACGTCACCTTGCGTCCCCCACTACTACCGCATGTCACTTCCGAGCGTCGGCGGGTTGTCAATTTTGCCGACTCGTGTGTCACCCTGCATCTAGACATTCTTAGCAATCAGCCACGGGCAAACAATATTTGTTGTTTCCACATCACACCCGATCAACCACCAAACCACTCACGAAAGATTTCCGTCGATCCCGCTCCTGACACTTAACCTTTCAGCCCTTACTCCTCTTCCACCATGGCCCCCGCCGTTATAATCGACAACGAGCCCGACTTCGATATGCCGACATCTCAACCCAATAAGCCTGTCTTTGCCAGTCGAACACTTCTACTTGCGCCGGCATCAGTAGCCGCGCACCCAGAGACGCTCTCGCAAGTAGCAGAGGCTTATGATCGCGATGCCACCGATATTCAAATGCTCGACAGACTCGCCATGGGCCTTGTTGCGCTTCCCGCGAGCACCTACGATATCGTTCTGCTTCTCACAGACGTCGCAACTTCACCGCAGAATCACAACCGATTGCTGGACAGGAATGTCATGCAGATGCTACACCAGAGCTTGAAAGTAGGAGGAAAGCTCAAGTCACAGAGTGGATCTTTCGATGATGGTGACAGGACAGAGGCGATCCTAGCTGGCTTGATCCAAGGTGACGATGGCATGTCAAAGCCCGACAGTGCTGCTAGTCAGACTGTCAAATTGACCTTTGGGAGGAAGAAGGCCAATGCAGCGGCGGTACCTGCGAACGCTATCGAGGCTGTCAATGTGGCGAAGCGCAAGAGCGAAGATATCTCAGTGGGAGACAGATCATCTGGAGCGGCGAACAATGTAGTGAAAGTGACCCCGAATGGCGTCGGGTTCATCGACAGCACAGACGACCTGGGCGATGCCTACGACGATTATGACGATGATGACATGGAGATCGAAATCCCTAGTAACGAGGAGCTGGAGCGGGCGGACAAGATCGACCCTGACACATTGCTGAGCGAGGCAGATAGGCAGAAGCCCATCATTGTCCGTAAGTGAATGGCTTTGAAGAGACGGTGCCTGAAATGACAAGCTGACAATACCCTAGCCGATGCATGCAAGCCCAACACGAAGCGGCGGCGGGCGTGTAAGGACTGCACCTGTGGTCTTGCCCAGAAGCTTGAGGCGGAAGACAAGGCGAAACGTGCAAACGCGGATGCTAGTCTAGCGAAGCTGAACGCCAACGATTTAGCAGAAGTAGACTTCACAGTACAAGGCAAGGTTGGTTCATGCGGGAATTGTGCGCTTGGAGATGCCTTCCGCTGTGATGGTTGTCCATACATTGGGCTGCCAGCGTTCAAGCCTGGCGAGGAAGTGCGATTACTGAACAACGAGGTCCAGCTTTGAAGGCGACGCTCTGAACTGCGTTTGTTTGCTCAGTGTGACTGTGAATGAAGGATTGCATTTTCATGGACTCTTTTGGTCCACCAGCGATTGATGATTGTACATAGATGGCAGTATGCCCAATACACCTACGAATTATGATATTATCGAGATGTCTTCAGTGATCCATACCATACCTAGCACCTAATAAATGTCAAGCAAAAGCGTTCTGTTCATCGACAAACGCGCACGTGCAATGCTTCGGTCTTAACCGGCGCTAGGCCTCGAATGTTTGGGCTGCCATTCAGACGTGAATAAACAGATCGACCAGGAACTTCATCGTGCGGAACGCAGACTCCTGCTTGTCAACCAACGACGACTACGATGCCGGCCTCGCAAACGCCAGACTCCGGTGCAGATACTGCATCTCGCAATTCGATACGGAATCCACGACGACGACAGCGACAGCCCGATGGAGACAGTCTTAAGACCACAGCGCCGCGTCGCAAGAGGAGCAAGCTGAGCGAAGACACCTTTGCCGTGAAACAGAGCACGGAATTGGATGTATCGGCAAATGGAAGCACAAATGGGGCTCATCTGCAAATGATCAGCAAACCAGTTCTTGCAGATGCTCCGTCAGAGCTGCCGGTCCGTGGAAAGAGGAGCACCATCAAGCGCACACTCAAGGGCGACGGCGCAACGCTTCTGACCCAGAACTCTACGTACACGGTCAAGCAGCTGCCAAGTACGCCACGAGAGCTGCAACGAGATGGCGTGGAGTATCGGGGAAGCCTTGCTGAAGGAGATGCACACTTGGCACTTGCGGTCACCCAACAAAAGGCATTCGTGTGGGACTACAACGCGCACACCAATGTCAACAACGCGCGAGTGTTTGACATACCATTCACGGTCAAGAGCACTGATCCAGTTCCCTTCGGAGCTCTGGTGTCCAGCGGAACGAGCACAGATGTTGGTCTGGTCCTGGTCATGGCGGCAGCGCCGTGGACGGTCGTGTTCTACGAGTCAATCGAGCGCGCGGCTTCCATGGGTCTGTTTCAGGAGCGAAAGACGGGTATTGATGGAGCACTTAGTGGTCTCTTTACGGGCGAAACGATAGTCGACATCACTTCTGCTGATCATGCTGGCTTTGTCTTTATGCTTTCATCTGGCCGCATGGTACAGCTCACACTTCGGGATGGACAAGGCAAACCCAAAATCTCCTCAAATGTTCTGCGCACCAACGAAAATAGTGCGGGCGGCATTTTTGGTAGCATTAGAGGACTGCTCACGGCGAACTGGAAAAGAGCTATAGCTGTGCAAACGCGGGCACTAGGCACGAGAGGTCATATGCAAGTACTTGCCCTGTCGGACAAGGCGGAGATCTTGATATGGGATCTGGACTGGAGTGGTAGGCAAGAGTTCAAGGGCAGCATCGATCTTCGAGAGCTGTTTATCGAGGAATTGAAACAGATGGAGTCGCCCGAGTCTCAGGGGAGCGCAGAGAGCATCACAATTCTTGACTTTGTGATATCGGATAGTGCATTACAGTCTCGACACGACGCCGTTACAACACTTGGGGCGGAACAATCTCTGGGCCTGTGGGTGTTGGTTGGGTCCGGCCACTCAAGTGTACAGCAATACACCCTGTTCGGGATTGGTCTGGCTGGTGAGGCCGTCTCATTCCTTCGCTCGATGGTGTTGGATGGCTACCAAAGTCGGGCCTCCGTGAAGGAACGTACCCCACCGACCATTGTTCTGCCAAAGCCCGGACACACTGGATATGTCATCTTCCATGACGCGGTCGTGCTATTTTCCACCACCGGCATCGCGGAAGACTCGCCTGAACAACAATTGCATGATGAATCATATATCGCGCCAGTCCCCTTCCAGGACGCTGTATACTTCCGCTCGGACAAGAATATCACAGTCTTGGGCGCAGCGAGTGAAGAGAGCAGAAACCACAGAGATGCTTCATGCGTTGCATTCTTGAGAGACGCTGGTCTGGTCCGCTTCGTTGCTGTCGACCCAGCTGGAGATGTGGAGCGAAGTAGCATTCCCATCAAAAGCAAAATTGAGCAGGCGGTGTTCTTCGGAATTCTCCAAGACAGCATACTCGACTTCTCTAGGGGGCGCATCGACGAACACTCCTTCGAGGACATCGAAACTGCAGCACTCATGATCAGCAACGAGATCCTATGCTCTAGAACGTCTTTGAACCCAGTCCCTTCGACTGCAATGGAGACGCATCTAGCTTATAGAGCACAAGCTCTCCGTGCCCTGGTTCAGCATGTGATGCTCGTTCATCCGGCACTGTCCAAAGCCACGATCTGGCAGTTGTTGTGGGACGCCGAAAAGCTAGCTGCGGGACAGGAGATGTTCAAAGCTTTCGAAGAGCCAAAAGCGGATACAGGTCGTGGTAGTAGAGGCATATACGAGATATGTAACTACGTGGCCGCGAAACCTGGGTTCAACTTTTGCGAAGGTCTCTCGGGACAGGATCTGGTGTACAGAGTGTTCTTGAGTGGTCTAGATCGCTTGGAAACATTCCTACCTGCAGTGAGAGAGGTGGTGGAAGTAATGGTGCGCGAATCCGCAAATGAAGAGAAAGAGAAGTACGTGAAGGTCATTGTCGAGCTGGTGAACCTTTGGAGCAGAACGATGCACATCATCTTCAATTTTCGAGCCGATAACGCCACGACCTACGGTATGCCATCGGGCTCGCTATTGGATGGAATCCTTGAGGATACAACAGAGTATCGAGGATTACCGGAGTTTTGGACGTCGAGCCAACTCATGATCAAAGCAATCCTGAGGACCGTTCACATCACTCGCGATTTTGCCGCAGAGGTCTCCGACAAGTCACCACAAGAACTCCTATTCGTGGAGGAGCTGAAGAATATGGCGGTCGACATTGGAAACTTGGTTCAGCTCTGGTGTCTTATGTACCAAGAACGAATCGATTGGTTGAAGTCTCGCGACACGCAGAAACAGCTTGACGAGGCTAGCAGGCTCGAGCAAGCTTTCGTTCAACTACGACATGATCAGTTCAACGGACTGTTCGTGATTGGGCAAAGTAAGCTGGCAATCCAACTGGCCGAGAAGTACCGCGACATGCATACCTTGACCGAGCTGAACGTAGCTGAGTCACAGTACTTCCTTGAGTGCGGAGAGAATGTGCAAACGTCAGAAGAGAAACTGGCTTGCGTGGCAGAGCTACAACTTGTCCTTGACAGGATCGGTCGGTACTTCACCAAATTCGGCGACGAATGGCCGAACGCTTTCTTTGACGCAGCGTTCACAGGCAGCGGAGCAGGTAACATGCTGAATGAAGCGCAAGAGAAATGGGGTCCAGCATTGACGCGATATCTTCGTGCGGATAAGAGCCGAGCCAAGATTTGCTGGATCAACGATATAACGTCCAAGAACGACTACCAACACGCAGGTACGATACTCCTGGACGCGGCCACGGAGCGTGAAACGCGATTGTGGGCTAAGAAGGTCGAGCTGAGCATGTCAAAGCTGGCTCTCATGGCCGCTGAAGAGGGCAATGCTGTAATTCCAGCGAAGGAGAAGGCACTGAGCAAGCTGAATCGCAGTCTCGAGATTGCCGATCTTCAGCAAAAGCTGTACGACCACATGTCCCCCGAGCTAATGCATGCACTCGACCGGGAAACGGAAGTGCAAGTTGTGATGGATCGCTTCGCTGCCCGTGCCCACTCACCTGCTCTTCGCCAGCTCCTTGCCGCCGGACTGCAACGCGTCATCAAGCACGAGGCACTGGATGTGGAAGAACTCATTGATGTCTTTACTCTCATGGATAGTGTAGTGGACGAGAGCGAGGAGAACAACTTGCAGGGCAGCGAGTTCATGTGCGCGCTCCGTGTACTTGATGCTGCGGCAGCAGATCTGGAAGCTATGCACTTCGAGATGCTCAATGCCCTCATCTGGAAGCGTTGCTACCTGCAAGACGACTGGCATGACATTGCCACTAAGAAGCGACCTCGTGCGAAGCGGACACGATCTACCCCTGCACCCGAAGAAGACGTTCAAGCCACCCTAGCCCGAACAGCCGCATACCGCACCATCTTCCTCCTGTACGATACAGGCTACCAGCCGAGCAATGATCTACACGTGCGCGTTGTGCCACCATCAGGATGTCTCGGTGCCGCCTGCCGGCCGGAGCACCTCTCTTCACGCTTTCAAGACGATGCCCTGCTACATCCGATCTTGCAAGACAATCGATTGGAGGACGAGCAGCTCAAAGGTCTGGTCGAAGACGATCAGCTCGACGAGTGTGTGAAGATGATCGAACACGGCGTGGCGGATGTGTGGGCCCGGCAGACGGAACAGACCACGCAGCGACAGGCGCGCGAGCGAGAGATCATCGAGCAGCAGCGTGTTCTTGATGCTAATGAGCATCGCATCATTGCGAACGGACAATTGGCGAACGGACATGCGAATGGCGTTAATGGGATCAAGATCGAAGACGAAGATGAAGAGGACGAGCGAGATCTGGAGATGTCGGAGGATGAAGATGTCACCATGGAGTAATCAAGCCTTTTAGATCTCATGGCCATGGGAAAGGGCGCTGTGACTTGGGAATTTCACTTCCTCGACGGATGCTTTTTGTACCACTACAATAATAGTGTTGTATACCGTCCAGACGCCTTTATGGCCTGGACGAACCATGAGAATAGAGTATCATCACAGTGCTCGAAGGATTGATTTGGGATCATTTCCCACCGTCTGTGTTGTTCCAATGTAAGATGTTCTCTGTTTGGATCAGTTCAGCAGTCGTGCGTCAGATACACCTCTCGAGAGCTTGAACCCCTCAGGTTGCTCATGCATAAGCAGACGCAGATGCAAGGTACCGCCCACCATCCTTGCCCCGGGCGCACGTACAGTACCTAGGTATGCATTCGCGATGTCTGCGGGGAACTAATTGCGACCTGGCCTGGTTTCTGCGATATGACCGGCAAGACTACGATCTTTTGCTTCGCTTGTAAGAGGTACGTTCGCAACGACCTGAACTCATGGGGAGTGGTATCATGCGTCGCGTCCCCCACAGTCGGTGTGACCTGTCGCTCCATCAGACTATTGCCTGGCGCGCAGGTCGACCCGGTGCGACAGCGCGTTCACCACCCCCGATGCACGACGTTACATTGCGGACCAGGGCCTTCTGTGATCAATCCTGTACATAGACCAGGTCAGGTCAGGTCTTTCAGACTTACCAACATACCTCGATGGGACGCAGGTTGGGTCGGCCAACAACCACATGCACACCTCGGAGCCGTAGCAGGAGGGTAGGAAATCGTGCTCCGATTCGTATAGCCATGGCCTAGGTATGGATCGGTGCCCTGCACGCAATCTCCCGGGCTTCGAGGGGCGCGGGCCACACCAGCGACACCGTATAGCAAAAGTCATGCAGGGCGGGCGAGTCGAGAGAAGGGAGGAATCGGCGCTACAGGCGTGTAATTTGCCATGGTCGCTGGCTTCTTTTCGTCGGGCCCTCGAGGCCGAGCACAGCGGTCGGTTGACAGCCGGCTCATGGCGGTGAACCAAGTCCGAGTCTGGCCGCCGCCAACGCCGCCGCCGCCGCCGCCGCCGTCTATCTGACGGTCCGCTGCAGTCGACGCCGCGGTGGCTCTGCAGTAGCTAGGCGGGGAGGGAGTCGCCAGTGGCATTTATTGGGGTTGGACCGGAGGCGGCGAGTGGTGGACCAGAGAGTTGAGAGCAGAAGCCTCGCAGTCTGGTGCTTGTTGTTGTTGGTAGCCTAGAGACAGATCGACATGTCTGGTGCTGCAACGTGACTTGCGGCACCCATTTGCTACTTTCAGTCTTTGCCAGACTGTGCTCTACAAGCGGATAACGTGACCAAGTCTCGCCCTCACCGCTGAACACGACGACCGTCTCCTCCACCTCGATTGGTATTGTTTCAACCCTCCACCGCCTGAGAGTTCGTGAAGCTGTCCCGATACTGTTTATGCCTCCGTGCTAGTCGTCGACCGTGTGCTGCATGCTGCATGCAAGAACGTCGTAGCACAACGACTCCACCATTCGCCCCGGCTAACCATCCTTTTTCGTCCGACTTCTGCTTGTCCCGACTCGTCCAAGCACCACTCACCTCCTCCTTGCTGCTGCGACTACTACTGTTGCTGGTGTCCATTCCCACAACATCCGCCGTTTCGTCCCCTCGACAGTGAGCGAGTGCACGAGTGAGCGTGTTGGTCCGCCGCACGACTCTGACGACGACGACGTCCGCGATCTGCCCAGCCCATCCACCTCATCGTCAGCTCTTCCGCCATGGCGTCCTCCAGCAGCAACGTCGTGGGCGTGCACTACCGTGTCGGCAAGAAGATCGGAGAGGGCAGCTTCGGTGTCATCTTCGAGGGTACCAATCTGCTCAACAACACCCAGGTCGCCATCAAGTTCGAGCCGCGCAAGAGTGATGCACCTCAGCTCCGCGATGAGTACCGCACCTACAAGATCCTGGTCGGCTGCCGTGAGTCCACCTTGTTTCATTCATTGCTTACAGCTCGGGCATGGCATTGAGCAGCTCACTGACACATCTCGCCCTTGCAGCCGGCATCCCCAATGTCTACTACTTTGGCCAAGAAGGGCTGCACAACATCCTGGTCATTGACCTGCTCGGTCCCAGTCTGGAAGATCTCTTCGACCATTGCGGCCGCCGCTTCTCCATCAAGACCGTCGTCATGGTCGCCAAGCAGATGCTCTCACGCGTCCAGACCATCCACGAGAAGAACCTGATCTATCGCGACATCAAGCCCGACAACTTCCTCATCGGTCGCCCCAACACCAAAGCACAGAACGTTATCCACGTGGTGGACTTTGGCATGGCTAAGCAGTACCGAGACCCCAAGACCAAACAACACATCCCGTACCGCGAGCGCAAGAGCTTGTCGGGAACCGCCCGTTACATGAGCATCAACACACACTTGGGACGGGAGCAGAGCAGAAGAGATGATCTTGAGGCACTGGGACACGTCTTCATGTACTTCCTCCGTGGAGGGCTGCCGTGGCAGGGTCTCAAGGCTGCGACGAACAAGCAAAAGTACGAGAAGATTGGCGAGAAGAAGCAGACGACTGCGATCAAGGACTTGTGCGATGGCTTCCCGGAGGAGTTCAACAAATACCTGTCATATGTCCGGAACCTGGGCTTCGAAGATACCCCAGACTACGACCATCTTCGCGACTTGTTCACCAAGGCGTTGCAGAGCACTGGCGAGGTGGAGGATGGGGAGTATGACTGGATGAAGCTCAACAACGGAAAAGGATGGGATGTTCCAGTCCGCCCGTCAAACACACATCGCGAGCGGGACTCCGCGGCAGACCTCAAGGCTGGCCAGGCTGTGAGGCAATCACGTACTCCAGTGGACGCTGCCAGGCTGAACGGTCAGCTTCCTCCCAAGCCAGGTGTCACGCGACAAGACCAGGCCGGCCGATCACAACAGCCCGGCCAACGGCGACCAGGCCAAAATTCGGATGCGAAGCGTGGCAGCACTGCCGGCAACCTCGACGCGCCAGACAACAGCAGCACCGCACCCCAGTTTGCGACTAGCACGCCAAACCTTCACGGTGCTCGGGTTGGATCGACACAGCCGGTCACCAGCCGTCAACCCTCTGGTATACAGCCTGCAGCTCAATCCAGACCTGCACAACAGCCAACGCAGCCACCGCCGGAGCAGAAACCAAGCGCGGCGCAGAAACTCCTCAAGGTGCTGTGCTGCGGATAGTGTTAGGAAGCATTTTTACATGGTAAGCATCACCCGTGCTCCCATTTCGTACATTAGCCGTAAGAGTTTGTGCAGTTGAACAATACCCTTTGCCAAACTCGTGACATGTACTGGTGCAGCCTTTCGCAGCTGCAGCTAGAAATTTCGATGCCCGGCTTGTCTAGATGCCATTGCTAACATAAACAGAGTCTTGCAGCAACGATTGTGAAAGTCTGCATTTGATGCCACATGGTCCGAGTCCGTATTGTGTGATCAGGACTGGATCTTACCTACACGTCGAATGCAGCGGACAGACCCACCAGTCTTAGTCTTCATACAACCATTTTATCATTCTCCCTACGACACCGGCGCAAGACTTGCATTGTACATTACGGCTCGATCATGCTGGTGGACGATCCATCAGCGGTGTCCGGGGTTTCTGGAATGCTTCATAGCTCCCTGCTTCATCGCTCCCCTTTTCTGGCATCCATTGGCGAACCTGGCGTACACAGAGACCGACGCAATCATACATTGCGTTGCCAACGTATAGTATATTCTGGCGAATAATGGCGCATGCAACACAGACTTGTACGCTATTGTCAGGCGAGCTCAGGACTACGCGATACGCTCGGGACTTCTTTGGTGCGTTGCCATTGATGTCCGCCTTCTTCATCCCATCGTCAACGCTTGCACCGCCAGACCACGAATACGCCGCCATCATCGCGATCCCACCAGTTCAAATCCTTCTCCCAGCGTTTCGCCATTCCTGCTGTCGCCTGCATTCATCGTCCTCGAGGTCTTTTTTTTTTCATTTGTACAAATTCATCTTCCGCGTTCGGGAGATAACCCAAGTTCGGGCTGGGGAGGAAAGGAAAGGGAAGGAGCGGAGGAGGGATTTTCGTGCTGTGGTCCGGACCCGGGCGAACCAAAATGTTGAAACACCAAGAAAAACAAAAAGTCCCTGCTCGAAACAGAACGGGAGAAAGTCGTCTTGTTTCGTTTGAAGGATCATGGCATTGTGCTGGGGGAATGGTGGGAGGGAAGCAAGCGGTAATTTTTCATGGCGAGGTCGTTGTCGTTGTCGCGAAGGAACCATGTCCTTTCCGTCCCGTTTGTAGCCCAAAGCGTTCATCATCATGGCGTTCTGTTATCTTGCCGGGAGGCGTGCGTGATACAGTACAGTATAGTCAGCGTGTTCTTTGGGTGGTGATTGAGGCTTTTTGTTCGTTGTATTTTGTATTCCACGTCCTTTTCGTCACTGCTCTCTTTCTCTCTCCTTCCCTCCCTCCTTTCCCTGTCTAAAGCCTGATCAATCGATGACTTGCTCCGCGCTGCGGCTATGATAGACTCCACGGCAACTTCACGGCGACTTCGAGACGAGACGACTTACGGACGCTGAGGACGGAATGTGATGATGTGTCCTCATAAGCATTCTGGCGACATTCTCGGCGGAGGCATTTACCCATGGTTCGCGAAGGTAGGGGAGGATTCTAAGTTATCAACCTGTGGCGAAGAAGCGAAGAAACGGACGTGGGGAGAGTTGTGCGTGAAAATGATATTTGGGTGAGTTACGGTAGGATGGGATCATCAGCGATATGAGAGGGCTTGTTGGTCCGCAAACTCATGCGCCTTCACAATGTTCGTACGAGTCGGACAAGAAGAAGCATCGGTGAGAGTGCCACGCGTGGATCCGGTACGTCGCTGACTGGAGGTAGCATGATAAAGGAGCCTGAGGGAAGCTGCCTTAGTGATACAGCTAGGCCTCAACTCAAAGGGAAAGGGAGAGTATGTTCACATTCGTACTGATGATAGCAGCAGTCGTAGTAGCAGTCGTAGTAGCAGTAGCAGTGAACTAACTAGTGTAACGAGTAAGACAAACACGCAATGAATGTCAAAAGACCGCCGAAATCCCCTTGCTTTGTGAGGCCGCAGTAGCAGCACTACCATTGCTCCATCCCAACCAAAAACCAAGAAACAGGACAGCAAACAGGAGCTGCTTAAGGACAACCGAGAAGAACGCCAATCATGCACGCGTGATCCGTTAAAACTCCGGCGGGATCTGATGGTTTTTCCTTCGCCTTGATGTTGCCTCCCGATGCTGGGCCGTGAGGATGCAGTGTCATTTATCGACCGTGGGCCGAATTTTGCCTCCGCTGAGGCGCGCGTGTGGGAGGGTTTGGTTGCCTCCATGAGCAGGAATGTTTTGCCTTCTGAGTTACCGAACGCCATGCTCACTTTGTGTACATGGAACATAGTAGGAAAGATGGAAAAGGTGAGGGGGGTTTTTGTACATCGAGGATGAGGAGAGGTGCTCTAATGGGCGAGTGCTGGCAGTCGAGGGATCGTGATGAGTCGTATGCCGTCAGCTTATGGTTATGGTGTGAATTCGTCCGTAAGGTATGTGGATCGTTAGGTTGTCTCACATTGGAGATGGTTCAGTAATGTCTCATGTCAACCCCACTTTCGATAGAGACAAGACAAACCAGACAACGCTGCTGCTATTGTTCCTCTGAGGCGTCCTCGGTAGTATCGTTCTGACGAGCTACCCAGCCTTGATCGACCCGGTGCAGCTCGGAAGGCTCGTCGACCACAGTGACACCGACCGGCAACCAGCGGTGGCCAGGCGCATAGACTGCCCGCGCTTGAGGTACAGTGTCAGGTAGTGCCGTCCATGTTGACCGGTAGCCAACAGTCGTCTCGTCAGCTTCAGGCATGGCCATGTAGACGAGTTCTCCCCAAACATGCCAATGCAAGACAAGCACGTGCGTGAGCTTACGAACAAGATCCATGTCAGGGTCGTATGTCCTCTGGCTCACGACAGGCTTGAGGACGGCTCCGAAACCTCGCGATGATGTGCGATGGGTTGACGTTACCGGTACGAGGGCGTCTTGCAACTCAACGGTCGATAATCGGACGTGTTGGTCGACACAGGCTTGTACTTTTGGTAGAATTCGCTGGAATTGGAAGCTGGCATGCTTTTTGAAGTTGTCACTCCCGCTCAGTGGCCGAAGATCCTGCTTCAGTCTCTGCTCCACTCTGTCTGCCAGATCGTGGTTGACGTATGGCGCGACATGTCCAGTGGCCATGAGAAGTAGTCGAACCATCTCCGCAGCGATAGCCTGTCGATGGTCGTAGAAACGCCCACTTGCGCCGACAATGGCATTGATACGGCAATGCAATGTGTATTGAGCATTGGGACAGGCGAATTGTTCAAAGTGGCTTGCATTTTGAGCAACGAAGTCGGTGAAGATCTCCCAACACACCTCCTGATAGATTCGAGCATGTGATTCCTGTCGCAACACCCGAAGTCGCTCCAGGTCGAGGTAAAAGGTCGAAGGCCAGCTATCGTTCATTTTCAGGATGGTCTCGCGGAGAAACAATGTCACCAAAGCGGTCAGATGAGTCGGCTCGCCCTCCGGATCGTAGGCTTCCATGAAATCGATCTCTTTGTACAGCCAGTTGCGAGCACCAGCGGCATCGATTTTGCCCTGGCGCATCCTATGGCTGTTGTATCTGCGCTGGAAATTGATCGTGTCATCGATGAGTAATGGTCGCATATACCTGATCTGGTGATTGGCAACGTCAAGCTTCATCTGCTCCAATATCGTCATGAGTTGTCGCAAGCCATCAGCGAGTATGTCGTGGTTATTCTGCCAGGCCCCCTCCTGAATCCGCACCTTCATCTGGTCGACGATCTCGTCTCGCATCGGTGCACAATGCGCTTTCAGCACGGTCGCAATCCATTCACTCAAGCTGATCAAGTCACATTTTCCGTGGGTAATCTCCTGCATGATGAGGTCAACATCGAAGCGCAAGTCGATGCTCTCTTGTTCGTGCTCTGGAACGAGTGTTCGTAGAATGTCTCGGACGGCCTCGACCATCTTGGGTAATCGCCGTTGGGCCTGCAGAATGATGTCTGCCCAGTGCGCGAACTTTTGACCGTCTTGCTCTTCTCGTTGGGCCCGCAATGCTACAGCATATACCAGTAGCTCCGCAACAAGGGCTTTCCAATACGCCTCCGCCGACTTGATCTTGCGCTCGCCTCTGTGACCTTCAACGTTGGGCCTGAAATGGAGCTCGCGGTCGAAATTCACATCATGTCTCAGTCTCGGGTTGTTGATGATCCTGGGTAGATCAAGCTCAGCCAGCGACTCGACTGTGATGGGCGGTTCGATCGCTGCCTCTTCGAAGCAGTGTGCAGCGTCCGCTCCGTCTAAGTCCATCCAATCGTCCATGATGATGTGGATGTCGGATTTGTACTGCGGGTGCTGCTCTAAGAGAGTCGAGTCTGATAATGATTCATCATCAGAAGTGGAAGTGCTGTCACAGTGACCTCCATCGTGCTCTGATGATCCGTGGACACCCGTGACTGCTTGAGCTGGCATTGTCCGAAGGGCCTCAGGATCCACCAGGGTGACTGTTACGGATGCCGGCTTAGCATGTGTTGGCGGAGGTGATCCCGGTATTGACTCTCGGCGGCCGGTTCGATTGCCAGGACCATGATTCATGTTAGGCCACCGTAGATATCCGACTCTCCTTCCGGTGGTTGAGTGGTATGGTGTGTTGTAGCAGTAAGTCGAATGAGTCGTGGTTTATATGCACGAAGACTACAATAACATCCCCAGGCCCAGCAGCGTGTTGTCAACGGCGAACACGACAATTTAGGTGGTTATCTCGTGATAACGTCAGGCCAACTTGAATTATGCGCCTGTCACGAGATGTCTGTGTCAAATGCGTTGTCAGCGCCTTTCCGGACACCAAATATTGTGACATGAATGGAGTGGAGAGAAATGTGAACGGCACGATTACACGACAGAATTTGGTCCGACGTGAATGACGAGCAACGGACACAATCTGAGGTGCAAACGTGAGGTTGGCTTTATGTACCTTTGGATCAGTAACACCCGGATCGCCGTGAGATCGCCGACCACGGCCGTGTTGTAGGAGGATGTTTGGTGTGGTCAGAGAGAAGTGGCAGTGGTAGTGTGAAAGTGTATGCAGTTGACGACCGGCCCATGCGAGGAGAACGATTGAGGGGAATACTCCTTAGGCTCGACAAAGCAAACACGGTGTCAGGCTGCGTTCAGGCAAGAGTGAGGATGAGAGAGGTAATGAAGAGAGAAAGAAAGAAATGGCGATTGCCGGTTAGGGAAGTAAGTGGCAAGGCATGCAAGAGGGTGATATTGCTGGTGCATGTACTTGACCTCAGAGTGTCCGGGGCACTACTTCAGACAGATAGCAGCACTACTGTATGTTTCTGGCTGCAAGGGCAGACGACAGCAGCAGTGCCGTCGTTCACGGGGCGGGTGACGAAGTGCAGCAGCAGCAGCAGGAGGGTGACGAGACCAGACCACTGCAGACTATGTTGTTAGGACCGGCAACGTGCTTAGGCAAGCGAGACAAGCAGCCGATGGTGCTCGCAACCGTTGTTGTTGTTGTGCCTGGGAAGTGTCTAGAGAGAGGGACAAGACTGGACGTGAGGACGGAAAGGGGTGTAGTGGTCCAGTCAGACCGCGGAATTGACTCAAGCCTGCACCATTCCCGTGGTCAGATATTAAGATGGCTGGTCGTCCGTGGTGCCTCCTTGCACTTGCAGCGTGGTGGCGCGGAAAGCAACCAACGTTTGCACATGGCCACAAGTCAGCTTCGTCCACGCCGGCGACTGAAGGCATCACCAGCATCCAGCAACCGGTCGTCTGTCCGCATCGCACATCAGACATGGGTCATCATGGAGAGCCGTTGCCACGGTCGGCACTGTAACCCAGGTGGCGGTGTTGCGGCCAAGTGAGTCTGCCGCGCACACGGTGGGGTCGAAATGACGAGTATCATACCAAGACAGATCCCCAGGACCGAGCATGACTAGATCATGCAGACAATTTCCATTTCAGAGCCGTATTTGACGCAGTCCAAATGCAATACTTTCCTCGATCTACTGCACCTCATGCGCAAATCATCCTTGCCCGGTCCCATCCGTCCACGCTCTGACCCCGTGATTGGTTTGCCGCCGAGGGTGAAAACCTCACCTCGTACATTCGCATCCTAGCTGGGCTGACGACACCCAAATCCATTGGCATTCGTCTGGTGGCACACTGCTCCATGGCATTCATCCTATCATATCTAGACAACTCGACCGAGTCTGGCAGCACTTGCGTACTATTCCAGCATTGCCACTCGGCTGCATACCTGCATCCGGCGGCATTGCGCATGTGTGCACCTTGCCTCCAGCCTTCGCCTTGCCCGAGCGCACCGACAGACATGTAGCATCACACCCAAAACTACGACAGACGATGTGACTCGTCCGTCATGATCTCGAATTGATCAGGACCCGGACGGTTCTCCGTTGTGATGACCTTGGTCTTGCGCTATATCGTACACTAGCTGTCCTGTGATGGTCAGGAGCAAGTCCGAGCTCTGGAACATCCACCCCGAACGCATATGCTCTGGACACTGAACACCACATGATGCGGATTGCCCAATTCACTCGTACCGCCGATGAACATGTTACATGCAGAGCTCCTGCGTCGGCGTCCGAGATGACTGTGTCTCATCCCGTAGTGCCTAATTCCAACTTCTGGCTGCTGTTTCTCCCGCGACCCACGGTTACATATACCAGCAACATATACATGTTTCTGCGACCCAGTCCACGCAAATGTCTAGCATCACTACGATCTCCGCTATACACAAACAGGCAGAGTGTGCTGTACCAATCGAGATAGATATGCAAGCCACAACATTTAACAGCACAGCATCTTTCACCTCCATCCCCGACCACAATATCATGACCCTAGGTGTGGATAGGCAGTCTCACCACTCGCGCTTCGACTATGCAGTCGATGTATATATGCAATGTCGCGCGCGTACTCTCCTATGTCCTCCTATGTCCTCCTATGTCTTCCCGCATAGCAACACAGGCATACTATGACAGCGCGATGATACTAAACCGTTCTACATACCCCACGCGGTTCACCCATGACTCGTACCGTCCGATCTCGACAAGCATGATGTCTTGCCCGTTTCTATAGATGACGACAATAATGCAAGTTGAACACCTCGTTCTTCGGGCTGTTTCCCTGCCAGATAAAATGCCGTGTGCATAGTCTTCGCTCACCTGACCCATCTCGCATCACCAGCCCGATGCGACCGAATCCGAACAATGACAGACCGCACTCCCTTCCAAACAAAGCCGTGACGTTCCAGATCCCAGCGCAACCGTACAAGTACTGTACCTGTGGATGTGAATTCCATCAACGCTTCCATGTTTGCGGGTTTGTTGACCGCATCCATCGCCTGGAGAGTGCTATTGATATTGTGGGAAGAGCGCAATACATGTCGAATCTGGAGTCTGGAAGGATGCCGATGGAAGGGCCGAGGTCGTCATCGCCGCAAGGTTGGTAGCGAACGTGTGGTGTTAGGGGACAAAGACTGGGTGGGATCGATGGTCTGGACGCGGGACAACGACATCGCACATCGCGAATCCCGAATCGCGGACTGCGAGACATGGGCAAGTCGGTCGAAAGGCCATGCTTTCGGCATGCTCTCCGATGTATGAAGAGAGTAATATCCTGACCAGACTGGTGGTGCTGCGTTTCGAGAGCAGTCTAGACCAGGGACGTGTACTGCAGTTCCAACAATGAGGCTCACTGACGGAATCCAAAGGCTGGATCATAGGCTACTACGTTATGACGAGTGCGAAAGCGAGAACCAGGACATAGAAGATGACTTTCCTTCCCTATCGACAATGCAACCCTCATGACGTGCCGCTTCGCATCTCCTCCAGCCTCACAAGCTGTTATTAGTACTAATTTATGTATCCTTGCCAGACATAGGTGCCCCGATCATCATCAGACGCGCGTAGCGCTTCACACCCCAAGCTCCTCTTCCAATTGCTTGCTAGCGGTCCGATTATGACTTCGTCCTCGCTCTTCCACCGGGCTTTTGTTCTCCGAACTGTCTCCTTCACCTTCGCTGCCTTCAGGACTGAGAGGTCTGCTGTCGGAAAGATTCCTCTTACGCGATCCCTCCATCCAGTTCTTGACACTCCCGATCAACCCCATGGCGTAACCAGCCTCAAAGTCGTTGTTTCTAGCATTATCACGCTGTTGCCGGCCTGGTGTGTCGCCGGAGCGAGATGAACGACCGAAGCCGAGCGGGCTTTTGGCTCCGCTGGCTGCCCGGCCCGGGGTCCCATTGCGAAGAGACGGGGCTGGGCTGGACGGTCTGCTGGGTTGCCAGAACGAGCGGAACTCCTTCGTGAGCTCCTGTCCTGTTGTGGTCCAGTTGTTGCGGATGTTGTCCCTGAGCTCGAAGACGTGTCGCTTGATGTCCAGCTCGTTCTTCTTCAGCCACGACACGTTGAGCTCCTTGCGTGAAGTTCCACGTCGCAACTGGCGGGAGATGTATTGCTCGTAGTCCCGCACGATCTTAGTGATGATGCCGGTCGTGCTGACGCCTTCGGTGCGTTGCGTCACTAGGAACATCCCACGCTCTTTGATAGGTTTGTAGATATCGTCTCCCTCGCTCGCACCATACGGGATGTCGTCGTGCGCAACATAGTCGATCTCATGCTGTTCGAGGAACTCCATATTGATGATCCATGGACAATCTTCAACGACTTCATCAACCCACCGGCAATGCCGAAGAGACTCTGCGCGTTCCTTTCCAGACATCACGGTCAAGCCTTTGCGCTTGTGAGTCTCGGCATCACCAGTCACACCAACGATCAGGTATGTCTCGGGGAAGGCTATCTTGGCTTGCTGTAGCACCCGCATGTGTCCCAGATGGAACATGTCGAAGACACCATCCGCATACACCCTCACCGGTCGGCCCTCTGGCGGTGGGTTAGTCTTGTATCCCACGGGATCGATAGAGCCTGCTTTCGGTGGAGGTGCCATTCGCATCTGCCCGGCCTCGCCGTTCTCGCCCGTGCCTTCTGCTGCGCCATTGGCAGGCATCTCGGCTTTACTGGGAATGCCCGAGGTGGAGGGCCTGCTGCTGCTCTGCCCATCGTCCTGCACGTTGTCCCCATTCGCCTGACTTTGGCTGCTAGAGCGCGTAGAGCGCACGCGTTTCGCTGGCGGATCCATGTTCTTTCGCTCCTTTATGTCTCCATGCCCATGGTCGGCGACTTCGCTTGTCGGAGCATCGCGCGATACGTCTTCGGAGCTGGATGTAGAGGGAAGTGGAGTTTCCTTGCTGGCAGTACCAGCTCTCTTGCGCTTAGGAGCCATGTTGTTGGTGCGCGGCAAGTTGTATGTTGAGATGAACGTGGAAGCGACGTTGCGTGAAGGCCGCGACTACACGTGATGGCAGTTGTGTGCCGGACTCGTAGTAAGGAGATGCTGAGCTTGGGCCCTTGATTGTCGGGATCTCGTGCGATCGGCAAGTCAATATCGAAGAGAGTCTTTCATGATAGATAATTCATTCACTTAAACACATGTGAACCATGACCGATTCATCTATATGTGTACAAGGACGAGCTGCACCGGACCTGAAACCAAGCGAGTTGACATGACCAAGATTGGCCCCAGTCTGGCACGTCACCAAAATTCCCTGCTTTTCGTGATGCAGCCTGCGCGCCGTCACAGTCTCGACCTCATCCTCAAGTTCCAACCAGGAACGTCAACAGCATGACGTACCAGCAACATTCATGAGTGTGGACCAGGATCGAGTGCCCTCAATATATATGATGTCGTTGACGCACCTCATAGTCTCTCGATCCTGGCCACAGCAAGCGCGTATGGCCAAGGCTGCGTGCCTCCATTGTTCGACGCCAAATTTGAGTGGCAACGAAAGCCACTGCACTCAGGTCCCGATCAATCCTTTGGTAGGCAAGCCAAAGAGATCTGCAGATGACAACTTATCAAGCCTGCACGCCAGGAGGATCGCCTGATGCAGAAGCGTCTTGGAAGCACCAGAGAGCCACCTTCAGAAGCACGAACGCTATTCTGAGGTAGATTGGACGATTGTATGCCTCAACGGCTGCGACCACTGGTGTGATGTCCATGAGCACAGGATGGAAGTAGTGCGAGTATGCCTGCTCGATCCCAACGGAATCATGGTGCCAGCTCGGGTGTATTCTTGTTCCAATCGCTGATGGCCAATTCCCTCCACGCCAAAGGCACTGCACATTGTGATACTGTGTACACTGTACAACGTCGGCACAGCAAGCACCGGTCGTGGAAGATATGCAGCATCACACGAGTTGGTAATCGTCTGCACGAGCGAAAATCATATGCGTCCGAACATCTCAGTGGCAGCAATCTTTTCCGACACACAAATAGGGGCTGACATACGAGCATTCCCACGCGCTTTTGCAATTATCTTCGCTCCAACTACGAGCAGTTTCACTGGTCAACTCAGCCGAACTCCGCCCCTTTCTCCTCCAAATGGAGTACTTGAATCTGGACGCACCTTGCGCGATCGATCGTCTAAGAACCATCATCGATTCGCCACAAACGGCTTTTCCCATACCAACCACGCTACATCAACGGATTCAACCGTTCACAACAGGTGAATCAACAACCTTGGACGTGCCCAGTAATAACACAGACACAAAAGATGTCATGAATCACCATTACTACATGACTCTGGAAGATCTCCAGCACTGCTGCACCTACGGCAAGGATCGCCTCAAGGACGCCACGCAAATGTTAATCGATCTGTTGCGACACACGAGCGCGGAGCTAGACGACCTGATATTAGAATGCCAGGTGATGGCTGCCGACGGAACTGTACACAGATTGGAAGAGTCCATAAAAGAAGACATCTGCAAACTCGTAAGCCTCAGATGGAGTATCGAGATAGAGATTGTGAATGCGCGAAGTACAGTGAGCCAAGTAGCGACCGGCCTTTCGTCCATGAATCTTGAGGATAGGACAGGCTCATAGTCGATTATCGACATAACCTGGCAAATTACACCGCCCAAGCACCACTTCAGCATATGAACGTTGGTCGGACTGTTGCTCTCTACATATCGCGCAGATGCCTATACCAGAACTCACTGAGTTCGCTCGTTGTGTTCAGTCGGAACTACGCCCCGTCTTCAACACAGTATGCTTCTCAACGCGGCCAAGCAGCTATGCTTCATCCGACACGAGGACGCCCTTGATTGAAAGGCGTCATCTGCACCCAAGCAGCTTTCTTTTACAGCCGAGACGTTCAGACGTTGACAGGCTGCTGTTCTGAACGATATTTCGACCAGAACATAACCTCATGGCAGAGATGTTCAGAGACAGCGTGCATTGTCATGTCAACTTGCCGACGACTCGTCGAGGCTTTCGACATCAGTGGACCGACGAATCGAGTGCGCTTTGTGTATGAGTGGCACTAGCGTGCGCGAGAGCTACATAATCTGCGCCACGACATATCGATATACGAAATGACACGAATCGAAAAGCATCATTTAAGTTCGACCTTGTTGTCGCATAACCCAGATTCGGAATGAATAAGCTCGACCATGTCGCCCTCTGGGGCTGGCTTGCTTCCTGCTTACCCCTATGACTCCACGCTGAACCTGGGTGCATGACCCACGATTACGACGAAGTGAAGTTATCTGCCGTGGATTACAGCGCAGAATATCGCGCCCCTTACTGGTATATTACCGAATGTACGAGCAGACTATGAACATGTCCTCAATCAATTTTCTCAATTTGTCTTCACTGGCATGTATAAGATGCCGCCGAGCGCTTCGTCCTCTGGCTTTCTTTCCTTTCCTCTCATCGCACTCACGGTCTCTATGAACCATAGCCTGCTCATACAATACTCACGTATTCTATCGCTGCTGTCTACCTTCATACTCTATGAGAATACTTCCCACAAACCACACATCACAACTTTTGACATTGCTCTGAGCACCGTCACTCGATCCTCATCACGTACACAATCCCATCACATACCAAGATCGCAGTAGTGCATTTGCGCAAGTCATTGACCAATTCAACAAGTTGTCCTTGAACAGCTTCCAAGATGTCTCGCTATAATCGCTCAGACGTGCCTTTCAACATCTCATCGCAGATGTCTCGTCATTCTTTTTCATCCACAAATTCTGCTAATTCACGATCTAGATCTCCAACGCAGAATCTGCCAAATGTAGCTCGGCATGGCGAGCTTGCTTTCCTCAACCGCGAGGCCGTAGGGCACGACTCGATGATCTTCGCCAACTCCATCGTTAACGACGGCGCGTTCAACCACCCCGTAGCTATCGTCGGTTCAACCCACGACGGCACGATCGCCACCTGCGTGCAGCTCACTTCATTCGGAAACGGCACAATCACGACCAAGTACCCACGCCCGCATCTGGCGTCCCGGCGTCGGCTCTACCTGGCGATCGACCACCACCAACAGACACAGTCGCACGACGGCACTCAGGTTCTCCAGCTTCAACATGGTCGCAACATGGAGAAGCAGACCTACGTGCACCTGGACTGCTTCTTCCAGATCGAGACCAGATACCTGACGGCCTGGAAAGGACGCCGCAACATTTTGAGCCCTCAGTCCCTGGCTGCGGTACAACTCGGACTCGTGCTGATCATGACAGGTCAAATGGAAGTCCCACGCGGCGCTGGCATTGCGTCGTTTCTCGACAACGGACCAGTATCGCCGCAGCTTTTCGGCTTGACACCGCAGCCGATCTTCAACGTGCCAGCGCACTATCCAGAGCCAGTGTTCGTACTGCCGACAGCTCAGTCCAGCGCCACGGTCTCTCAGTGGCCGATCGACAACAATCTTGCCGCAGCTTGGTACCATCACAGCACTGCCCGAGCAGTGTCCTCGCCCGTCTGAACCAAGCTGCCCGATCATCGGCATACTTCGAACTTTGAATCACCACCGAGCTTTGCTCCTCATAACGTTGCACTTCGCAACCCCTTTTTGAAATGCTCCAGAGCGATGGCGCAGCTTCAGCTTTGCTTCTGATGATGCCCATCGACTCCAAGCAACATATCAAACACCAACGCTCATGGCGAGTTGGCAGTATTGGTTCTCAATACTGCTGCTTCAGCCGCTGCGTACATACCTTTCCCCTTGTCACCGCATGTCGTTTCTGTTTCCTGTTTTTGAGTTGACGTCGTATGACCGCCTCACGCATGTTCGCGTGACTGAGAGCCGTGAAGCTGTACCTTGCTCAGGAAACTGTTCAGTGCAATAGCTCGATGTCGTGCCCATACTTGCCGTCAACACATCACAGCAAAAACTAAGCCCTGTGTGGCGGTCTGCAGAAGCCTCCGTTCATCTCCCCTTGCACATCCCTCATGACTTCCTCACAACCACCACCTCCACAACCCCGGTCAATACGTGTACCCGATCTTGGGCTTCCAAGTCGTTTTCGGACAAAGAACGAAGGACATCGCCAGAACTTACTAATGGGGAAAGTTTGGTCATGGACAATTACGCTGGATGGCAGGATTCTGCTGCGACAGACTTGTGTCGCGCTGTTGGAGTATGGTGAGGTCATGAACAGGAGGCACTGTTGAGACTTGGGGATTATACGTCGGCCAGGACGACATGGCGTTGCATCGGCACAAGAGAGATGGCTGGGGAGGTTTTCGGAGGAGTTTTGGATGGTGGCATTTGAGATCGGTATCGATACCATGCCAGGATGGAAGTCGTGTTCACCACGTATCTCTGGAACAGATTGGCGACGAAGAAAGGAGATACAGAGTGTGAAAGGGAAATAGAAGCTTGAAATTCAAACAGGGTATCTCAGTTACAGCTAGGTTCTCAGTCTTGTCGTCGTCCTCGTGCACGCGTAAATCATCGTTTCCGACCGTTAGGGCCAGGCACGTATTGCACACCATACGACCCGCCCCGCTGACCGATCGAGCAACATTTCTAGACACGCGCCGCGGTCGTGGTGTGGTGACTACCCCGTCCGTCCGTACCATGCATCCTTCGTGTTCCCGCAGCCTAGCATCACGTTAGCATCATTCACCATTGCATCCAAGGAGTAACACGGTAGATACCTTCAAGCCGGGCTTCCGAGTCAGCGAGCCGCGCAGCTTCATCCCGAAGCCCGAGACCTTGTCGCCCATGGTCACTTTACGACGGTGGTGCTGCACGGGAGTCCCAGTCGTGGCGCCGTGGCTGGTGGTCGTCTGCGTGGTCTTGGTCGAGCCGGTGATGGGATTGGTCTTCTTCGTCGTGGTCGTCGTGGTGGATTTGCCCGTGAGTCTGGACAGGAGGCTGGGCTTCTTGGTGCCTTTGGTGCGGGTGGTACGAGCCATTGTTGTTGGAGGTTGGTTCGTGGTACGGTTTCGGAAGGGGTTTGATGACTGCCCAGCGGATTATTGAAGGAGAGATGTGAAGAGAAGGTTGGAAGGGAACACTTGCTTTCTCCCTAGGCATATATGTCTATACCTACACTCGCTTGCCTCGTCGATCATCTGCACAGGCTGACGTGTGCCCGTTACGAAAGTTGGCATACGCGACAGCTGACACGTCTTTTGTTGCTGTGATGCCAGGAATCATGCGTTGGTCTCCAATTCATGTTTGGACCAGAGATATGCCACTACGTCATCGCAGGTCGGGAATCAGGATAGAATGCGTGGAAGCAATTAGCTACACAGGCTCAATCACTGGGATAGGCGGTCAGCGATTCTTGTTTCATGTAAAAATTGAGAAGTCGATAGTGCTGTAGCGACGTCCTGTAACAGATATGCTGTAGTTTCATGTTCCTGTGAAGCATCTGCTCCGCGATGGATCTGGCTACTGGTCGAGCCGCTGCTGAAACAGCCGCGACCTTCTGGTGCCAGCGACTGTGCCCAACAAGCAATATACTGTGCCGCACTACAGTCAGGAACTTCTCTGCTGTCATTCTATCGTGTCTCCAGAGCAAACTCCAGCATCTAACGACACGATGTCCTCAAGAGCTCTGTGTGCGAGTCAAGCTAACTACTGGAGACAAGCATTGGTGGAGCGTGGATAGCGGGGATCATAAACCCAAAAGGCCGCCTCGGTAGCTCTAACAGCCGGCCCATCCTGAGCGTCATCACCAGCATTTTAGACGACAGCGTATGTATCAACACTGAACCGCACCGTTGGCTTTGGCAACACAGGACTGCGACGTGAGCATTGAGTGCCACACGCTTCCTAGCATCTCAGTGTCATCATGAGTAACACCATCGCGTTGCCCGTCCTCATCGAAGGCTGGTATCCGCCCTCGCGCGAGAACTGGGAGCTCATCACCCACGTCTGGCAATTCTTCCCGCTGGTCAGCATCATGCACTTTTCCTCCAACGCGAAATCAGTACCTGACCTGTCATGACCTTCTAGTTCACGGCCATCCAATGGCTCACCGACTTCTACCCACAAGGCAAGACCTCAATCAACTCGCGCTGGAACGTTCCCGGAAAATGGGCGTGGTTCTTGATGGAAATCCCGGGCATGTGCACCGTCATCTACTGCATGCTTTCGATCCCACACCTCTCCGCGAGCACCGGGACGATCAGCCAAGATGGCCTGCCGTGGGCCAACTGGGTGATGGCCTTCGCCTATAGTGTGCACTATACCTATCGCGCCATCCTCTCTCCCCTCGTCCTCAACCCCTCCATGTCGCCGATCCACCCGCTCATCTTCCTGTCCGCCTTCGGCTGGCAGGTGTGCAACGGCCTCTCCATCGGCGGCTGGCTCGGCGGCTACGGCCCCACCACGGTCTGGGACTGGGCGGGACGACTCTACGAGATCGAGATCGGCCTCGTGATCATGGGCTGGGCGTTCCTGGGCAACGTGTTCCACGATGACGACCTGCGCGAGATCCGCCGCTCGGCGCTGAAGCGGCAGCGGGCGGCCGCCGAGAAAGATGGCAAGCCGATCGCCGGCGTGGACAAATACTACATGCTGCCGAAGAACGGCTTGTTCCAGTATGTGCTCTACCCGCACTATCTGTGCGAGTGGATCGAGTGGGCGGGCTTCTGGATGGTGGGCGGGTTCCACTGTGTGCCCGCGCGGAGCTTCTTGCTCAATGAGATCGCGACCATGTTACCCAGGGCATTGCAGGGCCGGAAATGGTACATCAAGAAGTTCGGCAGGGACAAGGTGGGCAATCGCAAGGCGATCATCCCTGGTCTTCTCTGATTCGGAGATACAACACAACAGTTCTTGATATCTTATACCTCGGAGGCGCCGTCCAAAGATCTCTGGCTGTCCCGAAGCTGCTTCCTCTCCGAATTTGTGCACGCCGCATAGTGCTCTTACATGCATTTTTGTATGCTGGCGTTTGATACCCAACGAAACTAGCAATCATGTTCTGATCTGACCCCTTCAACTGTCTGTACGACTTCCACTTCTCTTGGACCTCAGGTGGCAAAGGGCTGCAGGTGCCTGATCAGACATCGTCAGTCCCTTTCCAATCTGCTGCTCATGATAGATGCTTGACTCGCTCATACATTGGACCTATCTTCTCATCGTGTTCCTACGTTAATGTATCTTCCCCACAGCACCCCGTGCTCACACTTTCAAGCTCAGTATTGCATGTTCCTTGTCTTGCCGTCACGGGCTCCGCTCCTCATGACCCTCTCCAGGAACGCTGATAAAACTCACCTGATGATGACTCTAGTCTCGATTCCTGGGATGACATGGCTTTACATTCCAGGTCTCGAGTGACTGCCAGGTGCGTACTACGAATGTCGAGATCAGTGCTAAGTAGGCTGTGCAATGTAGCACGCTAGATGTATAGTGTAGGAGTGAATCTCGTGGCTTAGACGAAGGAAAACGTGTTACGGGATCTAAGACGATGATGCTGCTGCTGGGACTGACGATACTGGGAATTGGAAGGAAAGGTAAAGGACTTGATGGACAGATGGAGAGAGAGATATCAAGCGGGAGCGTTGGAGTACAAAAAGAAAAGCAGAGAGCAGTTGTTGTGTTTGACGGGATGAAGCCAACGAACGGACGTCTACCGAGGTAAGAATATAAGGATACGAAGCTGCTGGGTGCTCAAGAAAGACATGGATGGTGCAAAAGGCGCAGAGGGTACAACTTCGCATTGGCGAGATCCTGACAGGGAGCAGGAGATGTGAGCGTGAATGATAGAATGCCAGGTATCTGTGAAGACATGAACGGTGGTTGAATGGTGGACCTCCTTCGTGCACGTTTCCACTGCAGATTGCGCTTACGCACCAGCAGAGTCTGGCTGGACTCCAGAGCTCATGCCTGGAGGCCGTGCAGCTTGAGGTCGGTGTTTCGTAATCTGTGTGTTCCGGGGAAAGGCCTGCAGGAGTTGCTGCTATCTCATGATGTGACATGAACGGGGATGAGGCAACATCCACGCCACCTGTTTGCAAGATCAGTGAATCGCCGCATGCAACATGCGTCGTGAACATAAAACTCCAGGTGGCTCATTCATGCACGCAGGGCGACATCCGACATGAGGTGAGGCTAGTCCGATGGAACGAAACAATATCAACGCCTCAATATGCCGCCCGGAGGCGACATTACAGAAGGCATCTCTGCAATATACCGACCCACGGCATATGTGAGACATGGTTTGCAGTTCGTCCAGACAGCCGGGAAAATACATGGTCGCTGAGGTGGGGCCAGGTGTCAAACGACAATAGCAGAGATGATATGCCGATGCTAGATGCTGCTAACGTCGCCATCGCGGGGCACAGGGTGCAGTCACCAGATGCAAGAATGAGGTGACTACGTTGGATGCTCCTATCGGTCTGTCACAAGAGAAGTGAAAGATGTTGTTGCTGCTGTACCTGAAGCGCCGCCTTCGTGCGTTATGCATATGATGCTAGAGAGTCTGCAAGCGCAGGTGAGGTTTCAGAACCCCTCGCCGGGCACCAGAGCACTTCCGGCCGCGTATGCTGAAGAACGCTAGAGTCCACAGTCCGAGCATGGACGTGGCGAGATGAATGTAGATGGATCAAGGGATAGTGGATGTCTGGAAATACACATACAATAGTGTAGCAGCACAGACCGTCAGGGCTGTATTCAGCAGATCTGCAAGCGATCGTAGATGGGACCTCAACTGCCGCTGCAATAATGTCCGGTCGAGTACATCACCGGAAGATGAATCACGACAGAGAGAGATTGTGGTGTCGTACGCGATCGACGGCCTCATACGCGCCGGTCCTGAGATGAGGTTCTGCGGATTTGGGAACTACTGTATATAGCAGGTCATGGTGAAGAATACAAGAGGGCGAGTCTAGAAGAATGAATCCGCTGCCCGTCCTTGGCGTGGATCTCGATTGCTACCGGCTAAGTTTGCCGCCCATGGGATAGAGAGCTGCTTGGCGCCTGACATCAACAGTGCGCTGAGCATCCCACACGAAAGGAGAGAGCAGCGCTTTACGATGTTACATGAACAGCGAGACTGTTGCAGGGTCGCGGCGGGAGCAGGTGAGTGGTGGAGAGCAGAAAGGAGAAACTCAGCTACCGAGGGCACGGACGGCGGGTGAGTGCCGGATGAGGGAAAAGTCGCAGCGGCGGTGCCACCGAGCCGCCGGTTCGACGTTGTCTCAACGTCACGTAATCCACGACTCTCCTGTTGCATCTCGCGCGGGGGCGCCATCCCGTCACCCCGTCGAAATAGGCGTGTTTGGACTGGACCTGGACTGGACGTGACGGTCCAGGACCAAGTATCGATAGTCCTGCCGATCTAAACAAGGCATCTCGCAGCAAAGGGATGGCCGACCGAGATGCTGCTGCTGCACCACAACCGCCGTTACACGCACCGCGCGCTCCCAGCAGGGGGTGGGCAAGCGGTCTGTTGGCACTGCTCACAGGCTCGTGGAGTCGTGGCTATCGTTTCACGTTTACAACGCGACCAGGTGGCATCGTGCCGACGTGTTGGCAATGCTTGGCTTCGGCAAGACGACCTCGTAACGGTGAGCCGGCTTGGGCCTCCGTCGACCTCCCACTCAGAGAGCAGTCCCACGCTGCAAACCAGCGACAGGTCTGTACTGCAGATGCTATGTTTGGCGGTGCTGGTCAACCGTCCACGGAGCCACGAGGCGAATGATGATCTGTCGCCGGGGTGTTCAGCATCATTAGTGCGTGGCAAGGTTTGCTGCGACGGATGAACGCAGCTGAAGCGACTTGCTCGTCCGCATTGCATCTGCAGCGGCGGAGATTCACCGTCTCAACACCTGACCGTGCTGGGCGCCTTTTCTGCCAAATCATTGCGCTGGCACATACAAAACACGGCCGGCCAACGTGGACGCTGAACCTCGCCAGCGGCTACGCCCGGAGCCATTCAGCGCCTGTCATCTCGCAAGGTTCAGGGCGCAACGCAGGAACACGCCAATCACCAACGTCGTCCGGCTTGCTAGCTCGAGGCGATCACCTCGTTCGTAAATTGCATTTTATCCTCCACCCATTTGGCTTCACAGGGGGCAACGCCCACGATGTCTCTTTTGTTCCCTGCTCTCCCCAGATTCATCTTCCTCTTCTCTTGTTCTTCCAAGCGCCTTCACTTCGCTCACGCAGCACTCTCCTTCTCGTCTCTCCGGGACACTTCCATTCACTCCAACCCCAGTCACTCTTTTGCTGAGCGTTGTTCACACTAATCTACTCTTCACCCAACTTTTACCATATCAATCCATCCTACGCATCACGATTCGGACGATTCCTTTCAATATGCAAGTCATCTCCAAGCTCGCGGTCGCCGCGGGTCTGGTCGTCGCAGCCTCCGCTGCCTCGCCAGCCGGCTATGGCTCCCCTCCAACTTACGGAGAGTCATCCTCCTCCAGCACCTGGGAGTCCACCTCGTCGGCGACCAAGTCCTCGAGCAGCCCCGTCGCTCCGGTTAGCAGCTCCACCCCGGCTCCTTCGGTCTACAGCGCAACCAGCTCGACTTCTGCGACCTCATCGTCCAGCTCTGCCCCGGCTCCCCCGGCTTACAGCGCAACCAGCTCCAGCTCGGTCTCGTCGGCCACTGAGAGCAGCATGACCAGCTCGGTTCACGTCCCGACCGTCTACAGCCAGTCCAGCTCTGCCAGCTCTTCCTCCAGCTCGGTCTCTTCGGCCACTGAGAGCAGCACGACCAGCTCAGTTCACGTCCCGACTGTCTACAGCCAGTCCAGCTCCGCCAGCTCTTCCTCGAGCTCGGTTTCCTCGGCCACTGAGAGCAGCATGACCAGCTCTGTGCACGTCCCAACCGTCTACAGCCAGTCCAGCTCCGCCAGCTCTTCCAGCTCGGTCTCCTCCGCCACCGAGAGCAGCATGACCAGCTCTGTGCACGTCCCCACTGTCTACAGCCACTCCAGCTCCGCCAGCTCGTCCTCCAGCTCCGTGATCTCCCTCACCAGCTCGATCTCGACCAGCTCTGTGCACAAGCCATCAACCTACAGCGTCTCCAGCTCTGCCAGCGTGTCCTCTGCCACCCAGAGCAGCGCCAGCAAGTACTCCGGCAGCTCGTCCATTGACACCACCTGCACTGAGAGCTCCAGCACTGCCTCTGCCACCAGCTCTGTCCACAAGCCAAGCACCTACAGCGCCTCCAGCTCCACCGAGTCGGCCACTCACAGCTCCCCATCGGCATACAAGCCCAGCAAGTCTAGCCCTGCGCCGTCTGGATACAAGCCCAGCTCGTCCGCCAGCTCAAGCACTGCTTCTGCTACCCACAGTGCCCCATCCGGCTACAAGCCCGGCCAATCTTACGGCCCCGGCCCATCTGGCTACAAGCCTTCCAGCTCTGCTTCCATGTCTGAGAGCGCTGGCCACTCTGCTCCTCACTACGGTGGCCCAAGCACCGTCTCTGTTGGTCCTACTGGTTCCACCACCCACTCCGTTCCTACTGGCTACGCCACCACCTCTTTCCCCGGAGCTATGCCAACCACCTGGACCACCGCCATCACTACCTCTTACACTGTCGGCCACGGCCCGTCCAAGAGTGTTGTGACCACCACCCTCCACTCCACCTCGACTGCTTACTTGACCTCCGTGAGTGCTTATGACTGTCATTGTGTTGACTGTACCATTGCTAACGTCTGCCAGACCATCTACGAGAGCGAGACCTACGGTGCCTCATCTTCCCCATCTGGCTACGAGTCCCAGACTTGGTCCACCGCTGGGTCTTCCAGCGTCGCTTCCGCCACCGACTCCGCCAGCAACAGCAAGTGGACCAGCACTGGTACCAAGACCATCCACTCCACCTCTACCACCACCCGCTTCATCACCGTCTACCCCACCAAGTCTGCCAGCTCTTCTTCAGTCGCCTGGGGATACGGTAGCTCGTCTGTCAGCGAGGCTTCATGGAGCTCGTCTGCCACTCTCTGTGTCGCAGGTGCCACCGTCACCGTCACTGAGAAGGAGACCATCTATGTGACCGCTGGTCCATCTGCATCTGCCTCTGCCTCTGAGTCTGGTGCCACCCAATACTCCACCAAGACCATCTACAGCACTGCCACCGTCATTCCTTACCACTCTGCTCCTGGCTACGGCCCATGGTCCAGCGGTGTCGCCGGCCCATCTGGCTTCCAGACCAGCACCAAGTACGTGACCATCAGCCCATCAGTCTCTTCTAGCGAGACCGCCACCGTCCCCACTGTTTACGGTTCGTCTTCCGTCTCCGCCAGCGAGACTGCCACCGTCCCCACTGGCTACTGGTCTTCTTCTGCTTCGTCCAGCGAGACCGCTACCGTGCCAACTGGCTACAAGTCGTCCTCTGCCTCCAGCAGCTGGTCCGCCACCTGGTCTGTTGAGTCGATGTCGAGCTCCAGCACTGCCTCTGCCACCAAGAGCAGCGCCACCAGCTCCATGGTCCACCCAAGCATCTACAGCGCCTCCAGCTCTGCTTCCAGCTCTGCCGGTCCCACCACCTCGTCGATGTCCACCAGCTCTGCCCCGGTGCCCACCGTCTACTCGGCATCCAGCTCGAGCCCGGTTGCACCAGTGTCTAGCTCGACCCCAGTGACCAGCTCTGCCCCGGTACCCACCGTCTACTCGGCATCCAGCTCGTCCCCGGTCGCCCCAGTGTCCAGCTCGACCTCGGTCACCAGCTCTGCCCCAGCTCCCCCAGCTTACAGCGCATCAAGCTCGTCGGCCTCGGTCACCAGCACCATCCTCAGCTACTCTCCTGAGTCCTCATCGTCGACTGTCTTCAGCTACGCACCTACCTCATCCGTCACCTCATCTGCCACCGCCCCTGGCGGCTACGGCGCCGAGAGCTCCACCTCCAGCTCCGCCGCCGGCGCTGCCCCCACTGGCTACACCAACTAGATTTGTTGCTCGGCAAGCATCTTGGGATGAAGTGATGTTCGTTTCACCACCGGCCAAGTCATCTGTTGGAGCCAACTTACACGTCGCGGGTCCGACCACCCTGTTGTAGTTGTTCCGGATCTTATCTCTGTATCTATGTGTTAGGTCGATTCCGGGGATGCCCCCACTTCATAGCTATTTTGATATGTAAAATTTGTTGATATTGCTTCTTGTGCACCTGTCATGCATCCACCTCGAGTAAAACCATCTATCTGACCTTGTCATCTTGTTTCAGAGTATACCTCAAGTGTGCCACAAACCTGCCACAACCCCTCTAACAGTACACTCGTATACGGTATGCATATATGCATGCTCGTCTCTACTCCTCCGTGCCAACTATGCTCTACACCTCACACGTATATGTACATGGTCGAATCCTCTCCATCACTTCTCTCGATCGCCACCATCAATCTCCCCATTTCCCCCTCTTCGCTAAATCTTCATTCTACTTCTAACCTGCATCTCCACTCCATCAACCATATATCACAGCTCCTCATCGCGAGTATATGTACAGCCAAGAGCCGCTACGCCTCTACCCTCTACATGGATGTAAGACACCTCCGATTGGACCTACATGTCTCTTGCATATACATACATCCCCGTCCCGCTTCCTTGCAGCAATTGACATGTTTGAATGGCTGGACATTTCAAAGGTGCGACTGAGATGAAGGAAGAAAGAAAGAAAGGGAGATTTGTATGTGGATGTGTACGAGTGGTCATGCCAACTTTGGCAATGGAAAATTCTATACCTACCTTAAGGACTACGTACCTATATTTTGGAGGTGGAGCATGAATCTTGGGAGAGATGTCGTGGAGTTATGGTAGGAAATGCAATTGGGATGACGAGTGGACACGGCATGGCACGAGGTCATTTTCACCTGACAGCATTTCCGAACAGGTGAGGAGTGCATGGTGGTGCTACATCCGTGATCAATGACTGGTCGATCGGGCTTTAGACAGTTGTCTTTGTGTGAGATTAAAGTGAGTGCTTCCGCATGATGAACGATACATTATGTTGCGTAAGGTTATGTTAGCTCGCTACACGACTCTACAGCACCGACCTCATCCATCCCATGCATCTCCCCAGCCATCGTCCTCGTCCTCTGCTGCCTCAGCCTGCTTCTTCGGTTGAGGCGTCGGTTTCGGCTTAGCCACGAGGGGAGCAGTGGTCTTCCTCGCTGCGGCGGTGGCTGCAGCAACAGCAGGTTTTGTCGCTGCCGGAGTCTTCTTCGCCAGCCCCTTGGGCAGAGGACGTTTGCTTTGTGTCTTGGCCTGAGACTGTGCGTTGAGCCAGCCTTCGAAATCAGGCTCGCCGCCATCATCGTAGCTCGCGCTGGGAATGCTGGGGTTGGTAGTTTGCAGCGTTGATGGGGTCTGTGACGCTGATGTAGGCTGATTCCACGGATCGTGCGAAGAGTCGTCATCCATATCACCCCACCCCGTGCCAAAGTCTTCTTCCTCGGCCTCAGGCGCTGCTGCGTTCAGGCTTTCGCGAAGACTGGACGGAGCGCGTGGTACCACAGGCGCTGATGGGGCTGTACGATTAGCGGGCCTTGGAAGCGCATTACTGTTCGGTGGGGTCGAAGATGAGCGATGAAGCTCATGTGATGAGGGTTGTGCACCATTGTTATCTGGTTGTATCTCACCACTTGCTGTGCTGATCTTGTTGGTGAACGATGAGATCGCCCAGCCCATCCACTGATTCCCAGGTTGTGGCGTACCCGCCCTAGTATCGGGTGCGCTAGAAGTTTCAGGCGCCGGAAGGACCGAATTCGGCAGTGTCGTGCTATATCTTCGTACTCGTTCGAGGTAGATATTCAACGTCTTGTTGGCTTGATCACGGATCATTTTCTCTTTGTCGACGAGCAAAGGACAAATAGCAGGCAACATCTTACTAGCACAGTCTTCTTCGGGAAAGACATCTGCAGTGGCAGCCAGAGCCATGAGAGATGCGTTGCGAGCATGAACAAATGGGTCGCGAAGAGAACGTGAGAAAGCTGCATGCAGCACTTTAGCTCGTGAGCCAGGTCCGAGGTTCCGCGCCATCTTCCCAAGACAGATGGTGGTGTTGGTACGAATTCCTGGTTGTTCGTCGTTGGCGGTTTTGGCCAAGTGGCGCAAAAGTTCTCCATTGATCACCCGATCGGAAAGTTTTGGTACAATGACCAACACCGCCTTGACAGTCTGCTCTCGTACGACAGGAGCTAGATCAGTAAAGCCCGTGACCATCTGAGGGAAGATCTTATCTGTGACGAGCTTTTGATTCAAGTGGTCGATCATCAATGGTAGATTATCCAGTAGACAGACACGCAGCGCTCGATCTGGACTGCTGAATAATCGAACTACAACAGGCGTGATTTGCGCGTCGTACTCATCGTCACTCAGCTTCGATGCAATGCGCATCACGAGAGAGAACGACTTCGGACCTCCTCCACCGAACTCGATTGCTTTGAGCAGTTCCGGCAGAACTTTAACCTTGAAAAAGTCTTCCGGAAAGTCGTCCGATTCTGCAACAGCATCAAGCTCGCTGACAGATGTTAGTGCTGTTGGTTCCGTGTAGCTAGGATGACTTACTTCAAAAAAGTGTCTCTTTCCTGCTCTGTCTTCAGTCCAAGACTCTCGATACCATTCGCAAGCTGAATCAGAGGTGTATCGAAGAATGCCCCACTCCGGCTACCTTGCTCAAGAAAATGGCCGACACTCAATCTCATCTTCGGGACCGCGTGCGTGAGCCGCTTGTAGCTTGTAGTCATTTGCACAGGAACATTCTTTGTAGAGCCGATCTGGTCACTCCCGGAGAATGCCCCATTGAACACCTCAGAGATGAGGATGCCATAGTCGTACGAGTCGATAGCATGCACCGGGTTCCCTCGAATACCGCCCCATCCAGTTTTTGTAACCTCTGGTGGAGAGTATTTTCCAATATCGGGTACTATGCTGCCTTGGGTGAAGATGACCGCATCGTCTTCCTTCATGGAGCTCAGAATTTCGAAGCCAGCAAGCTTCCATTCCCCACTCTCGCTCGTGAAGACAGACGAGGCTCGTATATTTCCATGCACCGATGCCGCCTCATCGTTGATAAATTTGATAGTCTTTGCCACACTGTGCAAACCCCATTTCAGACTCTCTTCATGCAGCGCTTTCCGTTGTGTCGACCAAGTCAAAGGGGTGATACGTTCGGTCGCAATATAGATGAGTTGGTCTGTCTAACTTGTGCTCGAATAAGCCTGCTATTCTCGAAGATGGAAGGTCCATGAGACCCACCTCAAGTGTGTCCAGCACTTTTATTACGCCCGGATGTCTAAGCGTGCGGAACTTGCGGAGTGCATTCTTTGCAAGTGGTAGGCGTAATCGATTGGCGGAGACATCGAAGGAGAATATGCTGCATTTCGAGCCGTCTTCCTGAGCGGCGTCAGCAAGAAACCGACATCGAATGTGTCATGTCAATATGCTCACCCTCTTCGTTCCGTTGTGCAAAGTCCAGATGGACTGGTTCAGGTCGACACGGTCACCAAAGGAGTAGCCGAATGCGGGACCTTTTGCGATGGAGGCCACAGCTGACTTGAGGAAGTCCATCGCGTGCGATTAGAGAGAAAGATTGACGCAGCGCTTTGCGACAACACAACAGTCGCGCACCCGATTGTGTCGTTCAGCTGTCCGAATCTCGAACTCCGTCGTGCAATACAGTATTCGCTGTCCACCCCAGAAAGACGTCGCCTCCCCACAGAGTAGTGGGGTTTCTGCCGGTCCGCCGCCGGCTGCTTTTACTTCGATGAGAATAGCTTGCGGCGCCTGCCGTCCCGATCCTTGTCCACCCGCCGTCGCTCATTTACATGTGACGAAGTTCGCGATGTCTAGCATATCAGTCATATCTACCGCGGGTGAAGAGCTGCAACAAATCATCAGAGTCGTGTCGCGTCGGTTGCTGTGTTGAGAGATCCAAGATCAACACGTAGACGCCTTGCATGGCGCTAGCAACTTGCCGGCGGTAAGTTCTGCAATGCAGTTGCATGTTACACAGCTGCGGCACAGTCGACCTTCGTTTGGCATTCGATTTGAATACATACAACTCCACCTCCTCCCCATCATGATCACGAGTAGACAACGTATTGTCCCAGTCGCGCTGGATAGTCTCATCTCGTGCTGCGGCGGTCATCTCGATCCTGCGCGTGAACCCTGATGATGAGCGACCGTGGCCACTATCATTCGCCTCGACAAGTCAGGCTGAATGAGACTTTCAGACGGGATCGTGATCATGAACAGAACCCTCGTAAGAGCTCTTCTGACTCTCAATCCTATATCGGCGCGAAAGGCTTGAAGGACCTGCGGATATGCCACAATGGGGTTCAGAACGTGCCTGTAGGCCCTAATTCGGTGCTCAAGGCCAGGAAACAACCTCACATCTATATTCCTGCCACCTCACTTCCCGTGGCCCCCAGTACAGTGCCGCATCTGAGCAACTTTGTGCGGTCCTTCCAGCCTACACGAGTACTCTTCGACGATGCAGGTTACTACATCATCTTTGAAGATAGTGCGACTGGTCGCAAGAACTTACACAATTGCCACCAGCGCTCTAACGCGCGGCTCTTGTTCGGATCTTACACGCTGCACATGGTAAGACATCCTGACGGTCTAAGTCTGCAGACAGAGCTGCCTGGCCAGCATGAACTCCCATCAAGCCCGAAATCTGTTCAGCGTTATATCGGGGCCACGAGAGATCACCGATGCGACTCTGCACCGGCAAGCACGGAGCTGCCAGATCTGTCAGAAGCAGAACTTCTCCCAGAGGTAGCAAATCCACATAGGCGGTCAGCACCCCTTGCGAACCATGTCGCGACCTCATCGAATGGAGCGTATGAAGACAATTTCGGCACTGGTCCCGGTCTGGATCTTCCTACACATCCCGCTCGCTCGAACATCCCTACATTGTCATCTACAGCCACTGAGCACATACCTCTGCGCTCGGATCTTGATAATATCTCGTCTGTCAGCGGCAAGACTGCTTTGTCCATGAGGTCTGCATGTCAGCCCAAGAAATGTCATGTGTGCCAGAAGTCTACCGATCCAGATCGAATGGCTCGGTGTCATGGCTGTCCTCGGATATACCACATACGATGTCATAAGTGGCAGCCGACACCAAGTCAGACAAAGCAGAGTGAGCCATGGTATTGTCATCGGTGTAGCAGGAAGAACATTCGTCCTCTAGATCGGCGCTCAGTGTTCTCTGGGGACGATGCTGTTACTACAGACCCGCCTGCCGGCAATGTCCTGGCTACTATGCCTGAGCATGCTCATCAACACCCGCGGACTGCATCAAAGCCAGACATGCCATTACAGCAGATGTTGTCGCTAAAGTCCAGCCGTCAGTTGTCGGACGAAGTACCAGTGATCGAAGATCTACACTTAGACTTGGATGCTCTGGAGAACATCGCACGTGAGAGGGCCGGGAGGTTGCAGGCTGTTGCAGCGAGTCTGCATCCAGGCTTGATACGCGCCCAAACAATTGTAAAAGAGACACCTGAGACAACAGTCACAGAACGGGACGATGCGATGGGCTTGACTCATGACCATGTCATCGTGCCTAGTACCGAGACAAAACTCCCCACTAGCATTGCATCGCACATCAACCGGGCGCAGCAAGGAGTAGATGTTGACTTGTCGGAGAAGCCAAAGTCGACTGACGCTTTGGTCCAGATCAGCATTGACATGGCGCTCAAACGTGGGCGCCCCATCTCTGGCGAGAGTACCGACTCAAAGGTACAACGACAGCGCGAATTAGCTCGCCAGCGTAAGCAGAGACAGCGCGCTCAGACCGCCATTGACCCCCACCTTCAGCCCGCACGCTCTTCCTGCCAGGCCGACGTCCGGGACCGCGTCCTTATCTTTAGCAGTGTTGGAGCCCATACAGAGAAAGATCGACACACCCCTACCAAAGCAACTGCAAAGCGCTCGAAAGCTAAAGTAAAGTTATGTAGCGGTTGTCACAGCCCGCTTTTGCCGTTTCATCTAAGCGCTCTGTGTCGTAAGTGTGAAAGAAAAGCGACTGAACAACACGACGAAGGCTTGGCCCCTGTGGGCATAGCTCAAGACGCCGAGCCTACTACTTCAGATGTCGGCACGGCGAATCCTGGTTCTATTGGATCAACTGAGATCTCGACTACTGTTGAGCAGGTCGCCCCGAGGAGTCAGAATCCTGCGAGTATATCGGCCAAGGCCAGATATGCAAGACCAAGTGACTACAGTGTGTCTGAGGCACCCGCAACAATCCCACCGGCCGAAATCCGGCACGAAGTTCAGACGAAGCAACACAACGAGAAGCCCGCAGAGATTGCTGGTATCACAAATGAAATACTAGTACTTATGGCTATGTCTGACTCGCCTGGCTATCGGGTAAGAAGTAGCGATGTACGTGACTGGGTAGCTGCAAATATTGCAGGCATGAGGAAGGGTGAAGGCTGTTGGGAGTACGATATTAGTGCCCTTCTTTCCCAAGACATGGATGCTGGCTCCCCGGCCGGCCCACATCATTGGTGGGTCAGAACACATGGTGAAGACGATCGCAGCGTCTGGTATACGCTTAGAGCTGAAATGAGGGACCGTGTACAGCGATGGGATCCTGTGCTTCAGGAGCTGGTGTCTCCGATCAGGTCCAGAGTGCTGCAAGCCGATGGAGAAATTTGCAGCAAGCCACCGGCAATGCTTACCATAGCTGGAGAAGTCATTCAGCGCTCAGGATCAGACACAGACAGCCGCAAAACGTGTACTACCAAAAGTCCCTCAGCTAAAAATGGCAGCTTGAAGCGTGACCGTCTAGTCACTTCGAAATCGAAGCTCGAGCGACTGAACACCGGGGGCGGCTCGTCATCTGATAGCGAGTCTGTTGACGCCCGGCCAAAGAGGCGTAAGGTTGGTTCGTATAGCAAGGCACCACAAGTATTAGAAAGTACAGGTCTTGCAGACGACTCATCTGCGGACAGCGAGCAGAGGAATGCGTCCAGAAAAAGACGGACACTCGATCCAGGCACTACACAGCCTCTCAGGTCCAAAAATCATCCAGAGATCTCGCACATACATTCTTTACGTGATCATGAAGACAAGGTGAGAGAGACAAGCAAGACCGAGCCCGATCCGGCGCAATCGATTGGATGTTACAAACGTGCTAGCGTTCAAGGTGAATCCTCTTCTGACGATCAGCCTCTCGGCATTACTCGGGGATTGCAAAGGAAAGATACACAGGCGGCAGCTACTGCCCCCATGACAATGGCATGCGAGCCGCTCACCCCGATAATGACAGACAGTGATGCACCGTCCAAGTCGAGTTCTGGATCTTTCAAAATCGTGAAAGTCAAGGGACTGCATGTTGATTCCCAAACGTCGGCCGACGGCAAGGCGGAGGACGATGCACTTCCGGCTATCTCAAAGGAGGTCGACGTAAGTCTGGCTGCAGAGCAATCAGCTGAGGAGCCAGAAGATGTTGATCATCCTTCGAGTCATGCTGCAAGTATGGAGGATACTTCTACCGCAACAATCAATGCAAGAGACCTGCCGATCAAGGAATTGATTGGGCTGGATGCGGAAATTGCTGAATGCTCTGTCAGAGCCTTCTTCGAGGTATACCCTGAGTACAGGCCACGCAGTATCCAAGGAGGTGAATCTCCGAAGCGGTTATCCAGAAAGCAGTTGTTCCACATGCCGGTAACTTATTCGCTGCTAAAGACCAGAACTGTTGATAAGAACGGCTGCGCGGTTCAACCCAATCGCGAGGCACCCGGGAGACATTCGTCCAGTCGAAAAGCTAATGCCCCAAAGCGGTCTAACTTCAATCCTGCGTTTACTGGCAAACACGTCGAGACGGAAACAAGATTTGACACGTTGGAGCAATTCTTTGACCTTCCCAACAATCCGTTGCCAGTCGTCTCCAAGCCAGGCGTAGGTGGTGAAGCGCAGTTGGCTTATCGTGATGGGACACGAGACGAGGACGGCAAGCTGCTTCGAGCAAGAGTGCTTTACAAGGTTGGACCGAGTCACGACTAGTAAATGTGATGTTGAGACGATCGATGGGAGCTTTGTGAAAAAAAAAGCCGTCGAATTGGTGACGCGTGTACTTCTTTAGATATGATTCCCCTAACGTTTCACTCGATCCAGATAATACCGAGCTGAAGTCCTGCGAATTCCATTGTGAATAGCTATCTAGACTGATCGCGATGGTGCCATCAGGGACTGTACCCTTTCTCTTAGCGCCTCGTTCTGCTTCTCTAGATCGTCGATCTTCTCCTGCAATGGCTCCATCTGTTCCTCAGCTCCCGCCGAGAGCTCTTCGATGATCTTGAACACTCTCCACAGACGCAGCACGATGATGAGGGAGCTGATCTCCTCCAGCGTGTCCTCGTTGACCACTTTCAGCACAATGTCAAGCACGAAGCTCGTCGTGATGACCGTCGCATCGAAAATGTGGAACGCCGAGTTGAAGAACCTGGAGCAGCATACATAATTCTCATCAACACGCCGCTACACAGTCTCACATTACGGAGGAAGGAAAATCAACAATTTCAAGAGGCTTGGTTCATGGAGAATAGTATCGCAGGCAAGCAGAAGTAGGACATTGACGTACACAAACCCAAATGCCCAGATACTCGCCAGCAGTTCCAGCATGAACAGGGACGAGAACACGACGCTGATGATGCTCAGCGCCTCGCCCGCGGCTCGACCGCTGTGTGCCGGGATCCGGCCTTCGCAGGTCAGGAGCTGGATCAGAAGCTCGGCGAAGATCGAGGTCACGTCTAAGCTGACCAGCGCAAGGACGGTGTAGTGGCCGTACTTCGAGGTGAGGAACGCTTTCGTCCGACGCCGGGTGGTGGCCAGGGTCGTGAAGTGACGAGAAGGCTTTGGGGCCGTGGTGGCATCGTGGGCGAGCAGGGGTCGTTGCTCCGACGCCGACATTCTCGGTTAATGATAGGTTGGTCTTGAAGCGCAGACAGATGGAGCGGTCGATGCTGGGCATGCAGCGGCCTATAGGCTCTGCACCTGTGGTACCTAAGGTCGGTGAAGTCATGTTAATGTTCTTGATAGATCGACGGGACCTGCTGCATTTGGCTTAGTGGGTGTGCGCCTCGTAGGATCTCGCGAGGATCAAATGCAACAGGCCATCTCCATATGTTCTGCAGCGTTTCCAGAACTCTCTGTCTACTTCCATCTATGCATGCTCCCACTCGACATCTCTGGTCGAGTGCGTGATAAGATGACATCTCCAAGGCCGACTCAAGTGCGACCACGAAACTTGACACAAATGGAAAGCCAACCAGCCGGGAAATCGCTGCAAGACTCAAACAAAGACACTACTTTGATCGACAAGCCACGCGCAGATCTTCTCGCTTAAGAATGTAACGGACTGTGTGCCATGCGGGTGGTAGTGCTACACGAGCAGACCTCATGGGCGTCTGCTGTTGTCCTCATTGGCACGATCCTTCTTCCCTTCCTAGGACAAAGCACCCCAGGCTGACATGCTGGTACTTCATGTTGTTCTGCAGATGAAGTCATGGCATGGCGTGCACGTATAAGTATTGTCCTATTTCTTCATCAATCTGCCCCAAATCTCATACTTACCATATTCTACACTTCAATCAGCTTCAAACATTTCCACACACTCTTGTCATCATGAAATCCACTCTATCTTACTGCTTGGCTTTGGCAGCCATGGCTACTGCAGCTCCAACCGGAGATCTGGCCGCTCGTGACTCCGTTCAGGGTTTCGACGTCTCGCACTACCAATCCAGTGTGGACTTCAAGGCCGCATATTCAAATGGGCTTCGCTTTGTCTTCATCAAGGCCACGGAAAGCACAACTTACACGGACCCTTCGTTCTCCAGCAAGTACGATGCTGCGACAAGTGCCGGCTTCATTCGTGGGGGCTACCACTTCGCAGATGGTAGTGCAGACGCAGCTACACAAGCAAACTTCTTCCTGAAGAATGGAGGAGGATGGAGCAACGATGGTATCACGCTCCCCGGCATGCTGGATCTAGAGGGTGACTGTACCTCTGTGAGCTGGATCAAGACATTCTCGGGTAAGTGCAGTCATTGTGGACGGCCCTAGTCTGCATGTCACCCTAACGACATCAACAGATACCTACCACAGCGCCACTGGTCGTTACCCAATCCTGTACACCAGCCCGTCATGGTGGTCCGAGTGCACCAGCAACTCGAATGCATTTGTCGATACCAACCCACTCTTTCTTGCACGTTATGCCTCGAGCCCGGGAACCCTTCCCGGTGGGTGGCCGATATATACATTTTGGCAGTACTCCGACGAAAATGCAAATGGTGGCGATTCTGATGTCTTCAACGGAGCTTATTCGCAACTGCAGAAAATTGCCACTGGTTGAGGGTCGTGTTGAGCAGGGATTTGTCGAATATGTAGCACGGCAATCAATAGGACGTGCATCAGCATCAAGACGTGACTCATTTCCTTTTTTGCGTGTAGAATGATGAAAAGTGTCTTTGTCTTTGTTGCTCGTCCTCAGTGGCCTTGTTCTGCTGCGATCATTGTTGGACAACCCCATAGGGACTAGCGGATTCAGCGCGTGTCACATGCAGTCGCATATGCTCACTTTCTAGCAAGCGCATCTCCCTGACCTCCTTTGATGTTCATTTTCACGTTCACTCCTACATTCAATACATCGAGACTTCCCAACAGTGCTCACACTCACCAGTAAGTTGATACTAATTCACAAGCTCACAGCTCGACCAGCCACGTAAGTTCAGACGCGTTCATAGCAGAGCGCTTCAGGACACTAACCTTCTGGCAATTTCAGCTTCCCACCGCTCAACCTTCCGTTGTATCATGGCGGACGTTGATGAAGATAAGCGCGAAGATGAGACGCTCGATCGCCAGACGGAGGACGATGCAGGCGATGACGAGGAAGAGATCGCAGCGATGAAGAAGCGTGTACAAGAGATGGAAGCCGAGGCCGCGAAACTGCGCGAAATGCAGGCGAGCATCGACGCACAATCGGAGAACCTGCGCGAAAATAAGGAAGATATCGATGCGCGCAGCATTTTCGTGGGCAATGTGGACTACGGCGCAAGCCCGGAGGAGATTCAAGCGCATTTCCAGACCTGCGGCGCGATCAACCGGGTTACCATCCTGCTGGACAAGTTCACGGGTCACCCAAAGGGCTACGCGTATGTTGAGTTCACAGAGCCGAACCTGGTGACCCAGGCGCTTGTGCTCAACGAGAGTGTCTTTAGAAACAGGAACATCAAGGTATAACTCACAAATGATGGAGTCTCCAGGCCAAGCAGATACTGATGCCATCTCAGGTGGTACCAAAGCGTACAAACTTGCCTGGTATGACGCGTGGCGGACGTGGTGGTGGAGGCGGCGGCGGTGGACCGCGAGGCCCTCGCGGTGGCCGTGGCGGCTATGGTCCTCCAATGTATGGCGGTGGACGCGGCGGATATGGTCCATCACCATATCCGCCTCGTGGGGGAGGGTAAGTCCATGAGGCCTGCGAGTTTTCGATCGTACGACACTGACAATCTGTAGGTACCGTGGCGGCTACCGAGGGCGGGCGCGAGGCTACAACCCTTATTGATCACAGTCCGATCCCGCGAACTTGTCCACTGCGACACCGTCGCTGACCAACACCACTTCTCCTTTGTCCTCTTTAAGATCACCATTGTTGCCCGGAAGGCATGTCAGCGGGAAGAAAATAGCTTGATGTATATCCGTGGGCGTGCGAAAATAGCTATAACAACAATACCGGAAGGTTGATCCAAGAGAAACGCACGTGAAGAAGCCACAAAAACATGACCCTCGTCGAATTGAATAAGAGCCATCCCACATGACAAGAGTTGCATGAAGAGACAGCAATTGCATAAAGACATTCGCGGGATCCAAATATGTGACCTCGAGAAGAACTAACAAGGCACTCCGTTGCCTGCTAATGTGCAGGGACTGGTATCACCGACAGCCAGCGTCGTGGTTGATCCAACATCGCGCACTTCATATGTCATGGCCAAAAGAGCATGTCAAGCTCGCCTCTAAGGTGCATGCAAGCACCGCCTTAATACAGTTCGCGGTCGTCAATGAGTACATGACACGAAGTCTGTAGCAGGATCTCAGGCGGGATCTACTGACACGAACATGGCAGTCTTACATGACTCGGGAGCAAAGTCCAGGATCTCGTTCGATACGATTGCTGCATTGCGTTATTCGTCGAGCTACCCACTAATCATCGTGACAAACATGTAGGTCAATGTCTTTGAGAAGCCTGCTACTTGCGAGCCGATGCCTTTACCTCTCTAGGCTGCTCCATAGTAAGGGCATGTCCTAGGCATGTAGCTTCGAGAGTCATTGGCCGGACAGGAGCTGAGATGTGGCTTCCCTATGCCCTCAATTGATGAGGGTTTCCTAGAGTGCAGTATATTCCTGCCTTTCGCAATCGCCACAGTAGTTGTAGTCCTGACCATGAGCACGATCGCGCGCGGAGTACTCGCCGGCGATAGACCCTCTAGGCTCGTTGCTTCATCTCACAACGCAGGACGGAAACGATCTATAACAGATACATGTAGTACATTATCAATTACTTTGATGTGCAGTATACAGTGGTATTGTCGAACAATCGTCCCTTCTACCTCGAAAGTTCTGGCGTGACCGTTGACCACCCAAAGCTTCTATCTCGGACCTCGGAAAGTCACTCCTACCTTATGTCTTAGTATGCTGTGCCCTGTCACTGTCTCATGAGCTGACCATGATGGATTGATGTTCATGAGGTGTCGGGGAATTGGTGCTGTAACACCAAGCTAACATACCTTATGGTACATACATCATCACACGCGAGATTGAATACAGCATGCCGGACGAGTTGAGAAGGGGTGCACGGAATCTTGCACGACTTTAGATTTCGAGTACGGCTCTTCAGCTCCTTGACACGGAGAGATCTTTACATTTTCCGACATGCCAGATGGAGATTAAAGATAGTGGAAGAGAGGAAAAGAGACCTTCAACGCCACTCTTCGTTGCTCATATATTTGCATCCTTGCGAGCTTGTGTTGAGCTTGCTTCTGTCATAAAGCGACCACACCAGGTAATTGCTCATATGCTCCTGCAGTGCACTTCCGCAAACGCACTCTATTCCTGCCCGAACCCAACCGTTTCTTCCACAGCCCAGGTCAGTTTCTGCGTGAGAGCATCGTAGCTCTTGTAGGGCGGCAGATCCAGCCGGTTGAAACATGTATGTGACTTGGGAAGCTGTGCCTCTTCGCCGGACTTCTCGATGGTGAATCGCCTAGGTCCATCGGAGCCTTGCAAATCCTTGAAGCCGTTGACGGGGATGCGGCTAGTACCCGTCGCGAATTGCAGAAGTCGTGACTTCTGTTCGGCATCCCAGCTACGGATACACTTCCAGAAATTCGTGATGACGGGGTCGTTCTCAGTGTAACCGCGGTAATCGGTGTGCTTCTTCCAGTCGTCGACATCGATGTCGGCAATACCGCCAATGAGCAACTCGAGCTCTCTCTCGTCGAACACATTGACGAGATCTGCTGGGATTAGCTCGTGGAAGCCAGCAACGAAGGCGTTGAATTGCTCCTCCACCCGCTTCTGGATACGCCACTCGGTTATAAGCCTGATAAACTGTCAGTGGTCGAAACATCGAGGACGAAGATAGCACAACTCACTCAACATAGTCCTTCTTGTTCTCGTTCGTCACTTCGATGTCTCTTCCTCCAGGTTTTAGATCAACGGTGACCTTCTCGCCAAACCGTTCATCCTCGACCGAGAATGTGCTGTAAATGACATCGGTGACATCGTTATCCATAGCCCAGCTGAGCGTTCTGTGGAACTCTGCATCGACGCCCTCCATGTCAGGAAGAGAAACCTTCTTCTTGAGTATCATTTTGTAGAACGCGCCGATGAAGAAAGCATCCAAGAAACGACGGTGGAAGATGGCCAGACCAACCACCCGTCCTATGAACTTAAAATAGCCAAGATGTTCTGGGTTGATGCCGGAGTGGGGATTGATCTGTAGTGTGTAATTGTCATGTGCCGAGTACTCGAACAGGCAGTAGAATGGATTGAACATCTCGTGCGAGAGTAGGAAGAAGAACTCTCGTGAGAGACCTCCATAGTCCAGTCCATCTTCGCCGTCGAATTTGATCATCAATCTTTTCTTGAGATCGTTCGGGCTTTGACGCATAATTTCCGCATAACTGTCCTCGAAGATATGCGTTCGGCGAACCTTGACATGGCATTGTCCGCTCAAGATGCGCAACGCCGGCTGTGAACGGAAGTAGATGAGCTTCCTCCTGAAGTCACGCTTATACTGCGGCACGTTCTGATCCAAGGACGATGGAAGTCTTGGGTCGTCCCATGTCGTGGTCTTCGTGTTATGATCCACGAAGTATACGCGAGCAGTGTTGGTGAGACGCATCTCCCAGCCGCTTGGCAGGGGTCCCAGTTGCGAGACTGGTTGTTGCTGAATAGTCGAGTTGCCAGTGGCGTTCTGGCCAGAGCCGTACATTCGAATGTACTGCTGACGACGGGGATCTACCCAAGTAGTCGTGCGGGTATTGTGGTCCACAAAGTACGCACGACCTTCAGGGGTTTGTCGCTGCTCCCACAAAGCAGGTAGCTCGCCAGTCCCAGCGGTGGTAGCGCCAGTGGCGACCATCTGCGCGGCACTTGCACTGTTACCTGAGTTTGGAGGGCTAGTTGGGGATTGCCGGGCAGCCGTGTCTGACATGATCGGCGAATTCGCACCGGTGCGATCTTCTGGCAGCATTCGTTGCTGATGCCTGGTGCGCTCCTGGTTCTGCGTTTCCTGCATCTGCGCTCTCTGCTCACCAGCGTTGAAATTCTGGGTCGGCCTGATCCACGTTGTTTGACGCGAGTTGTGATCTACGTAGTATGTCCGGCCAAGATTATCCTCCCTTCTTTCCCAACCTTCTGGTAGCCTGCCCTGTGCATCTTCAAATGCGCTAAAGCCAGATCCATTTGCAGGTCTTGGAGCAGTGGTACCGTTAGGAGCAGGGACAGTCGGAGTCAAGTTTGTGCTAGTGTTCTGTCGTGATACATTAGTGGAAGTCGCAGTGCTGACAGGTCTCTCCGGATGCAGCGACGCCTGCGATTGTGCGCCCACGGACACAGGTGGTGTATGTGTGCCGTTGGTGGATACACCAGCAGAGGAGACAGAAGGTCTGGTGCCATTGGCTGCGCCATTCGCGATCGGAGCACGGAGGTTCGTCGACAGGTTGAGGATTAATTTGCCGTTGACTACAAGGTTATCATTGGACTTGCGTAGATCGCGTGTGAGCATTTCTACTCAGCAGTCAGCAAGGTTCACGTGTATGTATCCACCTTCAGTACGCACCATCACCGCCAGCATCCAGATCAATGACGCTTCCGATCCGCACGTTGACAACTCCGAGGAACCCCTGGTCCTTTTTCTTGAACTTCTTCTGGTCAAAGATCTGGACCGCAAGGATGCTCTCTTCCGTGACTCGCCTGGTCAAGGGCACGGTTAGCGCCTAGGCTCGTACAGCAGCCTATGGTCATACGCACATGTCAAAAGCCTCATTCCAGTATGGATTCAATGTCTTCTTGATGACACCAGTAGTGCGAGTCTGCTCACCACTAATGGTCGCAACAGCGAAAGGGTCGGGGAATCCTGAGAGGTTGTCAGCGATCACGCTTCCTCTTGCTCTGGTCGAGTCCAGCTTATATGCCACTCACTGAAGATCTCGCGCTTGTATAAACCATCCGCCGCAATGACTGCGCGCAGTCGTCAGTGTCTCATCCCTCAATTCCCGTCTTCTCGAGGCTCTACGTACTGGTTATGCGCAGGTTGGGTGTGGACGGGAGCTCCATGACGCGGCTCGGATGGGGTGCGGTGTTTTGAGCGTTCACAGCAAAACCAGACTCATGGGCGCCCTCCCACTCTCTGGCGTGGGATATGTAGTGACGGTCTACGAGGCGGCTGCAGGAGCCGGGTGAACGAAAGGTGGTGTCGTGCGCAAAAAGTGGTGGTCGTTGCAGTCGTGGTAATAGTCAAGGTGGAGTAGGTCAGGATGGCTGTGGGCGATCCGGACTTTGTGGCGCAGCGGTAGTGAGCGCAGACTGAGGTGGATCCCCCTTGTTCCTTTCGAAGAACGATAGACGACGCCACAGATGCTCCAAAGGTAGATGCGCGGACAATAATGAAGATCACACGACAGTCACAAGAGAGCCCTGAGAACGTTATCGGATGTTCATGGGATGAGCAGAGATGGCAATAATACCTGTCGTCACACTCATGGAAAGCGGGGGGGAGGGAACAGCCGCAAATCGTTACAAGATTTGCTGTGAACGCCCACTGTCTACAAGTTGGTAGCTAATAAGCTATGATATGAACACGTCGAGCAGCCGCTTGTACGACATCTACAATGTATCAGATCTAGTCATGTTTTCATGATGAACTTGCGTGTTCAGACGAATCTCGAGTGCGTGGACTTGCCGGAGAGCACTGCCTGCACAGGCCAATCAATCCAGCTTCGCCAGTGGTCACTCACAGTATCGACCATTTCCTGGAGAATACGTGATGCTAGACCTCCTACCCACCATCTTTGGTTCAGCTGATCCAGAAGGACGCAGTAGTATGCTAATATGATCAAAGCCTGGGGCAACCGCCGTTTCAGGAGCAGAGAGAATGGACCAGGGTCTTGTTGCGGAAAGCCCAGGATGCATGAGATCGCAGGTCCGCCTCCAGGTCGAGTTGCATCATTATACACTTGTTTCAACTCGTCAAGCATCATCACGCAATACCGCCGATCTTCCGCCAGCATAGCATCCATTCCGAGGACGTAGTCTAGGTGTCCAATCCCAGAATCGGCACCTTCCGGCATATCGCTCCTGCGTACACTTCAGTAAGATGGCAGATCACGGTTCATTGTATGACTTACTCACCTCTGTCCAGATATCTGAGCAGACCCTTGGAGAATGTAAGTCAAGATCGGCTCAAGCGGACCTTGTAAAAGTAGCGGTCTGGTATCTGCCACCCGAACATTGAGCTGCCAGAGCTGTGAAAGTATCTCCACGACCATGTCGATAGGAGGTATCTGATATGGTATCGCGAATGCCGCGATGACCGTCAGGAACTGGAAAGCGAAGCTAGCATGTGCATCACCTCCCTGCCCCGCAGCCATCGTCCGTTGGTGACAGGAGACAGCTTCACCAAGATGGTCGATAGCTGTGACCCTGAACAAGCGAGCTTGCTCAGGTTCTTGTCGTGCCTTATGAAGTGCAGTCAACCCAAGCATACTATACATGACATAGTGAAAATCGAGGGCAATCTTAGGCAATCCCAGTTGCCACATCTGAAGCAGTACGTCCATGTCGTAATGCTCGGTCACAACAAGCCTTGTGTTGGCCATGTAGTGATGCATGAGAGTCACTTGCATGATCCATTCTGCTGAATTTCCAGGCCAAGAAGGGCCTCCTCCTTCAGCAAGGCTTGTGTGCGGGTCTGACTGCATAGGCTTATCGTTTCTGATATCTTGCATGGTCAATGAAGTCGCCGATGGCCCAGGTTGTTGAGACCCTACTTCCGTTGACGATACGATAGGAGTCTGTTCTGAATTTGAGCCGTCTCTTCGTACTTGGGATCCGCCAGCCAACGAACACGCTACACCATGTCTCACACAGTTGGCACATGGCGCTTTCTCGTGTGACTCAGCAAGAGAGACAAATCTGGGGATGTGTCTGCTTCCCAGTACTCACTTCGTTACACTAAGCCAATATGATAAGCACATGAACTCCCCGAGTCTACCAACATGGTCCAATGCAGTGTTGAGCGGCCTGTTCCAGATTGGCTCGTACTTACTTTGACACGACGCTTTTTGCATTGCGCGCAGCCATTTCTTGATTTCTTGTGCCCGATGCGAGCTGGCCGGCGCTGGCAATGTGCTGTCAGCTCCTTTGCATTCCTGGTGTGCTCTCACAGATCCACAAATGATCATGGATCATGGATGGGATGCCTACCACAACGGCTTGAGGAGCTGTCGATCCCTGCGCTCCGCCGCTCTCTCGATCTCGTTCGTGACTTTGGGTGTCCAAACCATCTTCAAGACTGGTCCTCGTCATATTGGGAGCGGGTACCAATGCTTTCTGGGGTGGTCCGCCAGTCATGGTTCCGGCTTGCGACAGCCTTAAGTGGCGAGTTGCGGCATTCGGGCCAACACATGAGAGCCAGGACGAGAGGTCAGGTCTACCTTGGACGACAATCAAACACAAAATATATGTGTATCAAGGCTGACAATGTAGATGGTGAAGTAGACGGGATGTTTGGTGACATGTGATTAGTCATCATCAGGATGCCAAATTGGCCTTGATGCGGCTCGCAATTCCCACTCGGGTTATGGTGACTACGGTATCTTTGATCCTTCGTTGTACTCGGATACACAGTCTTTATGGCCAACACGTTTGAAATCACCAGGTTGCCGATGCTCCAAAACTTCGAGCTTTGCAGACAGTCTAATATACGAGGCGACTGTAATTTTCTATTCGCTCGAACAGGTGATTACAGACTTGGCATCATATGTGCATATGAGACAGCCGTTCCCTTACAAAGGGGGCGTGTCAGCGAACAAGCTGCTCGCAAAGCCTTCAGGGTACCTCGAGCCAGCGACTTCGGCAGCCTCACATGCCTTCCGGATCTCCGCCTCTTCTTCCTTAGACAGCTTCAGGTGCAAAGCACCCAAGTTCTCCTCTACGCGAGAGAGGTTTGTTGTGCCAGGAATCTGCAACGTGGATCAGTATGTTGATGAAATGAAAGCGTCATGTCTGTATGCTCTTACAGGAAAGATGTCGTCGCCTTGGGCGAGCAGCCAAGCAAGCGTAAGCTGGCTTGCTGTCGAATTCTTCTTCTTTGCGATTTCCGTGATGGTGTCCACAAGACGGAGGTTCTTGGGGAAGTTCTCCTCGCTGACTTTATGGTCATTAGAATTTGGTTGAGGCTACATCTTCGTGATGGCACAACTTACAGCGAGGTGCGAACTTTCGAAAGTCGCCTTCTTCGAAATCACTGCAGATGTTCTCGTCAGCACACCGTACTTAGCGATCTGCTTCATGGTACTAGTGGTCTTACCTAGGCGAGCGAATGCTGCCACCAAGCATACCCCTGCCAATGGGCGAGTAGGCAACGATCGCTACACCGAGCTCGCGCGCCGTCTTGAGCAGACCGATCTGGGGGCTTTCAATGTCAAGAGAGAAAGGTCTGGATTTGTCATTAGCAACCGTCCCTCGTCCATCTCGCCACAGGTTGACCTACGAGTACTCGATCTGTACAGCATCGACATGCTCGACCGCAACAGCTCGTCTCAACGACTCAGACGAGCATTCAGACAGACCGATGTGCTTGATCTTACCCTCTTGCTTCAACGCCTTCAACTCCTGCATCGTCTTCTCGACAGGTGTCTTCCCGTCAAGACGATGTGCGTAGTACAGGTCGATATGTGAAACACCCAGACGGCGAAGCGATGTCTCACAGGCCTTGCGGCAGTACTCAGGGCTGCTGTCGACCCAACGTTCACCCGTCTCCTTGTTGACGCAGTTGGCGAACTTGGTGGCAAGGAAGATGTTCTCACGCTTGCCCGGGTTCTGCTTGAACCACGCGCCTAAAATTGGATTGATCAGACCATCGCAAGCTCGTAAAATGGATCGTGAACTATGTTCTTACCTAGTAGATCCTCGCTGTCCTGGTACATATCGGCAGTATCCCAGAACAGATCGCCCTCGGAGTATACCTTGTCGAGCACGGCGAAGCGCTCTGCATCAGGCTTGGGTTTGCCATAGAAGGCACTCTACCCAAATCAGTCAGTCCAGGCAACACGCTCAGGCTTTGTGAGAATAAGAACATACCAATCCCATAGTGCCATAGCCGAGACGTGTCACCTCGGGACCGTGTCGACCAAGCTTAGCAGTAGGGAGCTTGTGACCCATCGAGCCGCCGGTGACTTGGCTAAGAACTTCTTGTGCTTTCTGCATGGTTTATGACGATTCTCGAAACTTTGGATAATGATTTGAAGGAACGTTATATGGAAGTCGAAAATTGAATTGTAAGGTTAGAACAACATATATACATGTGGTACAGTTTTGCTACAGGTGTCAAACTTTCGTACAATTGCCAGTGGACCCCTTCCCCACCATGATGTTTTTCTGTTATGTCGTAACAGCAAATGACGTCTAGTCGAGCCGCTACAGTACATCAATGATGGACTGACGTGGGCTTCGGACTTAAAACGGAACATGTTGCTGATCATACCAGTGCGCGGATGAACGGAATTGCCTACGCACGTCAACGCATCTAGGCACATCGAGCTTCGGCGTCCCGTCGATTTGTCATCTGAAGCAAAGGACGGCAAAAAGCTTCGGATATTGAGCGGAACATGAACGACGAGCAGAAGGGAGATCTCGCGCAACACTCCTTCGAAGGCTTTGCGCTTGTCGCACTCGTTCACACGCCTTCGGGCTCACCGCCTTCACACAATGTTCTGCTTTGGGACCAAGCAATCCAGTTCGTGTTCTCTTTCCGAGGCCGGATTGAGGCGAGAACATCAAGCGATCGCTAAGCAATGTAGTAGTGGAAGCTGCTGAGAAGTCCAGCTAAAGATCACGAAACTCGCCATGTGACGATCGTTGAGCAGCAAAGATCTTGATGTCTTGGTGACACGGTCCAAGACCTAAAGTGCTTGCAGGATATCCTGATTCTTTAGGTCGCGTGGATATAATCACACAAAGTAGGTCTCGTATCATTGTAGTTCTGGTGTCGATCATTTCGACTCCTGGTAGTACTCGATTTGTGGTTGTGTCAAAGTGGCCGTCGGTATAGTACGAGGGGCGATTCATGCGCAATGACTGCGGCTGTAAGCCCTCAAAGTGCCATGCGCGCACCCAGGATAGACGGTGCTCCGCCACTTGCTGCATCGGCGTCGGAGTATCCCATGCCTTCGAATATATCACTCGCATCGAATGATCATAGCCCGCGGATGAACCTCATGTGGTTCCAGTGAAGAATTGCGTGTTTCTCACATTCCGACTGCATGCAGCATTCTAGTCTTGATACCCTCCCAAGTGTTGAGCTTCGGCCGTACGTCCAGGTAGAAACTTAGACTTTTTCCCACGGTACCAGAGTCTTTGCCAGAGTAGAAGTCGATCACATAGTCGATCTTCTTTCCACATCGGTCCACCACCCAGTCATGCCGATCGAATGGGGCTTGGTATCCCACCAAGGAGTTCCACCGTGCTCTTGGAGTCAACGCCTTGCTGTCGCCACTGAATGAGACCAGTTTCGGGCCTCCGCACTCCTCGCTCCCTCGACCTTTCTCCCACGCCTTGATCTCAGCCCAAGCCCTCTCATTCACGGCATTGTGGATGGGCACGATCGATGTCATGTCTTCCGCTTTGGCAGCATGGCCCTTGCGTTGCATGGCGTTGAAGAACATATCCTGCGATGGATAGACCCAGTTCCCTGATGCATCATCGTGGCCAGTATCTTTTTCGGCGTTCGCAGGGATTGCAGCACGTTCTTCGGGTTTGAGGGTTTGCGGATCTCGGGATAGTGAGCGCGGGATTGTGGAGATCTCACGATCTGTGGATAGGCGCAAAATGCGTGGTTTCTTTATTTCGGTTCGTTGAGAAGGTGATGATGGTGACTTCGACTGCCATCGTCCATCATCGAGAGAGAATCTGTAGGATGCTGATGCGATAGCTGAAGCAATCGTCGGATGCGCGGGTACCGATTGACCTTTGGCTTTCGCCGCCTCCAGCCATTTCTCTCGCGTCCTAGGATCGACTGGGCATTTCTCTGCTGCAGTGGCTCCAGCTGGCTGCATGTTCGTCCAATGTGAAATGATATGAGATCAGTAAAACTTCAAAACGAGGAAGCGTCATTGAGCATCCCGTCAAGCAGAACAAATTATAGAAACACTGCAGGGTAAGATGCACGGACCATACGGGAGGTCCGCTGGGATTGCCATCTTTATTGAGAGTTTGAGACACGGGGACGTGAAGCACATATGTGCAAGGCATGCAGCATACAATGCATCCTCCAGGACAATATCCAGACAGTGAGTTCGGAGAAGGGGATACCTTTAAAATGGGGATGAAGTTGCTGCAGTTCTACGACTTTAACAATCCATGCCTCTTAGGTAGGTACCTTGCTACCAGCTGACTGCCGGACTACCCCCCGTTCATCTGCTCCTCATGCAGCGCCAACCCCTCACAAAACCATAAGGTGAACGAGTGTCCAAATCGCGTCGTTTAGCCGAAATCAGACATTGCGTCTTGTGGACAGGAAGTTATATAGAGCCGACGTTCAGCAGACTTGTCGGAAGGTGTTGAGAATGAAATGGAATGCTCGTTGTTTTTGAACGGTATCGACTTCGAGCGTGAGACCAAGTCGTTCTGTGTATTGCTATTGGCGCAACGCCTGGCGGCGTTGTGAGGGGAAAACGCCTGCTCTACTAATGCTCTACGAGGTGCGTGATCGTAGGCGCCGTGGAATAGGAGCGGCATAATCGGCGCCAGCTAGTCACCCAAAGTAAGGACCCGACATGGCATTCGCGTCGAGGTCTAAGGTGTCGCGTAGCTACTATCATTGTCAGCTTGCTAGGCTTCGATGCCCTGGATCATTGATTTGTCCTGAACACGATCCTTCCATTGGTTTAAGCTCAGCTCCTCGGCCGTCTTGAGGGAGCCAAGAAGTGTCACTAGTCGGCCGTTCTTATATTGAGAAGCATCTCGTCGGTGGCTTCAGGAATCTGTAGTGGATGGCCTCGCAGACCGTGTTTTCCAGGTTGTCGTGAACATGATGGCTTGAGCCATGCGAGAACCTCTACTACGCCAGATCAAGACCCTTTCAAGAGCCTGATTAATGATGGTCATCAAGAATCACCTATACTCACACTGTTGCACGACGCATTGGGTTGTCCCCGAGAACATGCTGGATGTCGCGTTGCAAGTTGTGATATTACGGTGGCTGCAGCTTACGAAAGGCGAACATGGCTGCATTTCCAACGAGAAGTACACCATCATTCCTTCAACTACCATCAGCATATTGCCACACATTACCATCATCTCTGCACACGGTCGAGCTCGGCCGCTATGTTATTCTTCTCAAGATGAAGTACCAGTCATCTGATGAGCGTCTGTTTGAAGATGCGACGATGCCATACGTGAAATGGAACGATGCCCCGCCAGTCGACAATGGAACGATCGCGCTTCCGAGCTGCGTCGATTCGCATTTGTGACGGGCATCGCACAAGAATGCGCGACATACTCTGCACGTACGGTTCGAATGCAGGATGATTGCCCAAGGTATCAATGAGGCTCCGATGGTCCAGTTTTCTTGTTGGCATCCTGGAACGACCGTGTACATCGTGCTCGTTCTGATCTTCCATCAAGACCCCCCGCGTAGTTAATTTGAAGTCCCACCACCCCGCCTTGTGGTCGACATACATACATTCCTCGCAGACAGCTGGAAGCGAAGCACACAAAGACATCTTGCTCCGATTTCACTTCTGATCGCTGCTCTGTGAATCCAGAACCGCCCTGTACAATGGCTGACGCCGAAGTATATCGCGCGAGCACATATGCTCCAGTCAACATTGCTGTCATCAAGTACAACAAGCTCCGTCCTCCTCAAATCGCGCTGTGACTGACCGCATGTTTGCGCAGATACTGGGGTAAACGCGATACCAAGCTCAACCTACCTACCAACTCCTCCTTGTCAGTCACTCTGAGCCAGGACGATCTCCGAACGCACACCACCGCTTCCTGCAGCCCCACCTTCACCGCCGATACCTTGACCCTCAATGGCAAAGATGAGGATATCTCAGGCGCTCGCACTCAGGCATGCATCAGAGAGCTTCGATCGCTCCGCACCCAAGTTGAGACACAAGACTCATCACTTCCTAAGCTCGCCGAGTGGAAGCTTAAGATTGTGAGCGAGAACAATTTTCCAACCGCTGCTGGGTTGGCATCCAGTGCCGCTGGCTTCGCTGCGCTGGTTCGTGCCGTGGCAGACCTATACAAACTCCCCGCCACGCCTACAGAGTTGTCACGCATTGCCCGACAAGGCTCAGGATCCGCATGCCGCTCCCTCTTTGGTGGCTATGTAGGATGGGAACGCGGTACAGCCACCGACGGCAGCGACAGTGCTGCTTACGAGGTCGCCCCTGCCTCACACTGGCCTGAAATGCGCGCCGTCATCCTCGTAGCTAGTGCAGAGAAGAAGAGCGTTTCCTCTTCGTCCGGTATGCAACAGACCGTGGCCACGTCGTCGCTCTTCGAGGTCCGCGCCAACACCGTCGTGCCCAAACGCATGAAGGCCATGGAGAAGGCGATCCACGAGCGCAATTTCGACGACTTCGCCGCCCTTACCACCAAAGACTCGAATAGCTTCCACGCCACCTGCCTCGACACCGACCCTCCGATCTTCTACATGAACTCCACCTCCCACGCCGGCGTGCGCTTCTGCGAAGCCATCAACGCCGCCGCCGGCCAGACCGTGTGCGCGTACACCTTCGACGCCGGCCCCAATGCCGTCGTCTACTACCTCGCGGAGCACGAAGCGAAAGTCGCGGGCGCCGTCAAGGCGGTGCTGGGTGATAAGACGGGCTGGGAGACCCCGCGAGGCCAGAGCATCAAGGCTGCGGACGCGGCACCGCCAAACACCGAGGCGATCGGCGAGATGCTGCGCGCTGGCATCAGTCGCATCATCCTCACCAGCGTGGGCGATGGGCCGAGGACCACCGAAGAGCATTTATCTTAAGCGAGCGGAGGCATTTCTTTCATAAGTAATTAAGATCTCCAGTCGATGAGCAGAGCCATGACTCGGGGCGAGCGTAGGGTAGCATATAGCCGCTCGAACAACTTCACTGCATTCGACGCACCCGTCACTCATTTCTTGCCCGCCATTGAATCCTCCATCCGCATTTATCAGTCCCCTTTACTCCCACTCCTCATCTACAGCTCCACACAAGACGTTACACCAAAAGCCTACGTTTCCAAAAGTAGTGACTAGACCTAAGGCATCAAACATCCCAACAAGTCACAGTACAAGTAAGTTGTCCGGCAATAGACATGCACACTCGACCACCCAGCTGGAATACACAGGTTGTGAAATCAACGGGAAGATGAAACAGACAGGTTCTTCGCTACCAGGTACGTAACTGTGGTAGATTACAACGATGATGCGACCGGTGAAAAGTGAAAGCAAAAGGAAGAGGCTCATGCATGGCTCATGCTACGGCTTGTATAGCGCCTTGCGCTGGAACGCGCGCCTGTGTTTTCGCAAGGCAAGACGATGGTGGGCAACACTAACAAATGCGCCAGGGGCCCGGGTGTTGTGTTTCCAAGGCCCGCTGTCAGTCAATAAATGGGGTTGCAGAAAGGTATCGCTCGATCTTCGGGGACTCGTGCGGAGGAGTGCGTCGTGGTAGTGGACCAGCGGACGTGCATATAGAAGGACAGACTAATGGCCAGGCTCGAGCGGCGAAGGGCTGGTGATGTTCTCCTTAGCCTCCTCGAAGACAGGCTCCGGACTTGAGGTGTTGTCGCGCTCGCCGGCGTATTTACCCGGCGGCGCCTCCAGGTGTCCGTTGAACTCAGACGCAAACTCGGAACCGTGCGAATGGTCCACAGCCATAACAGAGTCATGACTTGCCTGCTGCTCGCCTCCCTCCGACGTGCCAGCAGCTAGTGCGGCCGCCGCAGCCGCCTCCTTCGCGGCGAGCTTCTCTGCTCTCTCCCGCTCGCGTCGCAGGAGGTTCTCGTGGACTTCCCTACGCGTTTGCTCATCACGTTGCTTCCGCACGCGCTCCACCTCTTCCACCCCGCCGGATTTCTTGAGCTTGCCCTCTTCCACGAAATTGCCCAACTCGCGCTGGAACTCTCCACCTTTCCGGTTCTCGAGCTCTCGCTGTCGGGAGCGCTCGGCCCGCTCGATGGCCTCCAGTCGACTTTCGTGGTTGGGCTGCAATGCTCGGACTTCACCCAGCACACCGTCCTTGGCCTTGATCGGATCTGCTGCACTTTCAATGCCGAGGGTACGAGAAGTCGATCGTGATCCGGTGCCGACAGCTTTGTCGGGGTTCTGCAAAGTCTGGGCTTTGGTGGCCTGCTCGACGAGCGCGAACGTAGCAGCGGCTTTCTCCAGATCGTCCTCCAGATCTGCTGCGAGCTCTTCTTGCATGGTAAGCAAGTCGCGATCATCGCAGACGACCTGTAGCTCCTTCTCCCAGATCTTCGTCCAGACCGGCTTCTCCTTGCGGAGGTATTCCTGCATCTTCTTCAGGTCAGACGTTGCAGTTGATATGTCCCTGCTAACTTCTTCGAGTTGACGCGGGAGTGGTCGCACGCCACGGGTGACCACGTCCTTTCGAAGATCTTCTACCAGGTCCTGAAGATCGTCGACACGGTTGACGATCTTTTCGCTTTCGTCTGACAGCTGCTTCTTGCCTTTATTGACGTATGTTCGTCCGGAACCGGAATTTAGATCAGGAACATTGGCGTCAGATGCGGATTTCTTGACGACCGCGGCCTTCGTCTTGATGGTCGACATGGACGCATTGATGTCGGCCACAAAGGATGTGTAGGTCTGGCGTACCACCGCCAGATCACGCCGGAGAGACTTGATCTCGCCCAGTTGGCCGTTGCGATCTTTCACTGATAAAGCACGGCCAAAACTGCCGGGAGGTGAGATGATCGCTGGAGTCGGGGGAGCAGCTGCGATTGATGCAAGCTCTTTCGCGGTGTCTTGCTGGCGTTCCGAGATCCGTTGGATCGCGGAGTGCTGATCCTCCAGTCCACTTCTGATGCCCTCGACAACACGGCGAAGACTGCCGATCCCATCATCGATGTGCCTCTTGACCTCGTCAAGCGCCTCGACGTTGAGGACTAGAACCGATCGGTCTTTGATGTCGGTCAAATCTTCCAGCTCATGGCGCACGCCTGACACGGGGTCTTGGATGTAGATCTCGGGCAAATCAACACCATTATTATGAGTGTTCCAGGCAAACTTTTCAATAAAAGCAAGCTGGATCCGCGCAATGCTCAGGTCGCCGCCATCCGCCAGGACGAACTTCTTGATCTTGCTCTTATATTGCAAGAAGAGGGTGAGCTCATTGCCACTCTGCGGAGATGCTTCGGGGACGAATTGCGGAGGCGGTGGGGTGTCTCGCGCCTGCTTAGACAATCTTCGCACAATCGAAGTTGCTTTCCTCCGTTCAGGAGGATGGTACGCTGTATCAGGGACATACAGATCTTCCATGGGCCCATTGATGGTCGCTCCAACGCTTTCCTGAACTTCTGGTGCAGGGAATGGATATTCTCCCAGTTTGTCCACAGGCGTCTTCACCGTTGGACTGTCATACTGTTCGTCTGGGACGGTGGTGGTGATAGATGGGACATTCTCGGCTCCCTGTACACTTGGTTCTTCTGAAATCCTTCGCACCTCATGTAACCGGTTGGGCGATGCCTCGTACGCATCTTTGTCTTGCCTTGATTTGGCTCTACCATGCAGGGTGTTCCCTCGTGAACGGACCGCGTTCATCGACTCTCGAACGTCCCGACCTCTATTCGGGAGAGGTGAGTGCTGTGCTGGTGGTATCTGTGCGATGCCTGTCATTGTCGGACCCAGCTGTTTTTGTATGTGATAGGCAGAAAAGCGGCGGGATGCCCTGCGCTCCAAGTCCCCACCTCGCTGCAGAGCCTGTAAAGCGTCGTTGTGCTTCGGTGGTGGTTCAGGCGGCTCTGGAGATGGGACATCCGGCTCGTACGAAGGTTCTGAAGGCATGGCATCGCTCTCGGGATATGGTGCAATCACAGGTATGTTTTCGAGAGCGTGGCTGGATAGGGATGAGTTGTCGGACTGCATGGTATCTCTGCTTGCAGCTTGACCGATGCTGTTGTGTGGACTACGAGCACGCCTGGTAGGCGATGTGCGACCTGCTATGACGCTGGTGGTCCTTGGTGGAAGGTCTTGTCCACGGAGCTCCGCACTACCCGTGTTCTGCGTATATGTTCGACTGCTGTTATGCCGTGTTGCCGCGTCTTCTGTGTGCTGACCTCCACTTGACTCGCCACTGATGTTGCTTGCGGCAGATGCATGTCTGGGTAGTCGAGAGTCCACACTACCATCCCTACTGCTTCCGCTGCCACCCCTCTGTCTCAACCGCTGCTGCTTCTTTTTCAACCCATGCAACAGATTGATGATGATGTCTCGGATCCGAGGGAGATACTTGTCTAGACTCTGTTGACTGGCCTCCTGACTGAGGGTGTCCTCCAAGATGTTGCGCAGCATGTCCGGGACGGGACCAAGATCGGTCGTCTCTACGTTAATCGCGTTGAAGGCGCGACAAGCAATGTTGAACTCATAACCCAACCTGACGTAGACATCCGACACCTCAGTCTCCGTTGCGGAGCCGCGCGACCACATGGTAAGCGTCTCGAGCAGTTGCTTCGTGGCGACCAGTAAATGCGTGACCGACTTCTCGATCGTCGACAACTGCTGCTGTGGCTATTAGGCGATCAGTCTGGTTCTTTTCTTTTGTGGTAGCTTCATCGCTCTGACTCTTCACGCCCCCTTGTCTCCCGTTTACTGCAGTGCAGAGGAAAGAAAGTAGTGGTACCTACATTCTGTTGTGGCCTCGACCTGGTTCCTGACCCTCGCCCGGAACCTGCTGCCCCTCCTCCCGCCATGTTTGTTCTTTGCGGATCCTCTGCCATGGTCTCGGTGATTTGACACGCGATTGTGTGCTTCGTTCGACGCCGCCCAGCCCACGTGGTATTTGCGCCTCAACGCGACATGAAGCGTATCGATGGACTTCCAGCAAGACCTGAGCTAGACACGTGTTGACGTTGATTACGTTCCCTGCGAGACTGCGAGACTGCGATATGTAGGTAGATGGAGGACTTTCAGTCGTAACGGGACGGTCGAAGCGGGCAAAGGAGGATCGGGCAACACAGCATGGCCTAGAGCGGACAGACACACAAGAGCAATGTCACATGCCGTCGGAGAAAGCAGGGTGGAGGCGAGACGATGCGTCGGAAGTGATGGGATGGGGTAGGGAACGAGGAGTGGTGTTTCGCAGGAGTAGTGATGTGTTGGAAGTTGTAGACATGTCCTCAGGTACAGACTTGTTAGTTACCTTAGCCTTGCATCGGGTCCTGATGACTACGCTCCGCGCCGACCGACGGGGGACTGCCGTAACTAATCAGTCACTCTATTCTGAAGTCCCGAGGGTTGGGTTCGGGACATCTCATAGGGATGTAGATGAAACATTTCATCGCAAATACTCATCCGGTCCTTCGCTGCTGATTGAATCCGATGTAACGTGCTGGTGACATGATTGCCCCAGGTATATACGTGTGTCTGCCGTGTAGCGAAGTGCGGACCGCTCAATTGCGGACGGTCGTGTTTGAGCATTGGGAGGCATGTCCTCGTTTGTCCGTCTTCGATCCCGTAACAAAGGGCCTGGACAGAGTCCAGCCGTGCATATAGATGATTGCCAACTCCCTTACACATCGCGCTGGCAATCACCTCGACCTCTACATCTACCCGGACCTGCTCGTGTGCCCTCACCACTTCAGTCATTGATTGCGCAGGGATATTGGACTTTCCGCCCACGGACCCTTTCGCCGCGCTAAGCCAGCTGCACCCGACTGGGCTCGTCTACTACTGTCGACCTTACTCTCACCACAGCACTCACTCGAACATTCGTTCTTCGTTCACCTTCCCTCCCTCGACACCTCCACGCTGCTGGAACACAGCCCCTCCGCCTGGCATTACCTCCCCGAGCCGGCCTTGTCCTCTTCTTCCCCTTCTCCTTCTTCCTGTCACCATCCGACCTGATCGTCGGACAGTGGAGGTGACCTTTACCTGTCCCCATTCCCTATCGAGGGACGAGCAGCCTTGGCCGAGCCAATCGTTCTGTTCGCATTCACAGCGAGGCTGGCGCACCGACTCTGTCTTTCCTACACGGCTGCCCCATTCCACGCCTCTATCGACGACTGCTAGTGCTGTAGCAGAGCGGTGCGGACGCGGGCTTTATCCCAAGGGAGCTCAAACCACTTCCAACACGAAACCCTGACCATCAACATGTCTGCGTCCACGGCCAACGGGTCAGACATCATCAAGGCGTCTTCGCCTGCCAACATGGCAAACTCGAAGCTGCCAAAGAATACTGGGATAGGCAAAACACTTGATGGCGCGCGTAAGCAAGCGGCGAGCCCAACTGAAGGACAAAATAAGTGAGGCACCCCAAGTGATCGATCTTGCAACACCAGCTTCCACCAGCCACATTCTCCTATCATGTACCGTTCTCGCTCGTTTCGATGCAGTGCATCATGAAGCTCGAGTGCTACCAACACATTCACCTTGAGCCAATGGTCATACTACGCGGTCGAGCCTCTGCTAACCACGTCGTCATCAGAAAGCAACCACCACCAAAGGCCTGGCAGGGCCAGAACCCCATCACTCAACGATCGTCCTCGAACATTCCAAATGGCACGGAGAAGCCACTTCCGAGGCTGCCAGCACAACCGCAGAGCAAGAGCAGTAGTGAACCACATACAGACAGGCATGCTCATGATCGGTTGATATTCCTGCTTGCGAATATGACCGTAAGTCGCTCCTTGTGATTGCTCCTGGCCCCGTCTCGGATGTTGTGACCTTGTCACGCGCTGGCTGCACGATGATCGCAATATGCTAACATGCATCCAGGGCCAAGATGCGACATTAACGCTCAGGAACGGCGAACGGTTCACAGGTGTTTTCAGCGGAGCGTCATTTGAGCAAGCCGGCAAGAGTCAGTACGTGTTGAAGATGGTGAAGCGGATAGAGACGTCGAGCCATCAACAGTCAAATGGCTCCGGGGATGTAACGGATGAATACGTTGGCGAAGGTGAAGATTATCGCATGCTATTTGACATTCAGGACACCCTCGATTTGTTTGCACGGGATATTGTCACCACTACAGCGACAACAACACAAAATGGTAAGTGCGGTCATTGTCGTGGCTCATTCCGTAAGTCGTTACTGATGTTGGACCCCAGGAGGCGCTTCCTTCTTCCGGACAGATGCGGAGATCTCCGGCAGGGATCCTCGTGTACTGCGAGAGCGTGAGCTTCAACGCTGGGAGCCGCTCGGGGACACATCTCTCGACATGTCGCTTGAGAGTTCAGGTACGTCAGGCTGGGATCAATTCGCGGCGAACGAGAAGCTCTATGGCGTCGAAACCACATACGATGAGGACATCTACACCACCCAGATCAATCGCAACGACCCGCAGTACAAGCAGCGCGAAGCACTGGCCGAAAGGCTTGCCCGTGAGATTGAAGGTTCCACGCCAGCAAACGCACACATTGCTGAAGAAAGGACGCGAGACTCTGATCGTCATGACGGTCTGGACGAGGAAGACAAGTACTCCGGTGTCAAGCGAGAAGCCGTCAGTCTCCCGAGACGAGGTGCTGGCTCCTACGTCCCACCGTCACAACGTCCCATCACAAATACCCCTACAGTCCCCGGCGCACCTTATGATCCAGCCATAATCTCCAGTCAATTAGCAAAGCCAACTACCCCGGCGGTCCCGTCCGAAGACACGAATGGTAGCGTGGCAAAGGCATCGAAACCAGACAACGTCGAAACGCCACCAGATGATGCAGCGTCGATTCTGCCGGCGGTTGATCAAGTAAAGAAGCCAGCCAAAAACACCACAGAAGATACCGTCCGTGCTACAACCGATGCCTTCAAGCAGTTTGCGAATACGGAAAAGCTTCGCATTAGAGCCGCGCAAGAGGCCAAGAAGTCTACAGCACGTCACGAGAAGAATGTGAAGCTGAATGATCTCAAGAAGTTTGCGGCGAACTTCAAGCTCAATAGCCGTGTGCCTGATGATCTCGTGCCGATCTTGGCCAAAGATCCGGGAAAGCAGGTAGAGATTCAGCGTAAAGCTGATGAGGCTGCACAACTACAGGAGCACAAGAGCAAGGAGAAGGAGAAGGAAAGGGAGAAAGAAAAGGAGAAGGAGAAGCCTGCCACGGCACCAGTCGCACCAGTCGAGACGGTATCAGGTCCACCTCCGCCGACCTCTGATGCACGCATGCTTTCAAACCAGTTTCGTGGCCGTGGATCACAACAGATGCGCAGCCCAGCCATCGTGCCTCAGCACCAACCGCCGCGTACGGCGCTTGGCCAAAGAGGGCAGCAGACTGTCCACCAGCGTGGAGGCCTGGCGCCGATCGAGCCTCTGCCTGCCAATATCCAAGCACGCATTCCTAATGGTCCGCCTGGACAGTCGCCGCTTAGCCCAACTGCAGCACCTCGGATGAACGTGAAAGCAAAGCCGTTCGAATTTCGTCCTGGCGTTGGTGACTTCACGCCTTCAGGTACTTCGCCAAGCCCGCAGCGGTTTCCGGCCAAGAACACAGAGCCAACGGTCACTTTCTTTGGCAAGAACAAGAACGCTGAAGCTGCCAAATCTCGTCGGGATCTCGATGATGCCGCAAGTGTCGTATCGTGGATGCTCACAGCAGAGTGGCCCGAAGCTTTCAAGAGCAATATCGCTTCGAACCATGGGATACCACCGCCGTGGCGAACGGATCCAACATGGCCCGTGGGCGAGAACGTATCTTATAAAGACCACAAGGATTTCAAGACTCAAGCTCCAAATCAAGGTCCGTCACTTACGCACACGTTGAATAACAATCCCGCCGTAGCTCACGGATATCAAGGCCCGAACAATATGCACGCCCAGCACATGCATGGCCCAGGACGTGCTCAGCATTTTGGTCACCAGCAGCATCCTGGCCAAGGGCCACACTTCGACCCTCGCATGTCGCAGTTCGTACCCAACGGTGCAGTGCAGGGATCTCCGCGATTTCAGGGCGCTCAAGTTGCGCCATTCAATGGGCAGATTCCACAAATGCAAATCCCGCAGTTCGGCGGGCAACCGATGCCTGGCTATGCCATGAGCCCATCAACACAGCACAGGCAGATGCAGATGTCCCAGCAACCGCATATGATGATGCCAAACCAGCAATATGGTCAAAGTGAGTCATTCCTACTAATCGCATGCCGATGATGACTAACCTCATTTCAGTGCCTCAAGGGCGGCCCAACTTCCCCCACAATGGCTCGTTTGTTGGACCACAAATGGGCGGTCATATGATGCACCACACAACCTCTGGCAGCTACGTCAATGGTCCGATGCCTCAACAACCAGCATACTCGCCAATGCCGCCTCACGCCCAACCGCACATGGGTCATATGCAGTCTGGTGTACCGGGAGGATTTGGCGGAAGCCCACGTCCTCCTATGATGCAGCATCAAGGGTCCCACCAAGGATTCCAACCCCAGATGCACATGAGCGGTCCTCAATTCAACGGTCCACCTGGGCAGCATCCATACCACCTGCAGCAGGGGCGCCAGCCTTCCTCAGGTCACAACGGCCACTTCCCTCACATGACTCCACGACAACAAGCCGCGATACCTCAGCATCCCAGCCCCGGAATGGGCGGCATGGTAGCTCAAGGCGATGAGGGAAAATGAACGAAACCAACTTCTGACGTTGCTGGTGAGTATCCTCGACTTGTGGATACTCGCAAGGTCAGCATTCAACAACACAACCCTCATCTGGGATACAAGTTCGATCCACGTGCTTAGGCTAAGGCAAGGTCATCGACCAAGCATGGGGCCGGCTGCCCGAATCATCTAATCCGCATGTATATCTAGCTTATCTGCTCCAAGCTCAATACCACATGCCGCCTCGACATGCGGATCACCAAAATGCAGAAACAAGTGGAACCACATATCTTGCAATATCACAGCAGCGGCCAAGTACTTCAAAATGGAATCTGTGGCATTCGACACCTCAGTGCACGAGAAGAGCATGCCCCGAAATGTTTGTGCACTTGCTTGTAGGGGCTCTCCATCACTGCGATGTATCTGAAGGAGAATGAGCGACGAGAAAGCATATGCATACTTCTAGCTGAGTACCAGTACCTCTACGGTCACAGTCAAGCCTCATCTGGCTAGAACGAAGTTGTAGCTAGCTATATAGACCAGAAACGTTGATCTGTGTTGCATCTCTTGACCAATGGCTATGCGTAGATATCACCACAAACACTCACGAATGTTCTATGATGTCCCTCCAGGGTGATACTGTTTTCTCGCGCTGAAGGATGAATAAGAGCATCTAGTCGCGATGAACAAGCTTGCTACCAATCACTACCACTATTGCACTGGGTTCACAACAGCGTGCTGCGGCTCTCTCACCGTCTTCCCTCTGCCACATCCACAGCTCCCGGAGCTGCTAGGATCCATCGCCAAGAACCCATCAATGACCTCCGCCACATCAGCCGCTTCCACGCCCTCAGCCAACTCCAACCAATGCTGATTCTGCACCCTTGCATCGTCCACCCACGCATTCGTCCCACTCTCATTCACGATCGTATTATACCCGTCGCGGTTCGCGTAGCGGAATAGAGACTGCTGGACGCCCAACTGCCTCCACCGTGCCGCCTCCAGCCCCAGCACGCCGTAGAGCACCGTGACGGGGTCCCAGCTTTCGCGCCCAGTGCGGCAGCGGCCGACGTACCATTGATAAGCGGCGAGGACGGGCGAGGCCGGCGGCGCGGTGGACGACAGCCCGGTGCCGGAGACGATGCTGGCGCCGAGCGCGCTGCCGGAGTATGTGATGGGAATCGAGAGGGGCCAGTGCGCGAGCACGAAGGCGGTAGAGGCGGAGGCACCGGGCCCGCCGCCGCCGCTGAAGTTGTACTCCCAGCCGGACGGGTAGGTGCCGCCCATGATGGTCAGTTTGGCGACTTTCTGCGCGAGCAGGGCGGCGCCGGAGAGGGGCGAGATGGCATCGGGCGGCGAGGCGAGGAGGGTGGCGAGATTGGTCAGGAAGCCGATGGAGATCAGGTGGAGGCTAGCGTTGGCGGTGTGTGGGGAGGCCAGGATGGTACGGTACAGCGTCAGGGGGTCCGAGGTGTGGGTGGTCGAGGCCAGGGCGCGGGGGAAGTTGAAGGCGAGTTTGGTGGCGTATTCGCTGAGAGTGTAGGACCAGGTGTCGAGGAAGGTGGCGTTGGTCAGGGGACGTAGGGCGCCGATGGGGATGTCGCCGTTGGCGAAGTAGGTGTTGATGGTCTAAGAGGAACGAGTTGGAGGTTAGGGATCTTAAGGGGGTGAGGGTTTGTGTATGGGAGGAGGGTATTACGCTGGCGGCCAAGGCGCCATATTGAGAGTCCGTGTTGATCACGACGGCTTTCAGATCCGCCAGGCCGCAGTTGTGCAGGACATTGGCAATGGCCAACGCTCCTACATCGTCGACATCGCTGAAGATGTCCGTGTCGAGGATGATGGGTTGTGCTTGGAGTGCAGCATAGACGAGCAGGGAGCCGGGAAAGAGGCTGAAGAGGCTCAGGTATACTGCGAGAAGCATGGGCTTTGGCATGTTGTACTCTCGTTGGCGTTGTAGTGTCTACTTCTCCAGAAGCTTCAAAATCGGAGCTGGGGCCTATCAAACACGGTGATTCCAACGTCGAAGTGTTTTGAGCTCTTCAAACAGTCGCAGCAGTTGGACCGATTATATGCGCATTATTGAAGTCGACATTTTCGCCTCACAGCTTATTTTCGTTTTTCTTATCATCAAGGACGGTATTCTCGATTCGCATCATGGACTAATATCATCGTTCAGATTTCATACTGCTGCATGTTGCTTTATGGTGGGCAAGTGGGCAAGGTGAAGTGGGTTAAGGATGTCCAAATGCGGGGATCCGGCAACGAAAGCGAACCACTCCCGCGGCTTCCGCAAAGTCCAACGTCCCAGCCTCCTGCTTCACAATCCCACCATGATGACAATGTCTGACATTGGTAGGTCTTTCAGACATGCCAGCCACCGGCGAACGATGCATAGCGCCATGCGAAGCTAAGTGATCTTCTATCTTCCGTCCTCTGGATCTTCCACCAACTTCAAGCTCGCGCTCATCATCGTCCCTCTGACCTTGGCCATGCGCCTACCGATGTTGCTCGCCTTGCCTGCAAGTCTTCTATCATGTATTGCACACGCACGAGAAGTTAGCAGTCCTCGACAGCCCGATACGCGCGATGTTCCGAATCGTCAGGATCTGTTACGAAGAGACCTCGAGGCGCAACGGAAGCTAGCATGGCAGACCCCAGTGGGTGTGAGGAAGATGGGCATGGATGAAGGAGAGAAGTTCTACCTCCATTACTGGACATTCGAAGAGGAGACAAATCTTGGTCGCAACAGTACTGTTGCAGTGGCACCAATCGCGCTTCATGCTGGACCTGAGCGCAAACGGTCGGTGCTTGGAGATCGGCTGTTCTCGCGAGACTATCAGTGCCCTGCCGATACAGTGTCCTGCAGCTCCATCGGTTCTGACCTCTGCTGTCCTTCTGGCGATACGTGCGTGTCAACGTCAAGCGGGGTTGGCTGTTGCGCTTCTGGAGACGATTGCGACTCCGTCGCCGGATGTGATACATCCGCCGGCTATACCAGCTGTCCAGACAGCTCAGCCGGTGGATGCTGCGTGCCAGGTTCGGTGTGCGACGGTGACAGCGGCTGCGTGCTGTATGGAACATCCACCGTCATCCTGACGCTGGCGGCTAGCACAGTCACAGCAGGCATGACCACTGTGACTGGCCAAAGTGGCACGACCACTTACGTCGTACCTCAATCAACAATTTCTGGATATACAACAACTGTAACCGTAACGCAAAGCATATCGGGACAGGTCTCCACGGTCATTCAGGAAACTACGGTGGTTGTTGTTATTGGGTCGGTATCAGGCACTGCAAGCGCTCCAATTCGGCCGACATCTGTGAGCTCATCAGATGTCCCAGTGTCAGAAGCTTCGTTCACCACGACGACGACCACGGCCATCGTTACGGGTACAGCCGAGAATTCCTGTCCCACAGGCTATTACATGTGCTCTGCCTACTACCTAGGCAATTGCTGTCGTGTTGGCCGGAATTGCGATACCACTAGCTGTCCCTCGGTAGACAGTACTACGATCCTGAGTGACCCAACTGTGGTAGTTCCTGCTACGACCGTGACGACAGCAACGACCGACAGCGATGCCGCAGTGACCCAAGGATCTTGTGCGAATGGCTGGGCTCTTTGCGACACAGATTCAGGCGGCGGGTGCTGTCCGTCTGGATATGTATGCGGAACATCGTGCACAGCCACTGTTGACGGAGACTCAAACACAGCAAAACAGGCCCCAAGCAGTGCAAGTATGACCGGTGTTGCCTGGATCTTCATGGCCTTCGCAATGGTCGCTGGGGTTGGAATGACCTTACTCTAGTGGCGAGCGAGACTTCAAGGAAGGAGACATAGCATTGTTCAACATTGATGGGATTTGGGGGATCTACTACGCGAGCGATGATATGAATTTCATGATAATGATCACACGAAGCAGAACGAGGCATTCCTACGACTTTTATATGGACCATTTACTGCAAGCACATCTGCCAATAAGGGATTGGGAGAACGTATGAGACAAAGGGGGGTAATGGCGCGGGCTTACCTGACGAGAGGTTCCTGATGATCTGCTATCAGGTTGGATCTGTGGTAGATACCGCATTGCGCAGTCTGCGTGCATATAAGAGTAATTCATGTCAACATAGTCCACATGGTACGTCATAAGCTGGGTGCGGTATATTTTCTTTATACACACATTCCTGTGGATTCGCTACCCGCTACCACTATGAATGCTTGATTAAGGGTCGTATCACATAGGTGAACTTGTATGAGGCATGAACCTCACCGTGAACGTTGCAAATCCGTTGCTCCCATTGTCATGCACCCCGCGAAGTATCAATAGCTCTCGTGTATATCACATGCTAATCGGCGCTGTTAGGTTGTGGCCTGCGGGAGGCTTGCCGCGTGCGGGCGTTCGACGCTAGTGAACTCCAGCTTCACTTGACCCAAGTACTTCTACGACCTCATGCCCCCACATCACTTTCTTTTCCACAACATCAACATCCACCACCAGCCTACCATTGCCGCTGCCACTCCGCTGCCATTTGCCAAGCCATCCTGAGACCACGGCCAGATCTGGAGCTGGAGCTGCACCGCACCATCACAACGCATCTCTAACGACATTCACACTAACACATAGTCTGTAGTAGACAGACTTCATGGAGCGCTGCGTGTGCCGCAGGCTTCTCCAGTACCGCGCTCGCTGAAGACCACCAGTCTTCCATCACCAGATCATGAACTCGCCAGACGGGAAACACCCGAGTAGCCCACAGAACAACGCACAGGCTTCAAAGGCCCCCACCACTTCCAGCAATGCAACCACCAAGAAGGGCGAGAACAAATCCGCCGCCACCACCAATGACACCGGCGATAAGAGCAAGCAAGCAATGCTGAGGTCGAACACGGAATTCAACAAGATCGCAAAGGACTGGCGTACGCAGATCGCTGCTGGTAGTTCCAGCATGCTGTCCACCTTCGCCACGTTCCCCTTGGACCTTGCCAAGAGTCGCATGCAGAGCTATAACACTGGCTTTGTTCACACTATCGGCGATGTCTACAAGGCTGAAGGATTTCGTGCATTCTGGAAAGGTGTCCTACCTCCGATGTGCAGCGTTACTATCGTTCGCATCGTGAGTTTCTCTCTCTACCAGAAGACCAAGTACGCCTATGATGGATACCTCACTCGCATGACCGGTCACAGTCCACTCGCCATCGCCAACGCTCCAGGCTCCATGCCGACCCTCTCGACGATCGCTTGCTTTAGTGTCGCAGGTGCCACTTCGGGAGCAATTCTGACCACAATCTCGTGCCCATTCGAGTTGACGAAGTTGAGCGAGCAGCTTGCCGGCAAAATGGCACGTGAGCCTGGTGGTTCTGGAAGTACTAAGGGTACCGGAGCTTGGGCCACTGCTCGTAGACTGTATGCTCAACGTGGTGTGACCGGCTTGTATGCGGGCTATCGGCTCCATCTGCTGCGCGACACTGTCGGCACTTCGATCTACTTCGGCATCTATGAGAGCATCAAGCAGATGATGGCCAATGGCAGGGGTAACGAGCCTGCCAGTCCTTTGGCGGTTCTGGTCGCTGGTGGAATGTGTGGCATCATGTCCTGGGCACTCGTGAGTTGTTCTCGATAATGATGAGCAGGATCAAACATGCTGACAAGTCACAGATCTATCCTATCGACGTGGCCAAAACCAAGTACCAGAAGGAGCTTCTCGCTACCGGTTCCGCTCCCCGCCCAAAAATCAATTTCCTTGCGTTCGAGTCGTTCAGAGGTATGCTCCTGGTTGTTGCGCCCTCGACTCAAACATTTACTGACTCATTGTGCAGGTCTTGGGGTTTCCTGCATCCGCTCGGCGATCGTGAACATGATCTTCTTCAGCAGCTTCGAGTTCTGGAAGAAGTACATCAACGGTCTGCCAACTGGAGAGGAGCCTGAGCCCAAGGATTGATCGCAGCTACGCGCGGATCATCAAGCGCAGACATGATTATGCAATTTCAGCAAGGCGTATGGGGAGATGGGGCATCACATCGGCGTTCACTCGGTTAGGAAAGTACCGGAAGGATAGGTGCTGCTGCTGCATTTCATGGGCAATCGTACCTCACACGGCAGTGTGGTTTCTCGCATGGAGTCTGGCGTGAGCATGGCCGGACAGTCTCGCCTGCATTCATCACATCGAATGGGCTTACGGACACAAGTTTATGGGACAAGGCGCGTGGAACGAGGATTTTCAAGATGATATCCTGCTCCTTTCAGTCCAAGCTAAAATGCAAACTTGTCATTGAAATTCTCAGCATCCGTTCAGATATGTTGCAACGTTGTAGATCTTGCCATCGGTTTCCAGCACTTGTGACTCGCATGTAACACCATACATCTTGTCGTGTATATTTAGTGTCGTGAAGCCACACTCCTCACCGCCTTAGGACGGAGCTCTATTCGGACATAGTTGGCCACTCGTCAGATCTCCGAACTCCAGGATTTTGAGATGTTTTGAGGCCCTCATTTGCGCAACATTGAGTATGTGTATACATATGTATAGTCACTGAACGCCTGGTCTCACGCCTACATATGTATATAAGTTTTAACTATTCTACTGCTCTGTAGCGCTGGGATTTCATGATTCTGCTCAGAAATCCCACGACTTATTTCTCTTAATACTACGACTTCTTACTTCGGTCCCACGACTTGTTTTACGGTCCCACGACTTTATCCAATCTCGTATGATAATACGAGATAAGTGATCGACGCACAGATCGCAAAGTGCGCTTAGAAGATTATGATAAAGTCGTGGGACTAGGCAATTAAGTCGTGGGATTCCTGAGCAGAATCATGAAATCCCAGCGCTACAGAGCAGTAGAATAGTTAAAACTTATATACATATGTAGGCGTGAGACCAGGCGTTCAGTG